>CM060949.1:210463913-211063913 GCA_030765055.1 Mantis religiosa | reverse complement strand
TTTTAAATAGAAAAATAATGGCACAAAGACAACAAACACAGTCATCTTTACAGTACTGCGCATGCGCGATGGAAATTGACAACCTAAATGAGAAGCGACATCCGTTGGATTGGCAGTATTTGTTAAGAATGCTTGTTCAGTGATTACTTCCATTTATTTCTTACATTTTCCCCATACTTCTCAGTTCTTGCAGCTCCTTTCCTGCTGTCAATTGTTTAGTTCTATCTAGCCACTTACTGCAAATCATTTTATACAAAGAACATTCTAATACATAATAAAGTATCTGATTTTCACTGTCGTTACATGTTGCATATCTTTTCTTCAAACACTGTACCTAATACAGTACACGCAAGATAAGTTGAGCGCGGATTTACGGTGTGGTGTGGGCAGAGGGGAAGAAGAGAGTGCTAACACTTTTGTTTCTGCAGTGTGGTCAACCCTGAAAAACACAGTTCAGCAAAATAGCGCTTAAGATAAGCGAAGATATCACAAGTAACGTTGCATCCTCTGAAAACATTCCTTAGTTTTGCCCACGCCAGCTCAAATGCATTCAGATCAGAGTTATATGGAGGTAGACGAATAATAATGTGTCCCCTTTTGAGAGCCATAACATCCACAAATGTTCATACAAATATAAATACTTTTCAAGTAAATGCTGATGTACAGTACCACCACACTCGTAACAAGGATAAACTGGCAATTCGAGCGCACCAAACGAGCCTTTATGAAGGAAGCTTTAACTACAAAGTGATAATGTTATATAATAAACTTACAAATTCATTTAAACAAGCTGCATCATTAAAACACTTTAAGAATAAGAATAAGAAATTTTTGCATGAACACTGTTTTTATACGGTTAATGAATTTTTAGAACAATAACGATGTAAATGAGCACTGGGAGCATAGTACATTCACAAATATTTATATTATGACATTTCTTATAGTAAATTAGTCTATGCAAATACCACACGAAACCATAGAAAAGCTGCTTACTGTGTATATTGTATGTAATCAATTTGACTTTATGTATATACTCTATATATTTCGACGTGTCTCATAACATGTATATGTTGCCAAGGATAAACTAAAATTCTAATTTTAACATACGATAGTTGTAAACTTGTTAGCTAATTAACCTTGAAATTCATCAAAACGAAATATGGTGGACATGATAAAGCTTAGCGTATTAGTTACTAGATGTCAGTGTATAGTGCATTTCAAATTTCAAAATTGTCATCTATGTTTACGGAGTTAAACGAAACGTACTGGATGAGGACTTGGAACCCGATCGCTCTTCTTATCGCGCGCATCCATTCATGCCACAAACCATACCTAATTCTGATTTATAAACGTTCTAAATGGTACAGTGTTCAATAAAATACTAACAGAAACACAGTGCCTCGTCTCCAGTAAAGAAATCTGAAGTAAGCAAATTTGTTGAAGTAACAATACTTCTTCGCCAGCTTTTGTTCACGTTACTGCCTGCAAGTAAACCAACTGACCCCTATTGTATCGATACGAGAAGATGGTCTTGCTGACTGCTATAGATTTCAGTATGCTGTGGTGCCTAAAAGAACTGTAACCTCATCTAACATGTGCTTCAGGCATACATTCCATCGGTTGTAGTGTATTTGTAATAGTAGTAAGAAGCGTAGTAACAAGCTGCATCATTAAAACATTACGGAGGGTAACGACAGTAAATAAATTTTATTTTAAAATATAATGTGGTATTCCCTGTTTTTATATAATTACGTACTAACCTGCATCTTTAAGAATGGCATTTCATCTATTAATTCGATACCGAGATCCTGCAGCAAATGCATGTTTTCGGAACCCCTCAATACAAAAATATCTTCACTCTAAACTCTTTAAATTCCTAATCTAAACTCTCCTGTAGAGGGAATATTTTTCGAAGGTTTTGATTTACTCCAAAATGACTAAGAATTTTAGTTAAATACATATTTTAAAACAGTTTCATGACAAATGAAGGACATATCTTAAATGTTCTGCAAATATTTGTGAAGTGCTCTATATTTTTATTGACTGGTTTAACTGGTAAACCGTAAGAGAAACAAAATTGCACTGCATCAAAAAATGTGAAGATTATTAAGCCACCCATTTTATCTCAGTTTCCTTCCTTTACCTCTATTTCGTTTTTTCCCCTTTCTTTCCTTCCTTCATTCTGCCCTTCATATGTCCTTTCTTTGTTTCTAACTGCTTTTCTGTTTTTTCTTTCCTTTCTCTCTTTCTCTCTTTATTTGCTTCTTTTTGTCTGTTTCTTTCTCTGCTTTTCTTTCCTTTCCTTCTTTCATCCTTCTATCTTTCTTTCCTTCCTTTTCTTCCTTTTCTTTATTTCCTTAGTTTCTTTTATTTGTTCCTTCCTTGCTATTCTTCTTTCGTTCCTTCCTTTCTTCCCTTCATTTTTTCTTTGTTTCTTTCTTTTTTACTGTTTCTTTCTTTATATATTTACTTCCTTTTTGTTTATTTCTTTGTTTCCCTTCCTCTTTCATTTGCCTTCTTCCTTCCTTCCTTCCTTCCTTCCTTCCTTCCTTCCTTCCTTCCTTCTTTCTTTCCATTTTTCTTCCTTTCTTTTCTTTATTTCTTATCCTTTCTTTAATTTCTTTCTTTCTTCTTTCTTTCTTTCTTTCTTTCTCTCTCTCTCTTTCTTTCTTTCTTTCTCACTTTCTTTCTTTTTCTTTCTTTTTCTTTTTCTCTCTTTCTGTCTTTCTTTCTATCTCTCTTTCTATCTTGCTTTCCTTGTTTCCTTTTTTTATTTCTTTCATTATATATTTCCTTCTTTCTTTCTTTCTTTCATTATTTCTTGCCATCCTTCTTTGTTTCCTTCTTTCTTTTGTAACGGGAATATATTTGCTCTCCACTCGCAGCCGATAAGAATCACGCCAACTTTTTGTAAGATCCGTGTCGAGTTTTGATCAAATAAGAGTCATGAGATCTTTTCTCAGGTGTGGATGCGGATTTTTTGTGACAGAAATAAAATTTATATGAGTCCAATTTTGTAATATATTATTTAATTATATAATATGAACTACGATTCACTCGTTTCTATTACAAATATCGAATAACACTTTTTGAATGTTATTAACTTTCCTTTACAATTATAATCACCGCAACATCGTTCATCGTTCTCAAGTAAGACTCAAGATTATGACACTTTTTTTTAAGATTATTGATTTTCTTGTCACTATGGTTATTTCAGCTTTATTTTGTGATTGGCCGATCCACTGGCACGTCATCACACCACGTCATACCTCGTCACACCACTACTACTTCGGCCACTCACACAACTACATACATTTTTATATATTTAAATTATTAAATACATTTATAATTCCTCCAAACACAAAAATACTGTTACACTTTCCTTATTTCTTTCTTTCTCTCCCTCTTTCCTTCTTTCTTTCTTTCTTTCTTTCTTTCTTTCCTTCTTTCTTTCCTTCTTTCTTTCTTTCTCTCCCTCTTTCTTTCCTTCCTTCTTTCTTTCCTTCTTTCTTTCTTTTCCTCTTTCTTTCCTTCCTTCTTTCTTTCCTTCTTTCTTTCTTTTCCTCTTTCTTTCCTTCTTTCTTTCCTACTTTCTTTCTTTCTCTCCCTCTTTCTTTCCTTCCTTCTTTCTTTCCTTCTTTCTTTCTCTCCCTCTTTCTTTCCTTCTTTTTTTTTTATTTTATTTTATCCATCGATCAGCAATTATGCTTTACAGATGTTTGTTATAAGATACATAGGAACAGGACACATAACAATGGAGGTAGCCATGAACGACTCCTCTAACTAAATATGGAGGATAACTGTAACACAAATTGAGAACTTAAAGTCTTATGGTAGTAATCACGTGTCTGAGTCTGTGCTGGAGACGTCACTCAGGAGAAGATCTTGGGGCAGTCTGCGCTTCAGGCGAGTTGGCTGGCGAGTGCGACAGCCGAGACGGTACGTAACAGCTCCAGGGACCTCCTGGAGATGGTAAAAGAATGGACGTGCCAGGCGTCGGATGTATTGGTGAACGGGTAAAAGACCAAACTCATGATGAAGCTGCTGGTTTCGGATGAACCATGGAGCGTTTGTAACTGTACGAAGCACCCTGTTTTGTAGTACCTGCAGTCGGCGGAGATTAGTCTTACAGGTGCCACCCCAGACTGGAGCTGCATAGGTAAAAATAGGACGGACTAGAGATGTGTAAAGAACCAGGGAGGATTCATAACCAAGTGAAGTGCGCCTGTTGAGTAGAGGGTACAGTTTTGATAGCCGGGCAAACGCAAGCGTAACAGACCGACAGATGTGGGCGTTCCAAGTAAGTCGGGTGTCCAGTAACACCCCAAGGTATTTCACTGGCACATTGCTTGGTAACCATGAGAGCGGTTCCCCCAGCAGCCGTAGTGAAGGAGGATCCCTATAAGGTCGTAAAGAGAAGATCTTAACCTCTGTCTTGTTAGTATTGAGGGAAATGCGCCAGTGAGAGAACCAATGAGCTAATTGATCTAGGGCAATTTGCAGTTTCTGAATGGCATGAAGAATATTGGCGTGAGAATAATAGAGAGCAGTATCATCTGCGTATAACGCCGTACAAACTGGAGCTATATCAGGAAGATCATAAGTGAATATATTAAAGAGGAGTGGTGCAAGTACTGAACCTTGAGGTACACCTGCTAAAATAGGCCGTCGGGTGGATGTGAAACCAGCAATGCGCACCACAAAGGTTCTATTGGTGAGAAAACTTGCTATGATTTGTATCAGATAATAAGGGAGACCAATGCGATATGCTTTAAGTAGTAGTCCACTGTGCCACACCTTGTCGAATGCCTGGGCGATATCTAGGAATGCTGCTACGGTGTATTGCCTGTTTTCGAAACCTTGAATAATAGACTGCGTGATTCTGAGCAATTGGTGAGTGGTAGCATGCTTCGGGCGAAAGCCAAACTGAAAAGACGGAATTATCTGATTATGGATCAAAAAATGAGAAATACGTTGATGAATAATCTTTTCAAAAAGCTTAGAAAGTGTAGGTAATAAGCTGATTGGTCTGTAACTTGAGGGAAGATTTTTTGGCTTGTTGGGCTTGTGGAAGACTATAATTTCCGCATGTTTCCATGTAGATGGAAAATGACCAATGCGCAGAGCAGCATTGAAGATTGATGATAAATAAGCTAGGGCTTTGTTTGTCAAATTCTTCAGCACAACGTTAGGGATAAGGTCATGACCGGGAGACTTTTTAACGGGAAGACGATGAATAAAGCGGGACAATTCACGTGGAGTAGTGAACGAAATTCTGTTGTGCGCTGTAGGACGAAGTTGGTACTCAAGGAGTTCCCTGTCCACGGAAGAGGGAATATTAGAGTCAAGACAGGTGTTAGGCGTGAATGTACGCTCGTAGTGAGTAGCTAGAGCGTCACACTTGGCAGCAGAGTCACTCAAAAGGGTCCCATCAACCTGAAGAGGTGGAATCACTGTCGGCTCTCGGAGAATCCTCTTAGTGATGTTCCATAAGGTATAATCTCCGGGACGGATAGTGGCTAATTGTCGCTGGTACTCCTGAAATCGGTGTTGCTCTAGTGCGGTCCGTACTTGTCGAATGAGACTATTTAATCTTTGGCGCAGCCAGGGTAGACGCTGACGTTGCCACAATCGACGGATGCGATGTTTCTCTTGGATGAGTTGAGTAATATGGATAGGCAAGGAGGGGAAATGCCGAGGTTGAGGACTGCGGACAGTAGAGGATCGTACACTGGAAGAGAGCGCAGAGGTAAAATGGTGAACGGCAGTGTCAATGGCATCCGCATTACCCAGTTGATAAGAGGTGTGGAGTGCAGCATCCAGGTGTGTGCGAAAGATGTCCCAGTTGACAAAACCATCGATGAGTCGCGGGATTTGTGGCAAAATATCAGGAGTGAGGTTAAATGTGACCAACACTGGACAGTGATCGGAATCGAGCGCTGGCAGTGCAGAAATCGATGCAGGTAATCGTATATTGCGATGTACCCCAATGTCCAAAATGTCAGGAGCTACCTGTGGGTTGCCAGAATAGTAAGTCGGTTCTGTGGGAGCCAGTATGTGAAGACCAGTGGCATTAATAGTGTCAAACAGACGCCGTCCATTCGGGTTTGTGACTCTACAGCCCCAAGAAGTGTGCTTCGAGTTCAAATCCCCTAGCAAGAGAGTGCAGCTTTCTGCTGGGAAAAGGAAAGAGAAATAGTGAGTATTAAGCTTACTATTTGGGGGCTTGTAAGCACTCATTAGAACGAGATCGTTGCTATCGCGAAGCGAGAGTTTAACGCCCACTACCTCAAAACCGGGAATCACAGGTAGGAATATTTCATGATGAGTCAGAGAACGTTTAACTAGCACAGCTACTCCCCCAGAGGCGGTAGGTGCATTCCGATCAAATCTATAAATCCTGTAGCCTGGAACGGAGAAACGTTCATTTGGGAGAAGATGAGTCTCGGTGATACAGGCAGCATCTATACTGTGCAAGCTGAGAAAGGCAGCGAAGGAGGCACGTTTAGTGCGTATGCCATTAGCGTTCCAGTTCAGGAGAGTGAGTGATGAAAGAGATGGCCTATTACACGCCACCATTGCGGAAAGTAGTTAGAAGAGCGTTTTGGAAACATTGTGTAAATTGCGGTAAGAGAGGAGTGAGGAACGTGGATAAAGAATTTAGAAGTTGAGTGAACAGGCTAATTAGCAGAGCCGAGAGAGATGAAGAGTCAGAGGGATCTTGTTGTGCAGTAGTACGCCTCGTCGAGGAAGCAGAAGTTACACTGGCATAAGTTGCTGGTGAAGAAGTTGAAGGTACTGGTGATGCAGCTGGGGGTTGTAATGGTTGCTGTGCAGGATTGTCTGATTGTTGTAGGGGACGGGAGCGATGAGAATTCCCAGGCTGTTGCCTTGTGTTGCTATTTTGTGCTCTGAATTTCAGTTCTAAATAATGCCGACAACCTCGGTAGTTAGCTGGATGGTTTTCATGACAATGAACACACTGAGCTGGAGTGTCTCTCGGTTTAGTGCACTGTGAGAAGTGATGATTTTCTAGACAGCGAACACACCTCGGGGTCAGCTGACAATAGTTCTTTGTGTGACCGTAATTCTGACAGCGGGTGCATTGCGGTATGTCAGTGTTACGACGGCGATGTTCCACCTTAACAACACTGTAGAACAGGCGAGTTAGGTTGAGTATGGCTTTACCATCATCGCTGTTTAACAATTCCACCGCACAGAGAGGAATGGGTTGTTTCGACCGATTCATAAGTCGAGTGACCTTCCGCACTGGGTAGTTCTGTAAGCACAGTTCGTCATAGATTTCCTTATCAGTGAGCGAAGGAGGGATGTCTCGGATAATTACCGAGAAAAGCTTATCTGTCGGATTTCTGTAAGTGTAGTATTCCTGTTGTATGGAGCTGAAGTATGTAGTAAGTTTACGGAAATCGTCAGAAGTAGAGGGATGAACCTTAAGGATAGACCCGCGAAGCTCTGTGTGAAATTCAGAGGTAACATTATTTTTTAGATCTTGTAATAGAAGTTGATAGTTACCAATGTTGCGCAAGCAAATTGGTGGAACTTTTTCCTTAGGTGTCTCGGAGTTGCTTGTCTCGTCCATGGCTGTGTTGTCTTCTAGTAGTGCGAAGCGGTTGTGCGTGGAAACAGAGTAAGCATAGCGCGAGGCACTTGTTTGTTCTGATGGGGCAGCTGTACAGCGACGTTTGCTCGGGCCAGCTGTGGCAGCAGCATGTGTAGCAGCGCGACTAGAGCTGGTTGCAGGTGAACTGTTAGATGGGGCAGTCTCATGCATGATAACGTCACTCGTAGTTTTAGCGGTAACTATAGCAGCAGTTGACGTGGTAAGATGTAATTGTGACGGGCGTAAGGGTGATTGACGCACTGGTGAATTAGGATTAAAAGTATTGGTGCGAGAAACCTGGGTTGGCTGCGTAGACACTGGTTGAGCTTGCTGTAGAGGCACTGGTAACTGTGGGAATTCACTAGTGGTATTATAAACCATATCGATAGCTGAGCGTACTAGATGGCCGGTAGTTTCCGGCGTGAGAGACATAATAGGTGAGGAAAGAAAAGAAAAAAAAATAATAATAGAGAAAAAGAAAGAAACACACCTGTACCCAAAGGGCACTAGTACACGTTAGTAAAAGAACACTGTTTACACTGATTGTGAAAATACAATTCACTAGAAGATATCGTAATCCACAGTTAAACACAGTTACACTGTAATCACTCACGGAAGCAGCGCGCACGAAACTCGTCTGTCTGCCGCGACTGTCGGTACACGACCAGTTTTCTTTCCTTCCTTCTTTCTTTCCTTCTTTCTTTCTTTTCCTCTTTCTTTCCTTCTTTCTTTCTTTCTTTCCTTCTTTCTTTCTTTCTTTCTCTCTCTCTCTGTCTTTCTTTCTTTCTTCCTTTCTTTCTTTCTTTCTTTCTTTTCTTCTTTCTTTCCTTCCTTCTTTCTTTCCTTCTTTCTTTATCTCCTCTCTTTCTTTCTTTCTTTCTTTCTTTATTTATTTATTTTCCTCTTTCTTTCTTTCTTTCCTTCTTTATTTCCTTCTTTCTTTCCTGCCTTCTTTTTTCTGTCCTTTCTTTTCTTTCTTTCTCTCCTCTCTTTCTTTCTTTCTTTTCTTCTTTCTTTCTTTTCTTCCTTCCTTCCTTCCTTTCTTCTTTCGTTCCTTCTTTCTTTCCTTCCTTCTTTCTTTCTTTCCTTCTTTCTTTCTCTCCTCCTCTCTTTCTTTCTTTATTTCTTTCTTTCCTTTTTTCTTTCTTTCCTTCTTTCGTTCCTTCTTTCTTCTTTCTTTTTTCTTATTTCTTTCTCCCCTCCTTTCTTTCTTTCTTGCTTTTCAAATACTCTAACATTTGTCAAATATAAAGTGTTTCGCTTTTATTTCTTGATCATACCAAGAGAACCTAATTTCAAATATATCACATAGCAACCAGCTCTTAAAATGTTTGACTTTCGCTTAAAGTTTACTATATCCGCTGTTTCCATTGCACCTACGAGGATGTACCCAATTAGACAGTTTCTATACAGTTACTTAAACTAAAGCACTGACTTTTGCAGCATATTTATGAGAGTGAGACATAACTGCATGTTATGTTGTTTTTTGCAGCTCGACATTTGTGAAGTTTCGCCAGCTCTCAAGCCAAGCAACAGAGCTGACGATCCTCAGGCAACATGCTTTTGTGAGTCACATTTAATTGGCCCATTTTGTCACAAGTGCGTTTTACGCCTGCTTCCGTGACAATAGAGCAAACAACGAAATACTGCTTGAAAGGTGTTTATTTGATAATATGTGAGACAGAACCCTGTTCATTACTAGCAGAGGGTTTCTAAGACCTACAAGACGAGACAGAACTTGATTTAAACGCATTTATTTATCACCAGAATCATTAGCCCAATGCTATGCTACAATAACTTTCTCTTTCACACAGTTACACAGCTTCAGGACGTTTAATATTTCTCTATGTCTTTGTTGTACTCCATGTACACACACCTCTTACACGGAACTACACGCCGACTCTGAACACAACAATTCCGATATTCACACTTCTCTGCACTGCTCCGTTGACTCACACGACTGGTTCGTGAACTACAGTTTGATTTTTAAAAGAAGATACGCGAAGGTCATCTGTTTCTCCACGTGAGGTTCCGCAATGGTGCCCAACAGCAGACACGAAGTAATGGCGATATTCCCTTTCTTTATCCTCTCAAAACTTGAAACATAAACAAGGGTTCGTGCTATCAGAGTAATAGATCTACCAGTGTAACCAATCTGTAAACCTTTGTTTACGTTACCATAGCAGCGACCTTCCCCTCTTACCTTTCTCGTTCCTTGCTTGATGACCTTCATGTATCTTTTTTTAAAAATCAGTCTGTACCTTACTGCACCGAATCCTCACCATGGAGCCGCATTCCGCGACTGAACTCAATTGACACTAAAAACACACTAAACACTCTCTCCACCAGGCCAGCTATCAACTGTTATATATGTGCAGGGCACGGGAGATCGTTCCAGTAGTCGAATGTTCTCGGATTATATTCTGGGACAGCTTAAGCGGTACATGCGTAGTACATAAGATTACAACTCACTCCGTGATGTCTACATGTTCGAAGTAAGCGCATTTTACTGATGAATATATCATAGACCCATTTCTGTCATGTGGGAGAAATTCGCCTGCCTTACATTCAAGGTGTCCTGAGCTCGAATCTCGGTTACAGATAACACTTTATGGATTTTGCCCTATGGTGAAAGTGGAGCATTACCTCAACCATTTTATTCGTCGATCCCTTGCGACCTAAAGGTTAAAGGAGTGAATCCTAGCAAATAAGATTTATGGAATGACAGTGTATAGTCGTGCTGCTCGAACGGTTAACACGGCTTTATCTTTGTTAAGAAACCTCTCAGATCATGTGCTGATTATTCTTGTAAGAGTGAGAGGGGTACTGGCGCGCCTCCCGGACGTGTGCTTAGCACACTAATGAACGCATCACTTCACTCAATGGAATTCGCAGGAATCGCAAATGACAGATGTTCACTCTATGTATTAAATAATAAAAAAATTTAAATTTTAATAAGCTTAATATTTGAATAATAATAAAAAATTATAGTTTTCAAATTGTTTCTTTAAATGTTTTGTATTTAAAATATATAAGTTTTAATTTGAAGTGGAAATCAATTTTGTGTACTAACTTTTTTGTTTTAAATTCTAATTTTGATATGAATTTTATAAATAATATTTTAGGAAGTCGTCCTGAAGGAAGCCGTGGTTGTCCCCGCGAGAAGCGAAGTGGTGGTGACGGCGCGACTGGAAGGCCAGCGGACGAAGAACATGATGCTGGACCAGAATACGTCTATGCACGGACTCTGTGTAGCCAGGACATTATTGCCGTGCCGAGAGGAGGTGCCAGTGACACTGGTCAACCTGGCAGACACCTATCACGACGTCCACGCCGGAACGGACCTGGGCACGTGCGAGCCCGTGGTCAGCGTAACCGCAGTCGACAAGACGCAGGAGCCGGTGCCGACGCAACAGCTGGGGCCCCGGCTGGAAGGCTTACTGGAGAGGGCGGCCGACCACCTGACCGCAGAACAACTGGAGAAAGTTCGACAACTGCTGAGGAGACACCAGCGAATCTTCAGCCAAGGCGACACTGACTACGGCCACACGGACTGCGTGCTCCGCCGCATCGACACCGGAGACGCCCGGCCTATTCGACAGACACCTAGACGCGTTCCGCTGGCAAAACAGCGGCGGTACGGAATATGGTAGATGACATGAAATCCAGGGGAGAGATTGAAGGGTCTGACAGCCCTTGGTGTTAGTTATATAAAGTTATAAAGGTTTTAATTCATGATTGTCAATAATAATTTTGAAATGTTATATGATTCTATTGATATAATTTTTGTTCTTTAAATTATAAATAATTGTAAGAATATTTTATTATTTTTTTTAAAATTAGGTAAATTAATAATTGTTCATTTTTAAAATTTATGGTTGGTAATCAATCTGTAATTGATAGTCTTGTGGGGTTAAGTAGTAGTGCTGGATACCAGTACCAATGGTGGCCGCCGGGTACCGCTGGCAAAATTTTCTTATGGGAAATTTTAAAATATAGTTAAGTTAACTGGAATATTGTTTATGTTACTGGAAACCAGTAGTGTTATATTTTTGTTTAAAATATTTTTAAGTACCCTGAAAGTTTTGTAAAAAAATTAAAGTAAATTTATAAAATTTTGAAAGGGATGGATTAGAAAAAAATAAATTTTTAATTATATTTTTGAAATTTAATTTATTTTTATGTATGTTTATTTTTAGAAGTGTAATGTGGATTTTTATGTTTGACGAGAGTATATTTTAAAATGTTTAATTTTTTTTTATTTATTAATATATATTTTTTATTTATAATTTTTTTACAATTATTTATTGATCGATTAGCAGTACAACGCTTCACAGATCAGAGCGAAAAGAAGGTAACAGTAAATTAAAGAACAATAGCACTCAGGGGTAGGCTAACAGGCCGCCCCCTAACTACATTAAGTTAGAACTCCAATAATACACTCTGAAGAATTAAGTCAATATTGAAGATGTAAGACAGACATCAAGTACTAGAATCACTGGAATCAGATGTATCACTCAGAAGCAGGTCCTGTGGTAGTCTCCTCTTTAAGCGTGAGGGTTGGCGCGTGCGGACGCCGATGTTATAATGCACAGCTCCTGGAACTTCTTACAGGGTGGAAAAGAAACGACGAGCGATCCTGCGAATGTAGCCGTAAAGAGGTAACAGTCCTAGTTCGTGATGGAGCAGCTGATTACGGATGAACCATGGAGCGTTGCTAGCGATGAGCATGAAGCGATTCTGTATAACTTGAGACGACGCAGATGACAAGTGTGTGCGACCCCCCACACTTGGCAGGCATATGTAATAAGCGGACGAACGAGGGTTTTGTGGAGTAACAATGAAGACTGTAGGCCGAGGCTGGAACGGCGATGCAATAGAGGTGAGAGTTTTGAAAATCGCCCGGAGGCCAGTGATATAAGAAGATCAATGTGAGCACGCCAGGTCAGTCGAGAGTCCAAAAGCACTCCAAGGTATTTAACGGGAGTTGCAGTTGGGAGCCAAGGGACATTGTTCCTATAGAGACACAACAGAGGAAGCGGAGTACATCGGGAAGGAGTGAAGATTTTAGCCTCGGCTTTCTGAGGGTTCAAAGAGATCCGCCAAGTTCTGAGCCAATGAGTTAGGTGAATTAAAGAGAGCTGTACTACTTGTGCGTGCTGGAGATTAACATGAGAATAATATAGTACTGTGCCATCAGCGTAAAGAGCTAAAGAAGTCGGAGCCAAGTCAGGAATATCATAAATGTATATATTAAATAGAGTCGGGGCCAAGATAGAACCCTGTGGGGCACCTGCGGTAATATTACGTGCGGATGAAGGCATTCCACCAATGCGTACTGAAAAGCTGCGGTGGTAGACGAAACTGTGGATTAGATGTGATAAGTAATTAGGAAGACCGATGCGGTAGAGCTTATGGAGCAAACCATCATGCCAAACCCTGTCGAATGCCTGTGCCACATCAAAGAAGACAGCCGTGGTATACTGATGGGCCTCGAAGCCGTGGACAATTGACTATGTAATCGTAAAAGTTGATGGGTGGTGGAATGTTTGTGACGAAATCCAAAATGATAAGGTGGAAGAACATGGTATTGATTGAGGTAAGACAGAAGACTGCGATGAATTACTTTTTCAAACAGTTTGTAGAGGGTCGGCAACAGACTTATATGATAATAGCTTTCGAGGAGGTGTTTGGGTTTATTGGGCTTATGGAAGACTGCTATATGATTTTTATTTATAATCTGTAAATTGCGTATGTTGGGTGTTTTAATAAATGAATAAATGTCTGAGTATTTACCCCGGATTAAGAAATTAGGTGCCGGAGTATAGTATGCAGATGTTTATTTCATTTTATCTTTTACGTTCACTCCACGTGGAGTAATCAGTGCGCTATCTGAGTGGCATCTATTACCAAAGATAAATCCATGGTAGCCGTTCCAACAGCGCCACTATACGTTGGGCTAGCCCCTCAATCCTGGTTCCTCTATCGAGCTCAGTGCTTCGGCTTCCTTCGCACGGACTTTCCGCGCCAGTGGAATCCGCGTCCCCTAACCCATAAACAGTGATGTAAGGGACAAAAAAATATATATAGTTATGCTTATTTTGGTGAACTCAATAAATCTACAGGGAAAACAGATAAAACAACATTGCTAAAATGAAACCAATTCATAAAATCAAGGCTTTGAACTAACAATGTTAAACTTCTAGTATCAACTGAGAATGAGATACCATCACTTAGCAAAAACATTCCCCATCCTGCATTGCCTTTTTGTTCATATTTAGCCACGAGGACTGGGGGTAAATTCTACCTGCAGCTACATCTTCATTCTTTTGTTACCTGCATTCCAAGAAAATAGCAGTAATTTTGCTGAAAGTCTGTCAAAAGAAATTCGCACAGCGATTTCCCAGAAAACTTTCGTACTTTTAAAAATACTGAAAAATATTCCATGTAAATGTAGCTTATCCTGGTAATTATAAAGTTATTGTTTTTAAAAATTGCCATAATACAATATATCGATGGGTGTCATAAATGTGTCATAAATGTAGTATGAAAAATTAAACGTAATATTCATATGCTTCATAAAACCCATTTTATTGGCATCAGATTAATTGTAAACAAGTTTATAACGCTATAAAAGAGCTGAAATATGTGAGGCGAAAATAAGACGTCACAAAACGCGCAAAATATAATGCAGTGAAGCAGTGATAATAATAGTTTATGTAACCAGTACATAATCTTTATGATTTCGATTATGTGAAGAATTGAATACAAAATTGTATGCATTTTTTGTTTGTTCCATTTATACCCCGCCTTTAACTACAATGGTGATATCGGCGGCTGTTCCCCTTTGGAATACGTTGAAGGTGTTAACTCGTATTCGTTGGGTTTTAATCATTAGATCACGTACACATTCACACTCTCATTCATTCTTCCAGACTCTGGGGAAGATGAGGAATTATCTTGGTCGTAGAAAAATCCCCACCCCCACCGCCGGGAATCGAACCCGGGACCCCTGCACGGCAGGCAGGTGCTCTACCCACTGAGCTACGGGACCAGCCTATGCAATCTTATCATTATAAAACAACGGCTATGGCTGAAGTTATCGAGAGGTTGTCACAGGACATTTGTAGTGGTAAACAAATAAAGTGCAGCGTGATTAGCAGAATTGTTGTTGTAATTTACGTCTCCCCGTAGGGGAAGGGATCTGTCCCTTTCAGCTGCCAAAGTGCGGGCGCTGCGGACCCTTAGCACTCGTGGTACCTCTGACGTTACTAGAGGAACCTCGGGCCGAACATGCCGAGCCCCTCCCGTAGGGGAGTTGTTCGGATTGGGTTGGACTCGAGGGGGCAGTGTGTTCCCGAAACCCGTGGGAATCGGGTACGTCTCCGGACGGGGTTGCGGGAAGCCATTAAGTGTCCCGGGTACTAGCCAGCAAAGCTAGTAGAAGCTGTGCTAGATCACCAGGCGGCCCCACCGAGGTTTTTCGGTAGTCTTCACATTGAGTGTAGACGCGCGTAAGTGGCGTATCCACTTCCATCCCGTCTTGACGTTGTGCTCAGGCGGGGGCGGGGGCTTTTTAGACTCCAGATATTGCCCTATTGAAAGAGCCCCGGAGTATCCATCGCTCCCAGGTAGAAGGAGGCCCGGGTCTTGTTCCTACGGGTTCAAGGCTAATGGGTGTAGATCCTCTGACCTTAACTGTAATTTACGTCTTCCAACATTAAGTCATATCGGACGGTGAATGAACTGGGTGAAATGATGCTCAAATGAGTCCAGAGTAAACGGAGCTTACAGTTACCCGACATTCGTCTTGAAGGATAAGGGAAAACCCCGGAAAAACCCTTATCCAGGTAGCTCACCCTGACCGAGATTCGAACTCGGGACCTGTTGAACGTGAGGCAGACATGCTACCACCACGGTACCAAGTCGGTCAGATGTGACGAGTACAAATATGTATAGATGCTGGTGGAGGACGCTTCCAACATTTTCTGCGAGATGTAAGTAGTGTAACGTAATCTCCCAATTGTGCATTATATCGTCCCAAAGTTGTACATGTGTCCTTTTATTGGTTCAAATGTTATGCCTTATTGAAATGGTTCAGATTTATATGGATCGCACTATAGTTTTTTCTTCAGACTATACGGTGGTCTAGAAGGCATCGAAGATCTCACCACTCATGAAATTTTATGTTGAAGCATTAAAGAAAGTTAATTAATCATAGGAATTTACTGAATGAACAACAGAGGCAATCAGATCAGGACTAATGCACGAAATTAGAAACAAGCTTGTCTCCCTGGGTAATATCCAGGAGAAGAGTACTGCATATCACCCAGGGATTAACATTAGAACGAGCTCGCTTGTGGTGTAAAAGACTAACCGGGGTGCTTAAGTGGAATCCCCTAAGGTCACATAATTGCGCGTAAGGTAACCCAATTAGCTTATCTACCTCTATGCATGAATGTGATAAAAAACAATGATTTAAAGCATGTTATTCAAATATAAATGTTGCATAAACTCAATCGTCTGATTTATTCTGAGATGAATTACATGATAACTGCAAAATGATAGTGCAATTCTTTTTTGCTTTTGTATATAGAGGTATCTGCTTCCCTTCGGTTCTGATATAAAAATTCTAGGAATATTTACGGCAATGTGTGTCGTAGTAAGGTGTCACTCACAGCACAACGTGTAGAAAATTAAATCTGTATTTTATTATCGGAAGTGATTGATGCGAATGACATAAAAGTAGGAAATGTTTAACTTTTATTTTATGGCTACCGAGAATGGAAATTAATATCTTTTCAGAATTTTATTGTACATTTAATATCAGTTATGAGTTTGGAGCCTATCATAATGGTTTTAACAGTTTTATTTACAACATTGCCTTACTTTCAGTAAGTAGAGGAAGTATTCTATTTTTACCTAGAAGTTCATACCAGATATCAACGGAAATACGAGGCTTAGACTAAGGAAAAAAAATGGAAAATGAAAACACAAATAAATGTCATACTTGCTATTTATATTCTTCTCATTCGGGGACGTAACACAAAAATTATATGTTAATAGAAAACATATGACGATCAAATTTGATATCCAACTGATTCGTGTTGGAGAATTGGAGAATTTAATGTCATGTTGGCACGTTGGCCATAGTAGCTCAGATGGTTAGAGCGGTTGGACGGAAAGCAGAAGATCCGTGGCTCAAATCCCAGGCTATGACATTGAATTTTTCTTTCTGGCTCTACCCTTTGTAGGAATAAAGTTAGACAATGGAAAATAACTTGATCAGTGAAGAAGAATACATTTTCTAGTAACTAAATAAGAAGATGTAAAATAATAAGTTCAAGAACGAACTCCTTTAGGTCCCCTATTATTATTATTATTATTATTATTATTATTATTATTATTATTATTATTATTATTATTATTATTATTATTATTATTATTATTATTATTATTATTATTATTATTATTATTATTATTATTATTATTATTATTATTATTATTATTATTATTATTATTATTATTATTATTATTATTATTATTATTATTATTATTATTATTATTATTATTATTATTATTATTATTATTATTATTATTATTATTATTATTATTATTATTATTATTATTATTATTATTATTATTATTATTATTATTATTATTATTATTATTATTATTATTATTATTATTATTATTATTATTATTATTATTATTATTATTATTATTATTATTATTATTATTATTATTATTATTATTATTATTATTATTATTATTATTATTATTATTATTATTATTATTATTATTATTATTATTATTATTATTATTATTATTATTATTATTATTATTATTATTATTATTATTATTATTATTATTATTATTATTATTATTATTATTATTATTATTATTATTATTATTATTATTATTATTATTATTATTATTATTATTATTATTATTATTATTATTATTATTATTATTATTATTATTATTATTATTATTATTATTATTATTATTATTATTATTATTATTATTATTATTATTATTATTATTATTATTATTATTATTATTATTATTATTATTATTATTATTATTATTATTATTATTATTATTATTATTATTATTATTATTATTATTATTATTATTATTATTAATTATTATTATTATTATTATTAATTATTATTATTATTATTATTATTATTATTATTATTATTATTATTATTATTATTATTATTATTATTATTATTATTATTATTATTATTATTATTATTATTATTATTATTATTATTATTATTATTATTATTATTATTATTATTATTATTATTATTATTATTATTATTATTATTATTATTATTATTATTATTATTATTATTATTATTATTATTATTATTATTATTATTATTATTATTATTATTATTATTATTATTATTATTATTATTATTATTATTATTATTATTATTTGGCTAAAAATTTTGAGAATAAAATATAATCCCAGAGAGGTGCATATTTTGTTTGTCATAAAATACCTTAAATATGTACGTTTTAATCAAATAGTTAAAACCATTTTGTTAACCTCTGATTCCCAAGGTCACTGGTTCAAAACCGGAAGGTCATGTATTTTTTCGAGCGTAGAAGTCCTCAGTGTGGTTTTATTTGGAAGGGAAGTAAAGCCGATGGCATATGTAGATGGTAGATTTATGGTACGTAAAACAACCTCGAGCTGTTAAGAAATTTTTCTAAGTAAAATTCAGACCATCTTTCACGTTCAATAATGGTGAGAACCGCAGCAGTTAAAAAGCATGTGTAAATAAAAACTGAATTTCGATATACACATAGACTTACACTTTTTATACTTATTTTAAACTATAGGGGACTAAAAAATGTATTTTCGGTGAAATATCGATATCGTATTTTGGGGGGAGAGGTAACCTACTTGCTACAGCAGTAGGGAATGTAGGTGAAAATTAAATTCCATGGCAAAAACTAAGAATGGACATTTTTTTTTTTTCATAAGAGATGAATTGAAGAGCTTTCGTGTCCTTTAAGTTAATGAGCATACAGAAGTGAAATGTTATACACAGATAATAGACTACAGGTACTTTGTCACATAATTAAGGTTAATAAATGATACTCAAAATTTATTATATACCATTATTTCTACGGTCTTGTAAAATAGCTTATAAAGTATGCAGATCGTGACAAACTAACCAAATTGTGGATGTTGTCATTTGTCATCCAAGAAATGATAAATTCTGTCTTGTCACCGATATATTTTATTCATTAGACCCCTGGTATTTTACCTAATTCGTGTTCTTATTCTTGTTAACGAGTTCAATTAATTAATCACTCGACATCTTTTAAAGAACTAAACGTAGGGGAGACAAAAAAGAATCAGAAGTTCGGTGTATCCTTTGAGGAAGTCAAGCGGATATTCTCGCAATAAATAACAATGTTCATTTACATCTCTGTGACCGCCACTGATCTCTCAGTCTTCCCAGCTAAACCACGTATGCTGTCTCCTCTTTGTAAAAAGCCGTTTGATCTCCTTTGTGGGAGAAGAAGAAAAAAATAAAAAGCAGCAGACACGCACACAGAGAGAGAGAGAGAAACAAACAGAAAGGAAAGCATAACAAAGTGGGAGATTTTAAAAAGTTTTTGATCGCGGAACATTTGCATTTACTTCATCTCAAATAATGAGCCCAAATTTAAAGTGTCGGACTCTCCTGTCTCTCGCGTTATTTTATCCTTCTCTCCCCTCTCGGTATAATATCCCGACCCCTTCGCGAGGGGACTGCGCCCCGTCGTGCTTCACAGAGCAGAAGAGGGTCGGCAATATTTTGAGCCTTCTCTCATCACTTTGAAAGGCAAGATCTGTCGATGGCTGCTCGACAGTTGAAAGTCGAGACAACCAAATCAAACAGTTGACAGTCGCCGCGGAGAAGTAACTTGTGACTGCACTTGTTTAAAGCGACATGTGGATAAAACCAAGTCACAAGTCTTTCTCTAACCACTATCGTTTACTTTTATACGATTATTCTTACGGTCACATAGTTTTCTATCTGATTCATGCTGGTCGAGACAAATTTCGTTGCAAATACAAATGAGATCGGGGAAAAAATAGACAGTCAATTGTTTCAAAGTGGTTCTACCATTTCCATGGCTTCATAACATTAAAAAAATGTATGTCTTGCATTAAATGACTTTCTTTATTACTTCTTCCACAAAAGCTAGTTCTTCAATGGACTTACCCATAATCGAGAAAAACCGTTATAATACATTTCGTTTTAAATGTTGGAAGCATAGTGTAGGCTTAAGTGATTGTCATATTTTTATTAATATGCGGATTGCTATAGGATAGCTGAAAAAAAAAACATTTAAAATTGAAGCAGGTAACAAAAAATAAATAGAAAATGTTTACCTAAGGCTATACAAAAAATTTAAAGTGAAGTGCATATTTTAAAGAGATCCAAATTTTGTAAAAAATAATCATCACAGTCTAGTCACAAAAGAAAGCAATATATATATATATTATTAGTTATGTAAATATTATAAATATATGGTAGGTACTTTAATAAAATTCGTTTGACGTTTATGATAAAATAAAATATAATATCTCTAAAGCTTTTTTCATGGGACCGTAGTTTGGACTGCGCCGCAATTGCGTGAATGTGAGTTGACGAACAAATAACATCGAAGACGCATTAATTAAAACTCTTAGGGCATTATAAGGGCATTTGCAATAAAAGTACTGAGAAAATAATACACAAAAAGCACTGTTAGCAACTACAAATACCAGAATTTACAGCAGTCTTCCCGCTACCTTATCGTAATTCATAGAATCAAACTCACTGGAAAGAAACAATAAAGGTTTAAGTAAGCTGATGATAATAATAAACCCTGTTGCGATAGCTCTAAGAAGGCCAAGGCCTAACAATCCGACTTACGCACGGCAGAAGTGGGCGATAATCTGACCGATATTGGGAGGAGATGTGGTCGGCATCTCTGCATCCCCCAGCCGGAACGTTGGTTTTCGTGACCAGGACTGTTTCCCTAGCGTAAGCTCCTTGCTTTCCTCACGAAACTCGTGGGCACCGGTCATATACCCGGCACTTAAAATCCGCACCCCATGCGTGGAATCGAACGCGGGTCGCTTTCCGTGGCCAGGGACCAAGGCATGTAATTCTCAACACAGACAGACAGAGCGTTGAGGCGTATTGACCTTCAGGTGACCAGCACTGTGATCGTCTTTTATCGGGTCTTATCTGGTCGATTAGAAGAGTGAAATATTGGTAAGTTGATGTACAGTAAGTTACGAAGCACAAAGAGAGCTATTGGAAGCTGCGTGTTTCTATATGATATGTTTTCTCGCGCCTGCCGATGTATGACACATTGCTGTCCAGAAGACATTATTTTATCTGGACTCACCGTGTATGTACTATAAGCTGAGGTAAACATCTCTGTGTTGTCGAATTTTTGTCGATACGCTTTCTCGCTTTGCCATGTAGTACTAAAAAGCACAATAAAGTCGAAAACAATACATTTTCTGCATTATTATTCTATAATCTGTGAGAAAGGAGATCAATGCTGTTCCTTTGTTTTCTGTTAGAAGTATTACTGTGTTTTCCAATGTTCACATATTATATGCCCACGACAAGAAGGCTAGAGGGGAATGCAGGGCAGAGAAGCTTGAACTGTTTATCTGCTCCTGTAGTGGATCTGTTTACTAGAAAATGAGTGACTGAGAGTGCATATTGGTCACCTATGCTGCCAGATTTAATGTTTGTTGCAGTAAATGTAGCGATACGTATTATGTATGGGTGAAATGCGTATTTTAAACGAAACTTCCATCATACCTGGAAGGGGAGCATAAACACCGTAGGGACAGCAAAAGTGATTACGCTACACCTTCCTCTAGCTTGCCTTCTTGTCCTGGGCAAACAGTACTGCCTTATCATTGGCGGATATAGAGCGTCGTGCGAGCTTTTGTATCTATTATATAAAATTAAATAATGAATTGTGTGAAGCAGAGTAGAATTTAAAAACCAGAGAGAGTGAGACTGCTATGCCTCTAGTCCTAAGGTCCGGGTTCAAATCCGGCAAGGCGACAGCTCTATGTTAGTAGATTTACTGACATGTAAAAGGACTGTTGTGGAACGCTGATTTGATGCTGACAGCATCGTAGGAAAAAGAAAAGGAAAGAAAACAAACAAACACCGACTTCTATATAAGTTAAAATAGCTAGACACTGACAAAAGAAAGTGCACATCAGGTTGGCCACACTGTTTGCTGGAGGGGATGTTTCTCTCTAGGGGCACTCATTTTACCGCACTCTCTACCCCTCCTGTTTCTTCTAAACGTGAAGTTAATCTGAAATAGTGCGGAGAGGATGACAGCGGATGTGTTGCTGTGGGAATTAGAACCCCTCGCTACCCCAACACTTTACAGTCGATGAGAAATTAAGTCTGCGCAACTCTCGCCACCCTTCGTCTTCAGCTCCCTTTTTATTAATTACGGCTATAAAATTTATGGAATAAATAAAGTAGAAACACTAACTTTTACTGCTATCTCCGTTATATCAAACCCGCCATCCCCAATAAGTTGAGCAGTGGAGAGAGATTTCGTAAATATCAATGATAGCCCGGCATAGGAATTCTCAAGCAGTTAGCATCACTACAAATCTCGTGAACGTCAATGAGCTGCATTCATTTGTTATCTACTTACTAGAACAGCGTGTATCTGATATAAAAGTTTAAATGATTAATTTTAAAAGGCACCTATATATAATAACAATACATAACCTAAATGGTGACAAATACATTATTATTATTATTATTATTATTATTATTATTATTATTATTATTATTATTATTATTATTATTATTATTATTATTATTATTATTATTATTATTATTATTATTATTATTATTATTATTATTATTATTATTATTATTATTATTATTATTATTATTATTATTATTATTATTATTATTATTATTATTATTATTATTATTATTATTATTATTATTATTATTATTATTATTATTATTATTATTATTATTATTATTATTATTATTATTATTATTATTATTATTATTATTATTATTATTATTATTATTATTATTATTATTAGTAGTAGTAGTAGTAGTAGTAGTAGTAGTAATAATAGTAGTAGTAGTAGTAGTAGTAATAATAGTAGTAGTAGTAGTAGTAGTAGTAGTAGTAGTAGTATTACTATTATTATTATTAATTTACTTCCTCCAACGTAAAGGTCGAAATGATGCTCATATGAGACCAGGGTCCATAGAGCTTTGACCTATTCGACATTTGTCTTTCAGAATGAGGGAAAACTTATCCAAATAACTCACCCTGACCGAAATTCGAACTCGGGACCTATTCAACGCGAGGCAGACCAGCTACCATCTACGCTACAGAGGCGATCTGATTATTCATTAATATTTTTGACAGAAGTAGCAAGATCTAGCTTCGTATGTTTCATCATTCACTTTTTTCTGCATCTACTAAGAGAGCTTCATTGTTGAGCCTTAATTGTTTAAGCAGTTTATTATATCCTGACAAGTAAGTGTGAAATTCCAGACAATTTAGGTGTTTGGAACTATTGAATAGTTATTATTATCGACTTCACTGTGTCTGCATTGGTCCATTGAACATGAATGAAAGAAAATAACGTTATTTCCGCATTTGCATTGTGGAAACGAATTCTGTTGTGTTCAACAGCTCGGAACAGGAAGATCGTCACGGACTGCACGGAATAACAACATATCACGAGTTTAGGAGGTCTCTTTAGAGTGCAAAATGTTACCTACAATCGAGATACGATGTATACTATCGATATATGTCCTGTATTTTATCGATATCACATTCTCTAGAAAGGAGGACCATGGGATTTAATTTCAGACGTTATTCCTAAGTATAAAAAACAGTCGACATATATGGAAATTTCCGGACATGTCCGGGAAAACAGGACCAATGGTTACCCTATTCACATGGCCCTTTCTACCCTCCTTTCCCTAACTGTTCTTACTTAATTCCTCTAAGTGGTAAACCGTAACGGAAATGGCGTGATATAGCGGTTCAGCACGCGTTTAAAAGCTTTCGAGTTCCAATCTCAGTCAGGACGAGTGATCTGGACAAGCTTTTTTTCGGGGTTTTCCCTTATCCTGAAAGACGAATCCTGAAATTATGATTAAATAAGCACAGGGTCCCTAGAAATTAATTCATTGTTCAATATGACTTAACGTTGCAGGACGTAAGCTTAAAAATCTTAAATGAATGAATGAATTATACTCAAATAAGCCCAAGGTACATGGAGCTTAAAGTTAACATTCATATTTCAGGATAGGCGAAATCCTCCAACGTTAAGTCATATCGGACGATGAATGAAATGATGTTCAAATGAGTATAGGGTTCATAGAGCTTAGAGTTACCTGACATTCATGTTTCAGGATAAGAGGAAACCTCCAGCATTACGTCATATCGGACGACGAATGAAATGATGTTCAAATGAGTCCAGGTTCCATAGAGTTTAGAGTTACCAGACATGTATCTTTCATGATAAGGGAAAACCACCTCCAACGTTAAGTCACGTCGGACGATGAATGAAATGATGTTCAAATGAGTCCAGGTTCCATAGAGCTTAAAGTTACCAGACATTCATCTTTCAGGATAAAGGAAAACCTCCAACGTTTAGTTATATCCGACGATGAATGAAATGATGTTCAAATGAGTATAGGGTTCATAGAGCTTAGAGTTACCTGACATTCATGTTTCAGGATAAGAGGAAACCTCCAGCATTACGTCATATCGGACGACGAATGAAATGATGTTCAAATGAGTATAGGGTTCATAGAGCTTAGAGTTACCTGACATTCATGTTTCAGGATAAGAGGAAACCTCCAGCATTACGTCATATCGGACGATGAATGAAATGATGTTCAAATGAGTACAGGGTATATAGAGCTTAGACTTACCTGACATTCATGTTTCAGGATAAGAGAAAACCTCCAACATTAAGTCATATCCGACGATGAATGAAATGATGTTCAAATGAGTATAGGGTTCATAGAGGTTAGAGTTAACTGACATTCATGTTTCAGGATAAGAGAAAACCTCCAACGTTAAGTCATATCCGACGATGAATGAAATAATGTTCAAATGAGTACAGGGTACATAGAGCTTAGAGTTACCTGACATTGAACCTCCAACGTTAAGTCATATCGGACGAGGAATGAAATGATGCTCAAATGAGTCCAGGTACATAGAGCTTAGAGCTACCAGACGTTCATCTTTCAGTATAAGGGAAAACCTCCAACGTTAAGTCATATCAGACGATGAATAAAATGATGTTCAAATGAGTCCAGGTTCCATAGAGCTTAGAGTTACCAGACATTCATCTTTAAGGATAAGGGAAAAGCTCCTAAGTTAGGTCATATCGGACTAGGAATGAAATGATGTCCAAATGAGTACAGGGTACATAGAGCTTAGTGTTACTTGACATACATCTTTCAGGATAAGGGAAAACCCTGTAAAAAGCCTTACTCAGATAACTCACCGTGATCTCTTTAAAGTGAGGCAGACACCCCATCACATTTGTAGAGAGGCATATTTACTTAAGCATAATTTCTCCCATTTCTTTCATCGTTTCATATGACAACGTTCGTTGGAGGAATTTAATTTTAAAACTACTAATAATAAATGAACAGTAAGTAATAGGGAAAATGGGCCGCACAAAACAAAAGACTCGGCACACAATATATATGAAACACTTTTAACTGTAGAATTAACAATTTATCAGGTACTCTTTTTGTTTAATTTTTGAATACTGATTATTTTCTCAAACAGGGAGTATATTTTAAACGTGAACATGCAAAGGGAAAGGAATTTCTAAGTCATCACACAGATATCAGCTCTTAAAAGATATGTATCACTTAAGCTTGTTACGTGTGACTCAAGGAACATGAGTTGGACTGAAGAACAGGTGTTTTTAAGACTAGTTTGTGCAAGATTGAGTAGAAAAAGTCGTGTGAGTGCGTATTCCGTAATAGATTGTGTCAGGCAAATGGGAGTGTCTGGAAGCAGTGACAGGCAATGCAGGTCACGATAATGGGGACCCGGCTGCCATTAAATACAGCTTGCTATTACCTCACCTCCACACCTTGTCGAATTAATTAGAATTAAGAATATTACGAACACCGTCTGCGGTTTATGATGCCGACCCAGCTCCAAGGTTGACTGGTCTCCCCTAAAAACATCCCAAGAATGCGATATGAGCACTACGTAATACACCTGTCAGTGAAAATTAACCTTGTATAATGCTCAACATTTTGTAGCCGTTCTCGGGTATAAATAACGCGGATACGCGGAAATAAATTCAAGAAAGCTATTGAATACCAGCTTCCATAAAATATATGCTTTAAAAAAGAACTTTTAATACTTCTGGTTACAATTCTGGTATGACTCACAGCATAGAGATATTTAAAATATGAACATGCAAAGAGGAATCTGTAGTAACGCACGAAGAGACGAAACAAAGGAACAGCGGATGATGTGCTTTTGTTTAGGCATTCTTAGCACAGTGTGTTGTTTTGGCGCCATAACAACCACCCGTGAGATACGAAGAAATGCATTCACTGTGTTTCAGAGCACGCAGGGTGCAATTATTGAGTACATTTCAGTGAATTTTGTCATTCAATACTCAAAATTAAGGTGATTCTGAAATGATGTTATATTAACCACATTTATTAAGCGGTTCACTTATTTTATTCAGTGATAACTAGGGCCCGGAAGTTGTTGACCTAACAATTCTCTAAAAATGAGCTATAAAATGCCCTTAAAATATAAAAAAATTCACATAAAATGTAAAAATGTGACCTAACAAAAATTAACAATTTCTTTCATAATAATAAAAATTAATAACGTCACAGACAAATAATGAATATATGGTTGGAAAAACCACATTTAAAAATTAAATTTCTTAGTAAATAATGCAATTATTGCTACTAAATAATAAATAAATTCAAAATTCATCATACCATTTTCAGTTTTATAAAATATGAAAAAATAAGTTAGCCAAAACTTAGCATTGCAGACCACCACCATGGTCATCTTCAAGTTATTAAAAATAAAGGAACGGCGATTGTCAGCTAAAACCGTTTTATACTTTGAGGCACTTCTCTCCACTTTCACAGATGTTATAGGTGCATATTTGAAAAACACTATTTCACTGCCTGTTAAATCCTGTTCAGAAATATCAGTTCTGAAGTTTTCTCCTGACAAGATATCGGCAATCTGACAAACTGTTTGGTATCCTTTATTTTTGTCCAACACAAGTTTTAGTTTCTGGCTAATTTTGTCCCCAATCTCATCTTTTATATTTTGTATCCTCACTTCTGTAATCCTCACTAACCCAATTGACTTATCCAATGTCATGCCACCACGTTCTTCAAGTCGGATTATGGTATCCGACAAAAATGCAAAATTTGATTTAATGAAAGCTAATTTACCTTTAATTTGAGTATTAGTAAACATCCTTTGCGCTCTCAATTGCCTTAGAAAATTAATATTACAAAACTTATAAATAATAATGATGTTCAATCAAATAATAAAGTTATTTGAAGTTTATTAATTAATAAAGGATTATTAAATTTAATACCTAGAATAGCTCTTTGATGATTTTTAATCTACCATATCTAAGCTATTCACCACTTCTCTCACTATTTGAAAATTGTCACAGTGGTATATGCATGCAGTTTTATGTGTGTATATATATAAAGCCCGTGGGTCAAGGTCAGGTCGGCCACGGAAATTGAACCTGGGTCTCCCGAATGCGGGCTACAGATGAAAATGCCCAATAAATTCGTGAAAAGAAAGAAAACTACCGGAAAAGGCATCTAATTGTTAAAAAATCATTTTATTATAAAGATATGGAAAATGCATTTTGATGAGCTATAAAAATCAAATATATCTAACGTATTTGTTCCAGAATGCACTTAATTTCCAATAAGCATCGTCTGTGAATACTCAGAAAAAAGATGACTTTTCATCAAAATCCGGGCCCTAGTAATAAGTAAAGAGGTATCTACAAATTTCTGTTTACAACATTTTCAGGATGCACAGCTAATGGCTGTGTCTATTTTCAGATATAAAATTAAAATTATTTGTTACACTAAATATCAGGGCTACCAATATAGATATACGACAAATAGCGTCAATCAAAATGATTATGATTGTCATTGTTGTGTTTGTGGCGATAAGCACGTTAAAACATTACGTGGAGTATTATTTTACCAGTAACAAAACTATGCTTAAAAATTAATATTACCTTCATACGAACTTCTGGATCTAATTATTCAACAGGTACAAGGAACACAGTAAATTTTAAGTGATAGTCAAATGTTTTAAAACTCTTCGCTGTGTGAAATCTTTAAAATTCCCTTCTCTTAGCACTGAAGAGATAAATGAATAACGACATTTCATTTGAAAAAAATTAAAATAATACATGGGTTATCTCGGAAACTATTAGCCCCACGAAATGAAATAATGCTGGTTAAAGAAAGTTTACAATTTATACAAAAGTCACTCAGAATGGAGAGAACTTCAGATGGTATTCTCAGAAAATTCAAGGTATAACTTGGAAATGTCTTCAGCAAATAATATTTTAATCAAAATTGTTAAGGCCATTGTCGAAAAATATTCCATTTGAAGGTTAGCTCGGGATATTTTCTTGAAAGTTTTCGTGTAACATCCCTGAAAGAACGTGATCTTAAGTATCAATCTTTGCATTCAACCGACTTTTAGATTTTGAGCTATTGATCCAAGCAGAATTATTTTAAATGGCTTTTTTCGGATCTAAAACCCTTTAAAAGATACATTTCCATTAAAATTTCGTATTAAATGTTTGGTTGTATTGCAATACCTTCTCTGTAGGCGTACACAAAATAGAAATCCAATGTTTATCAAGTCCAGCCCCGACATTAACTCCTAGGTTGGTTAAAAAAGATGACTCATATTCTTTCTCTAACCATTCTTCTAGGAACCATCTCATTCTTCTGTTTCTTTAAAACACAAAATTTATTTTAAAAATTAAAAGAAAAAAAATTTTGACATTATTCTGCTGTGATATGTTGTTGAACGTGACAGTAATTTTCATTTTCTAAACTGCTGTCGCTATTCATTTGCTCTTTGAAATGTCTCGGGGAGAGCTTGGTGTTTCAAGGTCAAATATGTAGGGAAGAGAATTTAGACATCTATCATTTCAGTTTCATTTCTTTATATAAAATACTTTCGTTTATTTTTTTATCTATTTCCCTTAGTTTCACACATATTCACTGTACACATAAACGCCCATGCCCAAGGCGAGACTCCAACCCGCGACCGATCTACGCGGCGGATCATTTGCCCCTTTTTGTACTATCAGTGAAGCTATTTCTCCAAAATGTACAAATAAACAATAGCAGGCAGAGAAAACTATGTGACTGCACTTCAGATTTTTTTTTTGGGGGGGGGGGAGCAATCGAAGTAGGTAAGCCCAAAGCACAAATTGGCCGGTTTTCATTCGTGTTAAGTATTCTTGTAAAGTTTCAGATCCAATAAGTCAAACACTTTACAGAGGATGCCTATTTTAAAAATTGGATAGGAAAAAGGGAAGAAAAAGTTTGAATTGCCCTGCGAAATTATTTTCAGCATTTCTGTTCACTCGTAATGCATTAGTGGTCAGAAATACAGTACACTCTCACTAAAAACCTGGGTTTCCAAGTTTTACGAAGGAATCTTTTGGGAATTTTACTAAGAATTTGTATTAAGGCACAATATTTTCGTTTAATAATTGCTGAGAATAAAACTTACTGGTTCATTTTATTCCCTTTAGATTACACTTATCTAGCGTTACTCTGATATTTCAAAACAAGAGCCACAAATTTGACCTTCACATGTCTGCTGTTTTATCTACTTGTTATGTCACCAAACAATAGTAACGTGACCTAGCTTCATTTGTTTCATCATTCACTTTTTCCCCGATATAGACAATTGAAAAGCACTCTATCCAAAAATTATACTAAAAACATAAGTTTTAAAGCACTTGTGAAAACTAGTTTTATAAAAATGATCTTCTGTGTGATTGTGAACACCCTAACTCAAAAACACAGTTATTTAAAACCAAATTTGATATTTAATGTCACCATCTTCTGATATGAAGATTTTCAATAAGGTTTTTCCTGTTAAAACTACTCTTTACATGAGAAAAATAGGTACGAAAATGTTTTTTCCCTTTTTTTTAAATACCTCTAGCGATTTTGATTTTTTTACCATATATTTTAGATATTTTCATGGCAAATGTATTGCATATGTTGATGCGTTTTATAAAACTGTTCAAGAATGAGTAGAGAAACTCGTGAAAGTGCAGAAATGATGGTGTGGCAGTTTAAAACAGGATAGTTCTTTGTTTTTCCCAGCTCAGTCCGGTTATTTTCCGCTGTGCCTCGATGCAAACTGACCACTCCATGATTTATCATGACAAAAGAATGCTACTTTGGTAGCCAAGTGTCGTAGACAATGGGTTGAAACTCTTATCTAAGCATTCTTTGTGTCTACAGTGCTAGCAATCACACGGGTGTTGATTAATAATTACGTAGCTTCATCGTGAAGGTTTCCCACACCTCTACATCCATGAGAACGTGTCAATGTTCAGCTCTACACAGTGTATACGACACTTGTTTGCAGCGTCTAAAAATACGTTTTGCACTATATGCAACGAATACCCACGCTCATTCCTACACGCAGTCTGTTTCTGCGAAAACAAAACAAATCTAGCTACAGTAAGCTGTGTGATAGGCAATTGTTCGAAAGCTCTTTGCCATCTGATGGCTTAGACATTCATTTTTTTTTTTTTCCTTGCGTGACCAGGAAAACATTTGGGAAAAGTGTACATAAGTTGGGAATTCTACAAACCAAAGAATATATAGAAATGTTTAAGTCCAAATAGTATTGTGCTTTAATGATATCTAATTTAAGTAAGACTTTATCCACTTGCGTTTACCAGTTATTCAAAAGTCATTCATAATGAAGAATTTATTTTCTTGTAATTAAAATATTTTAAATGTGTGTCAGTTTAATAAAGGTAGACAAAATTTGAGGCACAGATCATTACAAAAAAGCTAAAAGATTACGTGAAATTTGATTTTACAATTCCAAAAGTTATTTTAATTATAAAGTTTAAAAGAAATCCTAAAATCAGTCCCCCATTGGAATTCTCAAACGTTGTACTTAGTTCAAGTTTTATGATGTACTGTTCAATATTTGAACTTAATTTCAGGGCCTATTATAATAATTTTCAGAGTTGGCATACATTTCAATTTTGCTTTAAATTGTGGAACAATTTACATGGAATTTAGTACAGATATTTTTTAGAATATAAAAAATAAGATAAAACACGCTTTTTGCAAAAAAGTATACAAATGTTAACTATATAAATTTTTTTTTTTAAAAAAAATATGGTTCTGTAATTTCTGCCCATAAATGCAGAGGAAACATGGGCTTTTAATGTGAGGAAGATTTACAATTGTTTTAGAAATATTTTTCAGAATTGTTATTCAGAATTGGAATTTATAAACAAGTGACTTTTGTCTACACATAACGTTTATATTCAGCTAGCCTTTTTGATTTAGATTCCGTTTTGACCTGTATTTAAAGTCCTGTGAGATTATTAATAACTAAAAAGATTCGCATTTGTTTATGTTCCAATGTTAAATGAGTGTTTTTCTCAAAACATTTTATAAACGGCAAAGTTTAGAGTACGACGTTAGGAAACAGTTAAGGTGTGGCATATTTTTTAATTGACGTATAATTTAATACCCTAGGGTATTAAATCTTTATACAACCAGGAAGCTAATACAGATCTTTGAATCTGGATTACTGAAGCAGCCTTACAAACGTAATAAACAAAAGACTATCGGGCAATAAAATTATATCCATTCAACTGTTTTTACACTGGATGAGAGCTTTCTTTTGATCCTTATTTCTTTTTTAACGTCTTACTTTATTCCTCTATGAATTAAAATGCATAGATAGTTTATTAAAATATAAGGAGTAAATTTCAAGATTTTATGAAAGCCAGAGAACATATTTGGCATGAAATTACCCAGAAAAAAGTTTACAATTTTACTTTTCTAATCGTTCAGGTTGTATGGAAGTTCCCGGCACTGTGCTTCAAGTGTTCAATGTAATTGATATGTTCAGTCTCAAGTTCAAAAAACATAACTGACAAAACTATTTATTTTAAAAGTGCTATAAACACACAACCTGCTAATAAATTTGTTCACAAACACAATTTGAAACCTAATAAATAAATAAAAACTGCACAAAATGATTATACCATTTAAAAATGGGTTAACTAATGAAATTATCTATTTATTATTCATTTGTTCTGTCTTGAGCTTTATGAAGGAGCTCATTAAATTATTTTAGAAAATATCAAGAATACATACAAAATAGTATAAGTTTTTTTTAACCAAACTGCTTTAAATTTCTGTATTTATATTTAAAATTTTTAAATGTTCTTCGAAAAGCAAAATAGTTTTCTTTTCTAAATTAAACGTATCACATAATTAAATTCGTTGAAGTTTATGAATTTAGATCAGTTATGTGGAATATATAATAAAACGCTTAATTTAGAATAAAAGGACTTTAAAAGCCTTTTTAATTCATAATTTATTTTATAAAAACGTTCGTCTAACCCAAACATTCTGTTTTTTTAAAGTTAAAATTATAAACGTCTATCAGATAATTAATTTCATTGAAATTTGCCACAAATGGGAGTTTTCAAACTAATATTTATATATTTTTTAAATATATCACCATGGACAACGTTTAAAAATTAATAATTCAAACTGAGTGCCGTATAATTGAATTAATTGAAGTTTGGAATATGTGGAATAGGTTAAAATAAAATTTTAAAACATGTTTTAATAATCTCATTAGCTAGCAGATTCTTAATAGAAAATGTAAGTATTTTAAAATTTAATATAAGAAATTTGTATTTTAATGTATTATTTTAACACCTTTTTTAAAATATTAATGTTTTTATATTTTCATTTAAAACAAAAAATTGTAATTTTAAGGGTAGTAGATTGTTAGGAAGGGTTTCATCCGATCTGTAAGGTCAGCATGCGGTTAATCATGTTTGGATATGAATTTGGGCACTCGTGATGTGTATGTAGAGTTAATGAGATGCGGCGCGGTGACGTATGGACGCCACCAGCGGTTGTATTGTTCGCAGCGTCGCCTTGCCGTCTTCCACCCCCTCCCCCCTTCCCAACCAGTGAAGTTGCACTCCAATGCTTTTTTCCATCTCTCTCTCTTCTCCCTCGTTGTTGTTGCACCTTCTCTCCGCTTCGCCGCCAGCTCTACTACTCCACGTGGAGTAGACATTCAACTGTCAGCTCGGCGAGGCTCGGAAACTCGCGGTTGCCAAGCAACGAAACGCAAAGAACGCCGCGGATTGGTCTCTGCCTGCTTTTCATTGGGTCTCCTTGAAAAGTGGTTCCCGCCCAGCCTTTCCACGGCTGTAATGCGAGGAACGCTTCCCATTGGTCAAGTGGCCGCCAACTCGGCTCGCCATTGGCGGAGAGAGCGAGTATATTTATGCCGAAGTCTTGGAGAACGTAGAGTCCACGTGGAGTCGGGTCCCCCTTGTGCTAGCGGCTCGAAAACCGTTGTAGGGTGATACTGGCAATCCAAAAGAGGGGAAGCGGGTTTGTGGGGTGAAGAGGGAAGATACGGCTGCCATATTTGGAAAGGAAAATCAGTGAAGAGTATTTGGCGAGAGGGAAGGAAAAACCTTTTGTGCTGCTGGTTCGGGGTGTAGCAAGAAGGGTGGGCGGCCATTTTGTGTAGAGCTTTTTTTTTGCCTACCCTCCCCTTCAGTCCTTTTTTTATATAAAAAAGAGGGAGCGAACAAGGTATGGGGAGAATCATCATGCTGGAGTGTTGGGTGTGAGCTTTAGCTATGTACAGTGTAGGGGCGGTAGGGAGAGAGGGGAGACTGCGCTAGCCGAGCGGAGCGTAGCAAAGCAGTCAGTGGCACATTGAGTGAGCTAGCAGAAGGAGGTGGTGGTGCGGCCAGCCAAAACACACACCACCGCAGTAGCGAATAGGATTATAGTGAGTTTGTGTCTGAGTGTGTGTGTTGTTGTGTTGTTGTGAGTGTTAGTGTTGTGTTGCTGTGGAAAACCTGGAGGGACACCAGCACAGCGTCTGGTTGCGCCTCGTGAATGCCGCTGCCGCTAGTGGGGTAGTGTCGCCTTCCTCGAGCTTCCTGGGGCTTGGCAGGACTCCCTCTCCGCGCCAACCTGGGACCTCCCGTAGGGCACGTCATAGTAGCAGCAGCAACAATAGCAGCAGGAGCAGCACCCCGACAGCGGCGGCCGGTGGCGGCGGCGGTGGAGGCGGAGGTGGCGGTGGCGGCGGTAAGATGCGCTGCTGACATAAGATGTACCCCACCGCAGGCATGAACGCGGCGGCGGCAGCAGCTGCGGCGGCGGCCCGGCATCCGGTGAGTGTGGATAGTGATAGTGTATGTGATGGAAATGGTGTGTAAACCCCAAGTGGCTTTCAACAGTTGGTATCCAACGTATATGGAAAATTTGGGATGTTTAGCTTAATTCCCAGGCAAGTTTTCTTAAGTGAAAATCATCCAGTGTTTGAAACGTATGCCATCTTACGTACAACCTAACCTCAAAGTTAAACTAGAAACATAGCAGGAATGCAATAGCTTTAGTGCGTCAGCGTGTATCAGAAATTCGTATTCAGATTAAAAAAAAAAAAAATGTTTAAAATGCATGTTACAATCTGGAAAAATTACACAGTGTAAGTGCCGGAGTTCGAAAAGGAATTCCTATTTATACGTTTCCATTTTCTTGTTTTTACAAGAAGGCTGTTTCAAACACTCGATTTAGCTATCACCAAAGAAAATCTGGCTCAGAATGAATGTAAACACTCCAAATTATCTGTATATTTGAAATTATTTGAGTTTTTATGGTCAGATATCTTTAGTGCCATTGTAATGCCAGAAACAGCCGTAAAAAAATCGAACGCCGAGCTAAACAAAAAAGCAGCGGTAATACGATCGTTAGGTGCTTGTTTCAACTGAAACCATACTGTTAAACAAAATACTGTTAAAAAGCGAAATGCGGCCTCTCCGGTTACAAAGGGCAGCTTGTTTGAACATTTAAATACGTAGTTAAATAATGCATTGTCTTGGCGAGGGAATGTATAACAGACCCAAGTTGGGAAGCGCTGTTTGTTTGCACAGTCTTATGTTTGAATTCGCTATACTGTTATTCCAATAGTTACACAGATCATGCTGTGGTCGGCTAATGGAATGTTGCCAGCATGTTGCGGAAGTGCACTGCAACGTGACATGCCACGTTGTCGATCTTCGCTCTTCAACCTAAATTAAGCTCTCGCGATGTTTAACACGCTAAGGCAATGATGAAATATCTTTATTTAATATGATATATTGGAGGGAAAACATCTCATATGCTGGGATCGGCATTCTCTCTTGTACAGACTGTTACAAAAACGTATTATTCCTACTAATAGAGAAATAAACTGTTCAGACATTCATAACAAAGATATAGTACGCTTTTGATGAATTTAAAATCCATTCTGTTTTCACGATCATAACAAACGAATAGCGATTTACCGCATGAAAAACGTTCAAGTACTTGCAAAGTTAGACAGTAACAAAAGAATATCTGGGAAATTCTCAACGCTATTAAAATGGTTTCGGCGTAGGTTTTGTGTTTTAACACGGTCTATCTCGTTTATATACAGTAACGTTTCTATATCTTATGTAAATTTACAAAATTAATTCAAATTATATTATTTTTCATGCTGTATTTCATCAATATCATTGGTGCCATTGTTGAGGAAAAACAAAGGAACATTTTCCCACTTAAAGGTTAGTTTTGGGCTTGGAGATCATTTTCATGCCCCATCCTTCATTTGTTACTTCCATTAATTTCTTTGTATTCACAGTGTGTGGTATTTTTTGCATTTAATGTATTCACAAAGCTCTGAATACGTGATTATTCATAAAATAACGAACGCGCTCTACTGTAGTCACAACTTCGCATTTGCCGCTACAGATGCACCCCAAGTGGCGGGAAATGGGGGCTTACTTGCCGATAGTGGAAAATTCCAAATGCCCCTCACGGTCTTTATTGAAAACCCGTGTTTAGAAAATTAATCTGCACAGTTTTTGTTTCGTTGTGTAATTTAGTTGTTATTAGCAATTGCTTTTTTAAAATACGGCATATTTCTGAATAAAAATAGACTGAGTAGCAAATAAAAAACAAAATAGTTGTGTATTTAGTACCGAAACAGCTACTAGACGTGTGAAAATTAGAGTGGCTTAAGGAAAAAATATTTTACATTTCCGTTGATAACTTTCGGAGTTCGTGTTTATTTTTAAATAAATATGTGGCAATTTTTAGTGAACGACAAAACTCTTACAATCGTGAATGTCAGATTGCATTCAGATAAGAAAATAGGAATGGAAAATAGCTTCAAAATAAAATTGTGAACATTAATGTGACGTCAATTTAAACTGTAAGTTAGATAGAGGTATAGTTCATTTTAAGATCAGTTTGTGCAAGAGTAGAGAAAAAAATGTGATTGCAACACATTTGAGAGGAAAAAAATGAATTAAATGCGGTGCCCTTTTTTAAAAAAAATTATTTTAAAATTAACATTAGTGCTTACTGTGATTTACAACGTATGGAATTAGAAAAAATCGTTCGTCAACAGGTAAATACAAAATTTAATATGTTTAGAACATTATGGCTTTTTAATAATAAATTTGATGTTTTAGTTAAGTAGTTTTCAAGAAAAAGCACCAATGTTTTCTAAAAAATTCCTCCACTCTAAACTTACCTTTACGTGGAAAATTTTTCATAAATTTCAACGTCGAAAAACTGGCTTTAAATATTTTAATTAAAATATTGTATGCTTTAAGCTATTTTCATGACAAATTAATTTTCTGGGAATAGCCTCATTCCCAATTATTTTTCCATAACTGGTAAATGCTCTTCAACATCAATTTACATTAAAAAAGTAATTTTAAGAATACAGTACATCACAAAATGTGAAGCGCCACGTGGAAAGCTGAATGGAGCGTGATGCAGGCTTTTTGCGATCGTCTTCTTTTCTCAGCTTTCAGCTGGACCAAAACAATTGCACTCTTTTTTTAACTTCAGCAAAAGGCGCCTGTAGATAAAACATTTGGTTTGGTATAACTAGTTTATACGTTTAAGGGGGCATATGTTTTTGTATTTCTAGACATTTTTTATACTTTAAGTGATTTTTGTGAAGAAATCAATTTTTTTTTTTTTTCAGTGTTTAAGTCGTTCAAATTTATAAAACACATTTGTAACGTGTTATAGTTTAGTATTTATGTATAAAGTATAAGTGAAATGAACAAGCATGTTATCAAAAGTAATTTTAATATATAAGTTATAATTTTGAGGTTATTGCTCCGGTTATTAAACTCTAGGGCCGCAGCTATATTGATAAAGACTTATGCGATGCATGGCCAAATGTATGCACTCGTTTCCCAGGCTGGCTCTATGCGTGACGTGTGCAAAAGTCACGCAAATATGGTAATATTTATACTGCAACACCACCAGTCGGCTATTACATCAGTGACAGTTGAATGGCGCTGCTATCTGACAAGATTACATATCGATAATAATGCATGTAACGTTCGATAAAGCACTCGTTCATTTAAAAGTGCCTTTATTTACCAAAGCACTTCCCTCATATCTTGATGTTATGGATTTAAAATGTGGTGCAACTGACTACTGCCTTGCCGTTTGACAGAACGCTCGCGATAAAGTGACTTATCTAGTCTGAACCAGCTTTGCATATGTTAATCAATCACAATTCATTATGGGGGACTGTTTCCCAAACTGTGTTCCGCGGAACGGTAGTGTTCCGCGATGATGGCTTTACAGTTACAAATTCTTTACATCTTAAATATCTTCTGGCCACTATCTACTTGAGATAAATATTTCCAGCCATCATATTACGGCACTTTCCTGTTAGATACAATGGGAATATGGGAATACAGTAGGCTTAAGCGATAGTAAAAATTTTTATGTCCTGGTTGCTACGTGATTGCTTTGAAATTCCTTTCTCTAAACTATTAACGACTTAACGTTTGATAAAAAGTGTAGGTGTAAAATTCAAAGCAATAACAAAAATATCTCGGAAATGGTGAACCCTAAAAGATTACTTTGATATGAACTTTTTTAAATAATTATTAATGTAGTAAGATTGTGTTAAATCTCTTACGGCCTACGAGTTCTCTAAAAATATTAAAATATTTTCTACAATTGTTCCTTGTAAAGGGTAATTTATTTGTTTTTTAATCTCCATGTCGCGATCTTCAACCTAAATTCCATGTTTTTTATTTAACTAATTTTTCATTTTTTACTTGATTGGTGAACTTTGAGTATCGAATTTTTTGGTGAAATACAATATATATCTACTTCGTTGGTTTGTGTGGCTGAGTCACAAAAGGTCGTGGATTCAAACCCGGCTCATAGTTACTACATTTACTGGTGCATTAGAGAGCTCCTACGGAACGAAATTCCGGCATACTGGTGGCGCTGATATGATCCTGACAATTCATAATACTGTTAAGAATCAAATATTTATTTATTTTTAAGTACGTTGTAGTTTTCAAATTTTTGTGACCCTATTAAAGAATAGTTGTTCTTTTTTTAATTATGTAAGAATTATGAAAAATCATTTAAGTTGTTTTTAAGTTTACGCTAGACACAGATATAATAATAGTATGGCGACATCTCGGAGGAAGAAAAAACTTGTAACTTTCAGTTTTTCTTTACGGCCACTTCACATCTTTGTTGGTAATAATTAATCATAATTACCGGGTTGAGTTACTTTTTCCCTAATTTTTAATGCATGCCGCTTTTTAACAGCAGTTCTCTGGATTCAGTTGCCATAATTGCACCTCTTCCACACACGCTCCTAATGATACACACTGCACATTCATAAATTCTAACATTTTCTAGATAATTCCCCTTCATTTGTCAAGCGTATAATTAGAGCCTCTTTCGAAAAAAGCTGTTACGCAGTCTGCTTTATGTAAATAATTGGTGCATGCCATCTGTAAAAATGCAGCGGATATATTAAGTCGGCTCAAAGAAAGTGCCTATTTATTTGTAAAAAAAATACGTAGTGGTACTACTTAAATATTAATTGCTTTCATCATAGTTCTTTAGGCGCACGTAATGCAGTAGAAAAACGTAAAACTGCTACCGATTTCTTGTTAAAATCGAAAGAAACATACTGTTGCCATGTAATACAGCAGGTTTCGGCGACAGTCAAATGTTTTAAAACTGTTGACTATAATACCTGAAGATCGACACTACTTGAGAGGACGAAAAAATTGAAAAGCTGAAACGAAAAGTCATATGAAAGCTATTTTTTAGACAGTTGATAGTAAAACTGGGCCTTTTAGTAGTTCACGACTGTGTTAATAGTAGAAAATTCTTTCCCTCAGTGTCCAGAAGCTTTTAACACGCAGGCATAACTTTGATTTCTTGCGGAATGTGACATTCCTCTTATTCAAGAAGGCCGTAAATCTGAGATAAATGTACAAACTGGCGTTTCATTTGAGCGTGAATATGGATTATACTGAATCTGTTGTAATTTAACAAGCAGCAGAGTGGATGAAATTAGAATTGTTACCTATAAAATCAAGAAACTAATACGACATTGCATAGAATGAGTTCCTGGACTGGTGAAAGGTAAAGAAGATACAAAATGATTATACTGAATAGGTGTTGTTAGGATTCTTTGAAGAAAAAGCATTATCACATTGTGGGCAAACTATTTAAAGATAAAGCTGTGGCTCAATGTAAACAAGAAACTCCTCCATCAGTACAACACCAGACGAAAACTACATAGGTGGTATGAAAAGTTTCCGACTCAATAAAGGCACAAGACATTTTTTCAGATTTTTTTTTTTTTTTTTTTCCAGCTTGGTCTCCTTGTAACTCTACACACTTCTCCCAGCGATGCTCCCATCTCTGTAACCCGTCCAAATAGTATTCCGCGTTTTCCTCTGCAAAATAATTCTTCACAAAGGTGATTGTCTCTTCATTTGACGAAAATCTCTGTCCTCCGAGCGCAATTTTCAGATGAGGGAATAAAAAGAAGTCTCTTGGGGCTAGATCTGGTGAGTAAGGCGGATGGTCAAGCAGTTCAAACCGTAATTCGTGGATTTTCGCCATTGTAACCGCTGATGTGACACGGTGTGCTCTCTTGGTGAAACATGATTTTCTTTTTCTGCAAATGTGGCCGTTTTTGCGCAAGTTATGCCTTCAGCTTGTCAAGTAATGATGCTCCAGTAACGGTTTTTCCTTTTTGAAGATAATTGATTAAAATAACTCCATGACTATCCCAGAAAAACAGTCGCCATCACTTTCCCAGCCGAAAAAACAAAAGCAGTTTTTGCTTTTCTTAGAGCCGGTTCTCCCTTTGCAGTCCACTGTTTGGACAGTATTTTTGTTTCGGGCGTATAATGGTGTATCTACGTTTCATCTACATTAATTAATCGGTGACAAAATTTGGATATATTGCGCCTAAACTGTACCAACAGAACGTTTTAAATGTTCATTCGAACACGTTTTTGGTCTAACGTGAGCAAACGCGGAACCCAACTCGCGGACAGCTTTCTCATGTTTAAATGTTGATTCAGTATGTAACAAACACGTTCTTTGGAATGTTCATAGCCTCTGATATCTCTCTCACTTTAATTCGGCGGTCGTTTAGTAGCATTTGGTGAACTTTGGCGGTGTTTTCTTCAGTAGTTGCAGGTTTTGGACGTCGCGAACGTTCGTCGTCTCCCAAGCTCTTACGGCCACGTTTACATTCAGCTGTCCAAAATTTCACTGTGGTAAATGATAGTGCAGAGTCTCCATACACAGAATCCAACTAATCTTTGATTTGTGTAGGCGTATTGGCTTTCAAAAACAAATATTTAATGACAGGTCGATACTCGATTTTGTCCAGTTTCATAAAAACACTCACATCAACTCACTCAAACGACTTACATAACAACTGAGCGTCCAAAATGACAAACTTTGGTGAGTAACTGTCAACAGATGAACAACGAATTTTAACTAGCTTTTGTTTACGAATGCTATCTCTTCATGTTGAGGTCGGAAACGTCTCAGACCACCCTCGTACTTAAAGGTTGTTTTAGTTGTGGGTGTACTGGAGGCATGCCGTAGAGAAGAACTGTGCCAGATAACACTAGATAATATTCACGACTTGGGAATTTCATTAATTAGTAACTATTCCGAATACAAAGACCAATGTCCCACTGTTATTTGTAGATACATCGATTTTTATCTCAAATTTCTATCACTGCGACAGGCAAAAATCCAACATCAGCGTTTACTCATTAAATATTACAATCGCAAATGCTGGACTGAACCAATTGGAATAAATATATTTGTAAAAGTATCTGCTGTGGTTACCAAATTCTTGGAATAAAAGGTATATTCCTTCCTTATGTGGAATGCTCTGGTTTTCTAAAAGTCATGTTGTCAGCACTGATGCTACGCAAGACAAATGAATATCGTGACCATAAGAAAGGTACCATATATTTATATATAACCTATACTGTCTAAAAATAGTGTATGATGTACGGGTTAAAAATATTTTAGTTTTTTCATGAGTCTTGGCCTGGGACCTCAATCAGAATCACACCTACTAACAAAATAAAATATTTCTTCAAACTCTTATATTATAAATAATTATTAATTAAGTTACGTGGTTTTTAATAGCCTGTATTTTTTGTGTAGTGGTACATTTTGGTTTATTTCTTACGTTTAGCAGTTTTAGCAGTTTTACAACCCAGTTTCACATCAACTACCTGCCTTTAGAAGTCTAATTCACCGGCTATACAACATCCGAGTATACAACTGAGTAAGGATGAATTTTTGAAAGAACAACAACACATAAAAGACATAGCGGTATTAAATGGATTCAACCCAGCCATCATAAGGAACATGATGAAGAGAAAAGAAAAACTGAAGATAAGATCAAAAAATACCACTCTCACACCACTTAATAACACAAATTGGCAATATAGAAAATTCACCTACCATCCATGGGCTTTTAGAAAATTTGAACGAATCTTCAAAAGACTATATTTAAAACTAGCACCCCAAAACATATTCATTCTGAGGAACCTGCTAAATAAACCACTAAAAAATACAATCCCCAACAATTTGAAATCAGGAAATTATCAGATTAATTGTGAAACCTGTGAAAAAAGCTACATAGGAAAAACTAAGAGAAACTTGTTAACCAGGCAAAAAGAACACAAGAGGAACATTAAGTTGAAACAAACAGAAATGCAGTTTCACACCATTTTTGGACAGAAAACCACAACATTGGCCACAACATTAAACTGTTAAAATCTTTAAGTACACCCATAGAATTGGATATTTGGGAAAAAATATGCATAAACAAAAACCGTGATAAAGTTATAAATTTTGAAATCCCGGCATTAAATGAAGTATTAAAACTTAGTGCCCTTAACACCAGATGGCAGAGTGATCGGAGCTCCGTAGTAGTGGAAGAAGAGGAAGGTTCATTTAGTCACCCAACAGCTGAGGATGAGATCGAATGATCTTGAATACGTTTCAATTATACAACAAGTAAGTGAAGTTTGAGTGTAAACATAGTGACTCATAAATCAAACTCAAAAATTTACAGACTTTCTTTGTAGCTTTTCTCAGAAAATTGGAAGTACCATTTTATTTTTCATCTAATTATGGCATTACGGCACCTTTTCTCACCAAAATCTCGAGTAGTATTGTACAAGGTGGTTGACAAGTTGTACCTCCTTGCAATAACTTGATTTTTTACGTTCCGCCAAAGACCGTGTTATGAATTGCCTCACGTTCTGGAACACGTTTGCGAACGAGGAGACAACCTGCAGGCATCGCATAAAAATCGCGTGTGAAACTTTTAATTTGGAATGGCAGGGGCATGGAGAAAATGTTGGGTCACGATTCGTGTGCTAGCCATAAGCCAGGACAAGATGGTTTGTTTAAGAGGGGCCTAAGTGCAGCCTTCCGTGACCAAAATGTTTATCCACCAGATGTTTACCTCCGAACAGGCGAGCAAGCAAGCGTTACGTGGATGGGGGGAATCGAACCAACCACTCACTGTTTACATTCTGTAATGTTTTGCATTTGTTGACCAAGTTACAAGTTTTTCAAATTAAAAAAATAAAATTAATTGTGAAACTGAGGTATAGGTATCTACAAAAGTACAAAATTCTTCAAAGCGTCGCCGAGCTTAATAGGTTAACTGGTGGCACTCTTATAACACTTGAATACTTAATTGTAGCTAAAATAGAAACAGGGCAATATAATATACTTAAGGAATATATAAACATTTTAAAAAAGCTAATCGTTATGTATTGGTTTGGAGAATACGTTCTGTTGCACGACCACGAGGAGAGAAAAAATGAATTCCGACTTCTCATTTGAGAAAAGTATTAATTATGTAAAATTCAAACCAATAACAAAAATATCTCGGAATTGGTTAACTCTGCAAACCATTATTCAACATAAATGGTGTCTTTTCTACGTTTTTTTTTTTTTTTTTTTTTTTTTTTTTTTTTGTGTAGTAAGAAAAAAAATAGGATACATGAGGACATTCCCAGAAAATTGATGTGCATTTCATTTCCCATAAAAAATATCTTAAGTATGTGGTATTTTAATCAAAATCATTAAAGTACATTTTTTAGAAAATAGCAAAATTTGGAAAAAAAAAATAAGAGAATTTCTTGTAAAAGTTTTTTTGGGATGTGGGGCCTTTTTAGAAACCATGCATTTAAATATAACATTTTCTTTTCAGTTTTTCATGGAACTTTTCTTTTTTTTGGGGGGGGGGGGAAGGGGATTCGGGGAGGCTGAAAACTTTATTTTCTGTCAAATCTAGGCATCTAAGTTTTGGGTGGAATCTGCTAGGTACATAAGTAGAAAAAAAATTTAAAAGCGCTGGGCTGTTAAGTTTCTGCTTTGTTCCATTGAGCACTGATTTTGTCATCTAGAAAAACAAGGGAACGTCATGCAGGGCAGAGTGTAAAATGCAGTCAGTGTATGTAGGTCAATTGCAAAGACTCGAAAAGCATGCAGCGCGAGTCAACTTGTCGTGTGGATGAACCTCTTAACGACAATGTCTTCCTCGGGGTCAAGTATAAGGGGCACTTTGCCGAGGGGCATTGCCCTGCATGCCGAGAAATTGGACGTCCTTTGCCGCGCCCATAATTCATGTTACAGCAAGCCTAACGAACGTAGAGCCTCACTGAAGAGAAGTGCAAAGAGTAGGAAAGAAAATAGAATAATAAATAATAAGCAACATCTGTAACCCGTTCAGTAAAAAAAGCTTAGATGTAGTTAGCACGTGACCAGTTGAATTCAAGATTCAGTGCCCACTTGCTAGGGCTTAATGATGATAAGATGGAAGTGCCCAATTCAGCATGAACTGAAGTCAGAACCGTGATCCAATGCCCAGCATTCCGCACAGCCGCGTTAGGAAACGCCCAACCCAGCATGAACTGGAATCAAATAGATGATCGCACATGGTTAAAATAGCATACTAGCCGCTACTGAAATTTAGGAACGGCCACCCCATCATGAACTTCAGTGAAATAGATGAATGACCCCATGTGGTTAAAATAGCACACTAGCCGCCACTGAAAGTTAGAAACGCCCACCCCAGCATGAACTGGAGTGAAATAGATGATCCCATGTGGTTAAAATAGCATACTAGCCGCCACTGAAAGTTAGAAACGGCCACCCCAGCATGAACTGGAGTGAAATAGATGATCCCATGTGGTTAAAATAGCATACTAGCCACCACTGAAAGTAAGAAACGCCCACTCCAGCATGAACTAGAATCAAATAGTTGACCCCATGTGGTTAAAATAACATACTAGCCGCCAATGAAAGTTAGAAACGGCCACCCCAGCATGAACTGGAGTGAAATAGACGAACCCACGTCGTCAAAATAGCATACTATCCGCCACTGAAAATAAGAAACGCCCACTCCAGCATGAACTGAAATCAAATAGTTGACCCCATGTGGTTAAAATAGCATACTAGGTGCCACTGAAAGTTAGAAACACCCACCCCAGCATGAACTGGAATCAAATAGTTGACCCCATGTGGTTAAAATAGCATACTAGGTGCCACTGAAGGCTAGAAACGCCCACCCCAGCATGAATTGGAATCAAATAGTTGACCCCATGTGGTTAAAATAACATACTAGCCGCCACTGAAAGTTAGAAGCGGTCACCCCAGCATGAACTGGAGTGAAATAGATGACCCCACGTGGTTCAAATGGGATACTAGCCGCCACTGGAAGTTAGAAACACCACCCCAGCTTGAATTGGATTGAAATAGATGACCCTACGTGTATAAAATAGGATACTAGCCGCCACTGATAGCTAGAAACGTCCACCCCTACATGAACTGGAGTGAAATAGATAACCCCACGTGGTTAAAGTAGCATACTAGCCGCCACTGAAAGTTTTAAACGCCCACCCCAGCATGAACTGGAGTCAAATACATAACCCCGCGTGGTTGAAATGGCATACCTAATGCTACCGAATGGTCTTCCTTATCAAGTTGTCAAAACATGAACATAACGTCCTTCGACTCGTGAACCTGTGCACGATGCCGTGACCTTTGGGTTTTAATGACACAGCGGGCGGGAGAATTGAAAGTGTTTCATGCACGATTGGATAGGATACGCTTGTCATCGTCTGTTGTAATGACCACACCCGAGAGGTCTGTATCCTTTCCTGCGGTTTCGAGGTTGGCAGAGAAGTTGTAGTGCGTTGTTCTAAAATATCTTATATGACTTTCTCTACCCGTTCACAAACAAAATATATTAACAGAATTTGTAATATTGTTGCATGCTTTACTCCACAAATATTCATTTGTCTACAGTCAGATTTTGTTTATCTCTTACGGTTTATCAGTAATGGAAAGGTCATTCAGGATGAACTGGACTTCTGAGGGTATTCCCAGAAAATCCAGGATACATTTTGTCACGAAAATGTCTTAAGGGGATTGGGTAAGATTCACGTGGTTGTGCTTGCAGTACCGAACACAAATTGTTATACCTTCTAAAGTTCTCAATGCATTTCAGTTATTTTCCTCACACAGAATATATCTTAAGGAACAATGGTGTAAATTTTCATGATTCTAGGCTGTCAAATTCAAAATATAAAAAATAATTAGTTAAGAAATATTAAGAGTTTTTAAATATAGAACATTAAGCGTCTTTAGGTAGCATTTTCTCAAAAATCATAAGTGCTATCTTTATGAAATTGTATATTTCATACTTAAGAAGTGAGAGAAAAATTATATCTCTAGTTAATCTGTTATAACTTTTTATGTATTATAAAGAAATTAGTTGAAAATATTTTTTTCTCGCTAAACACCATATAATACATAAAGTATTAATTTTAAAAATGTACACTTTGGGATAATTGTACTGTAGAGTATTTAAAATAAATGTGCCAAATATCAGTGTTTTATCCCGTATGGTTTTTTAGAAAATGGTTTCTAAATACCCCAAAATGTAAATATTCGTTTAAAGGCGTGGCATATGGGTAATTTAAAGAGATGGCTGTGTGTTTAATTAATTTTTTCATCACTAATGAAGCAGTAAACACAATAAAGTGAACATTTTGTAGCACAAGATTTTTTTTTTTTTTAAGTTACGTCGTCCAACGTTATCATATCGGACGATGAATGAAATGGGTGAAGTGATGATCAAATGAGTCCGCAGTCCATGGAGCTTAGAGTTACCCGACATTCGCCTATCAGGATAAGGAAAAGACCGGAAAAAAACCTTATCCAGGTAACTCAACCTGACCGAGATTCGAACTCGGGACCTCTTGAACGTGAGGCAGACACGCTACCCAGGCGGTGACAGGAAAGAATGGAGTATGTTTTGACGTTAAAATCCAAAAACACAATTTTTGAACATGTTCTCTTAATATAGGGTGAATAATCAAAAGCTATGAAAGTCAGTTTTAAGAAAAGCAGTATTTTTGAAACCTTTTCCATGTATAACATCATTTGGGTTAAGAGATATCCTTGAAAATCCTCTTGTGGCATTCCTGGAAGATGTTGAAGCCAAGGATTAGTTTTGAGTTATGTTGTTGTTCCAATCTTTCCTCTATTTTCTGTAGATAAGAAGTAGTTGAGAATGTAGAAGAGAAATAAGTAATAAACACAGGTGTACTGCTTTATTAGTCGCTTGCTCAGTGCTTAGAAGCGGAAAGTTGACTCTCAAGTAAATCACCTTGCAGGCAGCTGTTCAGTCCTTTGAAGCTTTGCTAAGCTCAACAAAATGCTTTGCGTGTTTTATGGATTATTCATTCATGCATCTACATGAAACAGCATTGTCATTGTTACAAACAGGTGTTCCCTGCCACTAAAACAGAGTTTTCAAACACTCGCGTGTAAGAAATGGTTAAATTGTCATATGTTTGAGATATTTTCATTGACAATTTTGTTATGCGTTTCAAATCCTGTCGATATTCACCTGTTCTTCGCAACTCTATGGAAAGCCAGTTCGTAAACATTTGACTGTCGCTACGATAGGCTTTTGTTTATTGCGAACGGAACTCGAGCACTGGCGATCTAAGTGTACAATAATCAGAACTAGGAGAGGCAGAGCTACCAACTACGCGATTGCAAATATTGCATTCCGTATTTGGCGATGAAGACAATGTGGTAAGTTTTCACGTGAAGATTACTCATGTTTTAGGAGCATAAACTGTGCTCGTTTTAGGAATCGCTGGACTATCATTACTACACGCGATTCCTGTGGTTTTCGCTTTTCATGGCTCAATGGCCGAGTTAGCAGGGAAACACTTCTACGTGACGAACATAACAGCCATTACACTGACCACAACAATTACCGCCACTACAACCCGACAAAATGTGAACAAATATCCATCCAGAATGTCAAGTATCCAATAATATGGGTCGATTCTAGGATTTCTGCAGCAATTAACTCATCCTTAACGTGTGACGTGGTCACACTTGATTCAGTGTTCCTCCTTAGATACTGAACGCTGTTAGGTTCCAGTAAATCCTATTCCTAACCACGAAAACATCATTTAGAAATGAAACTTGTCAAATATTTATCTGCAACATCAGATTATACTAAACTTTATTATTTATAAAGAAACATAAATTGAATTGGTTTCCTTTACCAAAGTTTAATATAATACACAAGAAATACCTTGCTGCAATAAAACGAAAATATATCAACGCTGCCTTGACCACTCAAACAAATTTCATATCATCTTCTGGAGCTCCGAAAACTACTTGCAAAAGTGTAAGATGTGTGAGATTTCGAGACTGTTTGAAGATATTTTGCCAAATTTTTCAAAGGAGTAATTTAAAATATATATATTACTCTATTACTGACTGAAGTGGAAGCAATGCCTCCGGTAGCGTGGTGGTAGCGTGTCTGCCTCACGTTCTAGAGGTCCCGAGTTCGAATCTCGGTCAGGGTGAGTTACCTGGTTAAGGTTTTTTCCGTGGTTTTCCCTTATCCTGAAAGACGAATGTCGGATAGCTCTAAGCTCTATGGACCCTGGACACATTTGAGCATCATTTCACCCATTTCGTTCATCGTCCGATATGACTTAATGTTCGATGTAAAAAGCCTCCATTGCTTCCGTAGATTGCATCTCTCTGTGCCATATGCATTAATAATCATTATCACTGCCATAAAAGTCCATATTTATTACATCATTTGTGATCATTTAATAACTTTTATATTTTTAGCAGTTTTCTTCTATTTTACGTCGTCATTTTGTTATTTTCTTGCCCTTTTCAGCTTTATTTAAACTATTTTCTTGCATTTACTTTGAGTAATTATACCACAAGCTACAACGGCGAGTTTGATAATTTTCATAGGAGCCTCGACGATACTATACATCAAAATATAATAGTATTTTTTTTATTTTTCTTTATCTGGGTTTTGAATAAGAAAGGTTTGTAAAAGAATATACACAGAAAGTTATGTGAGGTAACCTCAAATTAACTTTTAATACAAATTGTATCCAAGTGTTACTGCAGGTACTTATTACAAATTTAATTCATGCTCAAATTTGAACAACTAGGAATGGATAATCTCTTGCCCACCAAGGTTAGTTGAACCACGAAGTTGAACACACGTAGTAATTCTGGGTGTCCTCATATGTAGTGGGACAGGCGGAGTGCTGATACGAGCAAGATTCTGTTAATAAACAAGTGAGCATAGCGGCCGTTTTCACGGTATCCGGATCGCGGAACGACAGTCTTTTCATTGACCCGTGAAGTAACAATACCAACTGTTTAAATGTTTCAGCTTGGCGTAACGACAAGGACGTACATTAGGCGAGTTCGGCCGCCATATCCAAAAATGGGACGTGCCCGTTTATCTGCAACATCTCAAATCTAGACAGTGCTTGACACCTTGATCTAAGATGTGTAGTGCCTTTGACCCTAACGGCTGTTAAACTGTCTTGGCAGTCATAGAATTGTGCTAAGAGCGAGTTAAGATCTAGGTTTGTTCTTAGTAAACCGAGTTAAGTTGTTTCATAGAGGAATTTACCAAGTGGGAACTCCGAAAGATCAACTAATAATAACGTACTGTAATTATTATTTAAAAATAAAACTATACACTTTAAATGAATACCACTTTTGTAAGCTTCCATTCCCCTTAAAACAGTAAGTCGCTTTTCCGTTCTCATGGTTTGCAGATTGTTTTTTTTTTTTTTTTTTTTTTTTTTTTTTTTTTTTTTTTTTTTTAATTTACGTCCTCCAAAGTTAAGACATGTCGGACGATGAATGAAATGAGTCCAACTTCCATAGAGTTTAGAGTTACCAGACAATGTTTTTCAGGATAAGGAAACACCCTGGTGAAAACCTTATTCGGATAACTCACCGTACCCGTCTCGGTAGCATGCTCACGTTCAAGAGGTCCCGAATTCAAATCTCGGTCAGGGTGAGTTACCTGGATAAGGATTTTCCGGGGTTTTCCCTTATCCTGAAAGACGAATGTCGGGTAACTCTAAGCTCTATGGACACTGGGCTCATTTGAGCATCAGTTCACCCATTACATTCATCGTCCCATATGACAACGTTAACTGCAGAGGTTATACCCCAATTAGTCCCGGACCCGTAGGTTCAAAGACCCGGGCCTCCTTCAACCAGGGAGTTACCGAGTTGTCCGTAAAGGGCGCCCGGCGTCTCCATGGGGTTTTCCGTAGGGCAAGACCTAGAGACTAACAAGCCCTCCCCATCTGGTCCTATGGACTCAAGACGGGATGGAAGTGGATACGCCACTTACGCGCGGCAATTCCAAAATGGGAAGGCTACCGACATGACCTCGGTGGGGCCGCCTGGTGATCTAGCACACCTTCTACTAGCTATGCTGGGTAGTACGCGGGAATATTAATGGCTTCCCTCAACCCCGTCCTGAGACGTACCCGATCTCTCACGGGTATCGGGAACCACTGTCCCCTCGAGTCCAACCCAATCCGAACAACTCTTAATCGGGGAGGAGCTCGAATGTTCGGCCCGAGGTTTCGAGATACCACGAGTGCTAAGGGTCCGCAGCGCCCGCATGGCGGCAGCTGAAGGGGTCGGATCCCCTCCCGTACGGAGCATATGACTTAACGTAGGAATATGTAAATTAAAAAAAAGGAGCTCATCCTGATTGAGATTCGAAATCGTGACCTCTTGAATGTTAGACAGATTCGCTACCACCTACACTACAGAGGCGGGCAGATACTTCTGTTGCTTCCATCGACTTTGTTGTATCTATCACCGCCAATGTTGAAAAATTAAGTGAAACTCATTTAATACAATATCTTTTTCACTGTCTTACTCTATTCTAAGGATGTGGACACTGCCATAATGACAACAGTTCATTATTTGAATGTGTTCAAGTAAGCAATGACGTGTTATGATGTTGTTATGGTCACCCTAGCATCTGTTGGTTTCATCACCTCCCTAGCATTTGTTTTTATCATTTCGCTAGCGTTTGTTTATTTTTTATCACTTCATTTGTTTTTGTCACCTCTGTAGCATTTGTTTTAACTATTTTCTCTCGCTGCGGCGTACTGTTGACATCTAAGGCCGGTATAGGTACTCATAAAAAGGTAACTCAAAGAAGCTCGTTATAAATAAAGCGAAGAACTAGGGTGTTTTCATTTGTTATTTCATGGCTTATCAGGGGGAATATGTGTTCTAATTTTTATGAGGCATTATGTTGTATCAAAGTGACTGAAGCCTGTGGTACTTATGATTTGCTTCTTTTGTCAAGATCGTCTGCGACGAATGAAATTTCAACAGACCATTTATTTGTGTCGAGGTTGCCTTGCCTTTTATGGCAGTGCATTATCATCCTGGTTGGACGCACCGTCATTCGAGAATTTATTTCCTTCCTATAGACGAGAGGATGAAAAGGAAAGAAAGAAAAAAAAACTTGAGAAGAATGAGCTTGTATATCAACGTACCAGAGATGTTTTCTAGGAACACATGTGAGTGCGTGTGTGTTTCATAATTGGAAATAAGCAAAAAAAGGGTAGCCGCCTCTATTGTCGTTAACTGCTGCGTAAAAGGAGATGGAGAAAGGGCGGTAGGTATGGAAATGAGAAACCGTTCTAAAACGGCGGAATGTTATTTTTGTAGATAGATGAGACACCTGCAGAATCTTTAAATAGCTTATTTTCACTCCCTCCGAGTGACATGGGTATTTTGTGCCAGTTCTAAATGTTTACAAATGTAACTGTATTCACCGGTGCTATGTTATGAATCCTACTACAGCCAGTGGCGTATAGTGAATATTTTTGCAAAAGCATGCAATATCAATGTATATTGTACACAAATAATTTCGATCTTTGAGGTCCTAACTAGTAGGAGACACTGACATGCATGCAACCAACAGTTACCTTACAATACCTAGCAAAGCACGCCATCTGCTGCCCGTCCTAGTAAACGGTTCTTTGAAACTGAATTCATTTGTTTTCTTAGTTCGCCGTTGCTTCCTCTGCCGTTAAGTGAAAACTGCTTAGCCATCATATTTATCGATACGTAGCATTCATCTGTTTTATCCCTAGCATTTGTTAGTTTGCGATTGTCACTGTTTTCGCCACAGATATTCAAAGTTAGCTTCATCTAAATATACAAGGAGATGCAGAAACAATATCTGCAAGCAGGTCTTTCAATTAATTTAATAAGTTAATGTTTTATTTTATTTGTTTCTGTTAAATAAATGCTTTTAATTGTGAGATAGTTAAGTACCACTCGATTGATGTTCTCTTAAACGTATGAATCAAATACATAACCTAATAGAATTAGTATTTACATCTGAAAGGTATTTAAAGTAACAGATGGACAGTTATTTTTATTATTTTTATCGTCTGACCTTGCATTGCACAGAATATATTATGATACAGTGCAAAGGGGACAAAAAGCAATCACGAAAGAATGTTAGTGAGGTTATGTTCTAAGAAACATTGGCATGGCTGAGTTAGGGGTGCATTTTATGAAATATTGCGAGGTTCAGAGGACATAGACATGGCCTCTACCTGTGAAAGAGGAGGGAGGGATGAGGTGAGCGGAGAGACGGTGGCCGGAGGAGACATGACAACAGAGGGCAGTTTTCATATAGATCTTTTTGGGCTTCGGCATCCTATTGGGTGGCTTGTGACTCGGAGATCACTCCCGATCTTGCGGACAAGGATTTCCATGCAACGCCGACATTTGAAACCCTGATTGACTAAGCACTTTAGTAAAGTGTAATGAATCATACCCCACTCAGGCTTGAGCATACATTGACACTAACTCAAAATGTTTTCTTTATTTACAAGAGGCTCATTATTTGAACAGCTTCGTTACTGCATTACGGCTTCTATCGCAGCTTCAACACTGTCTGCTATTTGCACACGGCTTGCCTCACCTCGGGCTGACGTATCTTGTATTTACACATGTACACACTCTCCCTATCTCTCTCTGCAACTTGACCTTCGCCTTCCCACTGACGGCTTAATCATAGAAATAATAACTTAGTTGTAAAACAAGAATTTTGAGTCTGTAAAGGCAAAAACATCCCAAAATTAAAATTGCATGGATCTTTTTTCGTAACATTTTGATTTTCTAAAAAGCCTTTAAGGATGATGGTTACTGCTTAGGCTACCATATGTGTAAAATATTTTCTTGACAAATAAAAGGTATATCTTGTATTTTCTGGGAAAAGCCCTAGAAGTTCTCTTCGTTCTGAATTATGAGGCCTGTTCAATTTTTTTTGACAACGTACCTTTACTCATCCTCATAATTTTGATAGCCCTTCTCAAAATAGTCTCCCTTGAATGGGATGCACTTGTCTCAGCGTTTCTGCCAGTCTTCAAATACATGCTGGATACCATTTTTTTGAGAGATCCTTCAAAATCGCCTCCGCAACCTTCACCACTGCTTCTGATGATGGATAATGCCCCCACGAAGGCGTTTCTTCAAGTTAGGGAATAGAAAAATGTTACATGGGGCTAAATCCGGACTATAGGGAGGGTGACGGATGCACTTCACGTTGATATTTGCAAGATATTCAGCAACAACATTGGCAATATGCGGCCGCGCATTATCGTGGTGCAGCATCCAGCCAGCTTCATGGAAATGTGGTCTTTTGCGCCTGATATGGACTTGCAATGTTTTCAGGACATCCGTGAGGTGTTGTCCAGTTACTGATGTGTGTGCAGGTACAACATGTTGATAAACCATTCCATGAATATCAAAGAATGAGATGATCATAACTTTCCGAGCAGAAACAACCACTTTTGCTTTTTTCGGGGTTGGCGATGAAGGAGATTTTCACACGGAGCTTTGCTGTTTGCTCTCAGGATCAAAGTGATGTAGCCAAGTTTCATCAGCAGTAATTACTTTTGAAAGAAACTCCGGATCTTCCTCTAACATCAACTTTAACTGCATGTTACCTCCAATTCAGCGTTAGGCGATACTGAACATGTCTGAACTTGCCTGGTTCTCACAGGCGGGAACCAGAATTACCAACAATAAAACTACTACGGTGTATTTGTTTCACATTAAGCTAACAGAGTATAATAAGATTGAATTTTATTGCAAAAAATTATACAATTGATTCATTTTAGTGCTGAAAGAACCAGTTTAAAGTTATCACATAGCGACCAGTTTGTAAAATATTTGAGTGGCCTTAAGCATTTTCAAGATACTAAGTACGTAGGTATTTTATACGCCTGTTTACCAATTATAAAACTATCAATAACATTGAAGGATACTATTACGTTTGGATATTCCGAGAAAATTCGAGATATAACTACCTTTTTTTATGTAATTATCTGACATACAAGTTTGAGTGGTTTTATGTGAAGCAGTTGAACTCTCGCATTAACCACTTGTAATCTACTGGAAATCTTTAAGTACACGTGTTCAATGTCCAAGAACACAAATTGAGAGATACCAGAGTGATTAGTCTTTGTGTTTCTAGACTGTGCTGATTCATACAGAGTAACCAGATAAGATTGAATTATCCTGCGGTTTGTATCTGAAACCTGATTTCCAATTCTATTTTTATAAATATCACTATAAAGCAGATTATGACATTTCTCAGTACTGACTCGCGTGCAAAATAAATCTGCAGGTCCTACCATGTTTGTTATCACTGTGGAAACGAGTAATTTTACGTTTGGCTGTGTGTGAAATTCAACGAATATGAGAAAAATGTTCATATTTCATTATATTTGCTTAAACATTAATTATAATATTATAAATTATGTGTAAATAAAAATATTGGAGCCTGCCTCGGTAGCGTAGATGGTAGCGAGTCTGCCTCACGTTAAAAAGGTCCCCAGTTCCAATCTCGGTTAGGGTGAGTTACCTGGATAAGGTTTTTTCCCAGGGTTTTCCCTTACCCTTAAAGACGAATGTCGGGTAACTCTAAGCTCCATGGATCCTGGACCCATTTGGGCATAATCTCACCATATCTATCACCGTCCGATATGACTTAACGTTGGAGGACGTAAATTACAAAAAAATGACATTATTAGTAGACGATACAAAAGGTTAAAATCATTAAAAAAAATCATTGTTAGCTTAGATTCGAACCATAGATTTACCGATGCATTCTTAAGTGTTTAAAGTGTTTCGGTACGAAAAGTCATATCGGCGATGAATGAAATTATGCTCAAACGAGCCCAGAGTCCATAGAGCTTAGTTACCCGACATTCATCTTTCATAAAAAGGAAAAAATCCGGATAGAAACCTTATCCAGATAACTCACCTTGACTGAGATTGAACTCGAGGCCTCTTGAATGTGAGGCATACATGCTACCACCTACACTACACAGGCGCAGGGAAACACAGAATAAGGAAAGTGGGATGAGTGTTCCACTGATAATACTGTCTGCCCACCACAAGAAGTCAAGACAGATATGTCTAACGTAATCACCAGAGCTAGGAAGTTCGTACCTACTTCCTTGAGCAGTGTAAGAGCGGCCAGGCATGGCTATACCACGCAGCGCTACTAGCAAGGGCAAGGTTCATCGTAGAATGCAACTCATTACTACAAAACAGGTGTAACTGCATGACACAGAGCTAGGAAGCTCGTACCGATTTCCTTGAGCAGTGTAAGAGCGGCCAGGCATGTCTATACCACGCAGCGCTACTAGCAAGGGCAAGGTTCATCGTAGAATACAACTCATTACTACAAAACAGGTGTAAGTGCATGACACAGAGCTAAGAAGTTCGTACCGATTTCCTTGAACAGTATAAGAGCAGCCAGGCATAACTATACCACGCAGCGCTACTAGCAAGGTCAAGGAGCATCGTAGAATGCAACTCATTACTACAAGACAGTTGTAACTGCATGACACAGCTAGGAAGTTCGTACTGATTTCCTTGAGCTGTGTAGTTTATGCTCATCGTCTTGATATGTTAAGAATGGTTCATGTAAAATACACAGTGTTGTCACCGCATAAGGCCTATCACTACAGTTGCTGAAATGAGTATTAGATTTCGCAACATGGTGACACGTATGCCTTCTGATACACTCATTTCGTGGTAAACATATCCACTAAACGCTCGTACTCAGCAGCTCCATCATTACATTCGCAGGATCGCCCGTCGTTTCTTTTCCACACTGCAAGAAGTTGCAGGAGCTATAAAGTCGGCGTTTGCACGCGCTAACTCTCACACTTGAAGAGGAGACTACCACAGGACCTGCTTCTGAGTGATACATCTGATTCCAGTGATTCTAGTACTTGATGTGTGTCTTACATCTCCAATATTGACTTTATTCTTCAGAGAGTATTATGGAGTTCTAACTTAATGTAGTTAGGGGGCGGCCTGTTAGCCTACCCCTGAGTGTTTTTGTTCTTTAATTTATTGTTCTCTAACCTTCTTTTCACTCTGATCTGTAAAGCATTGTACTGCTAAACGATCAATTAAAAAAAATATCCACTAACAGAGGAGACAAACAGTTCGAGCCCCTCTTCAGGCTCCGCTTGCCTTCTTGTGGTGTTCAGACAGTACCTGTTGAGCATATAGATTTTCATGGCGTTTTACACAAGCTGCAGAAGCTAATATTCAAGGATATCTGTTAATCACAACACGGTAGGTCCTGAAACGTAATGTATAAGCAATTGTTTTGCTCATTTATACCCAAGCTGGAGCAATAGTACCACCACGTCAGTCAGTAGAACGTACTGCACGGCGGAAACGTTCTCACTAGAGCAAGGAAGCACCGTTATTAAATCTCCGGTTTGCAGAGCACGGACAATGCAGCAAACTCTCTACAGAGCTGTGTAATGCATGTAACCACTTTCAGACAGTGTCTTTCTTTCACTTTCGACTACCTTCACTCTGTGGAATGCTTCGGCCTCTGTTTACATCACAGCGGTTGCTAGGTTACTCAACGTTTCTCTTATTTACAAGTATTTATTAAAATTATGTATATTTTGTAATGAAATTTACATGACAGATCTACAGACGTGTATTCATAACAGAAATGTCAAATCTTCATTGTGAAGTACGTGTTCAAACTTTTATTGGTTTATTAGAAGGCGGTGATAGAACAATCAGGGATTTAACGATGACAAGCGACGCACGCGGGTCACGTAAACAACTGGAACTGTTTGGGCATACAGCTCGTGTGAAATTTATCTGCAGTATCGCATTTCAATTTCCGCTAGGAATCAAGTGGGCTGGTCTTTGCGGTTCTCCGCGCGAAATGTCTACACTGTACACTTCTTTTTTCCTCTTTTCCCATCATCAGCGAGAAGGGGGGAAGATGGCAGCCACAACGAAAGGAGGGAAGCAATAGTTTTCAACGCAGCCGCTGAGTTTCATTCCCTGAGGAGCAAAAAGCTACCTCCCTACACTAATCCCACTTAAATTACACCCGTCATTCTGCAACATCCACATCCCGCCACTGCGTGGTTAAGCTCTTCCCAGAGCAGGTACACGTTTTGACCACCCTTCGGGCTGTTCCTAACAGCCTGCCAGATTTGTGTCTGTCTGTCTGTCCAGCATTTCACAGAAAGGTAACCCGCAGCATGTGACAAGGTCACACACTAAAAACACGTACGTTATCAGTAGTGCTCAGACGTCTTCTTTATTGACGTCGCTCCTACTTTTTGTGCACAAACCATTACTATGTTTTTGTGCCCCAGGAATAAGTCGTTATTCGGCGAAAAGTAGGTGGAGGCAAGCCTGCCCTCCCCCATATCGCATAAAGCATTAATTTTAATACTGAAATTTTAACTAATATTAATATTTTATATACACGCCCCTGTAGCGTGGTGGTAGGGTGTCTGCCTGAACTTTAAGATTTCCCGAGTTCGAATCTCGCGAGGTTTCCTTTATACTGAAAGATGAATGTTGGGTAATTCTAAGCTTTATGGATTCTGGGTTCATTGGAGCTTAATTTCGCTTGTTTTATTCATCATCCGACATGACATTGGAGGACGTAAACATATAATTGGGGTAACAGTAGGTGGAGATAACACGTCCTCCCCTCTTAAGCATATGTCCGATATGGCATCCTTGAAGGAAGTAAAAATAATTGAGGGAACAGTAGGTGGAGGCCAACCCGCCCTCCCCTCTTTCACATAAGGGATGAATGCGCGATATCCTGAGAGGTGGATTTAAACCAAAGGACCTGATAAGTATAATAATAATTTTGATACTGGATTTTTTAAAATAATTTTCCATTATGTTAAATCAGTGTTTAATGACAGAAACACACATGGCAGAGAGAAGTTGTTAGAAGTTATTGGTACATAATACTTCAATAGTTATAGCTTATTTATTAGTCTATCTTAGTGCTGTCTGTTGCCGCACACATCCCCTGAAAGAAAGATCTCAGGCTTCACCACTACAGCAGTCGGCAGCAAATTCATCAAAGACGAGAATACTGGAAGCTAAGGGTATACACCAGTCAAAAGATGTTTTTCTCTCAATCCAAAGCTCATCCATGAATCTTCCCTATTGCGAGCGCTCCTGCGTCTCTTTTTTGTTTTTAAGCCTTGCGTTTTCATTTCGTAACACAAGGCGGCGCTGGCGTGTGTGCATGCGGGAGTGTTTTGACAAGGGGGCTTGTTGGAAGGAGCTCGTTCCTTTTTTTTTTTTTTTTTTTTTTTCGTTTTTGTTTATTTTTGTTTCCATTTTAAAATTTATTTCTGTTTTTATTTCTCGCCCGCTTTGTTGCCTCTACAGAGTGTTACACACACAGTTCTCCTGTTTTCCGCCTCGCTTCCTCTCTTAACGCTTCTTTGCTCTCGCGGATCCCCCGGTGCTCTTCCTGTATGGTTCTCTCCGGCTTCGCATTTGTTCCTTTTTAATGTTTCCCGGTACGCTCTCATCAACTGCTTTCTCGCGCTTTATCTTCCTTTTAGAAAGAGAAAGTAACATTTGCATCTCTAAACGAAATTGGCCCCAGATATCAATTAAATTACCACGTAGGCGTGTCACAGTGTGGACGTGCTTTTGTCTACCACACAACCGCTGCACCTTCCGCCTTCATCCACATTTCTTTATAGACACTGTGGGTGTAGAGACATGCATTAAGTTGAAGTAATAGAATTTTTAAGAACTCGTCACTATGTAGTGCTGTTAATTTCTTTTACCAGCGTAGCCAAGGACAGGGAAGAAAAATGAACCATCAATTTCCATTTCAGAAAGTTAAAATACAAACCACTGAAAAGGAATATCTCGAAAATGGTTAAGTGCACGAAAAAAAAAAAAAAAAAAAAAAAACAGTTGCGAATTGGAATAAAAATTGTTTTACATTTTTGAAAAATATTTCATGTTAAGGGTAACTTGGAGTGTAGGATTTTTTTGAAAATCTTAGTGTAAATAGATGAAAGATGCTCAACTTACAAGGTTGGTTTTTAACCAACTTCTAAATTTTTATTTATAGATAAGGTAGATATTTTTCATACACAAATCTTTTCCCAAAAATGTTATTTATTGCGGATAGTCTCAATTGAAGTCCACATTAAATTATTAGACACATGGAGAGTTCAGAAATGTGTTTTACATTTAATTTAACCCTTTAATTGGCAAGTTAGTTTGCTACTTGTGCTGTTGTTGCTAAATCGGTTCTCATATGGTGGTGCATCAATGCAATAGATTCGAATAGCCATGGTTATTAAAGCGATATAAAATGGGCTGGTCATCCACTCAAAACTAAGCATTGTGGGTTCGAATCTCGGCAACTGCAGTCAAATGTGCCTGTGGTAAAGGATGGGGAAGGCCCAAGTAAAATAATCGGTGTGATGGCATGCTTGGATGTTGACGGAGTAACATTTGACTGCAGTTGCTTGGATTTTGCCTTTTTATACTAAAAATACACTACAATGAAATTGTTAAAGTAATATAATATTTACAATTCAAAAGACACAAAATTGAGTTAGTATAACCGACAAAGGCCAGCAAAATACTATAACAAAATATAATAAAAAACTGCACTAAAAGGGTTGAAAGTAGGATAAGGGCGCCATATTTCGGATACCATTTTTATTTTTGGGTATTCTACATGTTATAGTACATCAATAGACACGAAATTCTGTGACAACGTTCTTTATTCATATTAGCTTACAGTCCCTCAGTCAAGAAATGACTTATAAAGTAAGTTCACATAAGACAATGAAAATCATTAAAGAGCATTTGGATTAGGTTGCCTAATTTCGGATATTTTTGTGGAGTGCGATAAGACAGTTGAGAGTGTGTTTTCATAAAATCCCTAAGACATTTTTTCCAGTCATACCACTACTCGAATCAAATGGATGTTTTACATTGTTGATCAAAGCTATCTGGAATACCAATCGTATAATGTCTTTCTAAGTCCAAAGTGGCGATCATCCATAACCGTACAGTTTGGCCTGTACTGCTTCTCCCATTGCTTCTTCTGACCATCATCTGGACCCTGGAGCCATCTGATGAACAAAAAGTCTTTTAAATCGCTAAAATATGGTTCATTCCTAATTTCGGATATCCGAAATTACGATGCCCTGTGGTATCCGAAATTAAGAATTCCGCCATCAGCTTGGATTAAACGAAATATAAGTAATTTCAAATGTAAATGCATATGAGTAAACTATCACATACTAACATATTACAAACAGTAATTACGTGATTTAGGAGCTTACCTTAAGCTCAAGAAAAGTGGTCTTCAAACACTCTGATCGTGAACAAAACACTTACGAATGCTAGTTCACTACAACTAACTGCTTAATGGCTATAGAGGTTCACTGTGTTCACCTGGTACTTCCTCCTGCCTGTTCACATGATTTCCGAGGGAATACAGTAGCTCATGGAGCAGAAAATGTATCATCCGAAATTAGACAACTTACCCTTACCCTAACTGTTGGTTATTAAAAATTATTTCTTAATTTCACAACCATCTGTTAAGTTAAACATACTCCAGTCTGGCTGCTAAAGGACAGCCGAAGAATCACGATATAGTCCGAAAGAAGCCGATTCAAGCCGAGACTGAATTATTTACGTTCGTTGGATACGGAAGCTGTTTCTTATTTTTGTGGCACTTTTTGCTTATAGTATGTGGTACTTGAAATTATTACGTTTAGCTGGCGAAAGGTTTACGCTTCATTTGAGTATTTTGGCAAGTAGGAAATAATAGAATGCATTATTTCATTAGGTACATGTAATATTCCTCCGTTTTTGCTTGCCTTTTAACTTCCCATACTTCAACAAAAACAAAAGCAAATCTATTATTTTGGCAGTAACGACCAGTTTGATAAGCGAAGCAATTACGGTGTCGTGTTAAGCATGAAAAAAGGAATGGTGAAAAGTGTAAATGACCAAGCAAGCAAGGAAGGCATTCGTTAGTTGCTAAAATGTCCAGGCAGTATGCGATAAGAATAAGGGAGCAGTTGAGATAAGACGTGAAATTTATGAGCCGATAGTCTGGTTAACATCAGTAGTGATAGGTTCGTAATGGGTAGATAAGTACAAGGCCAACTACGTAATTGGGCTGCCCATATTTCACTAATATAGTAGTAGTGCCAACCCGCGAATTTGTTTTATTTCCTACACATTTTGTGTGTCCTTTTACCACAGCAGATTTGTGAGGTGGTTAACCACGTTCGCGTCATGCTATGTCTGCAAGCAAGTAGTTCGCATGTCTTTTTTTTTATATAACCTTTCCTACATGTTTTGAGGCCTCCCCAACCCGAAAAGTTTATTTTATTTTGTATTCCACGTATATAACAAGCGCTGAAGGAACTGCATTCACATACAATTTTGATAGCGTTTTGTGGACTTTAAAATCTAAAAGTTGCATTTTATGGAAAAGGTACGCATTTGTATGTTCACTTTTTTTTAACATTACGTCCTCCAACGTTAAGTATATTGGAGGATGAATGAAATAATGCTCAAATGAGTCCTGGTCCATAGAGCTTACAGTTACTTTTCAGGATAAGGGAAAACCTCCAACGTTAAGTCTATCGGACGATGAATGAAATGATGTTCAAATGAGTACAGGGTACATAGTGCTCAGAGTTACTAGACACTCATCTTTCAGGATAAGGGAAAACCTCCAACGTTAAGTCCTATCGGACGATGAATGAAAGGATGTTTAAATGAATACAGAGTACATAGAGATTAGAGTTACCAGACATTCATTCTTCAGGATAAGGGAAGATCTCTAACAGTAAGTCATATCGAACGATGAATGAAATGAAGTTCAAATGAGTACAGAGTACATAGAGCTTAGAGTTACCAGACTTTCATCATTCAGGATAAGGGAAAACCTCCAACGTTAAGTTCTATCGGACGATGAATAAAATGAAGTTCAAATAAGACCAGGGTACATAGAGCTTAGAGTTTCTAGACATTCATCTTTCAGGATAAGGAAAAACCTCCAACGTTAAGTCTTATGATGAATGAAATGATGCTCAAATGAGACCAGGGTCCATAAGGCTTAGAGTTACCAGACATTCGTCTTTCAGGGTAATATCGAAGAATGAATGAAATGATGCTCAAATGAGACCAGGGTCCATAGAGCTTAGAGTTACCAGACATTCATCTTTCAGGATAATATCGAAGAATGAATGAAATGATGTTCAAATGAGACCAGGGTACATAGAGCTTAGAGTTACCAAACATTTATCTTTCAGGATAAGGGAAAACCTCCAACGTTAAGTCCTATCGGACGATGAATGAAATGAAGTTCAAATAAGACCAGGGTACATAGAGCTTAGAGTTTCTAGACATTCATCTTTCAGGATAAGGAAAGACCTCCAACGTTAAGTCATATGATGAATGAAATGATGCTCAAATGAGATCAGGGTCCATAGAGCTTAGAGTTACCAGACATTCATCTTTCAGGATAATATCGAAGAATGAATGAAATTATGTTCAAATGAGACCAGGGTACATAGAGCTTAGAGTTAGTAAACATTTATCTTTCAGGATAAGGGAAAACCTCCAACGTTATGTCCTATCGGACGATGAATGAAATGACGCTCAAATGAGTCCAGTGTACATAGAGTTTATAGTTAACCGAGATTCATCTTTCACGATAAGGAAATTCCTGGTGTGGGGGAACCTTATCTAAATAACTCGCCCTGACCGATATTCGAACTCGGGGCCTCTTGAATGTAAGGCAGACGCGCTACCTACTTACTTCTTGGCCATGTAAACAAAACGAAATTTCAAATAATTATAATTAATTGCGGCATTATTTATGGACGCTGTTTAGGTGGTTTGATCCTCAGCGTCCCGTACCATACTTGGGGAGAAATTTGCTGAGAGGCCTGTATCAGGCCTGAGGATCTTTAACGATACAAGACCACCGACTTAATTTTCCTTCCTTAGGAAGCCATGTTTTGGACTTCTATGCCAGAATAAATCCTCGACAACGTGACCAAGGTACTTGATATAAGAGAATACCCTATTACTAAAGGTAGTTTGCTCATTCCTAAGGCATGTTTACCCTCTGTACTGCTTGGGAACAGTCCTGTTTTTGTTACTGAGCCTTTCTGAACGTGTTTCAAGGCACTTTTGTTGATATATATTTCCTTAAAGTGTGTGTTATGAAGATGGGTACTAATGTTGAAGCGAGTCTAATCCTGGGTCATAAATTTCGACGAGCTTAGCAGTGAATGTTCTGGCAGTTCCATGTTTGTGCTTCCTGATCTTAGTGTGGCAGGTGAATATAAACAACCCGATGATGGATAGCAACAATGAACATCAGCAGCCGGAACGCGTAATCTTCGTACGTGTGTATAAATAACTGTGAATGCCTCTTGCTTAGTAATCAGAATTGTGTATTTGTGTTTCTATATTTGTTGCAGAAATTATGGGTTAATTAAATAAATTATTACCTATAATAAAAGTTGGGTTAGATGTTAAGAGTTTTGCAACAGATAATAAGTACATTTTGGCTTGGGGTAAGAGACGGCTGGTTTTCAGCAAATTCGTAGAAGTAGTTCGGAGGGTTACGCCAGTGATTAGGTACAGCAGGCGAGCCTGGAGTTCTTGGAATGTGAGATATGATTTCTTATAAGTTTATAGACGGACCCTGTGAAGAGTGGGGAGTAAAAATAAACATGTCGAAAGTTATGGTGTTCAAGAAGGGAGTTAAACTAAAAAAATGATGAAAAGTGGGTACTAAATGGCAAAAGGGTAGAAGTGGTCAATGAATTTGAATACTTAGGAATGAGGTTGAATAACAATGGAAAGTGGGGAGCACCCAGGAGAAAAACTGAAGCAAAAGGAAGGGCGGCAATGAATGGGATAAGAAATGACAACCAAGTGGTTAGAAAGAATGTATGCAGCACTAGTTGAATCCAACATGCTATACGCAGTGGTCATTTGGGGGGTGGAGGGGCACAGTGGACCAAAACTACAGAAGGTTTTGTAAAGAGATACTGGGCTTACAAAGATCACCACTTATGGAAATAATTTTAGTAGAATTAGGAAAGACAAGAAGAAATGGTATAATAATGGAAAACAAAATAAACTTTTGGTATAGGTGTTTAGCCAATGAAGAAGGGGAAATGATGAAATTATGCATGAGGCAGCAAAAAAGATTAAAGAACTCAAATAGTTGGTGGACAGGGTTAGGAGGAACTATGGAAAAAATAGGAATGGGAAATTGGTATATGGAGATGTGGGTAAATTGGTAAAATTCAGAATAAAAGATATAGAATATGGGGAAGTCCTGAAAATATGAAATTACAATTTTACAAGCAAATAAAAAAAAATTGGGGACGAGAAGCATATGTAGATTATTGCAATAGGCAAGAGAGAGAAGGCTTAGCTTGGATGAGAACAGGAACAAAAATTCATAGAGGGATAAAGGGTAGTGAACAGGGAATTTGTGAATTGTGGGGGGGGGGGGGAGAAAGCATAGAACACTATGTAACAGATTGCCAGGAGGTTGCAATGTGGAGAAAAAAGATTTGGGAGGAAAAATGGGAGAAAGTAGAGAAGAGGATAGTAGCTAAAGAAAGGAAGATGAGGGGGAAGAGTGGGACTAATTAAGTAACAAGTAGGTATGGAGGTTAAGAGCTATCTGACAGAGCAGAAGACCAGGATGTCATGTAACCCAAGGTAGCAACAAGGTAAAGACAAATAAATGTAGCCTAAGTTATATGTAACGGAATGCGAGGAGGTTGCAATGTGGAGAAAAAAGGGTTGGGAGGAAAAATGGGAGAAAGTAGAGAAGAGGATTGTAGCTATAAAAATGTTAACGGGAAGGGAGGAAAAGAAGGTAAAATGTATTGGCGAGTTCTCGCAGAAAGGAAAAGAAAAATGGGCAAGAAATGTAAGGAATATAAGAAAGGAAGATGAGGGGGAAGAATGTGACGAATTAAGTAACAAGGAGGCATGGAGGTTAAGCGCTACCTGACAGAGCAGAAGACCAGGGTGTCATGTAAGCCAAGGTAGCAACAAGGTAAAGTCAAGTAAATGTAACTTAAGTTTTAATTGTAAATAATTCATTCATATAGTAGTTTACATTGGCACTGTCTGCCCACCACACGAAGGCCAGCAGGGAATGAAGGGGAGAGATGCTTGACCTATTTATCAGCTGTGTTAGTGGATCTGTTTACTGCGAAATGAGTGAGTGGGACCTCCCATATCTAATACAGGTTTCAGTATGTGCAGTGATAGGTATTATGCAAGGGTGAGTTATGTGACAACATTGTGAACCTATTATATCCGGAAGGTGAGCATAAACATAGCAAAAGTAATTACGTCACGCATTCCTCTGCCTTCTTGTGCTAGGCAGATAATAGGCAACTTCTCCGTTAAAGTGTAAACGGTTCATTAAAAGTTTCGATGTCATCCTTTCATTGAATAATACACACCCACGCATTTCCTGAGATAGGCTTTACATAGCTTGAGTAGATAGCCGGAATTAATAGCTTCAACTTGACAGAGCATCACGAAGCAAACTTTATTGTTTCATAGTTTTCAGCACTGGAAACGACAATACTGGATTTTTATTTGACTGATTTTGTTGGATCGCGTAATTGCCTTGGCTATTCTGACTTATAATCGACTTCTTTTCCTCATACCGTAATTTTCATTGCTGATTACTTTTTATACTTTAATTTTAACACATAAAAATGATTTTTTTTTCTTGTCACATTTGTACCTATGGGAGAGAAAGCCGAACAATGACATTTCTTATTTTGGACCTACTTTGTTCTCGTCAGGGAATGTCTACACACTTAACCACGGTAAAGTAGTCTAACAATTGAAGGCTAAACTGCCCAGTGATCGTCATTCTGATCAGGTCACCCGTGTGTTTAAAATTCTTCGCCATTGCTCTGAACGCCGGTAGCCCGAAGCGACTGACTGGCTAAGCAGATTTGATATGATCGAGCACACCCATTTTATCTCTACGGAAGTCCTGCTACATTCCTGGGTATACGCTTCATTAAGTATTCCTTGTGAACTCGGCTGCTTGTGGTTTTGGTTGCTACCTACAACATCGTGGTGGTGGCGCCTTTTGGCAAATCATTTAACTAGAGTTAGTCCCACTGGTTCTTGTGTGGCAGTGGGAAGAAGTAGCAAAACACCGTGTTTGTTGAGGACGTGCCACATCTGGCTTTTCGGACTCGTTAACCAAGCAACTTCTGACGCAGATGGCGTTGCTGTTCCTTGACCCTCCTGCCTTACGGTCGTTCCAAGTAATGCACACTTTTAAACGTGACTTGTAACTGTCACGTGACTCTTCTAGCATATTCTAGGATAATTGCTAGATTTATATTGTAATAACCATATATAGGAAACATTACATCTGGAATTAGTGTAAATATGAGGGCTGTCCTAAAAAGAATCATCATAATTTTTTACGGTCATAATTTTTCGCACTAAAATTCAATCTTATTATATTCTGTTAGCTTAATGTGAAACAAACACGCCGTAGTAGTTTCATTGTTGGTACTCCTGGTTTCCGCCTGTGAGAACCAGGCAAATTCAGACATGTTCAGTATCGCCTACCGCTGCAATGGAGGTAACACACGAGGAAAAATATGCAGCTTTGAAATTCTGCTTTCGTCTCAAATCTTCAGTGGAGGTCTATACAATGTTACAGGAGGCCTATGGAGAGTCTGTTCTTCCCTACAGCACACCTCGAAGGTGGTTTAAAATGTAGAAAGAGGGGAGACCATCAATTTCAAAGGAAGGTGGACCCTGTGCTCCAATTACTGCGCTTACTGAAGAAAACATCAACACCGCTGCTGCCATTGTGAGAGAGCATCGAAGAATTATCTTAAGATCACTTTCTGAAATACTGAACATTTCATTGGGAGCCACCCAGACGATGGTGACAGAAACATTACACATGAGACGTGTTTGTGCGCGATGGGTTCCAAGACTGTTGATTCCCGAACAAAAGAACATTCGCATGCAGGTCTGCATACAGTTAAAGTTGATGTTAGAGGAAGATCGGGAGTTTCTTTCAAACGTAATCACTGCTGATGAAACTTGGCTACATCATTTTGATCCTGAGAGCAAACAGCAAAGCTCAGTGTGAAAATCTGCTTCATCACCAACCCATAAAAAAGCAAAAGTGGTTGATTCTGCTGGGAAGGTTATGGTCGTCTCATTCTTAGTGGAAGGTTTATCACCATGTACCTGCACACACATCAGTAACTGGACAATACTACAGGGATGTCCTGAAAACATTGAAAGTCCATATCAGGCAGAAAAGACATTTCGGTGAAGCAGGCTGGATGCTGCACCACGATAATGCGCGGCCGCATATTGCCAATGTTGTTGCTGAATATCTTGCAAAAATCAACGTGCATCCCTCAGCCTCCCTATAGTCCGGATTTAGCTCCATGTGACTTTTTTCTATTCCCTAACTTGAAGAAACGCCTTCGTGGCAGGCATTATCCATCATCAGAAGCAGTGGTGAAGGCTGTGGAGGAGATTTTGAAGGATCTCTCAAAAATGGTTTTCAGCATATCTTTGAAGACTGGCAGAAACGCTTTGACAACTGCATCGCATTCAGAGGAGACTATTTTGAGAAGGACCATCAAAATTATGAGGATGAGTAAAGGTACGTTGTCAAAAAAAAAAAAAAAAAAAAAAAAAAAATGTCATCATTCTTTATTGAACAGCCGTCGTACTTGTTAAGAAATATATGGTAGGTTCCTTCGATTTATACCTGCCCTCAGCATGACAAAACCACGTGCATCTGTTGCATTGCACAAGACTTATTTGACATTCGAAGGCATACATTAGTCAATCTTGTGAAACAGAAAGGAAATGCAACGAGAAAGAGCTGTAAGATTATATAAAATCAGCCTTTAGCGACCCCCAAATAAACTCATGGTTCATGAAGTTCGACCATGGGTATCGAACCCACGATATTCTAAGCACTCTCCCGTCTGCGACACCTCGCTGGTTACCATAAGTAGATAAATAAAAAAAAAAAAAAAGCTCTTACATAAAGGAGTACCACAGCCGCGGCAAACATGTATCATAATTATGATGCTAATGTGCTACCCCGCTCCCCGTCCTTGATCGCTTCTTTACGACGTCATATTTCATGCCCAGGCTGGTAATCCAGAAACAGTTTTATTAATCTCTGCGGAGTGTATGGATAACGAATTTACGCGCGGATTAATGCCTGAAGAATGTTTCAAGTCATGTTTTGCAGTAGTACATTAAAAAGGCGTATTCGTTCCGGTTTCTACTTGGCTACGCATGCGCAGTACGGTTTTACTGTCGAGGATTTACTGCAGGTGTCTCGCTTAAGTGCATTTTACTGCTTCATAGCGTGTAAATCAAGCCGTTAAAAAGTTAACGCGGGCGGCAAACCAGCGACCGCTCTTCTTGCGATTGAGTTTCATTTTACGGAGCGCTGTTCGCAACGAAAGTAATAGGTACTGCACTTACATGACTTTCTTCAACCTTGTTCAGAAAATATGCTTACAAAAGCCTATCATTTTAACCACTATATTGCTCGACTCTGTAACTTGTTTTCACGTTCAAGAGCTACCGAATTTGAATCTTGGTCAGGGTGACTTATCTGTATAAAGTTTTCCCAGGGTGTTCCCTTATCCTGAAAGATGAATGTCTGGTAAGTCTAAGTTCTATGTATCTTGAGCTCACCCACTCCATTTATCGTCCGATTTGACATTGTTGGAGGACGTAAATTACAAAGAAATAAATGGAGATAAGCAATTGTAGAAATTACTTTCATTTAAATACAATGCGATCCATATGAACCTGAACCATTTCAATAGGCCATAGGATTAGAATTTCGTTGCGAAGGGGATTCGGTACGTAGGCCACCATGCTGGGCCCATTCCTATGCCCACAAGGGGAAGGAGACGGAAGGAAGGAGAGGGCGGCCGAACCAAGGAGCCAGGACAGTACAGAGGGCAGGGTCCCTACAGTTTACATTTGTATTTTTTATCTTGAAAAGTGCAGAGCGATGCGCAGTGGTATCTGGACGAGTCCACCTCAGAACGGTTACAACTGGAGGGGAGGGCAGGTCAGTTCCGTACAAGTTGGGAGCAACGAAACACGTGCAGAGCTACTCGGTAACACTACAGCTCGTTTCAAAATGTGCTTGTCTCCTGGTTCCAAGAGAGCATTTATAAATGACGCCTCCTAGCAGCACATTAGGAAATAAAGTGCTACATTTAAAAACACGAGAAGTAATAACCAATATCCATAGATTTATAAAAAAGAAACAATGGTCTGGGTCAGCTATAAAAATCTGGGGAAGGGTATCTGAGGCAACAGTTGTGTCTGAAAGCAGTTTAGGAGAGTTATTAAGGAAAGAAAAGCCATTGGTGCTAGTGCAACGTCTTTCTCTATGCCCAGTAAACAAGGATTAAGAACATGCACAAAATCTAATTTGGATGTTTTAATTCAGAAGTAGTTAGGCGAAATATGAATAATTTTTAAAGCACAGAAAAACAAAGACCAACTTTGAAGAAATTGCTTATGAAGCTAAAAATTCTACTGACTTCCAAGGCAGTGTCTGAACATTAAGAACAGTTCTTTTGAAGCTGGGATTATTAAATAAATAAATAAATAAATAAATAAAAGGCACTAAGCGTGACAGACAAATTTTAATCGAACATCGCACCATACGTGCAAAAAGGCTTAGGTATTTACGAAATATTCGGAGATGTCGAAGTGAAATTTATATAGTTTATATGGATGAAACTTATATAAATACAGCACATACTGGACCATATGCCTGGAGTGGAATACGTTACAGGGACTCTGCAGCGATATTGAAAGGCTGATCGTTGTTTATCATGCCTGCTGGAGGAGAACAGGGTTTTGTTCCAAATGTCTATGTACTATTTAACATCCAACAAAAGCGTGGAGATTACTACCATAGTAAGAATTACAACTTAGTTTGTAAGAGCTGCAAAACTGGCTTCGAGAATGAAATTTGCTTTTAGACACCTTATGCACCGCCCTCCCCTCCCGTAATCTTACGCGTGTGACGCATTGTGGCGATAGGTGCACTATCCCCACTACAGTGCTACTCATCCCTACCGCGCAGGATTCCTGTCAAGATAAAATAATACATCTGTACTTGGATAGAGACTTCCCCGACAGGCGAGAACGAACTCGCTCCCCCACAGCGGGGGGGGGGGGCAACGAACCCAGCAGCCGAGGCCTAAAGGTCCCAGACAGGCAATACGAGTCCCAAAGGTCCCTGGTAAGGTGGTCCCGAAATGGTTCCAGTAGAGGAGCTGAGGCTGACAACCGACCTACCGGAGGAGGAAGTAGTTCACCTCAGATCATATCATCCCGCCATGCACCGCCGAGACACCCGCCGACACTTGATTACGGTGAGGTTAGGTATGGGGGCCCTCCGAACCCCCTGACCTAACCTCTTGTCGTGGAGGCATCTAAAAATACAGTGTACAAGAATAGAGCACGGACAATTGACGTTCTCAGGGAATCCATTCGACCCGAAATAAGTAACATTGGCAAGGATACTCTTCCTAAAACTTCAGAGAATATGGTGAGACGAGTACAAACATGTATAGATGCTGGTGGAGGACACTTCCAACATTTTCTCTGAGATGTAAATAGTGTAATGTAATCTCCCAATTGTGTATTATATTTCTCCCAAAGTTGCACGTGTGTCCTATTATTGGTTCAGCCCGCCTCGGTAGCGTGATGGTAGCATGTCTTCCTCACGTTCAAGAGATCCCGAGTTCGAATCTCGGACTGGGTGAGTTACCAGAGTAAGGTTTTTTCCGGGTTTTCCCCTTATCCTGAAAGATGAATGTCGGGTAACTCTAAGCTCTATAGACCCTGGGCTCAATTGAGCATCACTTCACCTGTTCTATTCATCGTCTGATATGACTTAACGTTGGAGGACGTAAAATAAAAAAGAAAAGGTTAAAAAATTATGGTTCAGGTTTATATATATTTATATGAATGTACAATTTAAACATGGAAATATAGTAGGCTAAAGCGAGTAAATCTTTTTAAGACTTGGTCGCTTGAGAGGCCTTTGAAATCTTGTTTTTTTGCAAAAGGAGGAGGAGAAAAAACTAATGATGATTTCCCAGTGTAGAAAAATATAAGAAGTGGGACAGTTGGAACCAATAATAACGAATATTTTGGAAGGCATTTGTGACAATAAACTTCTATGTTGTAGAAAAATATATGTAAAGATTGCTTAGGGATGAAAGCCCTCTTATTTTATCTTCGTGTTATTTTTTTTTTCTTTTAATTTAGTCCTTTGAACCCAGGATACATTGCTCTTAAAGTTAACCTGACACCTATCTTTCAGGTTAACAGAAAATATTGGTAAAAGCTTTATTTATGTAACTTACCCTGACCGAGATTCGAGCTCGGTACCTCTTGAACGTGAGGCAGGCACGGCACACTCTACGTTACATTCTTGTATTATGCTGAAGATAAATGCGCAGTTTCATACATAATTTGAAGTGGATTACAGGAGGCGGTGTGCAAAGCTTTTAATAGTGTTGTTCAGTGGTATTAAAAGTGTAATATTTCACAACCAGCTAAACTGTAAGTAATTTTCGCTTATTGAAGTTATCATTTAACCTTCAACTTGAAGTATAAGTGTTAGTAACTTCGTGCGTTGTATAAAAATCATTATTTATTATATATTTAATTTCATTTGGTTAGCTCTCTTCGAAACATTGCTGTTTTGTTAGAGAAGCAGAACGTCAATTGTCTGCAACGCAGACTGTCTTTTGTCTAGTTGCCAACATCATGCAATCTAATCAACATTCACTATTCCCTTGGCAGAAAATTCAGCTTTCCAACCAGCATCAGGAGTCGTCTATCACTGGATCAACTCTCACAAGATCTTCTGTAATAGTTTAAATAGTATTGTACCTATTCATGAGGTGGGTCAAATTGTTATTCATTGTAATTTAAGGGAATCTGAATATGTGACTTTACAAAGAAATGTTTATTTTCAATTCGTGTATAAGCGTCATCACACGTCTCTTGTGCTTTGTGCTAGAAAGGAAAGCGTTTCTTTAAAATGCATACATTTTTTTTTTTAAAGTTTATCACTCACCACGCGCTTTCAGAAATCTTATCACGCCTCGTCTCTGCGTGCGGTGTTGCAACTGCTGCTACAAAACAAATGAAATAACAAGTTCGACACAAACACGACTCGAACAGTCAACTTTTAATGAAAGAGTTTCCATTTTCGTGTTTATTTATTGCCTTCCACTGTCGAGTGGCAATGTAACCTTGTAGAGATTCACTGTATCGGCTGGTTGATCTTTCATTGCGTGCAAAAATTGAGCTGCTGCTGCAACAGCTAAATGATAAATTCATGACGCCGACAGCTAACGTGACTGACTGAGAAACCCGTCTTTGTTTGACCTCCTTTTTCCAAGAGAGGTTTTCTCCTTTGCATTTACATTCAATATTAGCTGTTTCACTTCACGACTTAGCGCTTCGAGTAAATAATTCATCACAAAGCAAAGCCTTTAAAGTGAACAAACTATTAACATCCCGTTGTTTGCGTGCCAGTGACGCCATTGTCCAAAGGTATTCGTTTCGGAGAGCAATAAAACGGAACAACCGACCGACCGTCTAGAGTCGGCCATTACCAGGCGCATGCGCTGTACATTAATAACACTTTTGTTTTTTATGTCCGTTCTTAACACTGAACCTTGGCTTCGTGGTTCCCAAAAATGAATCAGCAGGAATGTAGAACAGATACAAAATAATTATAGAGTAATAACTTTGGCCCGGAAGTTGCTGATCTAAAAATTCTCTAAAAATGAGCTATAAAATGCCGTTAAAAAATAAAACATGCTCATAAAATGTAAACAAATGACATAACAAAAATACAATTTTGTCACAGACAAATAGTAATATATATGTTTCGAATAATCACATTTTAAAATTAAATTTCTTAGTAAATAATGCAATTATTGCTACTAAATAAATAAATTCAAAATTCATCAGGTCATTTTCAATTTTATAAAATTTATGTTTTCGCCATACTCTGAAACATACTGTTTCAAACGTGACGCAGTTGACTGCTTTTGTTTCGGAATTTCAATTCTACAATACAACAAATTTACACACTTCACAAACTACTCTCCTTACTGCGACACTTCTAGCTCCTGAGGTCCTGACTGATGCAATTCACATGTATTTCATGATGTAATCGGCGATTCCTTAAATTGATACGTCATAAATTCACCAGCACTGTTAGGACGCTGACCTGTGTTTTATTGTTAATGCAGAGTTACTACTCCCATTAGTCCTGGACCTGTAGGACCAAGCACCCGGGCCTCCTACCCGGGAGCGATGGATACTCCGGGGCTCTTTTAATAGGGCAATACCTGGAGTCTAAAAAGCCCCCCCCCCCGCTGAGCACAACGTCAAGACGGGATGGAAGTGGATACGCCACTTACGCGCGTCAATTCCGCAGGGAAGACTACCGATAACCTCGGTGGGGCCGCCTGGTGATCTAGCACACCTTCTACTAGCTCTGCAGGCTAGTACCCGGGACTTTTAAGGCAACCCTCTACCCCCTCCGGGTGGCCGTAGCCTGGCCGGAAGTACCCATTTGCCCGTGGGTGTCGGGAACACACTGCCCCCTTGAGTCCAACCCAATCCGAAGAACTCCCCTACGGGAGGGGCTCGTTATGTTCGGCTCGAGGTCCCTCTAGTAACGTCAGAGGTACTAATTACATGTTTATAACACTGTTGTACTGTTTCATAAATGATGATGATGTAAATGAACTTTTAATCACAGATTATTTAAAAAAATGCCATGGGTCAGGGTCAGGTCGGCCACGGGAATCGAACACGGGCCTCCCGAATGCGGGCTAGAGACGAAAATGCCCAATAAATTCGTGGAAAAGAAAGAAAATGACCGGAAAATGCATCTAAATGTTAAAAAATGACTTTATTATTAAAATGTGGGAAAGAGTGCATTTTGATGACCTATATATCTAACGTATTTGTTCCAGAATCACTTAATTTCCAGTAAGCATCGTCTGTGACTACTCAGAAAAAAGATAACTTTTCATCAAAATCCGGGCCCTAATAATCACTGTAAAGCAGGTCCTGTGGTAGTCGTCGCTTCAGTCGCGTTGGCCGACGACTTCCGACGTCGATGTTATACGTCACAGCTCTTGGGACATGGTGTAGATTGTAGAAGTAGCGTCGAGCAGTCTGTCGGATGAAATGGTGGAGCGGAAGAAATCCCAGCTCGTGATGCAGCTGCTGGTTGCGGACAAACCACGGAGCATTGGTGGCAATTCGCAGGAATCTACTCCCGATGACGTATAGACGCCTCAGATGACAAGTATTGGCGGCTCCCCAGACCTGGCAGGCATAAGTGTCATCAAAAACTACTGAAATTGGGTAAATGATTATGAAAATGCTAAAAAGTGAGCATTGTTATTGACGCGAACCTCTATAGCGTAGATGGTAGGAGGCCTGCCTCATGTTCAAGAGGTCCTGAGTTGGAATCTCGGTTTCGGGGTTTTCCCTTATCCTGAAAGAGGAATATTAACTCTAAGGTCTATGAACTCTAACTTTATTTGAGCATCATTTCATTCATCGTCCTATATGGCAACGTTGGAGAACGTAAATTGTTTCCGAGGAGCAATTTCTTCAAGGAAACATCTTTAATGCCAAATAGAAAGAAATAAAATTTTACTACACACAAAAATTGTATGATGGTACCGTATTATCTCATCTCATCCCCGGGTTTGCCACGACGGCTGCTAGCTGACTTCAAGAAGGCGTTATGAAGCAAGATGTATTGTTACTGCATAAACACCATTCGACACTGTTCCAGAATGTAATTCGAGAACGTTCGACTACTGGAACAATCTCTCTAGATTAACAGACTATATAAAAGCTATCGTGAAGCCTACTAGACAGTGTAGAGAGAGAGTTTAAGTTTCATCTGGTTTAAAATGAAATATGAGCTACTTAATGCACCCCTCCCTGTGACAAAGGAAGGGTGACAAATTTCGTAAACACATTGTCACTACTATCTGCGACTGTCTAGTGCAAGGCTTGCTTATTTACTAACAGTACTTTATATTGTCAGTGAAATATGGTATCAAAACCGGTGTAAATTCAAACGGTATGCAATCGACTCCAGAGCTGATCTAAATGGACATACCTTACCTTAGTTTCATTGTGATATGAATGCTATCGAGCTAATAGGTACAAAACAAAGCAGATGTGATGAAATATGTGACATTCAAAGAACGAGATGTGAGATCTTCCTTAATGCAGAATTTAAAGCTACTGTGGAAAATTATAAGGCTGTCTGTAAGTATGAGAAGGCGTAGAAGAAATGTACTGGGGAAAAAAGGATTAATTAATGACATGTTGGACGATTTCACCATAAATTTAGAAGAAAGTGACTCTGAATGGGACAATTGTTTTGAAGACTGCATCAGATGACAATGGAGCTGAGGATATTAGCAGTTTGTCGGGACCCTCCCAATGAATAACATATCTATACCTGCGCCATCTAACAGTAGTCTTTAAAGTGCTACACTAGTAAACATTGAGGGGATAGCAACAATATAATCTTGGGCAGTCAATCGGAACCTAAATGCAAGTGATTAATGTGGAATTAGCAGTCATGGGTTATATACAACAGCGCGAGCAATAGTGACCTCTCTCTAATTCCCATGTTTCAAGATAAAGAAGACGAACTGTAGTTTAAAATGTGTTTGAAGTGCGGCTCCATGTTGAGTCGGTGGACAGTAAGATCCGGCAGCAAACGAGGTCACGAATGAATATCGGAGTCGGCGTGCAGTTCCGTGTAAGAAGTAAACTTGTGTGTACGTCAGAGATTAATGTCAGTACAACTTGGTGGCTGCTAAAAAGACATATAGAAACAATAAAGAGATGTGTTGAAGCTGTTTAGTTGTGTAGAATGAGAAATAATTTATCATTGGTTTTACAATTTTAGCGACAAATAAAAGAGTTTAAGTGTTACTTCGTCTTTTGTTTCTTTGTCACCATACGAAGCTTCAAATCTACTTTAGTTTGTATTACATTCTAATCAGAGTTTAAAATTAATAAAACAGGTGAATGTAATTTTTCGATTGTGTTGTGTTTCGCCTAGGAGGTTGTTACGTGTTGCAATGGTGGTAGAATCAAACATTTGTTTTAGCCGCTTCGTCACCGTAAGCGAATAAATATTTAGTTTAGAGAAATGATAGGTACGCGCTGCCATTTCAGATGGAGCATCTGGTTTGTTTTCCCTTCACGTTTTATCAGCATTCCCTATTTCACGCGTCATTTCTTTGAAATCAATCCGGAAAATACGGAGCGCTGTCGTAATGAATTTCCCTGCAACATCAGTTATGTTGGCTTCTCTGCATGATACAATCCATTACTGTTATTAATGTCGCTACTAAACTGCATCCAACTTTTCATATATCTGCTAGTGAAGGGCAGGAGATAATGTAACGGCTACCTTAACGTAGCGGTTACGAAAATAACAGGTTTCACATTGACGGTTACGAATAACTGTGACCTAACTATAGTTACATATTGACGGTTACTGGAAAGTGGAAACTATAACAAAGAGTACCTCAGAAATGGCTAAGTCAAAAATAAAATAATAAATAAATATAATAAACGCGTGCATAAACGAGATGCGACTTTGGTATGCAAAGCCCATTTAGAATGAAAAGGACTTCCGAAGCTAGAAATCAGAGGTGTACATTCGTTTGTCATGAAAATATTTCAATAAAAATCATTAGTTATTTTTCAGAAAATTAAAATGTTGCAAGAAAAAAGTTGTTGGGAATAGAATTGCATTGAAAATCTTTGTTTCATATGTTAAGACATATTTACTTAAGATGCATTTATTATAATTTTATATTTACACGTTCTGAAGATGGAAACAATGTTTCTAAAACATGTAAACAGATATTTAAAAAAAAGTGATGTTACTTTTACTAGTACTGACTCATTTTAAGAAAAATATACGATGCATTTTGTTTTTCGTCCCCAATGTTGTCATATTGGACGATGAGTGAAATGCTCAAATGAGCATAGCGTCCATAGAGTTAGAGTAACCAGACATTCATCCTTCAGGATAAGGGAAAACCCTCATCCAGAGAACTAGCCCTGAGTGAGATTGAACTCGGGACATGCTACCGCTTGCGCTACCAAGGCGAGCCTACGACTTAGTGGTATAATAATATGTGCTGTCTACTCTCAACAAGAAGGCAAGGGTGGCCTGAGGAGGGAGAGGGACTTGAAATGTTTATCTGCTCTGATATAATCTGTCTCAATCTAGTTTAATCCTGTTGTAAACATCTGGGCGGGAAGAGAGACAGAGACAGAGATATTGGGACAGAAAATGGTTAAGCTGTTGTTTGTTTTAGCGACGTTAATGGACGTTTTCTTTTATTTGCATACGTACTATAAACTCCTGCTTTAAGTACAGTACTGTAAGTAGTTTTCTGATCACTGCTCTGCAAATGTTTCGATTGTTACAAACGTAATAGCCCCACATTTTATCTTTCTGTTTCGAATATCACAAAGATTTGTTCTGGGCTCGTGTGTCCTGAAAGGAATATTTACAACAGACATAATAGTATGCTATATACAGATTGCACAGAAGACAGGTGGAATTATAAACACTTTTAACTTAACTTATTTTGTTAAATTAAGCTGCATTTTATTTAACAATTACTAAAGAACACTATTATAATATTTTTGTATTCTTATACCAGGCAGCTCTACTCAGCGCTAGAAGGCAAGCGGAGCCTGAAGAGGGAGAGGGGCTTGAACTGTTATGCACTGGTAATGGATCTGTTTACTAAGAAATAAGTGTATGAGAGTACATATCAGTCACCAATGCTCCCAGATGTAATGCTCGTTTCAGTAACTACAGTGATAGGTATTATACATAAGTGAATTATGTGACAGCACTGTACTTTCCATGAATCTAGCATTCTTATCATATCCGGACGGCGAGCTTAGACATCATGTGGACAGCAAAAGTTATTACGTTACACATGGCTCTGTCTTGCCTTCTTGTGGTGGGCAGACAGTAGAATCTGTTTCGGGCGTAAAAGTTTTAGCGTGGCTTCCTTCGGAAAGCAAGAAAACCAGTGGGTCCGTGAGGTAGATTTAGGTCACATAAAATACCTTAATATGTATAAAGAGGCCTCTGAGCAAAATTAAGCGCTTTTTCCTCCAAATATTGAATTGGATGCTGAGAAACACTGCATTCAGGGCCCATAAAACCAATTTGATTAGTCTATTTTAATGCAGCAGGTGGCTTTCAAAAATAATCTTAGTGTTTATCATTAAGAAGTGATACCTACTTCTGGGAACATAAGTGCCATTGGTGTGGCTGGGAATTAGCGGCTCTTTCCGCTCGAGATAGATCCAGTTATCTCATTTGTCATTTTTATCGTGTAGGGATAATTAGCGGAGTGTATTGAGATGTTTATCTAGAGATGTCGCAACCTGACCGGATCTCACATTATGTCGGTTTGGGCACGTCATGGCATGCTGGTCACCCTAATTACAACCTTTCTGGGAAAGCATTATGCTCACATGGCTTTCTCTACTTTAGTACAAGGCATTCATGCATTTCCTTTACAGGACATAAAAATGAATGACGTCCTATTTGTTATACAAGTATAGTACTTGAAAATTTAAAGCAACTGCAAGGAATATTTCGGAAAACCGTAAGTTGTGAACTTGAACGATTTTTTTTTTTTTTTTTTTTTTTTTTTTTGCTAGTAAGATTTTGTCTGTCTTTTTCACTTTATAGCTATAAAAAGGTCATTCAGAATGAAGGCGACTTCATAGGGTATTCCCAGAATAGATATACACTTCATTTGAAACAAATGATATTTCAATAAAAATTGACATTTTTTGGAAAATCAGAATTTTCGAAAATGTGTTCCACGTAAGCGATAGCCTGAGATGACGGGATTTTTTTAAAAATCTTATGTGTATTCTTGGAAGATGCTGAATTTAAATACCAACTTCGGCAGTTAACCGAATTTCCTTTTTTGACTTAGCTAAATTGTTTGTTTATTCGACTTTCTGCAAATATGAATTTCCCTTGAATTTTCGGTATCGAATTTTTTGGACAAGTATATTACTTCGACTACTCACTATATGTGGTAGAGAAATGAAAAATAAGTATGTAATTTTGGAACTAGTGTTTTATTATTTTCAGTGTTTTATCCTATTTAAGTTTGATTTATGAGTCACTATGTTTACACTCAATCTTCACTTCCTTGTTGTGTAATTGAAACGTTTTCAAGATCATTCGATCTTAAATTAGAAATCAGGAATTTATCAGATTAATTGTGAAACCTGTGAAAAAAGCTACATAGGAAAAACTAAGAGAAACTTGTTAACCAGGCAAAAAGAACACCAGAGGAACATTAAGTTGAAACAAACAGAAAAATCTGCAGTTTCACACCATTTTTGGCCAGAAAACCACAACATCGGCCACAACATTAAACTGTTAAAATCTTTAAGTACACCCATAGAATTTTATATTTGGGAAAAAATATTCATAAACAAAAACCGTGATAAAGTTATAAATTTTGAAATCCCGGCATTAAATGAAGTATTAAAACTTAGTGCCCCTAACACCAGATGGCAGAGTGATCGGAGCTCCGTAGTAGTGGAAGAAGAGGGAGGTTCATTTAGTCACAAAACAGCTGAGGATGAGATCGAATGATCTTGAAAACGTTTCAATTATACAAGTAAGTGAAGATTGAGTGTAAACATAGTGACTCATAAATCAAACTTAAATATGAAGAATACTTCACTGTTAATAATGCTTCTGCTTTTAATATTTATGCTTTATCCTATACTTTTTTTTTAAAGAAAAACATCCTCTAACATTTTGTTTGTTTGTAATTTACGTGCTCCAACGTTAAGTCATATCGGACGATGGATGGAATGGGTGAAATGATGCTCAAATGAGTCCAGGGTCCACAGAGCTTAGTTACCCGACATTCGTCTTTCAGGATAAGGGAAACCCCTGGAAAAATCCTTATCCAGGCAACTCACCCTGACCGAGATAACATTAAGTCATATCGGACGATCAATGAAACCCTAAGGATATGGAAAAACCCCGGAAAATACCTCACTCAGATAACTTACCCTGACCGAGATTCGAACTTGGGACCTCTTGAACAAGAGGCAGACTCATTACCACTTAAGCTACAGGATTGGGCTTAGTGTGCGGTGACGCTGCTTTCTTTCCACCTCAGTAAATACCCAAGTATTTCTCTCCAAAAATCAGTAGCCTAAAACACTTGCGGTACAGTGTCTGTTTCTCTCTTTCTGTTGTCATATATGTTTATAGCAGCTTCATTCTAGCTGGTGCGATATAATCTGTCTGTTAATGTTTGTGTACATTATTTTGTTTTCCAGTAATGGAGTTACAGTCGATTTCGTGTCATTTCTATGACAGAACCAGTCTGATAAGATGCGTGACATGTTGCTTTTCTCCGAATGGCTTTTGGCGAAGCGGCCGGCTGCTGATTTGCTCAAGAAGCATTCAAGCGCTACTAAAACTGCTGACCGCAGCCTGAGAATGCAACTTGCACGGATGAACAGTTCAGGGTCACGATGAATAATTTATCCGAAGGACGGGCATCCTGTCCCCGTTTAAAGGTTCCGCATTTTATCGCCAGAGCAAAACCAACCACTTCTTCACGGACTAAACACATGACTGACATCGTTCGTTTTCCGTCGGTGGCTGCCTTAATTAGAGTTGTCCTCATCGTCAGCTCTCGCCTTGGGGCCTTAGAGGAAGATTTTTTAAATGAAAACACTTGGTCATTTATCACAGCTCCTTAGCAACGGATGCTGTGTCGTGTAACCAACCAAAAATTAACACGAGAATAGTAGATCTCCAGATACAAACAGGGTGTGGCAGTTCATGATCGTTAACGTTGATCTTCCTTCATCCACTTTTTGTTCTGTGGACTGCTTACCTAAAGTTGTGTTCCTTGACAGAATATTGATACGTGCTTTGAGATTTCAGCATAATCCAAAGGCAAAATGTCCAATAAGTGCACCCGCTGATCCAGAGTTTGCTCCTCTGAAGGTCTTCACAGCAATAAAGCGGAACCAGCTCCTAGCACGTGATTCCACGTGAGAAAAGCATTCTGATCCCTATGATTGCCTAAATTTAGACGTTAATTGACTCCTGCTGAATGGAAGCAGGGTAGCAACGATCTCTACTACACCCAATTGTGGTGTTATTACTTTTAAAATAGACTTTAAGTCTTGGAGGGCGTAAATCCTCCGCAGCAGTGCCCGCCTCTGTGGCGTACACGGTAGCGTGTCTACCTCACCTTCAAGAGTTCCAGAGTTCAAATCTGGTAAGGGTGAGTTACCTAGATAAGGTTTTCTTTCCGAAGTTTTCCCTTATCCTGGAAGATGAGTGTCAGGTAACTCTAAGCTCTATGAATTCCGGGCTCATTTGAGCATAATATGAGCAGTGGCGGCTCGAGCTGAAAAATAACAGAGAGTTCTAATTGCTTTCGCTTTTGCTAAATTTTTAAATCATGTATTGATTGCCCTAACATTTTTATACTAAACCTTTCTTCTCATTACGAGGGCTTTTCAATAAAGAATGATCACATTTTTTTTTTTTTTTTTGACAAAGTATCTTTACCCACCCTCATAACTTTGATGGTCGTTCTCAAAATAGTCTCCCCTGAAGGCGATGCACTTGTCCCAGCGTTTCTGCCAGTCTTCAAAGACATGCTAGAAACCATTTTTTGAAAGATCCTTCAAAATCGCCTTAATGTAAAACAAACACGCCGTAGAAGTTTCATTGTTGGTACTCCTGGTTCCTGCTTGTGAGAACCAAGCAAGTTCAGACAGGTTCCGTATCGCCTACCGCTGCAATGGAGGTAACATGCAGTTAAAGTTGATGTTAGAGGAAGATCCGGAGTTTCTTTCAAACGTAAATCACTGCTGATGAAACTTAGCTACATCATTTTGATCCTGAGAGCAAACAGCAAAGTTCAGTGTGGAAATCTCCTTCATCACCAACCCCCAGAAAGCAAAAGTGGTTACTTCTGTTGGGAAAGTTATGGTCATCTCATTCTGTGATATTCATGGAATGGTTTATCAGCATGTTGTACCTGCACACACGTCAGTAACTGGACCATACTACAGCGATGTACTGAAAATATTGCAGGTCCATATCAGGAGCAAAAGACCACATTTCCATGAAGCAGGCTGGATGCTGCTCCACGATAATGTTCGGCCGCATATTGCCAATATTGTTGCTGAATATCTTGCAAAAATCAACGTGAAGTGCATCCCTCACCTCCATATAGTCCAGATTTAGCCCCATGTGACCTTTTTCTATTCCCTAACTTGAACTAACGCCTTGGTGGGAGGCATTATCCATCATCAGAAGCAGTGGTGAAGGCTGTGGAGGCGATTTTGAAGGATCTCACAAAAATGGTTTCCAGCATGTCTTTGAAGACTGACAGAAACGCTGGGACAAGTGCATCGCATTCAGGGGAGACTATTTTGAGAAGGACCATCAAAATTATGAGAATGAGTAAAGATACGCTGTAAAAAAATAATTGTGATGTTTCTTTATTGAACAGCCCCCGTACAACAGACTAGTGCGTTGAAAAAGGTGAATGTAACACATTTAAATTCTCGGCCCGTGCCGTGCCATTCTGGACATCCCTGTGTTTCCGAGAAGTGTGTCTCTATAGACAAATACAAGCTGTTTCTGAAGACGAATGTTTCCAGGAAAATGGTGTCGAAGGTTACGAAATGAACACCGTATCCGGTTTTTACACGTAACGCTATTAGCAGGTTTGTCAGTAATTGACATGCTGCTAATGTTTTCCCATATTAATTACTGTTTGCCGCAGCCAATTAAACTGCTGATGTAACCTTGACAATAGATGTGCTCTCCGAAAGGAAACTGCAGAGACACGTTGTGAAAACAAAGGAGAAACAGGTGTGGTCGCCATTATCGCTTACAGTGAACAACTTCTTGTCCTGTTCACAGTGTTTTATTATTGTCGTTCGGCGTTTGTTGCTGCGTCTCTCTTCTTTTTTTTATTGGTATTATTTACGCGTATCACGCGAGCGCTGGGGAGGCAGTATGTGTATGAAAGGAACATTTTTTTGTTTGAAGCATGAAGGGCGGAGAGAAATGGTGTAATACACAAGCACTTACACATATGGCTGAGCAAGGGGTGGGCGAATTAACATGCGAAATCGATTAGCAAAGCACACACAAGTACCCAAGTAGAGTGCACGCTGCAATGAAAGGTCTGCACCTAATTACTACACGACGTTTAACGTTTGCGTTGAATATCTGGCGTAGGATGTTTACGTGCCTCAACACGTAACATTTGAATTGTTAATAGTTAAACATCAAAACCACTTTGTCATACGCAAGAAGGCAACAGAGCGAATTGTTTTAAAAACAATTATGTAAATATGTTCAAAATGATTGATATATTGAACTCACTCTTCTGCTAATTCTTGAAAACCTTGTTCCCTTTTCTTTTAATTTTTAATTAAGATCTAACGTTAAGTAATCGGACGATGAAATAATGCTCAAACGAAAATTACTGTGAACGCATATGTGGCCATTAAAAGAACAGGAATTTTAAAACCATGACATAGCAACACGCTCCTTAAAATCTGATTGACGATTCACAAATTGGATATTGAGTTTTCACTGAAACTTAAAACCATTTTAGAAAACAAAATGTGTTAGAGCAGCATAAGTCAAAAATAAAAAATCGGTATATACGAATTTCAAATCCACAATATCCTAAAATAGCCTTTCTGTAGAATATTTTGGAAAAAAGTGTTGTATAATTAAGGACTTTGATTAAAATAGGATATACTTAAGATATTTTCTTGAAAAATGAGATGGTGTGTCTTGAATTTTTTGGTAATGTCTTCAAGAAGTCCTCTTTATTCTGAGTAACTTTTGTGTAACTGTTAACCATAAGAGGTAGACAAAAATTGTACAGGAAATGACATGCGTCTTTTTAAATTTAGATTATATATTGTGACTTGTGGGTTCGTAAAACTTAAAGTCCAAATTGCGGTAATTCAAAATGTTTTTTATTTCCGTAGAAGTACCTTTGTACACCTCTTACAGTAGCAGAATTACGTATCATACACAAATACGATCGTCAAGGTCGTCGATAACAAACAAAGAGTTCACTTTCAAAGCACAGCTGCACGCGCACGTTTATCAAGTTATATACCTTTACTCATATTTCTAGAAATTTGTGGAATAGACGGCACTACAAAGACGAACCTTTCAGTTATCTGTCTTTATTTCGGCAAGCTTTTTTATCTCCGCGATGCACTATCTGTCCCTTTGTGTAAGCCGGCCGCCAGTCGCAACAATGGGTTGGCGACAATATATATTAGACAATCAATTTTGAGCTATTCCTGTTATTCTTTTGAAAATTTAAATTCTTATTCCTTTTCTCAAACAGAAAGTCGCTATTTGTGCTTTTGTACTGAATATGCAAAGGGAATAATATTTCAAGACCATCACGTAGCAACCAGTTCTTGAAATATTTGACAATCGCATGAATCTACCTTATTTCTATTGTATCTAAAAGAAAGTGTGTAACAAAAACAGTTATGCGGTTTGCTGATTTTTGTTATAACTCACGTCCTCCAACGTTAAGCCATATCGGACTTTGAATGAAATGGGTGAGAAACCCCGAGAAAAACAAGCTTATCCAGGTAACTCGCCCCGCCTGAGATGCGCACTCGGGAACTTTTGAATGTGGGGCTGAAACAAGCATTGTAACAATACTATTTTTATAATAGGATGCTTATTTATTGTTGCCTAAGCAACAAAGCATATTTTACGAGTATATTATTTCAAATTACAAAACACGCTATAAAAACATAAAATGCATGTCCACCAAAACTTTAATCATGAATATGTACATGAGAGGAGGGTATTATGGAATACCATATACATTTCTAAAATAACTTATCTGGGTTTTAAATAAAAATTGCCAGATCATCTTGAGTGCATACTATGACTAATTGAAAAAAAAAATGCTATTTATTTTGTTGTCATAAAAGCAATGTATTTAGAAGAAATGTTACAAATGGAGGTTAATATTAAATAATCGGGCACTGAAAAATTAATGATTGGTTTAAAATAGATACATCTCTAAACCAATCTTTATAGGCCTAGACGATAAACCAAGTCTAGAAATAGCAGAAAAATTGGTTTTGTTATCAGTTCAGTGTATTTATTATTTTTTAATTACTTTGCATTTAAATTACGCTATATTTATATAAATAATAGTTGTTAAGCTACTAATATACTCAAAACTCATTTTTAACTGTATTTATCTCTATTCAGTATTAAAGAATACCCGGTATTCCATAATACTCGATGGCATCTTGGCCAGTGAAGCTTTACAGTGTTATTAATTATTATTTATTTATTTTTGTAATTTATGTCCAACGTTAAGTCATATCGGACGGTGAATGAAAATGGGTGAAATGATGCTCAAATAAGTCCAGGGTCCATGGAGCTTAGAGTTATAGTAGTGCTGCTGGAACGTTTACCATGGATTTATCTTTGGTGATAGATACCTCTCAGATAACGCACTGATTACTCCACGTGGAGTGAACATATATCTGTCATTTGTGTTCCTGCGAATTCCATTGGCTGAAGTGATCCATTCATTGGTGCTTACGGGGTTGAAAAGCGTGGCAGATCCCCTCTTACTCTTACAGGAATAATCAGTGCGTTATCTGCCCGCCTCCGTAGTGTAGATGGTAGCGTGTCTGCCTCGTGTTCAAGAGGCTCCGAGTTCGAATCATGGTCAGGGTGAGTTGCCTGGATAAGGTTTTTTTCCGGTTTTTTTCCTTATCTCGAAGGATGAATGTCAGGTAAGTCTAAGCTCTGTGCACCCTGGGCTCATTTGAGCATCATTTCACCCATTCCATTCATCGTTCGATATGACTTAAGGGTATGTATGACTGAAAGTTAATGAAAATCGTGAAAATAACGACTTTTTTTATTTTAATTCTATAAAATAATTTAGGCATTCCCGAATGTGAAAAATGCATAATTTGCCTCCGGACGCCATTTTTAAATGCTTATTTAAATGTCGGTGGCCTTTAAACTCTGTCAGAGTCACGCCCTCTTTTGCCTACATCCACATTCTTTGTCTGTTTTCCGTTCTTAAATTTTCAATTCAAGAAAAGAAAAATAAGGCTTTCAGACAAAATAGTTCCTAAAATGTTGCCAATAGATCAGAGGCTGGCTTCTACAACATTACTAGAGAGGTGCAAAACAGGAAAAACACAGAATGCCAATGAATCTTTGCATCATGTCATATGGAATAAGTGCCCAAAGGAAGTTTTCATATCAAAACAAAAATTGGATCTTGCTGTTATTAAAAGCATCAGTGAGTTTAACATGGGTAGTCTTAAGTCATTGGAGCTGCAGCGAAATATCAGAGGTGAAAGTGTAGTAGACTCAGCAAGGAAAACTTCAGTGCAGCGAGATCAGACTCGTATCCTGCAAAGCAAGAAGCGAAGTTGTGCAGAAGAAAAGCAACATCTAAAGAAGAAAAAGGTCGAAAAAGCAGCAACAGAGGAGAGGAAAAAGAAATCTGAGGGACCAACCTATCAGCCTGGTGGATTTTAATGTGAGTTATGCAATCAAATCTTTAATCGCTGTTTTCTCAATGTTCATATTTTCAGCATTTTTCTTCCTGTAAAATGCTCCTTGCAATGCAGTTTTTGTACTACATTCATGAAATTTCCTACACAGGTTCAGAATATCATGAGGAATGGAAATTGCCCTAGGTTTTATTGTGAAATGTATATAAGCATATATTTTTAATTTTCAAACACAAAACTTACAGTTTTTTAGACAAAAAAAGAATATTTGTAAATTAAAAAATTTTTGTGACCTAAACTAAAGGAGACACAGAAAAACCCAGAGCAATTTCAAAAAGTATGTGTATTATGAACATAGGGTTAAAATATTAGACCAAAATTCAAAATATTTTGTCGCAAGGGACTTTTTTAGTGACGTAACAAAAAACATACAAAATTTATCTTAATTTCTAAACTGATGGAGAAAAATGGTTTAAATTTAGGTAGTAACATGTTTACATTATACTACACCTATGGTGTAAATTTGAAAAAGCTAGCATTATTAGTTCAGAATTTGAAAATTTCAGTCATACATACCCTTAAAGCATTGGACAAACGACCACAGTATGAAAAACTGCAGTTCTAGTGTACTTACGCTTAACAATGCTAAGTCACATGTATATTAGTGGGTTAAAATACTTGAAAATTTGCCTACAAAACTTATATCACGGAATATCACAGAACACACTATTCTGTAGAGAGTGAAATGAAAAGCTGTCTCACTGCATTGCATCATGGGAGTCTTTCTTGACTTCATGACATTCCCACATGATAGCATCAGCAGAGTCGAAATGTTGGTGTTGTATATTCCCGTCCTATTCCATAATGCCCTCTTCTCTCTATCCTATTATTAAGCATTAAATAAATTTCGTTAAATATAGTAAAATGCTCTTAATTTAGGTAAAATATTGTTGACAAAACGTTACAAAATTATGTTACTATACTGCTAAGTAATCCTAATTCATGCGGTTGCCATTATGTAAATCTGACAATTATTTTGGAATAATGATGTTCAATAAGGGACTATTTGGAATCGACCACACAAGTAGGTCTGCTAAACGACGTGTAGATACATTTAGAAAGCAGTAGCGCTTTTGCTACGATAGCTGACACAGCTGCCCTTATCTTCATGACCAACAGAGGGAAGCACCGTACTATTTCCTCTCCACTTTATTATTGGCAGTATCTGCGATACTGGTAAGGGAGGAATGGTGGCCCAGCTGCACACTCATATGGATTAAAAAGTGTGACACCAGTATTCATAAGCACGTCCAATGAAAGAGGCGCGCGCGCTTGGGAATTCCGATCGTGTTTTTTTTCTCTCTTTTCTCTCTTGCGCGTTATGTTTTGGTCTGTATTTATTGTACATATACTACATGGGGAGGCATTTTTCATGATTCTAACTACCTCCCCCCCCCCCCCGCCGCTCTTTTTTTGTCGTACGAATCTGCAAACGCTTGTAGGAGTGGGGTTTCTATTCCCTATCGAAACTCCAGCGACCATGTTACTGAATACATTACGTGAAACATGCAGGCAAGTTCACACTCGCGCTGTTCAACTGTTTCCAAATGTATGCTGTAATATCGCCAGTCTGAACTCTCACGATCGCTAAGACAAATATTAAATAACTATGACTATTTTCTTTCTTTACTGCTTGTATTTCATCCATACAAAAACTTGTTATAAATACACTTTTTGAGAGACTAAATTAAATATACGTTTTTACTTCCACTACTATTTGCTTCTAAATGTACACTGCACAGAAACGTATGCGTTGTACCACAGAATTTATAACAAATCCATTTTTTGTAGCATTTAACACTTCCATTTGTAGAAGAGTGAGGAGGGATAGTCATGTGCTTCATTATCGAAAGAGGATGTCGGTTCCCACACGTTGACGGCGGCTGTTTATTTGACATCGCCGCCAAGGAGATTTTTACAGATGTAGGAACAGATGAAGATCTCTTGGCGTTCAGCCCTGGCTCAAGGGACAGATCATCAATTTGTCTGCAGTTTGGCGGCAGACGTTATGAAGCTACATTACACGCGAGGAATAACGATTGCACTGCGCATGTCTGGAAAGCAAAGTCACAAGCACATGAAGTGTATAAAATACATTTAAGTATTTTATCGACAAGCGTATTTGAAATTTCTGAAAAATATGTTATTTTTTATTAACATTTGAGATGTAAAAAGTAATGAAAATTATTCTATGTAAAGGGCAGTTTAAAGAGGGGGATTTTTTCCACAAAAGCTTCACATTTTTTCCAGGAAAAAGAGCTATTTTTGCTATTTATCTGAGATAGCATTTTTTAAAGCAATTACGAAACTTCTATTCTCAGGAAGATCACACCTGGCTTTGAATGAAATGGGTAAAATGATGCTCATATGAGCTCGTGTCCTTAGAGCTTAAAGTTACCCAGCATTCATCTATTAAAGATAAGGAAAACCATAAAAAAAAAAAAACTCTTGGTAACTCGCCTTAGCCAAGATTCAAACTGGGATCGCTGGAATGGGGGGCAGTGTAATGACATTTACAATGCTACTATGGGATTGGCTTTTCATTACGGAGGTGATTCGGTACGTAGGCGATCATACTGGGCCCATTGTTCCTATGCCCCAAGTGGAGTACCTCCGGGAGGAAGGGTGAGGTGAAGGTGTCTGAGGGTGGCCGAACCAAGGACTCATGACAGTACAGAGAGCAGGGTCCCTACAGTTTACTTGGATAGAGACTTCCCCCGACAGGTCAGGATAACGAACTCGCTCCCCTAGAGCGCGCAACGAGCCTAGCAGCCGAGCCCCAAAGGTCCCTCGCTGGTGGTCCCGAAAGGGTCCTAGCAGAGTGGAGAGCGGCAACTGACCTCCGGAGTAGGAAGTACACTCCTGGAAATTGAAATAAGAACACAATGAATTCATTGTCCCAGGAAGGGGAAACTTTATTGACACATTCCTGGGGTCAGATACATCACATGATCACACTGACAGAACCATAGGCACATAGATACAGGCAACAGAGCATGCACACTGTCGGTACTAGTACAGTGTATATCCACCTTTCGCAGCAATGTAGGCTGCTATTCTCCCATGGAGACGGTCGTAGAGATGCTGGATGTAGCCCTGTGGAACGGCTTGCCATGCTATTTCCAGCTGGCGCCTCAGTTGGATCAGCGTTCGTGCTGGACGTGCAGACCGCGTGAGACGACGTTTCATCCAGTCCCAAACATGCTTAATGGAGAACAGATCCGGAGATCTTGCTGGCCAGGGTAGTTGACTTACACCTTCTAGAGTACGTTGGGTGGCACGGGATACATGCGGACGTGCATTGTCCTGTTGGAAAAGCAAGTTCCCTTGCCGGTATAGGAATGGTAGAACGATGGGTTCGATGACGGTTTGGATGTACCGTGCACTATTCAGTGTCCCCTCGACGATCACCAGAGGTGTACGGCCAGTGTAGGAGATCGCTCCCCACACCATGATGCCGGGTGTTGGCCCTGTGTGCCTGGGTCGTATGGAGTCCTGATTGTGGCACTCACCTGCACGGCGCCAAACACGCATACGACCATCATTGGCACCAAGGCAGTAGCGACTCTCATCGCTGAAGACGACACGTCTCCATTCGGCCCTCCATTTACGCCTGTCACGACACCACTGGAGGCGGGCTGCACGATGTTGGGGCGAGAGAGGAAGACGGCCTAACGGTGCGCGGGACCGTAGCCCAGCTTCATGGAGACGGTTGCGAATGGTCCTCGCCGATATCCCAGGAGCAACAGTGTCCCTAATTTGCTGGGAAGTGGCGGTGCTGTGCACTACGGCACTGCGTAGGATCCGACGGTCTTGGCATGCATCCGTGCGTCGCTGCCGGTCCCAGGTCGACGGGCACGTGCACCTTCCGCCGACCACTGGCGACAACATCGATGTACTGTGGTGACCTCACGCCCCACGTGTTGAGCAATTCGGCGGTACGTCCACCCGGCCTCCCGCATGCCCACTATACGCCCTCGCTCAAAGTCCGTCAACTGCACATACGGTTCACGTCCACGCTGTCGCGGCATGCTACCAGTGTTAAAGACTGCGATGGAGCTCCGTATGCCACGGCAAACAGGCTGACACTGACGGCGGCGGTGCCCAAACGCTGCGCAGCTAGCGCCATTCGACGGCCAACACCGTGATTCCTGGTGTGTCCACTGTGCCGTGCGTGTGATCATTGCTTGTGCAGCCCTCGCGCAGTGTCCGGAGCAAGTATGGTGTGTCTGACACACCGGCGTCAATGTGTTCTTATTTCCATTTCCAGGAGTGTAGTTTTCCTCAGAGCATATCATCCTGTCATGCACCGCCGACACTTCTAACCTGAAAGAGAGCCACAGGGGAGAGAAGATATGAAATGATAATGGAGATGAAATGGAGGGACAGGAAATTAGGGGGATGTAATTAACCTACCAAGCATTCGCCTAGCGACCCGGGAGAACTCATGGGTCAGGTAGGTCGGCCACGGGAATCGAACCTAGGCCTCCCGAATGCGTGCCTCAGACGAAACCGCCTGAGCCATCCCGCTCGGTATTGGGTCTATGACTTTTGTTATGTAATCCAACTGTTATTTCCTTCGGTGATCACAGTGTGCAGAATTTGCTGTTCATTCACTAACGTTTTAGCAAGTGGGATAGAGTGCTCTTCCAAACAGGTAGGGCTTGAGCTAAAATGCTTACTTAGTCTGAAGCAAGTGAGGCGTAAAGGCACGCGACAGAGGGAAGGAAGTCACCCCAACATACTAGCTAAAACGTCAGTGAATGGATGATATCTTGCTTGCCTAAGTCTAGAGCTGTTTGAAAAATCTTATTATGTAAATCCTGATACAAAACATTAATAAAATTGACTTGGGAAGAAGGTGACTAACCTTCATAGGCCAATAGATGCTATTTGATCTCATTTGTGCGTGAAATAATTTGTATTTAATTTATGAAAATAATATTTTTTCTTTTCTCTTTGCAGGTAAGTTCTCCATCCATATCAGGTCTTTCCCATGCTTACAGATTTGTGGTAAGTTCATAGACAAACTAAAAATAAATCAGTCATAAACAAAGAAAAGGGTATTATTTAAGAATTTGGTAGATATATTTTAATTTACCTCGCATTTATCAGTCCGTTTTTGTAAAATCTTCTCAGCATTTTTCAGTGTCTTAAGATGCTGTACGTGTTGCAATTTTAGGGCCAACTTCTCCTAAATGTTGTATAAGGTATTTTAAAGAGCAAAATAGACTTCTGGTTAGCAAAATACCATGAAGTGTTTAACCGAATTTAAATGCCTGAGTGACTCAAATCCCAGCCGTAGTTTGGTGTCTATGGCAACAGCTGTAGTTCCTCTCATTCCACCGCTAACGTAACAATTGGTGAGAGCACCTCCAGTTACCGCGACTCCTAATTAAGCAGGAGAAACAAACGTAGTATTTGTAGGCGGCACGTATTTCCATGATGGGTGACGAATGTCTAAGCCTTGGGTATATGTTTCAGTCAAGGTTGCTCATGATCAGATATGATCGCCTGGTAATGAAAAGTAAAAAGACATAAAGGCGTGACGTAGCAACGGGGCGTGGCCCCCCCCATGGCGTGAACTACACTGTCTACACTACATCAATGTTGTACAAACACACTCTGGAACTTTCCAGAACTTTCTGCTTGCCTGGGTGATACATTCCACACTTTTCGAAATTGATTTGTCCAAAAAAATTGCTTTACTCTGTATTTACTTGTAGGTACAAGGCTTAAAGTCATAGTGATATTTTAAAGATCTGGTTGTATTTGATGTCTTTAAAATTACATAATCTTTCCATCACCTAGAGAAGAAGAAAATTATTTTTTAAAAAAGCCGGTAATGACTCTTAGTTTGAGAAAAATACCCAATAAGTATAACAAATACAAAAGAATAACTAATTATCTGGTTTAAGGATTATCTGCAGTAAGATTTAATTTGTTTCTAACGACTCCCTAAGTAATTATGCAAAAAGCATTCAGGTTGAAGAATATTTCAAAGATACCGATAAAATACAAGATATGCATTTCTTCGGCTTCAAAATATCATAAACATAAGGAATTTTTGACATCATCGTTAGAAGTATTATAAAGAAAAGCAAAATATTGGAATCCTTTTCATTTGTTTTTAATAGAGGTAGAGTTACCAGACATTCATCTTTCAGGATAAGAGAAGAGCTCCAACGTTAAGTCCTCTGGGATGAATGAAATTATATTCAAATGAGTGCAGAATACATAGGGCTTAGAGTTACCAGACATTCATCTTTCAGCATAAGGGAAAACCTCCAACGTTAAGTCATATCGGACGATGAATGAAATTATGTTCAAATGAGTACAGGGTACATGGAGTTAAGAGTTACCAGACATTCATCTTTCAGGATAAGGGAAAACCTCCAACGTTAAGTCATATCGGACGATGAATGAAATTATTTTCGAATGTGTACAGGGTACATAGAGCTTAGAGTTACCAGACATTCATCTTTCAGGATAAGAGAAAACCTCCAACGTTAAGTCATATCGGACGATGAATGAAATGATGTTCAAATGAGTACAGAGTACATAGAGCTTAGAGTTACCAGACATTCATCTTTCAGTATAAGGGAAAATCTCCAACGTTAAGTCATATCGGACGACGAATGAAATTATGTTCAAATGAGTACAGGGTACATGGAGTTTAGAGTTACCAGACATTCATCTTTCAGGATAAGGGAAAACCTCCAACGTTAAGTCATATCGGACGATGAATGAAATTATTTTCGAATGTGTACAGGGTACATAGAGCTTAGAGTTACCAGACATTCATCTTTCAGGATAAGAGAAAACCTCCAACGTTAAGTCATATCGGACGATGAATGAAATGATGTTCAAATGAGTACAGAGTACATAGAGCTTAGAGTTACCAGACATTCATCTTTCAGTATAAGGGAAAACCTCCAACGTTAAGTCATATCGGACGACGAATGAAATGGTGTTCAAATGAGTACAGAGTACACAGAGCTTAGAGTTACCAGACATTCATCTTTCAGGATAAGAGAAAACCTGCAACGTTAAGTCATATCGGACGATAAATGAAATGATGTTCAAATGAGTACAGAGTACATAGAGCTTAGAGTTACCAGACATTCATATTTCAGAATAAGGAAAAAGCTTCAACATTAGGACATATCGAACGATGAATGAAATGATTTTCAAATGAGTACAGCGTGCATAGAGCTTAGAGTTACCAGACATTCATCTTTGAATAAGGAAAAAGCTCCAACGTTAGGGCATATCGAACGATGAATGAAATGATGTTCAAATGAGTACAGGGTCCATAGAGCTTAGAGTTACCAGACATTCACCTTTCAGGATGAGGTAAAGCCTCCAACGTTAAGTCATATCGGATGGTTATGAAATGGGTGAGATCATGCTCAAATGAGCCCGGGGTCCATAAAGCTTAGAATTACACGACATTTATATTTCAGGATAAGCGGAAAACCTCATCTGGATAACTCACCTTGACCGAGATTCGAACTCGGACCTCTTGAACGTGAAACAGACACGCTAAACCCTTTCCATGTATGGGCTAATTTGGGATAGGATATTTCTTTGTGTGGGTGAAAGTCTTAGAGTTGCATCTTGGGAAATTCATACTGAGATAAGCAGGTGTGTGCGTGCGGTAATAATCAACTGTTTCAATTGTCAAAACTTTTTGAACATAGCAAAAGAGTGCTACATTCAAATGTTTTACTATCGGCAAGTATTGCGTACATTTTCAAAAGTGTTAGATTCATCTTTAGGTCTTTTTTTTTTTTACATAATTTTAGGTTATCAAAATATGAACCTTAAGTAGCTAGACACAAATCACTACTCTGAATCATGTAAATACGAGTCAAGCTCCTTTATTAAATGACGCATTGCTGACATCGCTGATTGTGAAAGACATTGATTGCACATCGTCTTACGAAAGCATTTGGTCTGTTTCGCTTCTAAGAACAATGGAGAGTTGACAAAGGCGGAATGATGTTTCTTGTAAATAGTTACAATATGTGGGTAAAATGATGACTGTTTTATAGCAACTGAACGTTAGGCAAGTGTTTTTCTCTTGGGCAATGCCACGGAAGTGCACATCTTTTATTGACATTAAACGGCAGTTAATGTCAGCAAAAGGAATCGACTTCAAAACATTGGCACAACATAAAGATTACAACTTGAGTGAACAAGGGTTTTGAAAATGCATTATGTTCCTCTAAGTTTTATATGACCTACTTACACTACTTTTTAAAAATAATCTCTCTGCCCTAGACAACACTTAACATGTAAGATTTTTCTAAAATATTGATTTTATGAAAGAATTGCTTTAGTGATGTTGGTTAAAGTGCTATACGTGTAAGATATCTTCATGGCAAATGAGATGCAAATCTTGAATTTTCCAGGGATTCCTCAGATTTTTTTGTCGTAATTTACGTCTTCGAACGTTAAGTCATCGCATGATGAATGAAATGGATGAAATGATGCTCAAATGAGCTCAGAGTCCATAGGGCTTAGAGGTACCCGACATTCGTCTCTCAGGATAAGGGAAACCCCAGGAAAAACCCATATCTGGGTAACTCGCCCTGACCGAAATTCGAACTCCTTTTCTTTTTTCTTATTTAGCCGTTTTTTTTTCATTATTTCCGTATATTTGATGTGTTTTCCTTAGTTTTATACATTCATTCATTTTACACATAAACACCCATGCCCAAGGCGGCACTCGAACCCGCGACCTTCTCTTCGGCGGAACGCTAGACATACGCTCTAGCCACCATGGCTACGAGGGCCGGTGGAGTCGGGGCCGAACTCGGTATCCTCAAAAGTCCTCTACGAGGGCTTGCGGGAGAATGAACTGACGGATTCGGCAGCTGAGGCGGCGGTCACAGAGCCCTGGGTTAGGATTCCGTTCTTAACCTCGGAAAACTTTAGGTTCTTCATGCGGAGAGCAGTACTGTCGTGCTGGCGGGACGATTGGTCTGCTCTCGGTAGAAATAAACTTAGACCGGTAAAGGCCGGGCCATTGGCGAATGGCAATTAACCCGGAGAAGAGCTCTGCAATTCTCCTGGCGAAAACCAGAGCCAACCGGTTACTGCAGAACTTCGTTTTACGGCGCCGTAGAGTCCCATGGGTGCGAACGGCGAAGTATCTCAGAGTGACGCTGGACCGTAAATTAACTTACGTTCCGCACGTCAAGGACAAGGTCCAACTGGGGCACGTCGCGCTCCGGAGCCTTATACCCTTTCCGCTCAACTGTGCCCATCCGACTCAAACTTCAGCTGTATCGGGCGATCATTCCGCCTATGATTCTGTACGTCTGTGAGATCTGGGGAACGGTGGCTAATACCACTTTCCTCAGGCTCCAGACGCTGCAGAACAGGGCACTTCGTATCATATACGATACCGACTGGAGAGATCCTGCTCATATCCTACATGAGCACTTCCAGATCCCGTACATTGTCGATGGCATCCAAGTCAGGGCACGATCAATGTACGACAAAATCCAAAATCACAACAACTCTTTGGTGAACTCCCTGGGCAGGTATGACCAGAGGGAACAAAGACGCTTGCCATCCTTCAGACTACCAAGAGACGTCTTGGGGCTCCTTGATTAACCCAAGAGAAACCCCAGATGTCTCTAGGACCCATATTTACGCATGATGGCTCAAGCGATATGCAACTCGCAAACAAAACGGAGCAAAAACTTTAAATCGGGTCTCCCAAAACGGGGGAACGCCTAAGTGCAGCTGCCTTTTGAGATTAATCAAGGGCATCCCATTCGAAATTTCCCCCAAAATTCAAACAAACACCCCAGCAGAACATGAAACCACTTTGCTCATTTCGCAGGTAAAGCCGCAAAGCGGCTAGGTACTGAGACACCCGGACGGGGAGAAGCCCCGCCCGACTAGGACTACCTCTGGAGGCGCTTCCGATTCTCTGGGCAACTTCCTCCCGTGCCTCTCGCCGGGAGGAAGTCATTCTTGCTCGGTTAGGCATTTTTTAGCCATCGTTATCTTTTACAGAGAAGCCCTGCTCCAGTCTGCCCGCTATGCGGCGATGCTCTCTCACTCCGCCACGTTCTTTTAGTGTGTCCTGACCTGGAGCGTCTTCAGCTGCCGGCCATCTGTACTGGCGGACGACCAGCAAGCGGTGGCCAAGGTTTTTAGCTTTTTATCCAATGTTAATTTTATGATATAGCCAAATATCTATTTTAACCTTTTATCTTTTTAATGTTTGACTTGCGTAGTTATAGGTATATTTTAGCCAGGATTTTATCGCTAATGACAGTTTTTTACGCAAGTTTTTAGATTGTTTTCGAAGGTTTTGCTTTTTAGGAGCGCTGATGACCGCGCTGTTGAGCGCCCTAAATCACAATGACTCACTCACTCACTCACTCACTCAAAAGTCCTCCTTATTCCGTATAATTGGTAAATTGTTCTTACGATAAAAAAATATAATATTGTGAAAACACATAATTTATGTCAAATACATTTTTTATAGTGAATATATCCGAATATTCCAATAATTCCCTTCTCAAATGGGTTGTCGTTACTCTTTTTTTTATCTCTTGGCATGCGAAGAGAACGGAATTTCAGATTATCACAGAGCACGAGCTTTGAAAACAGTTGACTATCATGTATTCACATATTCCCTTGCACCTAGAAGAAAATTAACAGACTAATAAGAAGGAATATCACTAATCTGCTTAACTTTACAACAGTATTTACTTGATGTAAGCTTTCTGCTTTAAGGATATATACATTTTTTGGTATTACAATTTTGTGTCTTATCATTTATCATGCAAAAGACATCCAGAATGAAGAACATTTCAAATACTATTTTCAGAATCTGAAGATTCATTAACTAATTTATCTTCAGACCGTGTTCAGATAGTCTATTTATTAACCTCCATTAGATTTATTTACCAACTTCTCTGGTGTTGCCTATTTTCATTGACATTGTACAATGAGTGAGGAGCCATATCTGGCACAATGCTTCGACCTCGGACGCCCCTGAGCGGCAGAAAGAGTGTGTGTGGTGTTCATTTTATATTTAATGCGAAAAAGCCTGCTCCGGTGCTATCGGCTTGGAATATCTTAACTACTTTAAAATTGGTTTATGGAAGCCTTTTGTCGTGATACAGGCAGCGCCGTAAATCATTTCCCTCAAGGAACAAACACACAACAAATTAACTTTCGCTTATACAATATTACGCATGTCGCAGAAACTCTCGGACCATGCAGCGTTATCTTGGCAGGCATTTGTCTTGACCGGCAATCGTCGGCAAATTAAAACGAGAATAACGTGCTCCAAGATTTATGGTTCTGGTAGGGAAGTAAATCATCGACGCGGTTCATTACACCTCCCACTGCTTATTGGCTAAGGATTTGCAACTGCGGCGGTATCACGTCTAATGAAGTGTTCGAGGAGGTAAAATTTAGAAATGTAAATGTGGAAGAAAGATGATGTAAGGTAGGAAAATACGTGTTTAAAAGTAATGTGATTATTTATTATGTGATTAATTCGACACCTGTTCAAGAAAGAGGAGGGGAAAAATTAACTCTAGAGTCTGTAACCCATACACCAAACCATTTTGTTACAACTGCGCATGCGTGGGGGAAAAATAAAACGAGGGTTATCTCATAAGTTTCCGACTTCAACATGAAGATGGCAGCACTCGTAAATAAAAGCTAGTGAATGTTGTCCATCTGTTGACAGTTACTCACCAAAGTTTCAGCCATTTTGAACGCTCAGTTGTTACGTAACAGTCCTTTGAGTGAGTTGACGTGAGTGTTTTTATGAAAAAGGACAAAATCGTCTATCGAGCTGTCACTAAATATTTGTCTTTGAAAGGTAATACGTCAACGCAAATCAAAGATGAGTTGGTTTCTGTGTCTGGGGGCTCTGCACCATCATTTACCATAGTGAAATTTTGGGCAGCTGAATTTAAACGTGGCCGTAAGAGCTTGGAGACGATGAACGTTCGGGACATCCAAAAACTGCAACTACCGACGAAAACAGCGTCAAAGTTCACCAAATGGAGCTAGACGATCGCCGAGTTAGAGTGAGAGAGATAGCAGAGGCCATGAACATGTCAAAAGAACGTGTTTGTCACATATTAAATCAAAATTTAGTCATGAGAAAGCTGTCCGCGAGTTGGGTTCCGCGTTTGCTCACGTTAGATCAAAAACGTGTTCGAATGAACATATCCAACGCTCTGTTGGTGCAGTTTAGGCGCAATAAATCCTTGTTTTGGCGCCGATTAATTACTGTAGATGAAACTTGGATACACCATTATACGCCCGAAACAAAAATACAGTCCAAACAGTGGACTGCAAAGGAGGAACCGGCTCTAATAAAGCACAAACTGTTTTTTTTTCCCTGGGAAAGTGTTGGTGACTGTTTTTTGGGATAGTCATGGAGTTATTGTAATCGATGATCTTCTAAAAGCAAAAACCATTACAGGAGCATACTACTTGACAAGCTGAAGACAGAACTTGCGAAAAAACGGCCACATTTGCAGAAAAGGAAAATCCTGTTTCATCAAGACAGCGCACCGTCTCACACCTCAGCAGTTGCAATGGCGAAAATCGACGAATTACGGTTTGAACTGCTTGACCATCCGCCTTACTCACCAGATCTAGCTCCAAGAGGCTTCTTTTTGTTCCCTCATCTGAAAATTGCGCTTGAAGGACAGAGATTTTCGTCAAATGAAGAGGCAATCACCTTCGTGAACAATTATTTCGCAGACAGAAACGCCGAGTACTATATCGACGGGTTACAGAGATGGGAGCATCGCTGGGAGAAGTGTGTAGAGTCACAGTAGACTGTTGAAAAATAAAAAATAAAAAAATAAAATAATTCTGAAAGAATGTCTTGTAACTTTATTAGGTCGGAAACTTTTCAGACCACCTATGTATTTTGTTCGCTAACGACGCTATCAATTGCCAGGATGAGCAGGAAGTGGTTGTCTTAAGTTTTTCAAATGGGATGAGTTCTGGTCTGCGGCGAATGAGATACATGTGTGTGCTGAGTTGTGTCACACCGTTACCCTCACTCTTTTAGTATTTCCCTCTCGCTCGGGCACTAACCCAGAGCATGTTAGTCATTTGGTGGTAGTCGTAACGGAAACCAAACTGAATTTTTCAAATTTTTATAATAATACAGTTAAAATCAAAATTGGTACTAAGCATATTCGCATATTATGTTTATATTTTAAAAGCTATTGCATTTTTTTCTACTGTAATGGAACTGCCAGTGGCTCATCCATATAGCTATCAGTGTCACATACGTCAAGAGGCACTTACTATTATTGACTTCATCATATGTGTCTTTCAAATTTATGATAGGCACAAAACTCTACTCAAGTGCCATTTCTTTCCAAAAATCGTCTTCTTGTAGTTTTTCTGCATGTCTCAAGCAGTTTTTCCAGTCCTGTATTACCTTGTTAATTTCTTCGTAAATAAGTCCTACAAAGGCTGCCAGTATAAAATGGTCCCCGATTACGATGCAGTAAACATATGTGACGGCTCGCGTTCTACAGATACAGCATTCTACCGGATAACACTTGCACAACGAGGTTCTATCCGAAAGTTCCAAGACTCCGGGCTCCAGAAACCCGGGAGCGATGGAGAAAACTCCAGATTGCTTTTCATAGGGTAATACCTTGATTCTAAAAAGCCCCCCATGGACAACAACGTCAACACGGGCGGAAGTGGATACGCCACTTACGCGCGTCAACCCCGAAGGGAACACTGCCGAATAACCTCGGTGGGGCCGCCTGGTGAGCTAGCACAACTTCTACTGGCTCTGCAAGCTAGTACCCGGGACTTTTAGGCAACCCTCTGCCCCTTCCGGGCGGCCGAAGCATGTGCGGAGGTACCCGATCTCCCAAGGTTATCGGGAACACACTGCCCCCTCGAGTCCAACCCAATCCGAACAACTTCCTATCAGGAAGGGTTCCTCTAGTAACGTCTGAGGTACCACCAGTGCTACCCCCAGGAAATAAACGGTTAATCTCCCTCTTCCTCAGCAGGCTTACACATCGCAACCGGAGGTTAGGATTTACAGAGAGAAAATTCCCCGCCATGCAACGCCGAAGCTGCCGTCGGCTCTTACAGCCCCTGAAACAGCGAACCAGATGACAAGTGAAGTGAGGTGAAATGGAAAGACAAATTCTACGGTTGTAATTATCGCCTAGCGACCCGGGCAGTTCTCGCAAAAGAGAGGAAACATTGAAATCGAACCCTTGACCTCCCGAAAGAGGATGTTATGGTTTTCAAAGGCAAACTTTTATTTTTCTATTTTTATTTGTTGGTTCTAGGAACTTCTGATGTATGTATGTATGCTGCACGGTAAGATAATCTGCAGGGTGCTCCTATGAGATAGACTGCCGATCACATATTCATTACACAGAAGACGGGCGCGAGAGAGAAAAAAGGGCGGTAATCTAATCACACGTGGGATTATAACAATAATGCAGGTTGCATGTTTTAAGCGGATTGCGGCCGATTAGAATCGCCAGTCCACGTGGAGACGAGGAGCCTAGCGCCTGATTAAACATGGGGGAGGGAGGATGGTGGGCGCCGCGTAACCATGAATAATGCATGCAACACGCCCAGCAGTGCGGAAACAGATAGAACGTCCGTACGTCCGTCGGCGCATGGAAGGAAGTTTGCGCGAAACACTGCCTCGGGATTATCATTTGTTTGTCTGTCTGTGGACGGTTACAAAAGGCGACACTTTCCTGACGTCAGTTCCACATGTTTGCCCTCACCAGTGATATTCGCCAAGACTTATAAACAATTTAATATAATGAAAGCACTGTAGGTATGTTATATTATTAATCACTTGAAAATTTGTGTTGAGTAGATGTATATTGTGCTGTACCACATTTTATAGGCTACCAACCGTATATCATCTACGCCTGCCTCTGTATGTCCCTCACGTTCAAGATGTCTTGAAGTCGAATCGCGGTCAGAGTGAGTTATGTAAAGTACTCCCCCACCCAAAGTTTTCCCTTATCCCGAAAGATGAGTGTCATTTTACTCTAACCTCTATTGTCCCTGGACTCATTTGAGCATCATTTTAATCATCGACACGGTTTCGTCCATCACTGAATTAATACTCGACAGAGCGTTGAGGCGTATTGACCTTCAGCTGACCAGCGCTGTGAGCGTCTCTTATCAGGTCTTATCTGGTCGATTAGAAGAGTGTAATATTAGTAAGTTGACGTACAGTTAAATACGAAATTAAAAGTCCAGGTTATAAACACCAAAACTTGCTCTTTATTTCCGTAGAAAACAATCTTACAGTACAGAATTATAGTCACATACACAATACAAATGCAAGGTCATCGACCACAAACACAGCTGTTCACGCACTCGAGTTCAATTAACAACTGACCGTCAGTGACGGCTGGTGCCTCCGTTTATAGCTTACTACTATTCCGGAAAGTTCTCAATCAAGACGGTGCTAGAAGAAAGACGCACTCTCTAGAAATACATCTCCTTCCCCCACCGTTTCGGCGAGCTTTTATCTCCGCATCTCTTTGAACTCGTCCCTCGCGCCGTCTCATCTCAACAATATATGTTTTCTCGCATCTGCCGATGAATGAAACGTTGCTGTCCAGAAGACATGATTATATCTGAACAGACTATACATACACTGGACTGGCCGTGTAAAGTCTGTGTAGTTAACTCGTGTGCAGGTCGGCCGACCCCTTTGACGAACCCTTATAATAGTTTTACAACCCCGGCCCTCCTCCCAGACCTTTCTGCAAGGTTGCCACTTTTCTCGATACGTCATGGGTATCGTACGAGGTTTCGTCTGAATAAATTATCTTATGTCCGCTACTGCGAAACTTAATTAGTTTTGACAAATATACATATAGCTAAGCTACAAGTCTACTGAATTCCATAATAGCCCTTATCTTATTCAAAATGCGGTATTTGAAACCCAGCTCCTTTAAGAGCCCGCGCAAAGTGCAGTGCCCATAAGGAAAATCACAAATTTCTTGCAAATGTGCAACCAATTCGTCTAAGGTGGGCACTCCCCCTTTTACATAGAATCTATAAATTTCTCGACGAATTAAGTCGCATGTGAAATTATCTACTTTAGAGAAACGTTTCCTTTTGTTTTCTCACTTGGTCAGTCTTTGGTATTCCCTTCGTCACAATATTTCCTACTGTATTTCTGTGAATACCCAGAAATTATCAGGTTCATTGCATGACCCCTAACCAAGATTATTTTTCAGCACATATTTATATGCGTTCAAAACAAGCGCTTGAATTTGCTTAGAAACAGTTCCCGTTATAACTTTGTCTTTTGAGGCTTTTCCAGTAAGATAACTCGGTCCAGTTATTCACACTATTGTCATCACTTTGATTATTTTCAATTGACCGAGAGTTATCTACTACTTCATTTGCATTTACCACTGCATTTCCCTCCCAGGGTCTCCACATCGTGACACACAACGAATGTCTGCACGTAATGAAACAGATCAACTGGAAGTTGGAACTTTGGCAACTGAGACTCCACGTGGAGTAAACATGCGACTGTCATTTCCAGAAAATCAGGGTTACTATTGGTCCTGAACAACAGTGCTCCATTTCTGAAGTGTGGAGATAGATATATGACGGTTATTAGTAGACGGTGGGGTCAGTTTCCTTTGAGTCCGAACTGCACACGCGTTGACTAGACAGACTAGGTGCATCTCTGTGTTGCAAATTTTTTCCGATACGCCTTCTCGCTTTGCCATGTAGTATACCATCGTGAGCTACCTCCTTAGTCCTCCAGAGAGATGAACAACCTATCAGGTGCCTACAATAGCAGTATTGATATTTAATTACTTCAGTTTGAAGTTATGTTGTTGGAAGACACAAGTGTCTTTTTTGGGAGGAGGGATTTACGGAATCCAAAAAGGTGTATTCAAAGTTCGATTTTGAAGTTGAGGGTAGACTGCAAGACTTTCTCAAGCTACTGACAAAGGAAATAAAAATGCCATTCCTCAGAAGAATGTCAATTACTGATGAATATTGAATGTGTCACGAGTATGGAGATTTATCAACTTACCTTTGCGTTTGTCATGATAGTAAATCTTGGCCTTGGAAAAAAAAAAAAGAACATCGAAGTGATGTTAATAAATCAATTGGAGTCGATGTTCTACATTGTCATGCGCATACTGCTAGACAAAAGCGAAGCGTGTGTAAGCACCGCGAGGAATCTCTGTTGTATAATGTATGCAGATATCTTATCTGAATACATCACTTATTTATTTAAATTTCTGCAGAGGCGGCTGGTATATGACGATGGTAGAGCACATTAATTCTTGTTATCGTGAGGGATCGAGAACAACAACAGTCACGGAGTGACACGACAACAGCGTGAGAATTGTAACCGCATGCATGACTTGTGTGGTATTGTCTTTAACTGTTTTATCTCCTGAACCGGCTTCATCCTACTGTTGTTGTTGTTGTTATTATTATTATTATTATTATTATTATTATTATTATTATTATTATTATTATTATTATTATTATTATTATTATTATTATTATTATTATTATTATTATTATTATTATTATTATTATTATTATTATTATTATTATTATTATTATTATTATTATTATTATTATTATTATTATTATTATTACGAATAGAATTATGTGTACTTTAAAGGTGTGTCTACCAAAAGGTTTACAATCTGTACTGTAAGTGGGAGATTAGCTGGAAGAGCAGATGGTAGAGTTAAGTGGTAGAGCATGGTAGGAGCAACATTAGATATAAGTAGAGATAAATAGAGATAACACCGAGTTATATATATATGCCAGTTTACTATCGCAGTGGTATCGTTCGCGGCCCCCGAGCAAAGGGTCCCGAGGTCGATTCCCGGCTCTGGGGTTGGCGATTTTAAGTCGGCCCTATGTCGGCACATGTGAAGTGTCCCCTATGTCCAACGTGGTTCGGAGTCCACGGTATAAGCTCTAGGTCCTCGAGCCTCAACGTCATCTTCACTATCACCCTATCATTGGAGGAAATGCACACCACCCTCTGCGTGCCTCCACCTGAGAAATGGGTCCAATCACCACGTGGTGGGGCGAGGTTACCCCGAGGGCCAAGGCTGCCATGTGGGGATGTTGGTAACCAACCACCAATTGCCCGCCTCGGTAGCGTAGATGGTAGCGTGTCTGCCTCACGTTCAAGAAGTCCTGAGTTCGAACCTCGGTCAGGGTGAGTTACGTGGATAAGGTTTTTCCGGGGTTTTCCCTTATCGTTCAAGACGAATGTCAGGTAACTCTAAGCTCCATGTAACCATGGACTCATTTGAGCATCATTTCGCCCAATTCATTCACCGTCCAATATGACTTAACGTTGGAGGACGTAAAATTACCAGAAAAAAAATTATTGGGTTGAAGTACAAGGCACTTCCTAACTCTTGAGGAGACTTGAAGGTTAAATGGTGATAACTATTACATTATTATATTAAAGACTCATATGGCCTTACCATAGATCTAAGATCAGCGTGACCTCCGGAAGGATCCAAACTAGACTGACCCACTAGACTGCCCCGGATGCCAAAATACGCTTTATTTTTAATACTGTTACCTTCAGTATGGCGACCTATTGCCTAATTGACATTCCCGCGCCAAAGAAGCTATGTAGACGTTTCCCAAGCAAATCGAAGCATAATCATGATTCTGAAGAAAAAAAAAAAAAAGCATTCTAACTAAACTTTGGCGTCTGAATATTAGTTAGCAAATGTCATGAGAAATTTGGCAAAACTGTTCTCATAAATCAGCTGAATGTGCTTTGGAATGTGTCAAGTTATAGGAAGTAAGCATTAAATAATAAGGTTCCAGAATTTAATGTTTCCAAGCATTCCTTAACCATACACGTGACATTATTATTGGTGTCATAATTAAGGACACCTAAAATGTCTAAGAGGCACAAGTTACACTTCGTTCAGGAATTAGAAATCATATTAGTTAAGTCAGTACAGCTAAGGCAATTGGAAAACGTAACGTAACCCATGGCGCAAGTCCAAAGTGGGCCTGAGCCGGCCAACCCGAGTGCCGACCTCATGCCCACGTACGCAAGGCAAGAGGTGGGCGATCATCCAACCGATACGGGGAGGAGATGTGGTCAGCATCTCGGCACCTCCAGCCGGAAAGTTGGTTTCTAGACCAGGGTTCGCGTTGCTCCTCAACCTCCTGGCGATGCTGAGTGGGCACCGGTCCCAGAGGTGGGGTCGATTCTGGGTTGCATTCCGGAGGCCGGGGACCAAAGCAAAACCCTCTAGCCCACTATGCCACAACGCAGGACAAGAGAATTGGAAGCTCCCTTGAAATCGTAGAGAAGAAATCTATTAGATCAAAAGTCCAAAACCCATAGGTCCAATAAGCGCAGTGCCTGAAAAAAAAAAAAACACATGCAGACAAAATTCTGAAAATGAGAAAGGCAATGACTTTTTTAGAACTTACCAAGCTACAGGGGGAAAACAGGTGACTGTTTTGCTCACACATCTTCCTTTACACTTTTTCCAAGCATTATTTGTCTAATTCATGTTAATGAAGTAATGCTAATTTTCTGTAGGTACAGTGCGATCCATATAAACCTGAACCATTTCAATAGGCCATAACATTTGAACCAATAATAGGATACACGTGCAACTTTGGGAGAATATAATACACAATTGGGAGATTACATTACACTATTTACATCTCAGAGAAAATGTTGCAAGTGTCCTCCACCAGCATCTATACATGTTTGTACTCGTCTCATATTCTCTGAAGTTTTACGGAGATGATATCGAATTGAGAGAAGGTTATTTCCAGCAAAATGGAGCAATGTGCCCTACATCAAATAACACCATGGAACTTGTAACCAGTTTCTTTGATAATCGAATAATATCAAACGCTCTGTGCCCCCCCCTCCCCCCAGACCTCCTGACCTAACCTCACAGGATTTTTTTTTTATTTTGGAGTATCTAAAAATAGTGTACAAGAATAGGCCACGGACAGTTGATGTTCTCAAGTAACATTGGCGAGGATACTCTCCGTAAAACTTCAGAGAATATGGTGAGAGGAGTACAAACATGTATAGGGAACTATAGGCTTTGAGGGATAATCAGAATAGTTGTTGCTATGTGATAGCTTTGAAATCCCGTTCTCTTTGCATGGAAGAAAGAAAGGTTGGGGGAGGGGAAGAATGACGTGTTCTTATTTAGAAAAATGCATTGTTTAAGGAAAAACAAGTCACACGTGTTGGAAACCCAAAATGTCATTTGTAGTAATCTTGTAAGTTTTGGAAAATTCGCATAAATAACAAGGGATATCTCGTAACTGCAATTGTATTTTTTTTTAATTTATAATTGAGGCCGAGGGTGACAAATATTTCAGAAACGGTTAGTCTAGATTAAACAATAATAAAAAAAATGATATTGCGTGCTGTTAGGTAGATCTAGAATACATTTTTTTTTGTACAGTAATACTTCTACTTTTCCCAGAAAATCAAAGATATTGGATTAACGTATGATGAAAATATGTATTTTATGTTGTTCCAAATTGTTAGTTAATTTTGAAATGTAATTTTTTCATATAATGGATAGTTTGGTGTTTGGGATTTTTTTTAGCAGGTCGCATTCCAGTTATTTATTCGACTTCTCGTTTCTGACAGACGTACACAACCCTTTTTTCCCCACAAATGTTTGGTTTTTGGTACGAGGGTTCAGGTAATGTATTTCTGATGAAACATCGGTATCAATTTTTTTTTCTGCTTACTGCAAACGCGTAGTAGAAAAATCTACCCCTGTTTAAATGCTAGGTGTGGTTGGCGTTAAAGCCACAGCTATTGTGAAACATCTCTGATGAAAGCAAACCAAAGAGATGGGGATAGTAATTTGAGCTAAGCTATGAGGTGGAAAGAAAGCGATGCCTTTGTGTGATCGCTGAACCGTTAACCACATGCACTTTCCTTTAGTTGTAATCTAAATAGTTCCATTAGCGAATCAATTAGAGTAAATTGGGTTCGAACTACCCACTCTCTGAATCTATTCTGTGATGAGTTTTCCTGCTGTATTGGATTGAAAGCTTCTCTACCAGGAGTGGAAAGAAATTTGCATTATGCTCAGGCGTAAATGCAGATAGTCTAAATCAAGAGACCTGCCCTGAAAAGAAATTTATCTCAGTGGTTAACACGTCTTATGTGTTTCAAATGCGAAGGTGTTTGTCCTTGAGCGCTATAATTTTTCGCAATAAAATTCAATCTCATTATATTCTGTTAGCTTAATTTGAAACAAAAAACGCCGCAGTAGTCTCATTGTTGTTACTCCTGGTTTCCGCTTGTGAGAAGCAGGCAAGTTCAGACATGTTCAGTATCGCCTACCGCTGCAATGGAGGTAACACGCAGTTAAAGATAATGTTAGAGGAAGATCCGGAATTTCTTTCAAACGTAATCACTGCTGATGAAACTTGGCTACATCATTTTGATCCTGAGAGCAAACAGCAAAGCTCAGTGTGGAAACCTCCTTCATCACCAACCCCCAAAAAGCAAAAGTGGTTGCTTCTGCTGGGAAAGTTATGGTTATCTCATTCTTTGATATTCATGGAATGGTTTATCAGCATGTTTTACCTGCACACACATCAGTAACTGGACAATACTACAGGGATGTCCTGAAAACATTGCAAGTGCATATCAGGCGCAACAGACCACATTTCCGTGAAGCAGGCTGGATGCTGCACCACGATAATGCGCGGCCGCATTTTGCCAATGTTGTTGCTGAATATCTTGCAAAAATCAACGTGAAGTGCGTCCCTCACCCTCCCTATAGTCCGGATTTAGCTCCATGTGACTTTTTTCTATTCCCTAACTTTAAGAAACGCCTTCGTGGGAGGCATTATCCATCATCAGAAGCAGTGGTGAAGGCTACGGAGGCGATTTTGAAGGATCTCTAAAAAAATCGTTTCTAGCATGCCTTTGAAGACTGGCAGAAACGCTGAGACAAGTACATCGCATTCAGGGGAGAATATTTTGAGGACCATCAAACTTATGAGGATGAGTAAAGGTACGTTGTCAAAAAAATGATCCGTGTGGAAGGTAGAGAGTAATGTATTTAACATAACCATAAAAGTCCATTATTTTAGCTCAAATAGTTTTCTTAATACAAATGAATAAAGTAGATACCATTATATAATAACAGTACATTGTGACGTAAGCACTGTAATGAATATCATTATTGGTTGGCATGTATACGTGAACGTGTATTTGAAATTACTCAGAACTGAAACGTAAACATTTGACATGACGTGATAAAAGAAATGTGTTCTTTTAATAAGCCAAGGTGTTTGTTAAATTTGATGAGAGGAAACGATACATTTCTTGCTAGTCTGGCTGAACGTATCTTGTCACATATCTTTGTTTATGAATGGTTCGTAATCTCTATTTACTCTCTAGAGAAAATAGAGGTTATCTGTTTTATCTGTTTCGGAAAGCTTTATATCTCCGCGCTGCACCTTCCAGTTATTTATCTTTATCTGTTTCGGCTAGATTTTATCTCCGCGTAGCACTTTCCAGGTATCTGTCTTTATCGGTTTCGGCAACCTTTTTATCTCCTCGCTGCACCTTCCAGTTATCTAAATTTATCTCTTTCGGCAAGCTTTTTATCTTCGCTTCACACTGTCTTTGTGCACGTCGGCCGCGCTTGTCGCAGCAATGCGATCGGCGACAGTACCGACACGTGATATAAACAATCCAGTAATATGAAACGGTAGAGCCAGACTGAAAACTCCAATGCCATAGCCGGGATTTGAACCACGGATCTTCTGGTTGCCGTCCAGCCGCTCTAACCCTTGAGCTACTATGGCCAACGTGCCGATATGACATTAAATTCTTCAAATGACTCGGCACGTTGGCCATAATAGCTCAAGGGTTAGAGCTTCTGCACAACCAGAAGATCCGTGGTTCAAATCCCGGCTATGGCATTGAATTTTTCTGTCTGGCTCTACCGTTTCATAGTGCGTCCTACACACGGCTAGTGTGAAAGAGCAATTAATTTCCAATCCAGTAATAATTGAGAGGGTGAAATCATCACAGTGAGATATCGATGCCATTGTGGACCAGGGAAAACAGGTAAGAAACTCGCATCAAAGCTTTTATTCAAATATTTGTGAGTTCAAAAACCATTGCGCTGCTTATACCTCAGATTCTCCCTCACACAGGTTTCAGTTGCAATTACAAGTACTTCGGGCTGGAATACAGGGGCATTACAACCAAAGAGGGACATAAATGTCGCATTTTGCTGCCTCCCCATGTATTCCAGCACCTAATCCATTGTGTGTTAGAAACTAATGTGAAAGTGCAGGACGAGGGAAGGAAATAATATCACACAGCGACACGAGAAAAATAATATGAGAAAGAAATGAAAGGGTAAATAATCGCAGCGTAATATGAGAAGTTCTTTTATGAAAGTGGGAGGGAAACCCGTAAGGTAAACATTTTGGTGTAGCCCCCCCTAATAGCCGAGAGTGGCGCTAAGCTCCGGTATTGACATCAGCTAGCCCTTGCGGCCGCTGCAGTTCATTATCACAAAGCACATCTGGTACCACCCCACTCGGGTCAATAATCACTACCACCGCCACTCCATTAGGAGCCAGCTCGCACTCCGCATACAGATTGTCTTCCCTCTTAATCCTTCCCTCGAGGTCATAAACGTGCACAAACTTAAAATAAGATCATATTTTATTCCTGCATCTTTATTGGGGTTTCTCATCAAAACAGTTTAATATACTAAGATTTTTAAAACAGGCTAAAAGGTGTAATATAGTTTTTTTCTAGCTCCATACATATCGACTTGTTCTTAACGGCCAGTGCTTCATACTTCTCTCGCCCTCTCTCAAGCGGAGCAAGCTTTGGGTGCAGCTTTCTGAGTAGTCTTGATGCATCCCGAAATGCAAGGTCCTACATGTACAGGATGACCATATCTCATGGGCACAAAAAGAAGACACTTTCAGTGTCGCCCCATTCCAGTTGTAGAGTCTGTTTAGTTAACTCATGTGCACGTCGGCCGCTTCCTTTGACGAACCCTTATAATCGTTTTACAACCCCGACCCTACTTCTCCCAGTCCTTTCTGCAAGGTTGCCACTTTTCTCGATACGTCATGGGTATCGTACGAGGTTTCGTCTAAATAAATTATCTCATGTCCATTACTGCGGAACTTCCTTAGTTTTGACACATATATAAAGAATTTGGCAGTGTTATAGTCTATTTAGAGGAATCTTATGTAATCGATAGTCATATATATATATATATATATATATATATATATATATATATATATATATATATATATATATATATATCGCCAAGCTGCAACTCTACTGGATTCTATAATAACCCTTATCTTATTCATAGTGAGGTATTTGAAGCCCAGTTCCTTAAGAAGGCCGCGCAAAGTGCAGTGCCCATAAGGAAAATCACAAATTTCTTGCAAATGTGCAACCAATCCGTCTAAGGTGGGCGATCTCCCTTTTGCATAGAATCTATAAATTTCTCGACGAATTAAATCGCATGTGAAATTATCTACTTTAGAGAAACGTTTCCTTTTCATTTCACACTTGATCGACGTCTTTGGCATTCCTTTCGTCACATTATTTCTTACTGTACTTCTGCGAATACCCAGAATTCATCAGGTTCATTGCACCACCCCTTACCAAGATTATTTTTCAGCACATATTTATATGTGTTCAAAACAAGCGCTTGAATTTGCTTAGAAACAGTTCCCGTTATAAATTTGTTTTTTGAGGCTTTTCCAATAATATTACTCGGCCCAGTTATTCACACTATTGTCATCTCTTTGATTATTTTCACTTAACTGAAAGTTATCTACTACTTCATCTGCATTTCTCTCCCACGGTATCCTCATCGTGACACACAACGAATTGCTGCACGTAATGAAACAGATCAACTGGAAGTTGGAACTTTGGCAACTGAGACTCCACGTGGAGTAAACATGCGACTGTCGCTTCGAGAAAATCAGGGTTGCTATTGGTCGTCAACGACAGTGTTCCATTTCTGAAGTGTGGAGATAGATTTATGACGGTCATTAGTGGGCGGGAGGGTTGGGTTCCTTTGAGTCCGAACTGCACATCCGTTGACTAGACAGACTCTATCGCGAATTAATATATCAGTCAGAGAATACGCAACTACCAAAGAGTATATGTAGTTATATCAGGTATAACTGTGGTATGCTGTGGCTTAAGTTTCTTCGATATGCCATATCTCAGTGGCCAGAAAGAAAGCTTGTGAATTTAAAATGAAATTGTATGCCGAACTCCAAAAAAGAACACATTCGCCGAATTTCCAAAATTCCGCCCGGACGTATAGTCTCCCTATGTATGTAGTGCGCATCACTTTCGTTCTGCTGCTCTTGTCCATTGAGCTACCATGGCCAACATGCCAGGAGGAGATTAAATTCTCCAAATGACTTGTAGTTTTCTTATTAAACCACTAGGGGCTTTCATATTCAATGAGATACACGCCTTTTGTGGAGACTTTCTATACTGTAAGTACTTAAGTCCCAGGCTTTATAGTTACCACTATTAACTCAATGGAACTTAATTGTTCTTTCACACTAGCCGTTTGTGAAGTGGAGTCAGATTGAAAAATTCAAAGCCGGGATTTGAACCATGGACCTTCCGGTCTTAACCATTGAGCTACCATGGCCAACATGCTAGCACGACATTAAGTTCCCCAACTGACTAGTATTTTTCGTGGTAAACCACTAGGAGATCTTATATGCAGTGAGACAATACGAAACCTTTTGTGACGATTTCCTATGTTGTAAGTACTTAAGTCCCAGGCTTCATTGTTTAGACTATTATAAGGTAAATTAAAACATAATATAGCAGACAATTTAATTCTCAAAGGCCCCGAGTTCGAATCTCGGTCAGGGTGAGTTTCCTGGATACGCTTTTTTCCGGGATTCCTTATCCTGAAGGAGAATGTCTGTTAACTCTAAGCTCTATGGAGCCCCGGCTCATTTGAACATCATTTCACCCATTCCATTCATCTTCGACATAACTTTGTTTATTATTTGTGTAGGGAAAGGGTACATCGTTCCTCGAACTATATTTGGGACCTGTATTCATCAAGCCACAGAAGAAATTGTCCACGTTTAGACAGCTGAAAGTGCCGTGATCTGATATTCCTATAATATTCCTGCAGCTGCTTGAATTTCCCTCTAAGTTCCTGTTTGAAAACTGAAAACTTAATTCTGTTGTGCCCGTTATCAGCTGGAGTTTGCGTGAGAACGGCTGTTCTTTTGTTAACAGATGGCTTTTATCTCGGGCATTATTCATAAGTCACTTTGTAATGCGGAAATAGCAACACATTTGTCTTCGACTTGAACTATATGGCGGAAGAAATAACGCAGGTCGTCCCTCGGTCGGTATACGGCCGAATGATCGACTAGCTGCTGATATTTGTATATATGACATCGCTAAACTCAAAAACCATTTGAACAATCATGAAAATAGGTACATATAGGTATCTATTTTTTCATGTAGATTGTTTTTGTGCTGTCCACATTGTAGTTCATTAGATGGCGGTGCAGTATATTAACCTCTATACCGTTCAACCGATCAATATCGATATAAATAGATTTTTGAGCATGAAGGTTTTTGCGCTATCTCCATTGTTGTAACTCGCAACCGATCGATATGAAAATTGATACAAGAAGATGTTTGAGCATGGAGAAGGTTTCTGCGCTTTCTCCATTGTTGTACCTCGCCACCGATCGATATGAAAATTGGTACAAGTAGATGTTTGAGCATGGAGAAGGTTTCTGCGCTTTCTCCATTGTTGTACCTCGCCACCGATCGATATGAAAATTGGTACAAGTAGATGTTTGAGCATGGAGAAGGTTTCTGCGCTTTCTCCATTGTTGTACTTCGCCACCGATCGATATGAAAATTGGTACAAGTAGATGTTTGAGCATGGAGAAGGTTTCTGCGCTTTCTCCATTGTTGTACTTCGCCACCGATCGATATGAAAATTGGTACAAGTAGATGTTTAAGCATGGAGAAGGTTTTTGCGCTATCTCCATTGTTGTACCTCGCCACCGATCGATATGAAAATTGGTACAAGTAGATGTTTGAGCATGGAGAAGGTTTCTGCGCTTTCTCAATTGTTGTACCTCGCCACCGATCGATATGAAAATTGGTACAAGTAGATGTTTGAGCATGGAGAAGGTTTCTGCGCTTTCTCCATTGTTGTACCTCGCCACCGATCGATATGAAAATTGGTACAAGTAGATGTTTGAGCATGGAGAAGGTTTCTGCGCTTTCTCCATTGTTGTACCTCGCCACCGATCGATATGAAAATTGGTACAAGTAGATGTTTGAGCATGGAGAAGGTTTCTGCGCTTTCTCCATTGTTGTACCTCGCCACCGATCGATATGAAAATGGTACAAGTAGACTTTTGAGCATGGAGAAGGTTTCTGCGCTTTCTCCATTGTTGTACCTCGCCACCGATCGATATGAAAATTGGTACAAGTAGATGTTTGAGCATGGAGAAGGTTTCTGCGCTTTCTCCATTGTTGTACTTCGCCACCGATCGATATGAAAATTGGTACAAGTAGACTTTTGAGCATGGAGAAGGTTTCTGCGCTTTCTCCATTGTTGTACCTCGCCACCGATCGATATGAAAATTGGTACAAGTAGATGTTTGAGCATGGAGAAGGTTTCTGCGCTTTCTCCATTGTTGTACCTCGCCACCGATCGATATGAAAATTGGTACAAGTAGATGTTTGAGCATGGAGAAGGTTTCTGCGCTATCTCCATTGTTGTAACTCGCACCCAATCGATATGAAAATTGATACAAGTAGATTTTTGAGCATGAAGAACGTTTTTGCGCTATCTCCATTGTTGTACCACACCGCTAGACTGTTCTAAAACAAACCAGAAACCGAATAATCTCTGAGCATCATTTCACCTAATTCATTCACCGTCCGATATGACTTAACGTTGGAGGACATAAAATTACAAAAAAAAAAAAAAAAAAAAAAAAACAAAAAAGGAAAGAAAGAAAGAAAAAGAAAAGCAACATGCACAGTCTGTCTTGAGAATAAATACAGACGAACTGGAACTTCGAACTTCCAACACTGGAAGCTTTCGTAAACACAAACAGATAAGCAAGATTGCGTCAGCATTCCCTGTTGCGTTCGGCAGTATTAAAATGCAGCAGTATATCTCTTACAGTGGACGGTTTCGAACAAGTCAAAATGTAAACACCTTCGTTCAAAGTCATACGGCCACATAGTAAATTAATTCTCAGAGTGTCACAGTTTTGTAAAGAACAAAACGCTTCGGACCCGATGAGTTGAAAAATGTGTTGAACACAGAACTTTTCCCGAGTTTTGCGAACAGAGAAGAGAAATCCCTACAGTACGCGTTTATGAAGAGTTCCTGTTTGAAGGTAGAAGAACACATTCTGGATATGTCATGTTAGGAAGGCTGAGCTGATGTTTTAATGGTGAGACTGTATTCTACTATACTCCCGCCTTCTCTTTCCTCTCTAAACCCAGCCATGCTACACCAGCGACCTCCCCAAACAACAGCAGCACTTGGCAAGTTCAGCTAGTATTTCATAAACATCTTAGGACTTGGCTGTGGTAGTTACAGGAAATACTGAAGGTTCGTGGTAAGGTAAATCTTGACAACACAAGTGCCACTCTGGGACAGACAAGGAAACAGACAAAATCGCAGCGGTAATTACTAGTGTTAAGTCATGTTATGCTAGGCGGATTAACGTCACTGTCCCACACTGATAATGGACGAGCCCCGGTAGGATGTGGTCGAGAGATAGACTTGCTGAAGAGGATGTAGACCCCTAACGGACATGTCAACAGCCCACACCGTCTCGCCATTTCCTCCCGTAAACACTTCTGTTTTCCCCGGTCTTATCGGCCTTGCCTACTCAAAAGAAATTAAACCAAGCACCGAGGCGGAAATGGACCTGTTGTAGTGTCCTCAGGTAAATCCAATAGGCTAACCCTACTCATTCAACAACCTTCATCTTAATCGAGATATACATTTGCAGAAATGGTTTTGTTAGCTAAATATTTCTATGTAGGTTGATCTATTTTATAACTAGGCTGACACCACTCCCACCGTTTCATCATTGGCTAGAGTAGAGTTCGTTATCCCGCATCTAGCAAAAATGTATTTATATCTAAGCTCAGCTAGTCAAAGTCATCAGATAATATTACCCAGGGGAGTAAATCAAGTGATAGGAATTGTTTCCGCCTTATTACTGTAGAGGGCTTGCTTGTGTAAATGTAATTTTAATATGGGTTGGATAACTGGATTAGTTCGGAGGTTACTCGGCACGGAAACCACACTTGGGGCATCCCCAGGGAGAAATTAATAATAATGTGTAGTGTTTAACGCCCGCTTTTACTATATACGGCACCGCAGGCGGTGACACTGATGATACATGAGATGAAGATGGAGCACCGGTGGAATGAGATGGCGGGGGAAACCGGAGATCCCGGAGAAAACCCGCCCCAGTGCCGTCCCAGGGAGAAAGGAGCTAGAGGAGACAGGCCGCCCCAAGGAGCCACGACAATGTAGAGGGCAGGGTCCCTACATTTCACTTAGAAACTTGCCCCAGATGCCAGGACAACGGACACCTCACCATGAGCCCTGGGTTCGCAGACCTGCAACCGTGTTACTGGAGGAGGAATTGATTCACTCAGAGCATATCATCCTGCCATACACCGCCGAGAGTCCCGCCGACACTTCTACCCTGAAAGAAACAAACAGATGAAAGATGAAATGAAATGGAGGGACAGGAAATTCGGGGGATGCAATTATCCTACGCAGCATTCGCCTGACGACCCGAAAAATCCCTTGAAAAAGCCCATAGGTCAGGTAGGTCAACCACAGGAATCGAACCCGTGCCTCCCAAATGCAGGCCACAGACAAAACCGCATGGGCCATCCGCTTGGTCATATGGGCTATAGAAATCGAATATGGGAATACAGTAGTCAAACGATAGTCATATCTTTTAGGAGTTGGTTGCTATGTGATGCCTTTGGAATTCCAGTCTCTTTGTATGCCTAAGAAAGAGACAGAGAATGCGTGAAAGACCGCTTACTTTTGCTCAAAGGTCTCCTTATCATACTTTAGTTTCTTTTACGTGCCGTAAATATAAGACACTGGACCACCGGTTTTACTTCCCTTCCAAAGGAAGCCTTAGTAGAGATTTTTACGGCCGAAAAAGATCCATCACCCTCCCCTGAGTTTGAAGCTGCTACCTGAGGAACGACGGAGGACGAGAGAGAGTTCTCATTTCAGAAAAGCACAATTAATAACAAGGAATATCTCGGAAGTGATTAATTCCAAAATAAATACATTTAACTTATATTGTGTGCTTTAACGTATTCGACATTTTTTATCACTTACGGCTTTTGTTATTCAGAATGCATAGTAGTTCTGTGGGCATTCCCAGGGAATTAAATACATTTTATGTGTCATTAAATATTTAAAACGTACGGTATTTTAATTAAAGTCGTAAAAACAATTTTTATGAAATTAAAATGTTTGGTAAATGTATATAGACTATTAGAATGGAGTAGGCACAATATATTCCCTATTTAATATACGCCGTAAAGAAGGTAGAAAGATGTTAAAGTATCGACTGGTGGCCTTTATCTACACAAATCGATGAAATAGAGCAATGTTTTGATTTAATGGCACGGATAGGATTTTTATTAAAACATTCCGAGTTAGGTTGCTCGCAGCAGTAAAGTCTGCGGCTTTATTCCTCCCGCAAACAAGCGAGAATCGTCCCTATTTATGGCCGCACGATATTAACTTGAGAATGCAGGGCAGTGCCACCTTGACAATTACGCGAGGGTGAAAAATAACAAGTGAGGGAGTCGGCGGAGCGCACCGTGGTGTGGTGGTCATATCGCGGGCTGAAGTTCACGAAATATGTCCCTATTACCCCTTCCGCTTTAACGACCAACACATTTGCGGTCCACATTAAACAATAACACACGCGGGCGTAAGTTTGTGCAATTAAATCGATTATACGTGGAAGTTATATTACCACACTAATAAAAACAAATAAAATGCGAATGGAATATGCGATAACTTCTTCTAATGAATCTCGATATCCTGTAGAATCATTTATCAAGTGGTTTTTACAACTCGCTATGTATGTTGCGAGTCCAGATTAGTGCTTTTTTCGCCCGCCCACTTGGAGCGCAAATGTTGCAAGAACAAAAAAAGGTTATAGGAGCGGTAGCAGTCAAACAGTGGCGTTCTCCGCATTCTTTTATTACCTCTTTTATCGGAAGGGGGAAGGAAAAAACAGTAAAAGAATTAGGTAGGTCTTCTTAACAACGGAGGACTTTGTGTTCTTTGGAAAATTAGCTATCGTAAATAAGCCTAACCCGTTCTTAAGAGCCCCCCACCTCTCTCTTTCTCTTCGTCTTTTTCTTTTTCTCAAAATTTCTCTTCCTCTGTTTCTTATGAATAGTGGCCGGATTTTGCCCCATTTGCCTATTTTATTCCTTTGTTCAGAAACTTGGCTTTTAAGTTATAACCACGTTTCCTACAATTATTAGCCTAATTTCTTAGTTTTATAGTGCCTATATATGCGTATTTCATACGTCTGTGCCTATTCTGCTTATTAGTGCCCAACACTGCCTTTTAGCCCATTTCTTCTGCTTGTAATTTGTGACAACAGCATTTGCATTTGTTGGTTTCAACGTGAAGTTTTCGGAGAAGAGAAATTTCTTACTGCTGCACATTGGATATACAAAAAGGAGACACATCTGTGCAAATTGGCCCAAAACACGTTCAAGAGGTCCCGAGTTCGAATCTCTGTCAGGATGAGGTTTTTTCCGGGGTTTTCCCTTATCCTGAAAGATGAATGTCAGGTGACTAAGCTCTATGGCCCCTGGACCCATTTGAGCATCATTTCACGCATTCCATTCATCTTCCGATATGACTTAACGTTGGAGGACGTAAATTACACACAAAAAATGGCCCAAAACTCACAGTACCAAATTTAGTACTTTTGTCTCAAAATTAATATAGACATACTTTAATAATATAAAGTCTTTTTTTTTTTCTAGCGGCACTATCGAAAACGTCACACGACTAGATAACCCTACACCTGTATCGTAGCCGCTATTACGTAATTTTAACCTCAGATTTCTCAGATTCCATATTTTCTACATTTTCCTAACTTCAAAATGTTCCACAGGATGTAGTTTTGTATTAATCTTTATGAAATTCTAAACATGTCTCTAAGGGCAACTGCATATTAAGTGTACCCATTTACATTTGTTGTGTTTTTGTTATTTGTATTGAAAAGGATTATAATGCTTACTTCTTACTGAAAACGCTTAGGAAAATAAAAAAGGTTAAATAGGTATGATTATTTTTTGCCTTCGTTGAATTGGCGAAGACAAATATTTAACATAGGTGCAGGTCATTAATAGGTTAAAATGGGTGCAGAAACTTATACCCCAAATATTAATTTTTATAATTACATTGCTTGGAACATTTTGAAAATTGCCTGTAATTTAGACAAACTGTTAAAGTATTTAAAAAGTGTAATATATTTTCTTTACTGCTTGTCTTTAATTCCTTAGTTCGTGTTTTTACTTGTGAGGGATTTACTGCTTCCTTAAATCAACTGAAATTGACCACCTGTAGCTGCCATAGAATATAGGAAAACGTTTTAGGATAAATTGGCCCACAATTTCAATAAACAAAGCACTAACGTGCAATCTTTGCTTATAAATTATTAACTACCAGAATATCCAAAGTGCTTCTTTAATTTACAAGTAAATATCCCTGGCAAATTCATGCATACTGATACAATTTAACCCTTTTAAAATTGTAATGATGTTTTACTATGCTTTCCTGGGATATTATGTTAATAATACACATTTAGTACTTGTAGGTAATACCTATAAGTACTATATCATAACAGCATAGGTAATACATCTCTTTTCAGTTATGTTATAAAGCATTGTAAGATTATGTATTATTGCAGGATACATTAGTTATTTAAAATTTATTTGAAAAGATCAATGACTATTTCGTAAAGGCAATTCAGCTTCATTTTTTTTTTCTTCTAAACGTTATTTTAAACAACGGCAGCCCTGGGTATTCTCAGCTGTAAACACGAGCCTAACATTCATCACCCCTGAAGCAAATATAATGATGGTGGCGATCAAGTGTTACCACAGCTCCACGTTGTGCACCAGTTTGAAGCAAATTTGATTATGGGTGTACACAAGTTCCACGTTGGAGCGCCAATTTGATGCAAATATAATGTGTGAAATGAGGTTTCTCTCAGGGTATGCGTGGATGTGTGTGAGAAGGAAATTTTACAACACTGGAATGCCTGTCTCCAAATTATTTATTCACTGCTTCTTCTTTTCAAACCTCGAAATGGAAGCTGCCGACCGAGGGTTACCAATCTCGGTTTATAGTGACTGAATGCTAATTATATTTCTCGATAAATTTTGATGACCCGACAAATATTCAAGACAGAACAAGTTGACCGCTCTAATAGGCTTCACGTCTCAGACTCCTTTCTTTATATCGGCTGCACGCCGAAGACTTTATAATGGCTTCCTAGCCGCGACCCGTCTCCATCGGCTAAACGCCGAAGAGTGCCTCTCTGACCACAACTGCGTGCGTGTATATATCTATAACTTTCCCTTTTCAAACTCTTTTGAACAAAGTCCTTTTGTGGCTGTTTTGGTCACCATTGTAAACGATCCAAAGAATTCCCTATTCATATACGTCAAGTGACAATTCCTTTAGAAACCTTCTAAGGACACTGCTTCTTTCATTCATGGCATTGTTACAGACTTTCCCCAACTGAACTGACCTTGGCCTTGGTCGTCACAAAGAACCAACATTCCTTCGACATCTACCATGACTGCTTCTGTCAAACCATAATTTCGTTATCACCCCTCTAACCCGTTAAGTATATCCTAAGATGTTTGGCATTGTGGTTAGGGGTGAGAACATATTTTTCCGTAGAGAGTCAACCGCCTGGGGATACTTTAAGCGCGGTCACTACGTGTTAAGCACTGAGCGAACGACTTTAGTACAAATAAAGCAGTTCGAGGTGAACTGTTTTGTTGTCTCTGTTACAGTATACAGCCATTAACTCAAAAATCACTGTTATATTTGGTACATACAGGCAGTAAAAACATATAACCCAACTTTTCCTTGCATATAAATTATTTTAGTGCTTACACTAAATTCAGTGCTACAGCGGATGTTAATTAAACATCTGTGTTACAGAAATTGCGTGGACATGTACAAGATGCAAGGTAAAAATAAAAGCCAGTTGTTGTATTTTAATGTTAATGAAGTAGAATAGCCACGAGAGTAATATCAACAGAAAATAAACAGCGGATATTTACTCTGAGCAATGGCGTATAATGTGTTTTCTCGTTCCAATTAATCAAAATCGTTGACATAGCATTCCGTTTCAAAGCCATGTGGAACACTTTAATTTAATACTTTGTTTGCGGACAAAATCGCAGTAAGTAAAAATCAACACTCCCTTGAAATGCAGTTACAACAATACAGAGGGAGAAACTGCGAGCTGACATTCTGATAGAGGTCATTCAAAGGAGCTTGTTCGTATTTGCATTAGTTTAAATCAAGGATTTACCACGCTTTTTGGACCTTGTTTAGTTTTGGTTTTTAAAAAGGCTTTCTTTTGATAAAAAACTATGCAGCCCTGGAGCAGTTTATTTGCACTTCGAGACAACTGTGCGTGATTCAAAGGCTGGTGTGTGTGTGTGTGTGTGTGTGTGTGTGTGTGTGTGTGTGTGTGTGTGTGTGTGTGTGTGTGTGTGTGTGTGTGCCTGGGCAAAAAAAAAAATGTTTGGAGCACCTCATGAGGCAATTCCTACTAATTTTGGTTTTAGAAAAACAAATATGACACTGAAAATTTTTTATTAGGTCTAGTTTCTATGATATAAACAATGTGGAAGTATTATATATTAACGTATTGAGAGAAAATGATACATTTTAATTACATACATTCTAACAACAATAAAAGTACGTTTGATTTTTTAAACTGGTAATTACATGCTAAGAGCTCTAAATTGCTGGAAAAATACTTCGCAGAGAGTCGTGCCTGAAGAGAATCATGTGGTGGCCTATTGACTTCGTCTTCTTTTAGCTTGCCTCCTGTGATGGAGTTCCGCAGAATCCCTATACAAAGACCAACAGTAATCCGCAAGCATTACTTCATTCCAACGGCCCTGATATCTTTGTTCCTTAACAAAAATGTCCTGATGGAATCTCTCCCCATGTTCTTCACTAACAGCTCCACAACTAGGAGGGAAAAAGTCTAGGTGGGAGTGGAGAAAATGGATCGTAAGGGACATGTTGCTGCATCCAAAGTTACGGTATTTTTGCAGGATCGCCATCACCAAATGCTTGTAGTTGTCATCTTTTTTGTTTCCTAAAAATCCATGAACAACACCCTTGAAGGCTTCCCAAGCTTCCTTTCCTTTCCCCTCCAAAATTTGGTCAGATGCAGGATCCTTTACAACTTCTCTTATTTGTGGTGCGACATAAATACCCTCCTTAACTTTTACATCACTTAATGTCCAAAATCTCTCTCTGATGTTATTTGACAGGTGTGCCAAGTCCCAAAAAATCCCCAAATTTAAAATCTTCACTCTAGCAAATGAAATGTCACTTTATCTTCAAAACAAGAGCTAATCTATCGTTTTTATGGTGATTTTTTAATTCAGCAGATGGAAATACATGTAAATTCACTATTTTTAAACCCAAAACATTTTCATTTATGGCCAGTGTAATTTATTCAGGTATCAACAAGTAATTGCAAATGATTTTGAAACATTATTATTATTATTATTATTATTATTATTATTATTATTATTATTATTATTATTATTATTATTATTATTATTATTATTGTTGTTGTTGTTGTATTATCAGTTCAAATCATGCTACCAAAACCGGCAAGAAACTTTCTGAGCATATTAGTGGAAATAAAAACAATCACAAATTTGACATGACTTTCCTCCCCTATTCTTCCACTAATTAATCTTACACAAATTTCTTCTTCTTCACTTCAGAAATTAGGCATTTCTGTCTGATTTATTTCCTTTATACTTCACGTTTTTTAATTTATTTCCACCATAAGTGATGCTGCACGACGAATGAAGTGATGTCCAATGAGTCCAGTATCCATAGAGCTGAGATTTACCTGAATTCATTTTTTGAAGATAAAGAAAACCCAAGTTTAAGAGATTCCGAGTTCCAATCTTGGCTAGGGTTCGTTATCTGGATAAGGTGATATCCGGGGTTTTCCTTTATGCTGAAAGATGAATGTCTGGTAACTCTAAGCTCTATGTACCCTGTACTCATTTGAACATCATTCCATTCATCGTCCGATATGACTTGACGTTGGAGGTTTTCCATTATTCTGAAAGATGAATGTCTGGTAACTCTAAGCTCTATGTACCCTGTAATCATGTGAACATCATGTTATACATCGTCCGATATGAGTTAACGTTGGAGGTTTTCCCTTATCCTGAAAGATGAATGTCTGGTAACTCTAAGCTCTATGTACCCTGTACTCATGTGAACATCATGTTATACATCGTCCGATATGAGTTAACGTTGGAGGTTTTCCCTTATCCTAAAAGATGAATGTCTGGTAGCTCTAAGCTCTATGTACCCTGTACTCATGTGAACATCATGTTATAATACATCGTCCGATATGAGTTAACGTTGGAGGTTTTTTCTTATCCTGAAAGATGAATGGTAACTCCAAGCTCTATGTACCCTGGGCTCATTGAGCATCATTTCAGTGCTCTTCCAATATGACTTAACATCGGAGAACGGAAATAGAAAAAGTACACTATTGTGAAAGGAAGCCATATGGGATCTATGTTTCTTTTTTGAGTAATCACATTTTGTCTATCCCTTACAGTGTATTTAATAAGGTGGACTTCTGAATAACACAGACATCACAGAGTATTCTCGAAAAATTCAGGATAACATTTCATTTGTTGCTTATAAAAATATCTTTCGTGTTTATAAAAATTGTTGGAGCTATTTGGAGAAGATAGAAATTTGTTATGTAAAGGTGCTTTGAAGCGAAGAGTTTTTAAAATAACTTTTATGTTCATTCAGGGAGTTACAAAAGGTTTATTTCAAATCAACCAATAGAAAACAGTGTATTTATTGGATTTTCACGCCGTATAAGGCTAGATTTACCATGAGAACCTTCCAGATCAGTTCATATTGTAGAAGACATGCCACCTGTTTAAGTCAGCCAGTTGGCTGGCGTTTCTCTCCACCAGCAAATGTTCACAAACGTCATCAATATTATCTGAGGCAAGCAAAATGGAATGTCACAATTCCAGCGAGTGAAAACAATAGGGCAAACAGGAATGCGCGACAGATTTCTCAAGATAAAAGGACAAAGGTAGAATTTAACGAGCTGGCGCATTCCACGGCGGTGAACGTTCACTACAGACAATGTTTAATTTCCGGCTTCTGTTGTTTTTGGTCGCGGCTGCGGATTGGTCGACTCTCCACCAGGCGCTGTGTCTAACAAAAGAACAGCGGCAGAAGAGTCTCGTCTTAAGGAATAGCATGAGAGACAACAGTTTGTAACATCAATTAAGTTACACAAGAAAAATATGTGCTGTACTCACATGGTTTTCTCTACCCATTCTTCTATCTACTTCATATTAATGGAGACATGTTTTGTTTGTTACAATGAATATAGCCTCTAAGCAGTGCTCAAAACTTTTAAGGGTTTCCCGCTATGTTTTTGAAATTCCGTTCTTTTGCATAATCAATAAGCAATAGCTCGGAAATGATTAATTCCACTAAAAAAATATATGACAAAATTTGTGACTCAGTAGTTGTTGTATGGCAATCTTTTGTATGTTGCTTACGGTTTAGCAGTTAAGCAATTGTGAAGACCACTTCAGAGGACTAAACTTAGATCTATATGAATTAGGTTGGATTTGGTAGTAAGGCAAGTTTAGATATAATTTTTACATTAGTCGCCATGCATCAGATATATTGAACATCGTCCAACCCTACTTGCAAGAGTAAAGTCTGTTTAGTTAACGCGTGTGCAGTTTGGCCGCGTCCTTTGACGAACCCTTATAATCGTTTACAACACCGGACCTCCTCCCAGTCCTTTCTGCAAGGTTGCCACCTTTCTCGATATGTCATGGGTATCGTACGGGGTTACGTCTAAATAAATTATCTTATGTCCATTACTACGAAACTTCCTTAATTTTGACACACACACACACACACACACACACACACACACACACACACACACACACACACACACACACACACACACACATATATAATGTAATCCTCTTATTCCAAGTGCGGTATTCGAAACCCAGTTCCTTTAGGAGATCGCGCAAAGTGCAGGAAAATCACAAATTTCTTGCAAATGTGCAACCAATTGGTCTAAGGTGGGCGCTCTTCCATTTGCATAGAATTTATAAATTTCTCGGCGAATTAAATCGCATGTGAAATTATCGAAACTTTAGAGAAACGTTTCCTTTTGTTTTCACACTTGATTGGCGTCTTTGGTATTCCTTTCGTCACAATATTTCTTACTGTATTGCTGAGAATACCCAGAATTTATGAGGCTCATTGCATGACCCCTTACCAAGATTATTTTTCAGCACATATTTATATGTGTTCAAAACAAGCGCTTGAATTTTCTTAGAAACAGTTCCCGTTATAACTTTGTTTTTTGAGGCTTCTCCAGTAACATAACTCGGCCCAGTTATTCACACTATTGTCTTCACTTTGATTATATTCACTTGACTGAAAGTTATCTACTACTTCATTTGCATTTACCACTGCATTTCCCTCCTACGGTCTCCACATGGTGACACACAACGAATTTCTGCACGTAATGAAACTGATCAACTGGAAGTTGGAACTTTGGCAACTGAGACTCCACGTGGAGTAAACATGCGACTGTCATTTCCAGAAAATCAGGGTTGCTATTGGTCTTCAACGATAGTGTACAACACCCTGCTCTATCTACTACCTCTACGTAGGCTACGAATGGCATACATATTGTGCATTGGACCAGGATCTTAATTACCGTACTCTCAAATCTACACCGAAGTGATAAAACTATTCCTAGAAGGTTTATGTCGATTAAAAAGTAAAATGTTTATAAAAATAAATTCTAGCAGAAAAAGGCGTGTAAATAATTGAATAAATTAGCTTTTAAAATTTTGTTCAGAAAACTGGACAAGTAAATGTTTACCATTTACAGACTGAATTATCACGTTAAGGATTTAAGGGGGAAGTTTTCAATAAGTTCCTTCTAACACCAAAAGCAATTTACACTCTTCTTTTTCCGAAACAGAAATATATAGAGTGAAATAAATGTGGAATTTTATTTTGTATGTGTGCAATCAAATGAGGGAAGTGTTAAACTGAGGGTAAATCCAAAGTTGTGAATAGTAACAGCAGATGTCACTAGTGCGTGCCGTTCTTTCAATAATTGCCTGTCACGAAAGGACCTTCCTGTGACATTTTACATTTTAATGACGCTAACTGTTAACAGCAATATATCCATCGAAGGGTACCATCAGGGTTGATTGACTACCCCTGCTCTGTTTGTTCAGTTGGTTATTGATGGAGGAAGGGGGTAGCAGTCACAGTACCTGAGCATAAATCACCAGCATTATTGTATTCCTTGGTTCAGAAGGCAGGAGAGCGTATACTTTGTTCTTGGGCAGCCTGTAAATGATTAACATCAGTTGTCAATGGTTACAACATTCTTTAACCAAGAAGGAAGTTCGTTTGCAGGAAACCGATAACAGTATTCCTTGGTCGTTAGGAAACCGGACTCTCGGATGCCTCCAAGCGCTTTAGAACCTCATGGACACAGAAATTCAAGTAATTTATAGCAATTTGTTGTGTTTCGATGGCAGCTGAGGTTCAGCATCACTGGGGATGATGTTTGCATCACCTAGCAACCATGGAGCGCACGATTTCATCTGTCTTCTCTTTATTTGTCCCCTTTTAGAAGTGTTTCCAGTTTCTGCCCTGTAAAATAGCTTTGTTTAAACCTTTCTGACGAATGAATACACTAGTTATGGTAGGTGGCTTGGTTTAGGGAGGTCAGAGAAGGTGGAAATATAGCAGGGGCGGCTCGTGCTTTCTGTTTTATAAATGGCATTGTAGAAATTTTAAAAGACCATATGAATAACAGTGCATTATTGTAATTATAGGAAATCGAGTACGACCCATAATGAACTCTTGATTAATGGTAAACACCTGCGTAACTAATGGAACGCATCCGTGACGTCAACGTGCTGGAAGCCAACAAGCTCGGTAATCAGTTATTGCGCATGCGTACAACCTTCCCCTCCTGCCTCCCTGATGTCCTAAGTTCCCTAGATTTTCGCACAAATGCGTGCTGAACCTGTTCGCTGCAAAGTGAAGCAGGCCCGCCAACACACATAGTTTTATCTATAGAACTTGAATATGCATTGAAAATCATTTAACAATCTATCATTGCTTTATATTTTAGTTCTAGAAACTAATCCCGCCCTTCTTACGTAAACAGATCCAATACCTAATAGTTATAAAATCGCAGGACAGATTGTTTGTAATGTACCTATCATGTTGGCACGATACTCCATTCCCGCGACCATAACAAGTGAATGTGGTTCGTATGCTCGTATTGTATCCAAGTATTACTTTGTGAAACGTTATTTGGTGGCTGATATATCAGTTTCTTTATTCTGTGTGTGAGTGTGAAACGTGTTATAAATTCATTTTATTCATGTATGAGTAACGAAGACTTTAACCAATAAATAATGAAGAAGGTTAATGAACTTCTGAAAACGCTCATTTCAAGGCGAACATAAGAAGAAAGGGTTGGTATAAAAATGTTAGGGCGACCAATACCCGATCTAAAAGTTGAGCTAAAAGCTAAGGAAGTAGAATTTCTGTTTATACCATGAAGAAACATCGGCACATGGACTTCATTTTTCGAAACTAGGTGAGTTGCGTGGACTTTTTCCTGCAGCACACTGTTATTTTTCGGTACGAGCCACCACTGGAATATGGTATAGTAAAGTCTGTCTACTCAACGCAAGTGCACGGCGGCCGCTTTCTTTGACAAACCCTCATAATCGTTTGACAACATGGACCCTCCTCCTGACGGTCCTTTCTACAATGTTGCAACATTTTAACATCACCGTCTTGCACCTAATGAAACAGAACAACTGTAAGTTGGAAATTTGGCAACTGAGACTCCACACGGAGTAGACATGCAACTGTCATTTTCAACAAATGGGGGCGGCTATTGGTCCCCAACGTCAGTGTTCCATTTCTGAAGTGTGGAGATAGATTTATGACGGTCATTAGTGGGCGGTAGGGTCCGTCCTTTGAGGTCCCTTTGACTGGGAACTGCACATACGTTGGCTAAACAGACTTTACCTTCTGACCATTAAAATATCATCACTACCTAGTAACACTGCGTAAGTTTTTATCCTTGTTAAATTATATCCCATAAGTATTCTCCAGAATGGGTCCTTCCACCTTCAAAACGGATCTTTTAACAACATTGAGTTTACACACCAAAGGAATTTCTCCTCCCTGTTCATAAAACTCGAGAAAAGCTCTACCCACAACACATCTTTGCCCGCTTCGGTAGCGTAGATGGTAGCATGCCTGCCTCATGTTCAAGAGGTCCCGAATTCGAATCTCGGTCAGGGTGAGTTACCTGGATAAGGTTTATTCCGGGGTTTTCTTTTATGCTAAAAGACGAATATCGGCTAATGCCAAGCTCCATGGACCCTGGACACATTTGAGCATCATTTCACCCATTCCACTCATCGTCCAATATGACTTACAAAAGTTATAGGACGTAAATTACAAAACAGCAAATGCAGCATAATGAGTTAATAGTGTGTATAATTTCACTGTCTAATCTGTATATAGTATACAGAACACATCTATGTGGTATGTGAAGATGTGGGGCTATTACATTTATAATAATCGAAACATTTACATACTTTTCTCTCTCTCCGAAATTAGCTCTCACAGAGCAGTGATCAGAAAACTACTTACAGTACTGTACTTAAAGAAGGGGTTTATCGTACGTATGCAAATAAAAGAAAACGTCCATTAACTTCGATAAACCAATCAACAGCTCAACCATTTTCTGTCCCAGTATCTCTGTCTTTGTCTCTCTTCCCGCCCAGATGTTTACAGCTGAGACAGATTATAGAAATCTTGTGCAGATAACTCTCCATGATCGAGATTCATACTCAGGACCTCTTGAGCGTGTGGGAGACACTAGAGAGGCGGCCATTCAATGACCTTACCTAAAGTAGAATAAACTTTTGTAGAAATGCTTTGTTTACAATGAGTAGAAAATGTCGTGTGAACACTTTTTTTTGGGAGGATGCAATGCAATACTTGCTGCTCCAGCTATAAGAAAGTAAAAGCGAAATGATGTTCCCAAAGTGTAACAACATGTATTAAATTGGAGGACAGTAATTGGCTCTTTACATTCACAACAGCAATACCTCACGATTTTTGAACAACAGTCAAAACAATCAGTTATGAAATTAAAAGGCAATTGTCCTCGGTGCATACACTCCTACCGCAGCGAAAGTCCATGAAATGTTTACTTTTTGCGGGTTTTCATTTAAACGTACAAATATGTTTCATTCTCCAACCCCCCCCCCCCCCACTGCGATATTAAAAAAAAATAAAACGGAAGACTGCACGTTGATTATTTTCCGGTAGTGTGCTGGACTCTCTGGCAGAGGGCAAAATCGCCAATTACCCCCCCCCTCCTACCTCCCCAATCTGTAAACAACAACAACAAAAAATAACACACACCCTTTGCCCATTCCAATTGCAATTAGAGCTAGCCTGCTTGCCTCTAAGCGAACCAAACCGGGACTAGTTGGTAATTGCAAGAGCAGTGCTGGGGTTATTAGTTATCCGGGGGGAAGGGCGGCCTTGCGGTTTTTCCTGGAGCCCCCCACCCTCGAGAGTTCACTATATGAACCTCGAATCTAAATGCCCTTTTTTAATCCTCCTGCGGGAACACAAGAATACAGTCTGAGCAATATAATTGAGAGAAAATGTGATTTGCATGTGCATTTAATTGATTTATGGTGTCACCTCGTGAATTTGTTCCCTCCCCCTCCAACACCCTCATCGGTCCATTTTCGAGCGAGGGATTTTCAATTAAAACAAGAGGTATTACATAAGCGTCTATAATTTTGGAAACCTGAGGTGCTACCTAGCCCTGCGCTGATTATCATACGAAATTATCATGCACTGAACATTTGAACATTTTTTTAGCATCAATACAGTCACTGAAACTAATCCTTGAAACAATGATGCCACTCAGACGCTGGGTTTTTATAGATCCTGGACAGCCACCGATCAGGATCTTAGACCAGGGGGGGATTGGGATTGGAATTACATTACGGAGGGGATTCGGTAACTAGACCACCATGGGGGGCACCTTCGGGAGGAAGGATGAGGTGAAGGAGACAGAGGGCGACCTTCCCAAGGAGCCACGACAGTACAGAGGGCAGGGTCCCTACAGTTTACTTGGTTTGAGACTTCCCCCGACAGACCAGGACAACGAACTCGCTCCCCTGCAGCAGAACGGCAACGAGCCCAGCAGCCAAGCCCTAATGGTCCCAGCCAGCTGTTCGGAGCTCCTAAGGTCCCTGGCTGGCAGTCCCGAAATGGTCAAACCAGAGGAGCTGAGTATATCATCCTGGCATGTATCTCCGAGACTCCCGCCGACACTTCTACCCTGAAAGAGATCACCAGATCAGAGATGATATGAAATGATAATGGAGATGAAATTGAGGGACAGGACATTCGGGGAATGTAATTAACTTACCCAGCATTCTCCTAGTGACTCGGGAAACCCCCAGAAAAAGCCCATGTGTCAGGTAGGTCGGCCACGGGAATCGAACCTGCGCCTCCCGAATGCGGACCACAGACTAAACCGCCTGAGCCATCCCGCTCGGTTAAACCAGGGAGGCTCAGCAGGGCAGCATGTGCTCGCTTTCTCTACACATGTTATTTTACCCCCAGCATTGACCAAGGTCTAGTACTCAGAGATGAATGTGTCCACCTTTGATTTCCTGCACGAAAAATGACACCGCAGTGCCGTCACCGGAACTCAGTAACCATGGTACCGCCATTAGCTATAAAAACAAGTGCATGAAGAGCTCTGACCAGCGTCACATTACTACGTGGAAAGTCTGTGACTTGAAACTGTTGATTTATATTTCTTTTCTTTATATACAAAGTTGCATTGCTTCAGCAGAAGACGAAATATATGTGAGGACTCACATGATGTTCCATACTCACTCCTGTGCATACTCTTCTGAAGAAACGCTTCTTCCACTACTAATTCCATGTTAATCGATATAAATATGTGTAAATTTGTTTAATTATGAGAATACTGGAATACAGTGGGCTTAAGAGTCAGTCAAATCTTTTAGGGCCTGGTGGCTATGTGTTGGCTTTAAAATATTATTTTTTCCACAACCAGTACAAAAAATAGACAGAAAAAAGAAATAAAAGGAAAAAAAAAAAAAGGAAAAAGAAGGAAAGCGGAAGAAACAAAGAAAGAACTTCCCATTTGAGAAAAAATATTTAAAAACGTAGATTAATAAGAAGCAATATCTCAAATTTTATTCTACAGAAAAGTTAGTCAAAATCGTAGTCATTAAAAAAAATTAGAAAATTTTAATGCTGTAGATAAATGAAAAATTTGAATCGATTAATCTTTCGATTAATCGAGATATTATCTGGATTATATAAACTACTTTAATACTCTGTACATTTCATTATTTATGAAACTTTTAAATATTTAGATTCAAAATTTGTGTTTGCATCAAGTGCACATGCTTTATGTATGTATTGAATTAGATCTAATAAATTTTTAAGTTGTTTAGTAACGTATTATATCAATATCTACTAAGATTTGTAAGACTGACATGCAGTTGTTTTTTTTATATCGTTTTCCCTTATTTTAACCTTTTTAACACAAAACGTTACTCGCTTACTGCAGTTAACAGCAAAGTTACACCACCACCGGCCCAGAGACGAGGGATCAGCTATTGTTTCCATGGCTGCGTAATCGAAGTGTTCCGTTCAAGGTTGTACAGTTCAGTTTATGCTGGCAAGCTAGAAATAAGCAGCTGTAAACGATATGTTGTCACACAAGCTGTAAGGACAGAAACCTCTCTGTCAGCATCTGTATGTAGTTATGTACTTCTTAGAATATTTGACAACAGAAGTGTTATTTGGACTCTCTCGGGGTTCAGAGTGATTTCTTTTAGCTATCAGGAGTTATATTATCTCAAAGTTCAAAGAGCATTACGTGTCTAGTGAAGGTTTGTTTTGTTGGAAAGGCTGCTTAGGTTGGAAGCAATACATCAAAACAAAGAGGGTCAAATTTGGCTAAAAGAGTTTCGATTAATATTTATTGTAATCGATTACTTTTAATCGACTCTATTAATCGATTAAATTTTTAATCTAAAATAAAAAATTAATCGATTAATCGTTTCGGCTAATCGATTAAATCACGAGGCACTAGAAAATTTAGGTTATTAACAAGGAATATCTCGAATTTGATTATACAGAAACGTTAGTCAAAATCGTTAGTAAAAAAAAAGTCCCCCTTTTTTAAGGATGCTGAACCTGTCCATTTTTAAGTATGTGTTCATAGACCCATGAACTGAAATACCTGTATCGAATGTCAATGGGTATTTCACACCAGCTGTATGTAGGACAGGTTTGGAAATGTGGAATCATACTGTAAAATTCAATATCACAGCTGGGATTTGAACCTCGGATCTCCCCGTATCGTTTCGGTTACTCTAACCATTGAGGTGCCATGGCGACGTTCCAGCCTGACATTAAATTTTCCATTAAATTGCGAGTCAGTTGGAATGCTGGCACGTTGCCATGGTAAATCAACGGTTAATAGCAACCGGAAGGTGACCAGCAGAGCCGTGGCTCAAACCTCGGCTGTGGCATTGTAATTTTTAGTTTGAGTGTAGTTTGCTGTATGGAATGTTTGTCTAATCTGTACACGATAGAAAATATCAAGAAATGCTAAATTGCCATCACTGAGTGGTAGTGTGTGTGCTGGAAAGTTGCCAACCCGGGCCTCCCGAGTCCTTCATGGCTGATTGTGACACCTACCATCCTTGACCCAAAGACACTGCCAGTTCTCAGCAGCTAATGAACGTAATTATCAAGTCAACACCTAGTGGAGTGTTCGTGCTTGATCAGTCGCCGCCGCTACCACCACAAAAAGCCTTATTAAAAATTCAGAGATTCTGTGCCATCCGAGTTTGGTTATATTAACCTTCTGTGAAAGGATCATTTCATCCCAAATAGGGGAGGCGGTGGTAAACAATCAGATTACGTCCCCATCCTCCTGTCTCTGCATTGTATTACAAATCCCCTGTAGAGTGGTTTAATGCTGTTTCGGCTCCTCATGCATTATGCAAAGTAAACCCCGCGGATTTTGCAGGTGGGCAATCGTTTGTTTGTTTGTAGGTTCGTCGTTCGTTCTTCATGTCCGCCGGAGTGGGTGGTGCAACTTGGTCCATGCGTGCGGATGGACAGAAGGCGACAAGGTGCAACGACATCCTTTCCTACCGAGACACGATGCCTGCCATTGTATGCTAATAAGGCTGACTGTAGTCGTCCACCCTGGCTACGTGAGTCTACTTCTTGCTCTGTACTTTGCTAGCCTACTTCGCTAACGCCCTCTTGCAATGGAACCTAGTCAAACAGAAGCAATACATTTTCTTCATCAAGACAATAAATGCATTTCTCTGCTGTATTCTTCAGTATAACTGCCTCCAGGTGAAAAAAAGCACCGCGTGAACAATGACGTAGTTGCACTTCAATATTGTCACACCGACTATAATGACACGTTTCCTGGAGGAGCTGGAGCAAGAGAATTACTGCACTTTGTTGTTTATTGACTGGCGGAACGGGAACGGCAGGACTGGAAGGACGCAAAAGACCTTTCGAGACAATATTTCAAGAGGTTTCTAATTCTAGAAAGATCTACTGCGCTTGGAAGGTATATAAAGCCGTTGCGAGGCTTGGAGTCACTCACTAGTAGTACTACATGGCAAACCGTGGAGGCTTAGTTGTTCACCGAGCTGTTTACACAAGCCTATCTCAATAACACGGCGAGTCAGTGTATTTATTCTCTGTAAAGATGCAATCACAAGGTGTTGTACATCGGCAGGCGTGAGAAATCATTTATAACGTGTTTGGATATAGAGCGGTGGAAGAAGAGGGAATCAAAATCCTTTTGTATCAAGCGATTGCAATGGTAATTTACATTTGTGTATTTAATTAATTGGTTAATCTGCCATATCAGACCCATAGCTCTGTTTGTTCTTCGTCACTTACTGTATATATTATACTTTATATACTGCACGATGGTGGTCTGAAAAGTTTCCAACCTCAACATGAAGATGGCAGCACTCGTAAATAAAAGCTGATGTTGACCATTACCAAAATTTCAGCCATTTTGGGCCCTCAGTTGTTATGTAACAGTCGTTTGAGTGAGTTCATGTGAGTGCTTTTTTGAAAATGGACACATCGAGTATCAGGCTGCAATTAAATATTTGTTTATGAAAGGCAATACGCCTACGAAAAACAAAGATGAGTTAGATTCTGTGTATGGGGACTCTGCAGCATCATTTACCACAGTGTAATTTTGGACAGCTGAATTTAAACGTGGCAATAAGAGCTTGGGAGACGATGAACGTTCGGGACGTCCAAAACTGCAACTACCGACGAAAACACCGCCAATGTTGCTAGACGACCGCCGAATTAAAGTGAGAGAGATAAGCAGAGGCTATGAACATGTCAAAAGAACGTGCTTGTCATATATTAAATCAACATTTAGACATGAAAAAGCGTTGGGTGCCGCGTTTGCTCACGTTAGACCAAAAACGTGTTGGAATGAGCATTTCCAATGCTCTATTGACGCAGTTTAGGCGCAATAAATACGAGTTTTGGTGCCGATCAATTACTGTAGTTGAAACTTGGATACACCCTTATACGCCCGAAACAAAAATACAGTCCAAACAATGGACTGCAAAGGGGGAACCGACTCCAAAACCGCAGAACTGTTTTTTTTTTTTTTTTTGGCTGGGAAAGTGATGGTGACTTTTTTTAGGATAGTAATGGAGTGATTTTAATCGATTATCTTCTAAAAGGAAAATCATTAAATGAGTATATTATGCATCATTACTTGACAAGCTGAAGGCAGAACTTGTGGAAAAAAAGCCACATTTGCTGAAAAAGAAAATCCTGTTTCACCAAGACAACGCATGTCTCACACCTCAGCGGATGCAATGGCGAAAATCCACGAATTACGGCTTGAACTGCTTGACGCACCAGATCTAGCCCCAAGTGGCTTCTTTTTGTTCCCTCAACTGAAAATTGCGCTCGGAGGACAGAGATTTTCGTCAAATGAAGAGGCAATGACATTCTGAACAATTATTTTGCAGAGAAAAACGCCGAGTACTATTTGGACGGGTTACAGAGATGGGAGCATCGCTGGGAGAAGTGTGTAGAGTTACAAGGAGACTATGTTGAAAAACGCCGAGTACTATTTGGACGGGTTAGAGAGATGGGAGCATCGCTGGGAGAACTGTGTAGAGTTACAAGGAGACTATGTTGAAAAACGCCGAGTACTATTTGGACGGGTTAGAGAGATGGGAGCATCGCTGGGAGATGTGTGTAGAGTTACAAGGAGACTATGTTGAAAAACGCCGAGTACTATTTGGACGGGTTACAGAGATGGAAGCATCGCTGAGAGAAGTGTGTAGAGTTACAAGGAGACTATGTTGAAAAACGCCGAGTACTATTTGGACGGGTTACAGAAATGGGAACATCGCTGGGAGAAGTGTGCAGAGTTACAAGGAGAATATGTTGAAAAACGCCGAGTACTATTTGGACGGGTTACAGAAATGGGAACATCGCTGGGAGAAGTGTGCAGAGTTACAAGGAGACTATGTTGAAAAACGCCGAGTACTATTTGGACGGGTTACAGAAATGGGAACATCGCTGGGAGAAGTGTGTAGAGTTACAAGGAGACTATGTTGAAAGACGTCGAGTACTATTTGGACGGGTTACAGAGATGAGAGCATCGCTGGGAGAAGTGTGTAGAGTTACAAGGAGACTACGTTGAAAAACGCCGAGTACTATTTGGATGGGTTACAGAGATGAGAGCATCACTGGGAGAAGTGTGTGGAGTTACAAGGAGACTACGTTGAAAAACGCCGAGTACTATGTGGACGGGTTACAGAGATGGGAGCATCACTGGGAGAAGTGTGTAGAGTTACAAGGAGACTACGTTGAAAAACGTCGAGTACTATTTGGACGGGTTACAGAGATGGGAGCATCGCTGGGGGAAGTGTGTAGAGTTACAAGGAGGCTACGTTGAAAAACGCCGAGTACTATGTGGACGGGTTACAGAGATGGGAGCATCGCTGGGAGAATCTGTAGAGTTACAAGGAGACTATGTTGAAAAACGCCGAGTACTATTTGGACGGGTTACAGAGATGTGAACATCGCTGGGAGAAGCGTGTAGAGTTACAAGGAGACTATGTTGAAAAACGTCGAGTACTATTTGGATGGGTTACAGAGATGGGAGCAACGCTGGGAGATGTGTGTAGAGTTACAAGGAGACTATGTTGAAAAACGCCGAGTACTATTTGGATGGGTTACAGAGATGGGAATATCGCTGGGAGAAGTGTGTAGAGTTACAAGGAGACTGTTGAAAAATGAAAAATAAAAAAATGCTGAAAAAATATGTTGTATCTTTATTAGGTCGGAAAATTCTCAGACCACCCTCATATATATTAGACGATTTTTCATTGATAATATTAAGGATGCTTGAAGATTTACAATATCTTCTGTCAGTGAATGTTTCCATGTACATTTGCCATCATGAGAGAGCACACATTCCTTAGAACATGCACGCCGCTACACAAAGAACCTGGCTAGACTAGCTTGTTTACATTCATGCCGCATCGAGCCGTGCAGTCAGTATTGATGCGCCGTAAATGGTAATGGTCGATGTATTTGGTACATCACCTAATAAGAGCAAGCAAATATATGTGTTTCTACACACTGTTTATGTTTATCAGCATGCATGGAAGTGTGCGGGTTAGCGCAGAAATTGTTGGTTCTGTCAACATATGTTATATATCTAACCAGTAATTCTGCTCATAAAATAATCCCCGCAAATTCATTGTGAGGCTAAATTACTTGCAGCTGAAGGCAGTGGAGCACTTGATGTCAAGAACTAAAGCAACAAACAGTATACCGTGTTTAGCATAACGAAGCAATATTTATATAGGGCAAGCTTTACCTATAGGAAATGTGTACATTGTAAACAAATGACCCAGAATGTGTAAGCTTAGAGCACAGGTTACAATTTTACAGGAGAAAAACAAGCCCTTAGCAAGGAAGGTAACGTGTTGAGAAAAGACAATTATAAGTTAAGGTAGCTAAGGCATTTAGGTGATCGGACGGACTCAGTCAAACGACCAATTCATTCGTTAAACACTCGTATAATTAGAAATCAGAGAATTACTTGCAAAGTTCTGGAAATTATAAAGTTGAAATAACTCCTAGAATTTAGCAATAAGAATGTTAAAGAGAGAGGTAGAATCAGAGAGATCTCCCGGTCTCCAACATGTCTGCCTCACGTTCAAGAGGTCCCGAGTTCGAATCTCGGTCAGGGTGAGTTACCTGGACGTGGTTTTTCCCGGGGGTTTCCCTTATCCTGAAAGACGAACGTGGGGTAAGTCTTAAGCTCTATGGAACCTTGGCTCATTTGAGCACCAATTCAGCCATTCTATTCCTCGTCCGGTATCACAACGTTTGAGGACGTAAATTTAAAAAAAAAAGATAATAAAACACTGAACTACCGTGGTAACACAACAGCACGAGTCAGTGTGAGAACCTAATGATTGGAAGAGGTATTGTGATCGATAATTGGTGGTCCATAGCACCTAAAGACCGTCTCGGGCTACTATTGTCCTCCACAGGAGAGATAGTCTCCGACGCCTGAGACACAGGGGGTTGGCGAAGGCTCCCACACCCTCCCTGGACAGGTTTATGACACCCCATGTCAGTACAGTTACAGACCATTCAAAAACATTCAAACGGCTTCTACTTTTGTCAGTGAATCTTCTCGGTTTTAGCGTACAGATTGAATAGGGCGCATGTTTTTTAAGGGTCTGCTCCCTGTGTAGTAAGCTTTCTCTGCCACACACATTTGCTGTCCTTGTCTCACTGTGTAAGGCAGCAGATACTTTCCAGGGACCTTCTTTGCGTTGCTGGACAATACATATTTCATGACTTGATTTGCGACGTGAGGCCGTGCATTGTCATGATGAAGTCACCACCCAGTCCCAGAAAGCTCTGGTCGTTTCTTTTGCAATCTGCCTCCTCAGTGCTGTAACAGCATAATTGTAAACACGCTACCATATGAAATTCTCAACACTTCACTGAGGCTATGTAATGTTATACGCCGATCCTCACGGACAATCACAGCAGCTGTGTTGATGTAGACTTCAGTCACAGCAGAAGCCGAAACACCAGGCCCACCTTGCTTAACACTGACAAGTCGGCCTTCTTTGAAGTCCTTGAACCACCTAAACACTGTTGCCTCTTCACTGTACGTTTGCTTCAGCTTTTCGTAAGTTTCGATGGCTGTATGGTTTAAACGAAAACAGAATTTGATTGCGCTGTACTGTTCCTCTCGCGTCACCTCCAGTGTCTGGTATGCGGAATGCACGTAGGGTCTACAAAATAGAGTATTACTACCAACCTACCAATACGAGAGTGCTGCCGCCTACTGACATTACAAATAAAAACCCTCTCTTTTTAAATATTTATGTTACAGATACAAAACTATCACGGAAGCTAGAGGAAAAATGTCTGTCTCTGTTGATCAGTCCTCGTACTCGCCTTTATAGCGTAGCGATAGCGCGTCTGCTTCACGTTCAAGAAGTCCCGAGTTCGAATCTCATTCACGGGACGCTCACTTATTTCTCGGCCTGCCAGCCAGGTGAAAAGATTATATATATCAACGTTTCGGGAGTGTACATCTCTTCCATCATCTGGATATTTATAAAATGTTATACCACAAATTAAACACTGGATATAACACAACTATAAACAAAGACAAAACACTATCAAAATTCTCATTACTGGACAAAAGACTGTTTTCAGTAAATTAAATGCCAGGTCAGGAGATGGCGTGAGTATAGAAAATTGTGTCAAAGAAACGTAACTATGATTATCAAGCTGTATTGATCTTTGCTTCTTAATTCGACGGATTTCCATTTTTAAGGCCGGTTTCCAAGAGGAGCTGAATTGAAATCCAGCACCACGACTAAGCGTGCTCCTTTTAGAGGAGTTATCTGGGAAAAAATTTCGGAGTTTTCGCTTGTTCTGAGAGATGAATGTGGGAAAAATCTAAGTTCTATGGACCCAGAGCTCAGTTGAGCATCATTTCGTTCATCGTCTCATATGACTTAACGTTGGACGGACGTAAATTTTAAGAACTGTTCTGAATTTGCCAGGCAGATAAGTATTTATGCATGATGGTTCTGTCTGCAAAGAGTTATGCTTTGTGTAACCAATGTCTCCTAAGAGATGCTGCAAAACTGCACAGATTGTTGTTCAGATGAAACCTTTCCTCTCCCCATTTAAGCAAATATAATAAACAAGGGTGTGGCTTAGTGAACACCTTATCGCTAATTAACAACACGACATTAGAAAATGGCTCGCGGAATAATTCGAGCTGCTAATTGATGTTATCGTAAAATTACAATAAAGTAAGTGGAGGTTGGCAGGTTGTTACCCAATTAATCGGACCTTGATCCCAACTGCGGCGGCCTCCGTTTGAGACCAGCCATGCACGTTACTTTTGACATCCAATTAATCGCCCCTACAAGGTTTAAACGACTATCTGTTACAGTGGTAGGAAATTATTTCAGTTAAAATAAAATACCGTGGAAATCCCTAGCATTTGTCACTCCGTGCTTATTACGGCCTATGAAATATGAACAACATAATGTAGACACGTAATTTTATGTTAATTAAAATGGCAAGCATCCAATTTTGAAGTGGTTGCTGTCATTATTGCTTAAGAAATACTAACTTGCACCAACATTCACTTTGCTAAGACCTGTAATTACCCAGCTATACGCTGCATAAATTATATGTCTTGCTGCAGTTTCTCTAGTGTTTATCTGTAGGTATATTACGACAAAAACTCGGAAGACCAAATGTCGCTGAAGTTGTTAGCCCATTGCTACCTTATCTTTAACACAAATACAAGCTTCACCACATCTCTTCAATTTTTCTTTACTTGTGCTGCTAGTAATCTCTCTGAAGTACACATAGGTCCACCTCTAACTCGGAGCTGCACGCCGACTCTGTAAACAATTCCAATGTAGGCTTATGAACTGCTTGCGTGCCTCCTCCACTGTCGGCCGATTCCTCACCACGAACCCGACTCAATTCGAAGTTCGAAACAAAAAACACTACTCCACTGGATTGATAGTCAACATGAAAAATCCAAATCCACGGCCGGGATTTAAACCACGGGTCTACTGGTTTCCGTCCAGACGCTCTTTCCCGTTGAACTACCATGGCCAATTTGCCGTCAGAATATTAAATTCTCCAATCGCCTCATATAATTGCCCGGAAATCTGCTGATGGGGTGGGTTATGCATACGTCTGGCCTTCTACTAATGCCTTGGCTCGATACTGCCTACCTATAGAGGCTTCCAACTACACTGCGGAGGTTATGACCATTCGTGACGCTTTGCAATATGGGATTTCTCAGGGCTTCCCCAAACTGCTAGTCTTAACCGATGCGCAGAGTGTGCTGCAGATACTCTCATCTGCTCTCTGGACGAGAGATATGCACCGTTATCTTTACGAGATCCTGACGTTGGTGAACAACGCTACCATAGCTGGACATCAAATTCACTTCCTTTGGATCAGAGGGCATGTCGGAATTCGATACAATAAAGTCGCCGATCGCCTGGCAAAAGAGGGACTCACCCAAGGCTCCTTTCAAGGCATCCAACTGCACTGCACGGATTTCTTCCCGGTCCTTCGGCGTGTCGCAATGCCTGGATTCGTTCTCAGTCCATCAAAGGCAAACACTACGCCGCCGTTGAGACGCATCTATCCACCACCCCTTGGTTCTACAGCTTCAGGATTGCACGTCGACATCTCACCTCCATCATTAGAATGCGACTTGGACATGGTTGTTACCCTGCGCATCTACACCGACTACGTCTCCTCGATTCTCCTTATGTCCTGATGACTCAGGCGAAACCGCTGACCTCAATCATCTCCTGTTCAGTTGCTCTCACTACCGAGCCCACCGTTCTTCCTTCCTCCGCCGCCTGCTTCAACAGTCTGTTCCTTTTCCCGCTAGCGTCAACACCATATTACAGTTATGCCACAAACCTGTATACCAAGCTCTTCTACAATTTCTTAAAGAAAGTGATCTACAGATCTAGTCTCCCTCCATCCTCTTAATTTTCCTTTCATTATTTTTCTTATTTTTCCCTTCGATGGCCATATGGGATTTTACCGATGCCCCCCACCAAAAAAAAAAAAAAAAAACACTAGGGGCTCTCGCTTCCGAGATACACCGCTTGTGGCAACTTGGTATTGTAAGTTCTGGAGTCCCAGGTTCATCATTAAACTCTTATTAGACTAAGGTATTGGATTGATAGAGTCGACATGAAAAATTCAATGCCACGGCTGGGATTTGAACCACTGATCTACTGGTTTCCGTGCAGTCGCTCTTACTCAGTGAGCCACCATGGCCAATTTGCCGTCATGACATTAAATTGTTGATAGAATGCACATGAAAAATTCAATGCCATTCAATGAAAAATTCAATGTCACACATTCTTTGTGTGTGAGCAATGTTTCCTGAAAGTTTGGCCGTACCTTTTTGTAACATCCTGTGTAGCAGAGATGGTTTTTTACTCGCAAAAAAAAAAAAAAAACTATGCCCTCTGCCCAGTTACAACCCAACAGTCCTGGGAAACATATTCTAACACGGGTGAATACTTCATATGGAATTAATTCTTAGTATACTGTAAATATTTGTTTCCTGGTTGCGAGTCTAGAGCTAGATTCATAGTTGGTGCTTTATCGTTAGGGACCCCGTCTTAGTAGTGTACATAGTTACACAAGATGGGAGGCTCCAGCCTTCTGCTAACTGTAGGTTCATTAATTTGGCTATCCATTTCTATCACGTGTTCCGTTCGAGTAACGGCCAATATCACGTTTTTTGCCTACATGAAACATGTTGTTTATTGGCTGTGACAGTCACATAAAATTTCCCAGGGATATTTCGTGGACACAGTCAGTTTTCGTGATGAGATATGGTCGCATGCATAGTTCTCACTTGCACGAAACAGATTACAGGAAGATTACTACACTGCTCGGCATATATATCATTACGTGTAATTATAAGATACCCCTTATCTCTGGCTTGCCTTTACACAGGTGCTTTCCACAAAGCAATCGTCAGTGGCAATCTGTGTCACGGCCCCTATTTTTCAGGCAGCTTAATGCATTCCATTTTATCGCCGGTGTTAGGCCTAGACTTGCGTCAGACATTTTGCTGCACGACGCTGATAACGGCGAATGTCCGGTGAGATTAGTCTGATAGTGCACAAATTTTAGGTATGCATGTTTCTTTTAACAACTTAACTTCCACTTACATCCTATCACAGCCAATGTTACGCTTCCTATTGGTAATTGAAACGCAACTTCTGCTCTGTGACTTGGTAAATTTACGAGGGTTCAATAATGAATGATCACAACTATTTTTGACCCCGTACCTTTACTCATCCTTATAATTTTGATGGTCCTTATCAAAATAGTCTCCCCTGAAAACAATGCTATTGTCCCAGTGTTTCTGCCAGTCTTCAAAGCCATGCTGGAAACCAATTTTTGAGAGATCCTTCAAAATCGCCTCCGCAGCCTTCACCACTGCTTCTGATGATGGATAATGCCTCCCACGAAGGCGTTTCTTCAAGTTTGGGAATAGAAAAAAGTCACATGCGCCTAAATCCGGACTATAGGGAGGGTCAGGGATGCACTTTACGTTGATTTTTGATAAACATTCAGCAACAACATTGGCAATATGTGGCCGCGCATTATCGTGGTGCAGCATCCAGCCTGCTTAATTGAAATGTGGATGTTTTCAGGACATCCCTGTAGTATCGTCCAGTTACTGATATGTGTGCAGGTACACATCCTGATAAACCATTCCATGAATATCAAAGAATGAAATGACCATAACTTTCGCAGCAGAAGCACCCATTTGCTTTTTGGGGGGTTGGTGATGAAGGAGATTTTCACACTGAGCTTTGCTGTTTGCTCTGAGGATCAAAATGATGTAGCCAAGTTTCATCAGCAGTGATTACGTTTGAAAGAAACTCCGGATCTTCTTCTAACATCAACTTTAACTGCATGCAGATCTGTTGATTCGGGAATCAACAGTCTTGGAACCCATCGCGCACAAACACGTCTCATGTGTAATGTTTCTATCACCAACGTGTGGGTGGCACCTAATGAAATGCTCAGTATTTCAGAAAGTGATCTTAAGGTAATTAGTCGATCCCCTCTCACAATGGCAGCAGCAGTGTTGATGTTTTCTTCCGTAAGAGCAGTAAATGTAGCACCGTATCCACCTTTCTTTGAAATTGTCTTCCATCTTTAGACATTTTAAACCACCTTCTAGCTGTGCTGTAGGGATGAACAGACTCTCCACAGGCCTACTGCAACATTTTATAGGCCTCAACTGAAGATTTTTTTGAGAATTTCAATGTCGCATATTGTTCCTCGAGTGTTACCTCCATTGCAGGGGTAGGCGATTCTGAACATATCTGAACTTGCCTGGTTATCACAGGCGGGAAGCAGGAGTACCAACAATGAAACTCTTGGCCAGGGTGAGTTATCTGGATAAGGTTTTTTTCCCGGAGTTTTCCCTTATCCTAAAAGACAATATTTGAGTACTACATGCAAAGCGAGAAGGCGTATGACAAAAATTCGCAACACAGAGATGTTTACCTCAACTTACCTGCGAGTCCAGTGTACGTATACTCTGTTCAGATATAATCATGTCTTTTGGACAGCAATGTGTCATACATCGCTGGCGCGAGAAAATATATCATATAGACACACGCAGCTTCCAATCGCTCTACAGCGCTGGTCACCTAAATTGTTGTTACGCCTCAACGCTTTGTCGTGTAATAACTCTAAGTTCTATGCTCCGGACTCATTTGAGCACCATTTCACCCATCTCTTTCATCGTCCTATATGACGTAACGTTAGGGGACAAATTGAACCAAGTTTAACTCCTGTTTTATTTTATATTTTTTCATAGCTAATTCAATACATTAATCATAGGCATGAAGCTATAATTATAGCTGTTAGTATAACATCCGGAGTTGCAGGTGAGCCTAATTACTTTAGTAACATTGATTAAACTAAGTGCATTTTCAACTCTTAAATTGCTTAACTAATGACTCTACCTGATAAGTTAGTACTTAGTTTCCTACATTCAGCCTTCACTTTAATGTATGGAAATTATTGCAATTATTAGTCTCGCTATCAACTGTTTATAAAATTATTATAAAGGGATAAAAGGCACAACAAAATGTCGGAAAAGGGATATTTACATAGGTGGGAAAGTAAATGAGTTCTGAACGTGGATAATTGTCGTTTCGGTGGGGGCGAGATTTGCAAGTTTTCATTCTCAACTGATACAAATTGGGTAGAAAAATAAATACATGTACACTGCTTGTAATTATATATATATTCAGTAAATACGAGGGTTGATCAACAAAGACTGAGACTGATTTTTTCCTGTAGCTTGCGTGATAGTTTCGTGTCTGTAACATAAACATTTGAAAAGAGCGTGTTTTTAAGTATAATGTCGGTAGGCGGCAGCACTCTCGTATTGGTAGGTTGGTAGTAATGCTCTATTTGTAGACCCTACCTGCATTTCGCATATCAGACAGTGGAGGTGACGTGAGAGGAATAATACAGCGCAATCAAATTCTGTTTTCGTTTAAACCATACAGCCACCTCAACTTACAGCCCGCCTCGGTAGCGTGGTTGTAGTAGTATGTCTGCCTCACGCTCAAGAGGTCCCGAGTTCGAATCTCGGTCAGGGTGAGTTACCTGGATAAGGTCTTTTCCGGGGTTTTCCCTTATCCTGAAAGACTAATGTCGGGTAACTCTAAGCTCTATAGACTCCGGGCTCATTTGAGCATCATTTCACCTATTCCATTCATCGTCCGATATGACTTAACGTTGAAGGACGTAAACTAAAAAAAAAAAAAAAAAAAAAAAAAAAAAAAAAAAAAAAAAAAACTTATGAATGAAAAGCTGAAGCAAGCGTACAGTGAAGATGCACTACGTCGTCCAAAGGTATTTATGAGGTTCAAGGATTTTAAAGAAGGGCGACTTGTCAGTGTTCAGCAAGGTCGGTCTGGTGTTTCGGCTTCTGCTGTGACTGAAGTTAACATCAACACAGCTGCTGTGATTGTCCAAGAGGATCGCCGTATAACATTACGCAACCTTATTGAAGTGTTGAGAATGTCATATGGCAGTGTGTTTACAATTATGTACGATCATCTCCATATGACCCGAGTTTGTGCTCGTTGGGTGCCACGTCTGTTGACGCCGAACAAAAGGCTGTGCGAATGGAGATAAGCCGTGAGGTGCTGCGTCTCTTTGCTAATGGAGAGGATGCTATTTTTGAATCGATTATAACCGATGATGAGTCATGGCTGCATAACTATCATCCTAAAGGAAGACAAGCCAGCACAGTATGGAAATCGCCAGGGTCTCCAACACCAAAAAAGGCAAAAGTTGTTCCATCTGCAGGGAAAGTGATGGTGATCACATTTTTTTACTGTAATGGAATGATTTGCTCCCTCGCACAACTGTTACAGCAGCAGACTACACGTCAGTATTGGCTACACTGAGGAAGCACATTGCAAAGAAACGACCAGAGCTTTCTCGGACTGGGTGACGACTTCCTCATGACAATGCACGGCCTCACATCACATGCAGTCCCCCCTCACACTACTGTTACAGCGGCATACTACACGTCAGTATTGGCTACACTGAGGAAGCACATTGCAAAGAAACGACCAGAGCTTTCTCGGACTGGGTAGCGACTTCATCATGACAATGCACGGCCTCACATCACATGCAGTTCCCCCTCACACTACTGTTACAGCAGCATACTACACGTCAGTATTGGCTACACTGAGGAAGCACATTACAAAGAAACGACCAGAGCTTTCTCGGACTGGGTGACGACTTCATCATGACAATGCACGGCCTCACGTCGCAAATCAAGTCATGCAGTTTCTGGCTCGATTCAGCATTACCTGTGTACCACATACACGCTATAGCCCCGATCTTGCACCCTGTTACTTTTTTTTATTCCTATCACTAAAGGCAAAGCTTAGAGGTATTTGATTTGAGAACTCTGAAGCAGTGCTTAAGAAAAGTGAGGCTATTCTCAAGGACCTGACAAAGAATGGTCTGCAGCACGTGCTTAGGGATTGGCAGAGACGCTGTAAAAGGTACATTGAAGTAGTAGAGGACCACTTTGAAAAAGATTGTGTAAACATTGAAATGCAGTAATAAACATATGTGAAAAAAATACAGTTTGTCTTTGTTGATCAGCCCTGTCAAGGAAACAATGAATAATAAAACAAATTATTCAGATGTGTTCGCTGGTTTAGTTCAGCTTTTATAATTTGGGTTATTATTGTGGAACTGCTTTCATTATTTTGGTTTTGCAACAGAATTTCTATTTTTTTTTTTTATCGTTGTTACAGTTTAATTCTGTAACAATTCTACTTTTCTCTGTGTTACTTGAACTTAAATTAAGTTTAAAATGCACAATTTAGTGCAAACATTTGCATTTCACTATTACCGGAGAACTGAGTAGTTGGAGATATTAGTTTTGCAGAGTGCTGGCAGTTAAACGCTGCAACGCGTTTGTCGCACTGTGAGTTATTTCCGCCGTGCTACGCGGAATGATGTTAAACGCGTGTGGACACTGACTGACCTGAGTGCGCTTCCGGCTACCATAACAGGGCTGCCAACGTGACTGCAGTTTTCCGGTCAGCAAACGTCAGGAAAACGGCATCCCTCGCTTCACAGCCAAGTAGCATTCTGTGTAATGATGCGGAAATTTCGAAGGATGCTGGTAATTTATAGAGCCATGGACATTTCCTGCTCCACAAATCGATACTCAGACATTCGGAACCAAATTGCGTTCAGTTGGCTCTTGCAACATTCTTTTTTCCGCCTTGCACTTCGAGCTTTCTGGCATATTTCCCAACAATTTAGCTACAAAAATCGAAATTCTTTCACTGATTCTAAGGCACTTACACAAGAGTAGCCGACATCGTTAAGGCACGATCTTTACGTCCAAATCGCGCCAAAATATATCTCTTGACCCCCCTTGCATGTTTTTTCGGCTACAAATTCCAATGATATACACAAAATTTAAGCCTGATATGTTTTAAAACCCATTCACCTGTGTTTTATTTATTATTCTTGATGTTTCTTTCTGCTTCATTTAACCAAGATTTTTTGTGCAAGAAAATGCCTATATTACACTCCTTATTGGTACAAAATTGATATAGAAAGGATTGTCAGAATTCTGTGCATGCTGCGCTGAAACTCCATTCTCTTATCATGAGAAACAACTGAACTGCCACAGCATTTGTATTAAAAAGAGAGAGAAAATAATGAAGAACTAACTAAAACGAATAATCTCGAATAATCTGCCACAGAGAAAGCTATTGGAGTGGAACGGATAGATCTTTAGTCCAGTACATTTTGAGTTTGTTTTATATAAAAGTGTGAAAGCTTCACAAGGTATTCGAAGACATTTTAAGACATAGGTAATTGGACTCAGACTGGAATGTCCAAAGTCATGGGCCAGAAGAGCATTACTGAACTTGTGGGATATCCTGTACATCGTCCAGAAGGAACGGAGGAATGTAATGGGCCAGAAGAACATTATTGAACTTCTAGGACATCCTATACCTCATCCAGAATGGAACGGAGCAACGTCATGGGCCTGAAGAGCATTACTGAACTTGTAGGACATCCTATACCTCCTCCAGATGGAACGGAGCAACGTCATGGGCCTGAAGAGTATTACTGAACTTGTGGGACAATCTATACCTCGTCCAGACTGGAACGGAGCAACGTCATGGGCCTGAAGAGCATTACTGAACTTGTAGGACATCCTATACCTCCTCCAGATGGAACGGAGCAACGTCATGGGCCTGAAGAGTATTACTGAACTTGTGGGACAATCTATACCTCGTCCAGACTGGAACGGAGCAACGTCATGGGCCTGAAGAGCATTACTGAACTTGTAGGACATCCTATACCTCCTCCAGATGGAACGGAGCAACGTCATGGGCCTGAAGAGTATTACTGAACTTGTGGGACAATCTATACCTCGTCCAGAATGGAACGGAGCAACGTCATGGGCCTGAAGAGTATTACTGAACTTGTGGGACAATCTATACCTCGTCCAGACTGGAACGGAGCAACGTCATGGGCCTGAAGAGTATTACTGAACTTGTGGGACAATCTATACCTCGTCCAGAATGGAACGGAGCAACGTCATGGGCCTGAAGAGTATTACTGAACTTGTGGGACAATCTATACCTCGTCCAGACTGGAACGGAGCAACGTCATGGGCCTGAAGAGCATTACTGAACTTGTAGGACATCCTATACCTCCTCCAGATGGAACGGAGCAACGTCATGGGCCTGAAGAGTATTACTGAACTTGTGGGACAATCTATACCTCGTCCAGACTGGAACGGTGAAACGTCATGAGCCAAAAGAGCATTACTGAACTTTTGGGACAACCTAATCCTCGTCGAGACTGGAACGGAGAAACGTCATGGGCCAAAAGAGCATTACTAAACTTGTGGGACACCCTATACCTCGTCCAGACTGGAACGGAGAAACGTCATGTGCCAGAAGAGCATTACTGAGCTTTTGGGACAGCCTATACCTCGTCCAGACTGGAACGGAGAAACGTCATGGGCCAGATGAACATTACTGAACTTGTGGGACACCCTATACCTCGTCCAGACTGGAACGGAGAAACGTCATGGGCCAGAAGAGCGTTACTGAATTTGTGGGACAACCTATACCTCGTACAGACTGGAACGGAGGAACGTCATGGGCGAGAAGAGAATTGCTGAATATTTGGGACACCCTATACCTGGTCCACACTGGAATAGAGGAACGTCATGGGCCAGAAGAGCATTACTGCACTTTTGGGACACGCTGTACGTCGTCCAGACTGGAACGGAGGAGCGTCATGGGCCAGAAGACTGAAACTTCATCTTCCTGGCCTCTCTACTGAATACAGATTGCGGCTTGTGTTACTCGAAGAGGCTCTGAAGCGAATCCTAACAATGGAGTACTAATTAATACACCTCTCATTGAAGTCTGCATGCATGCGGTTTGTACAACTCACTTTTTTTCCCCCATCTCTTCCTCCCCCGCTCGTGTTATGGTATCCGTGTAATGCATTTACGATGAGAGGTAGTGGGTGTCACGTGGTTTGAAACAAGCTGCTACGTAACAACACACTACAGCGACCATCTTCGCAGCCAGCGGAGCGTGAAGTAGTCATGTGTGTGTGTTTGCTAATAGAAGAAGCGAGAGAGAGAGAGAGAGAGAGAGAGAGAGAGAGAGAGAGAGAGAGAGAGAGAGAGAGAGAGAGAGAGAGATGGGAGAAAAACCAATTACCTACTCCTGACATGGAGGTCATTCACGGTGCTGTTCTTGAAAATCTAATGAGCCATTCCAAGGAATGCACTCAATAGGTCCTGTTACAAGCAATCAGCGGTATTTATATCTATTTATATTGTAAATAGGGGAAAACCAAGTATTGAACCCACCCGAATTATAATAGAGTGGTGTACTGCCAACCTTACGAGTACTAATATCTCCAAGTTATGGAGACAAAATGTATGTTTTCAGATATCTTGGTCGTTGTAACAGAATATCTGAATAAGTTAAAATATGATATAAAGGCCTTTAAAGTGTATAAAAGAAATTAAAAGTAAAGGTAAAGCCACAGTCTGCGGTGCATGGCGGGATGATATATATATAAGGGCGCTAAACAGTCATCAGCGCACTTTAAAAAACTAGCCATGGCAAAAGCCAGATATAAAACTTTCTAAAAACTATACAAGTGTAACAAAACCTGTTAAAAATACACGTACATAAAAAACCAATCAAAACCTACTAAAAATTTCGTTCACTGAATCCTAAACTCTAAACTAGACAAGAATCTAAAAACCTTCTCCACGGGTCTCCACGCACGGCCTACACGTGGACGGGCCTGTTTACCGTCTCCCTCAACCACGAAGAGGAGCCCACACGAGGGAGACTGTTGGCTCGGGACCCCGGGTGCGCCGAACCCGTACCTACCGAAGTAGGCCCCTGGGGGGGGGGCATGGCGGGATGATATGCTCTGTGGTAAGCTACTTCCTCCTCCGGTAGGTCGGTTGCCGGTTTCCGCTCCTCTGCTGGGACCATTTCGGGACCGCCAGCCAGGGACCTTTGGGGCTCGGCTGCTGGGCTTGTTGCCCTCCCGCTGTAGGGGAGCGTGTCCGTTGTCCTGGCCTGTCAGGGGAAGTCTCTATCCAAGTTATCAGTGGGTATCCTGCCCTCTGTACTGTCGTGGCTCCTTGGGTCATCAGCCCTCTGTTTCCCCCTCATCCTTCCCGTGGGTGCCCCACTTGGGGGCATAGGAACAATGGGCCCAGCAAAGTGGCCTAGGTACCGAATCCCCTCCGTAATGAAATCCATTTCGGGACCGCTAGCCAGGGACCTTTGGTGCTCGGGTCGCCTGCCTGTGACCTTTGGGGCTCTGCTGCTGGTCTCGTAAGGGAGCGCTTCCGTTGTCCTGGCCTGTCGGGGGAAGTCTCTATCCAAGTAAACTGTAGGGACCCTGCCCTCTGTAGTGTCGTGGCTCCTTGGGTCGGCCGCCCTCTGTCTCCGCCTCATCCTTCCTCCCGGGGGTGCCCTGACTTGGGGTCATAGGAACAATGAGCCCAGCATGGTAGCCTACGTACCGAATCACCTCCGTAATGAAATCCCAATCGCTCATCATATGGGAAAATCTCAAAAATAACCTGTTCACATAACTTACCATGACCGAGATTCAAACCCGGGACTTCTTGAACGTGAGCTAGACATGTTACCACCACGCTGCTGTGGCAGTCCTACAGATTATTGGGATAAACAATACCAGTTAAGCTGACACACTTGGAAGCCCTAGGTAAATTAAACCACCAATATCTACATATTATAAGATACTGAAGCACCTTCGAAAGCTCTTAAGTCAATATTATTTAGTCAGGACTGATTTGGCAGTGCCTATAGACCTTAATCAGCTGACAAACACAGCAAAGTGATTCTAATGTGTGTGCGTGTACATGAGGGTGTAGGGGTGATGCCTTTCTAAAAACTTACCTTGTCCCCCTTTTATAGGCCCTGAAATTTTCTGTTGAGTACAATAAAGAAGCTTAGAAACAGAAGAGAAAAGCAAAGCCAAATGTTAGGAAACTCTACCATGGTTATTCAGGATAACACTTTTACAGAAAGATCCAATCACGTTTTTACTGGGGCCCCTGCATGATTTTGGAGGCTTTCATTCACGTAAAGAGGTTTATAATTCCCTTGCAAAATTAGTAGGGCATTCCTTAAAATTGATACCTTCATCACGTAGTTTAATTTTGTTCTTACCAAAATAATAGTGGTCATGGAGAGGTTTGGGAAGCACCGACAACATTTTGTAGCCATTATTTTCACTGTCGGTTTGTTCAGCGACAGTATGTCGGAAAGCAAACCGGTGGAGGGCGTGTCACATGTTGCGATAAGTCATTGCTTCTCAGAAAACGGAAAACATAAAAGCGTACGGTTATTTACGACCACTAATACATTTTGTGAAAGCTTCCCATTTTATTTCCTTCACGTCGGAGATACTTTATTTTCTATTTTTTTATTTTTCTTTTCGAGTGCCTTTGTACTGTTATTTTTCTTTTCCCTGTATGTTGTTATGAAGTGTGCTTATGAGTCAATATCCACATTATAAAGCCAATTTGTTCAGACTTCATGCTATGTAGGAAGGGTGATTTAAAAGAATTGATGAAGGTTCTTTTATACCTAAAGATACTTCATGAAATTTAATGTAGGTATAATGTATTCCGGCTCAAAGTATGTACGGATGTCAACATAACTCGTAGCACAATTTTAAGAGCGAGCGAAACATTGAAGCGCGACTGGAAATAGCTCCTCACTACATTGCATATATTATAGCTTATTTGATAATTCAAGTAGCGAACGTGGTGACTAAATACCGTAATTCAACTTCCGAAACATTTAAACATGAGCTTCAGCATTTTACTTCCATTTATTGTTACGTGGTACTTGGTACTTACCGATTGCGTTGTTTACTACAGTGAAGCGATGCTCTTCTACCCGTCCAGTTACGAAGGGGCGTCGTAAAGTTTTAATTATCGCCCTTTAAAAAAATGTGATACAGAGTTTGTGTTGATATATCCTTGATAGTTCTCCACGCAGTCAGCATCCAGATTTATACATTTTTCCCAGCGTTTCTTGACCTTCCGAGCAGCTTGATTGTAGAAGTCTGTAGAATTCGCTTTAAACCACTCTTCCATTTCCTTAGTGACGTAATTTGTGTTGTCAAAGAGATGACTGAGCTGGTGCATTGACAACCAGAAGACGAACATCTTTGGAGAGTATACCACGTCGTCTCTTAATCAGAGCTGCTCGTAACTTGTTCAGAAGATTGCAGTAGTATCTGCCAGTGATGGTTTAACCCTTGGCAAGATAATCTGTAAGGATGGCTCTACGAAAGTCCCAGAAAACTGAAGTCATAACCTTTCCAGCTGACTTTTTCACCTTTGCCTTTTTGGGAGGAGGAAAATCGGCATGTTTCCATTCCATGCTCATGGTTTTTGTCTCTGGATCATACTGATAGATCCAGAATTCATCCATGGTTGTCAGACGATCAAAAAATCATGTTCCTCCTGTTCCTACAGCATCAGCATCTGTCGTGAAAGTTCACGCCGTGTTTGCTTTTGGAAAGGGGTTAGCAAACGTTGAACCCACCATGCAGACACCTTAGACATGTGCAGTTCGTCATGAATAATTTTCCAAACACTACCATAACTAAGCTGTGTCTCATTCGTGTTCATTTGGATAGATGTTCATCTGTATTCCAGTATTAAACACTCCACTTTCTTCTCTGTGACAGCTGATGGTCTACCAACTCTTGGCTCATCTGTCAGGGACATGTGACCAGTTTGAAAATTCCTTTTCCACCTCACAATAGTGTCATACGATGGGCAAGCATTTCCACAAACAGCTGTCATCTCATGGATTTCTCGGGCAGTTTTGCTCTTCGAATGCTGATTACACTACGAGCCCCGATTTTCTTGATCTTACACCTCTGGCACGCACTGTTAAAAAAAAAAAAAAAAAAAAAAAAAAAAAAAAAAAAAAAAAAAAAAAAAAAAAAACCTAGCATAAAAACTACCTTTCCGACACCCCCTCGTAGTATTGTGTATTCGCGGTTAGGTCTGTATGACGAGGTGCTCAGTTCCTTAGAGAAGTGTACAGAACATAAAGGTGGAAAGTTTCCAACATGTGCTGAAAGGGCTATTGAATTAAATGTGTTAAACTTTTTCTTTCAACCTTATGCCACCCTGGCTGTGAAAAACTGATTGACGTTTGAAGCAACTACTGTAAAGTCTGTTTAGTTAACTCATGTGCAGTCGGCCTCTGCCTTTGACGAACCCTTATAATCGTTTTACAACCCCCGATCCTTCTTCTCCCAGACCTTTCTGCAAGGTTGGCACCTTTCTCGATACGTCATGGGTGTCGTACGAGGTTTCGTCTAAATAAATTATCTTATGCCCATTACTGCGAAACTTCCTTAGCTTTGACAAGTATATATATATGGCCAAGCTACAATTCTACTGGATTCCATAATAACGCTTCTCTTATTCAAAGTGCGGTATTTGAAACCCAGCTCCTTTAGAAGATCGCGCAAAGTGCAGCGTCCATAAGGAAAATCACAAATTTCTTGCAAATGTGCAACCAATTCATCTAAGGTGGGAGCTCTCCCTTTTGCATAGAAATTATAAATTTTTCGGCGAATTAAATCGGATGTAAAATTATCCACCTTAGAGAAACGTTTTCTTTTGTTTCCTCACTTGGTCGGCGTCTTTGCTATTCCTTTCGCCACAATATTTCTAACCGTATTTCTGTGAATACCCAGAATTTTTGCAGTTTCACTACATGACCCCTTACCAAGATTATTTTTCACCACATATTTATATGCGTTCAAAACAAGCGCTTGTCTTTGCTTAGAAAGAGTTCCCGTTATAACTTTGTTTTTTGAGGCTTCTCCCCTAACATAACTCGGCCCAGCAACACCTTCCAATTCATTCACACTATTGTCATCACTTTGATTATTTTCACTTGACTGAACGTTATCTTACTACTTCATTTGAATTTAGCACTGCATTTACCTCCCACGGTCTCCACATCGTGACATACAACGAATTTCTGCACGTAATGAAACAGAACAATTGGAAGTTGGAAATTTGGCAACTGAGACTCCACGTGGAGTAGACATGCAACTGTCATTTTCAGAAAGTCAGGTTTGCTATTGGTCCCCAACGTCAGTGTTCCATTTCTGGAGTGTGGAGATAGATTTATTACGGTCATTAGCGGGCGGGGAGGTCAGGTCCTTTGAGGTCCCTTTGACTGGGAACTGCACATACGTTAACTAAACAGACTCTATCTGTGAACACCGTTTCAAACGTGAGAACTGAAATTAAACAAACAGGAAATGCAAAAACGTGTAAGAAATAGAAAGGCCATATAGTGTTTTAGGACAAATGGGTGACTTTGTGCATAGTGCATAGATAATTTTTGTTCCCCTTGTTCCATTTATACCCCGCCTTTAACTGCTATGGTCATATCGGTGGCCGTTCTCCTTTGGAACATACTGAAGGTGTTTACTTCCAGACACTGGGGAAGATGAGGAATTATATTGGTCGGAGAAAAGTCCCCACCCCCACCGCCGGGAATCGAACCCGGGACCCCTAGCACGGCAGGCAGGTGCTCTACCGACTGAGCTACGGGGCCAGCCAGATAAAATACTTGATTTAATAAGTTTTTCTCTCAAAAAATTATATTGCATAACTTTTCTTTAACAGTTTTTTTAATTGATTTGGTAAACATGAGCAGAGTGCTTTTCTGCTGCAGTGAAGGATTCTGACGGCACAGAATGTCAACACGTGGTTGTTGGCGGACAGATACAAACCGAATGTTGTGGCATAGGCACCCTAAACCAGTACTTCTCAAAATGTGACTGAAATGAGATCGTTGTCACATAACCCTAAGTAATTCAGTGTTCACTATGAATGACCTCATCCCTTAACAATGCTGCTCTTCAGAATTATTCATAAATACCACCTTTTGCCGTCCCTGAAGGCTTTTATACGATTAACGGCTCTGTGAGAAACTTCAGAGTGGTACATCTATTCACCATTGCCATGACTAAGCATTACATTGTATTACATTATAAAGATTATAGACTTAATGCACCGCGCTAATTACAATATAGTGTTACAGAGCTTATCTGTGTGTCTATCCTTCATCACGACCTGCAAGAAAATGTGTACTAGAAGTGACAGCAGCGAATCGGCATGAACGTTCAGTAATGGGCGACGTGCGGACCTAAATTGTTAAAATGCTTCCAATTTTTTTTGTTATATTTCATGTTACTTAGCCTATAATATGGCGCTGAGCATTTTAGGTATTCAATATTTCATACTATTGCAAAATTATTACGCTTTGCGGGATATGGAAAAATTTTTACATACTTCAGGAATTTGACAAGTATGAATATTCTGTGTAATACTTAATTTTGGCATAACATAAATTATATTCTATAAATATAAGCCCCATACAATATGAATAAGTATTTGAGAATACACCAAACAAAAACACAGTTACAAGAAAACAAATCCGACAACTTGTAGCTGTCTGCCTCACGCTCAACAGGTTCCAGTTCGACTCTCAGTAAGGATGCGTTATCTGGATAGGTCCCCCCCCCCCCGGAATTTTCCTTTATCATGAAAGTGGGTTGTCGGATATGGACCCTGGTATCATTTGAGCATCATTTCACTCACTTCATTCATCATCCGGTATAACCTAACTTGGAGGACGAAGGAAAAAATTCTATTTAAGTTTGCCAAACTTGTAATTATATTCTAGACGAATCGAAGTTTAGTATATGACCAGTGACTGTGAATGAAACAAAATATTGTCATTCAAAGAAAATTAATTTGCATTACAGCTCAACAATAACATCCTGTTCCAGCAGGATGGTGCTCCACCTCATTATTCGGAAGACGTGCGCGTTATATCTTTCCTATTGGATCATACAGTACTTCTATGAATAATGTTTAATTATTTTATGTGTCTTAAATATGCAACACTGTTTTGTTTTAATATGGTTTCTTTATTACTGTGTTTCTTTGTTGCAGGTAAGTGTATTTCTGGAGTAAGCAATGACTGGCAGATCATTTGTGAGTAGAATTATCTTTCTTTATTCATCAACGGCTTACGTCACTGGTTTATTTTAAACGCCTGCCTTAAATAATCGAAGGAAGGTACATGGAGTTGCTTAGTCTTTCTAAAACCAATATAGATTTGATTACAATTTTTAAATATTTTAGCTTTCAATGCATAATGTCATAGATTATTTAAAAGTCTTACGACAATGCAGTTTAAAATGACATCATTTAAAGTTTCTATTATAGCTAGAGTGTAGTAGTCTTAGGCGATAGTCAAATCGATTAAGAGCCAGTTGCTATGAGACGGCATTGAAATTCCGTTCCCTTTGCAGGACCAAAGGAAAGGAAATATTGTAGGGGAGGAGTCCCTTTTGAGAGAAGTATATTGGAAAATTCGAATTAATAACAGCGAATATCTCGGAAAAGATTAACCTCAGAAAAAATATATCTGACAAATTGTTTTATTATTTAAACATATTAATGTTTGTGTAGAAAAATTGTGTCTATCTCTTATGACTTACTAGCTATGCAAATGTTAGCCCGCCTCGGCAGCGTGGTGGTAGCATGTCTGCCTCACGCTCAAGAGGTCCCGAGTTCGAATCTCGGTCAGGGTGAGTTACCTGGGTAAGGTTTTTTCCGGGGTTTTCCCTTATTCTGAAAGACGAATGTCGGGTAACTCTAAGCTCTATGGACCCCGGGCTCATTTGAGCATCATTTCACCCATTCCATTCATCGTCCGATATGACCTAACGTTGGAGGACGTAAATTACAAAAAAAAAAAAAAAAAAAAAAAAAAAATGCAAATGTTATTCATAATAAAGAGGACATCAACGAATATGCTTTAAAAATTTAAGAATTACATTTGATTTGTCATAAAATACCTTTCGTTAGAGCCATTTTTAATAAATTCCAAACTAGTGGCATACAGAGGTGTGGTTGGAGGTGCATGTTTTTTTTATTTTTTATTTTTTCAAACATTCGTTTGACAATACCAAGTTATATTGGTATTTTTGGGTCTTAGCTGCTTTCTGTGAATTCGAGAAGAAACAAAACGTGTGTTTTCATTGAAATCACGTTACCGAACTTTCGGATGGAATGCAGTACCCTCATAATCTACTCTGTACCTGGTAGAGGAGGCAATAATATTAATCTCAGCTCTGCAGCGTTTGTAAATATAGTTCTATTTTAGTTAATTGATGGAAATTAATCATTTCTTCACACTGGCCGTTTATAGGCTAAGGTTTTTGATGGATAGAGTCGACATGGAAAATTCAATGCCATGGCCGGGATTTGAACCACGGATCTCCTGGTTTCCGTCCAGTCGCTCTTAACCTTTGAGCTACCATGGCCAACGTGACGTCCTGACATTAAATTCCCCATTCGACTCGTATATTTCTCCCGTAGACCACTAGAGGCTCTCGCATTCAAGATACTCCGTTTGTGGCGACTTACTATCGTAAGTACTTGAGTCCCAGGCTTCATCATTTAACTCTTATTATTTTAGTTAATTGATGAAAATTAATAATTTCTCCACACTAGCCGTTTATAGGCTAAGGTTTTTGATGGATAGGTTTTGATAGAAATAAATGGAAATACACGAGTTGAATGGAGAATTTAATGTCAGGACGACACGTTGGCCATTTTAGCTCAAAGGTTAAGAGCGACTGGACGGAAACCAGGAGATCCGTGGTTCAAATCCCGGCCATGGGACTCTATCCATCAAAAACTTTAGCCCATAAACGGCTAGTGTGGAGAAATGATTAATTGCCATCAATTAACTAAAATAATAAGAATTAAATGAAACCTGGGACTCAAGTACTTACGATAGTAAGTCGCCACAATCGGTGTGTCTCGGATGCGAGAGCCCGTAGTGGTCTACCGGGGAAATATACGAGTCGAATGGAGAATTTAATGTCAGGACGGCACGTTGGCCATGGTAGCTCAAAGGTTAAGAGCGACTGGACGGAAACCAGGAGATCCGTGGTTCAAATCCCAGCCATGGCATTGAATTTTTCATGTCGACTCTATCCATAATTCTCTTTGTTGCAGTTATGTTAAAGTAACATTAAATATGAACTTCAGCTTTCGTATATCCTTCTCTGTTGTATTAGAATGAAATGAACTCTTTTTTTTTCTTCCCCCCCCCCCTTCTCCACGTAACACCTACTGCCGACAACCACAGTTCTATTTACCAAGTCTCTAAGAGTTAATACTTTCGACGAAAAAAGCATAAAGTTTGGCTGCGGGTATTGCTTCATAAATATTAATCACACGGGCAAATTTCTGTAAAAGAGACAGAACGAGCAGGTAGGGAGCGGGGTTGCACTTCCATCTTCACGCACGTTACCCGAATCGAATTGTCGTGGTTGTAATTTAGCCAGACCGCGTCTTCGCGCCTCGTCTTAGGACCACCCAAATTTCTCTCTCGCTCTGTTTGATTTAATACGCTATGATCTCACAGAAACGCTTTTGTGCGTCTCTTTCGTTCCAAAGCTTAGAGAAAACGGCGTCGTGAGAAATTCGTCAGCTTGGTGTTTCCTGCTTTTTGATAATAATCCGGGCATATTAAATAGAAGGGCAATGTGGTAATTAAAATTATGTGGAGTTGGAAAAGGAGACTGGAGTTAGGTTTTATTGTTACATAGATGTCAAATGTGCTCTTGTGTTGGTACAGATTTATCTGTCATGGGAGGAAAAAAAAAAAAAAAAAAATACGGTGGCTCCGTCACAGTGGTTGAACAGCTCGCTTTTTACCAAAGCGGCTAAACCGCCAACCCAGAGGACGATATGATGAACAAAGCGGCATTTTAGGTGACTGTCCCGGTTTCCCCCGCCATTCATTCCATCAAGTGCTGTAGCATCGCCTTTCCTTTCCTCCACTACGCCCCCATTGCATTTCAGACCTCGGATTGCCCACACGTACTGGTTAGTCTCTGTGATTCAGTCTACTCGACTGGCATCTGACCCAAGGCACCGATTTCTGGGGAGGTGTCAAAAAAAGAATGGCTTTAATTACTTTTGATTTTTTTTATAATTGATATTTATTTGTACACATTCCATTACAATTTGCATTGAACTAGCTCTATTATAAATCCTGTACAAATACATGAAATTGCAGACCTAAGGGTTACTCGTTGACTCAGGTCCCCTGGCCATTAGCGTTTGGTTTTCCTGAGCAGCTTGGTGTAATTTCTTCTTGACCTTCGGTTCTTTTACCCTAATCCACTTAACCTATATATGACTTTAATAACTTAATTACACATATAGCAGTCTTCCATAAGCCCAATAAACCCAAACACCTCCCCGAAAGCTATCGTCCTATAAGTCTGTTGCCGACCCTCTCCAAGCTGTTTGAGAAAGTAATTCATCGCCATCTTTTGTTTTCACTTAATCATAACCATGTTCTTCCGCCTTATCAATTTGGATTTCGTCACAAGCATTCCACTACCCATCAGCTTTTACGATTAACTCAGTCAATTGTCCACGGCTTCAAGGCCATCAGTATACCACGGCTGTTTTCCTGGATGTGGCACAGGCATTCGACAGAATTTGGAATGATGGTTTGCTCCTTAAGCTCTGCCGCATCGGTCTTCCTAATTACTTATCACATCTAATCCACAGTTTCCTCTACGACCGCAGCTTTTCAGTACGCATTGGTGGAAAGCTTTCATCCCCACGTAATATTACCGCAGTTGTCCCACAGGGTTCTATCTTGGCCCCTACTCTATTTTATATATACATTTCTGATACTGCTGAGTTAGCTCCGACTTCTTTAGCTCTTTACGCTGATGACACAGTACTATATTATTCTCATGTTAATCTCCAGCACGCACAACAAGTAGTACAGCTCTCTTTAGATCGCCTAACTCATTGGTTCAGCACTTGGCGGATCACTTTGAACCCTCAGAAAATCGAAGCTAAAATCTTCACTCTTCGCCGACATACTCCGCTTCACCCGTTGTGTCTCTAAAGAACAATGTCCCTTGGCTCCCCACTACAACTCCCGTTAAATACTTTGGAGTGCTTTTGGACTCTCGAATGACCTGGCGTGCTCATATCGATCGTCTTATATCACTGGCCTCCGGGCGACTTTCAAAACTCTCACCTCTGTTGCATCGCCGTTCCAGCCTCGGCCTACAGTCTTCATTGTTACTCTACAAATCACTCGTTCGTCCGCTTATTACATATGCCTGCCAAGTGTGGGGTCCGCACACACATGCCATTGCGTCGTCTTCAGGTTATACAGAATCGCTTCATGCGCATCGCTACCAACGCTCCATGGTTCATCCATAATCAGCAGCTCCATCACGAACTAGGAGTTACCTCTTCGCGACTACATTCGCAGGATCGCCCGTCGTTTCTTTTCCACAATGCAAGAAGTTCCAGGAGCTCTGGATTATAACATCGGCGTCCGCACGCGCCAGCCCTCACGCTTGAAGAGGAGACTACCACAGGACCTGCTTCTAAGTGATACATCAGATTCGAGTGATTCTAGTGCTTGATGTCTGTCTTACATCTTCAATATTGACATAATTTCTCAGAGAGTATTATTGGAGTTCTTACTTAATGTAGTTAGGGGGCGGCCTGTTAGCCTACCCCTGAGTGTTATTGTTCTTTAATGTATTCTGTTACCTGCTTTTCACTCTGATCTGTAAAGCATTGTACTGCTGATCGATCAATAAAAAAATTATAAAAAAAGAACTTAATTAGACCACGTGGAACGAGATGGTCCCGGGTAATATGTGAATCTCGCATTCGAAAAGTGTTGGGTTCAGTCCCGTCCACATTTTCATTCTGTTTCTCCTTCTTGAAAGAAAGGATAGTTTAACTTCCTTCGGAAGGGAAGTAAAGCCTGTGGTTCCGTAGTATTATTTTTAAGGGAAGTAAAAGAACCTCAAGCCTGAGGTTTCTGGGTTATCTTTTGGTTGACCATATCGGTTTTCCGTTTGTAGGTCACTATATCTACATGGTATGCATACCGGGGCTTACACAAAGCTGGTGGCCAACGATACAAAACGTGGGACTTGCACATAACTACTATTCCGGAAATGAAATCGGAAAATTTCTGAACTACACATATGGTTTGCCAGTGCTGGATCCTGATATGGTTGGTGACTGTTTGCTGAAGTCTAAATTACAGTGATGCCTGTCTCGGAAAAACTACAGATGTTTTGCCACTATTCAGTGGAAACTTACAAAATGCACTCTTTCCTCCTTCCATGTGGGCAGAACTAAGGTGCAATACACAGACCTACCAACGCGTCGAAAATCAGTTTTACTTCTGCAGCCCAGATCTCTATAGATATTTTGTAGTACTGAGATAATTCACCTGGATACTAAAATTGCAATTAATCTTTCAATAAATAAACATAGAGTAGTTCTTATCCACACTTGAATCGCATGATGCAGCTAATAGAAAATCTCAAAGCTGGGAAAATTTCAACAATGGAATACGTGAACTCGATTTCTTATAGAACCAACTTGGAAGTACATGGAAATAAAATCTAAAGACAGAAATGCTAGTTATTTTAAAGATAAAAATACATATTACTGCATTATATAGGCTTAGAATGTCAAAATAGCAAAGCATCTAAACACGGATCCATTGTAAGTAAATTACAGACCTGGACTCGACTGGAACCGGGAGGCTTGGGTCCTGCACCCGAGGCAGACACGCTAACACTAACGCTATAGAGGTAAGCCACACGCTTTGAGATTTAAGAATTAAGGGTCACCCTCCAGCACCAGAGCTTCTCGGAGTTCTTGAATAAAGTTAACCTTTTGTTTACAGACCTACATAGGTATTGCATTGAATGTATTTATTTCGTAGTTACAGTAGAAAGATGTTGACTAGCGCAGGAATTATCGCGTGAAATAAGTCCAACACTTGAATTACGTTCATAATCTCGTTATTGCACCTAAACCTGGGGTCTGGAGTCGCCTTTTCAACCCACCGCTTCCCGATAATTAAACTGGTTACAACAGACGGCGGTTGGAAAAACAAAAGCAAACCAAACCAATTGCTTTCGCTCCCTCCAAGTGTCCCGCAAAATGTTAGTCGCCATTAAATCAGTTTTAATTACCCATGAACCACCTGGAGTGGCTATAATATTGCGTTCTTGCACCCCCCCCCCCGCCTCTCCCACACACTTTGGCAACCAATGTAATTATACTGCGGAACATATGAACTGATAATGGTGGCGAACATGAATCAACAATTCTAATTTATAAATTCTAAAAATTCTATATCAGACTCACAGTCTGCGTGAATGGCCTTTATTATCCACTTTTCTCCCGATAATTCATGCCGAGCCTTGGTTTTGAATTTATCTGTAATAATGCCACGCATGCTCTCCAAAGCATGCATAAATTGTCGAGGTACGAAATGACCCGGAGAATTTATCTAGAGGATTTGGAAATCAGAGCGTTGTGTTTCCTTTACGAATAAAATGAAGTGATTTACCCACAAAAATTGTATTAAAAATCATACAGTTTTATATGTATTTACAATGTTGTTTGCGAAACCAGTTTAGCGTAGTGTGGTCATGTATCTTATTCTTCAATTTACATCCGTAACAATAGTCAGGTTATGTAGATTAGATTACTGATTTGCATTCAGTGAGTTCACAAGTAACCACAAAGGCCTGCGAACACTGAACCAAAGAAGTGTATAGTGTAATAGCGTATATACGTGAACATTGAACATAAATGACACATTATACAGGGTGTTTCAAAAGGCACCGAGCAAACCTTTAGAAGTATACTCCTCCACAGGAGAGTAAGTCTCCTTTCTTTTTTGTTAATTCATTATCCATCGATCAGCAATTATGCTTTACAGATGTTTGTTATAAGATACATAGGAGCAGGACACAGAACAATGGAGGTAGCCGTGAACGACTCCTCTAACTAAATATGAAGGATAACTGTAACACACATTGAGAACTTAAAGTCTGATAGTAGTAATCACGTGTCTGAGGCATCTGTGCTGGAGACGTCACTCAGGAGAAGATCTTGGGGCAGTCTGCGCTTCAGGCGAGCTGGTTGGCGAGTGCGAGCACCGAGATTGTAGGTAACAGCTCTAGGGACCTCCTGAAGATGGTAAAAGAATGGACGTGCCAGGCGTCGGATGTATTGGTGAACGGGTAGAAGACCAAACTCATGATGTAGTTGTTGGTTTCGGATGAACCATGGCGCGTTTGTAACTGTACGAAGCACCCTGTTTTGTAGTACCTGCAGTCGGCGGAGATTAGTCTTACTGGTGCCACCCCAGACTGGAGCTGCATAGGTAAAAATGGGACGGACTAGAGATGTGTAAAGAAGCAGGGAGGATTCATAACCAAGTGAAGTGCGCCTGTTGAGTAAAGGGTACAGTTTTGATAGCTGGGCAAACGCAAACGTGACAGACCGACAGATGTGGGCGTTCCAAGTGAGTCGAGTGTCCAATAACACCCCAAGATATTTCACGGGCACATTGGTTGGTAACCAGGAGAGCGGTTCCCCCAGCAGCTGTAGTGAGAGTAAGTCTCCAAGGGACAAGACGCAGGGGGGTTGGCGAAGGTTCCCACACCCTCCCTGGACAGGTTTATGACACCCCCTGTCAGTACAGTTACAGACCATTCACAAACATTCTGACGGTTTCTACTTTTGTGAAAGAATCTTATCGGTTTTAATGTACAGAGTGAATAGGGCACATGTTTTTTAAACGGTGTGCTCCCTGTGTAGCAAGCGTTCTCTGCCACACACATTCTCTGTCCTTGTCCCACAGCACATTCCTTACAGGGGCAATCTTTGCGTTGCTATACAATAGTTACTCAGCTTCTATCGAACACAGCGGATAGTGTTTACCACCAAAAGAGACACATAAAAATGCTCCAGAATGAGTGTGGATTAGGCAGTGGCAGGAACAACGACGCGTGCCTCACGCTGTCAGTGTTCACAGTTATAGGTCACACACCGTGCCGCGTGCTGTTTGTATACATACTGACATACTCCGCAGTAGCTTGCTACTATTAAGAACTTCTTTGACTTATGAAACCGCAATAAAGAAGCTATTGCGTAATTATTGCTTATGAGTGTTTAACGTGTTCCAAAATTCCATTATAGCAGTCCATGATGACAAATAAGCTGGTGGACATATGCAACTTATACCTTTTAGAGGGAAGTTAATGTTAGTGAGGTTGAGGATGGAAGCATTAAATGATAAACAGAACAGAAAACAACATCAAGCAATTGTAGTAAATTAAACAAAACTAAATGTCTTATACAATGATACGAGCAATGTATTTCACGTGTTTGATAATACTAAATAAAGCATTTGTAACTGAAAAGGAAGTTGTTGAAACTATTTTTACAATTCATATTTTTAATGAAACTAAATTATTCGTGCGATCATTGAACTCCCTTCAGCTCTTCCATACATCAAAACCATATCCGTCATTTCGACGTTCGTATAGCGCTCCATATTGCTTGGATTTGTTATCTAAGTACACGCAAAATCCTCTCTGTTAGGACGGAATGTGTAATTTTACACTGAAGAGCAACCTTCAACTGTCCGAGTCATTAGTCGACTTTTGCACAAGTAACTGTCCTTTGTCTCATTACCTGAAAGGTAGCTAGGGTCACCGATAAAGAGCAAGGAGTAATGTTTTTGTTTCCGTTTGTTTCCCAATAACAACTTTTGAGGTTCGCACACCAGTGGTTCCTGCACTGTCTAATCACAAAATAATGTAATATTTAATGCTGCATAAAATTATACCTAACAGAACTTCGAAGCTGCGACACCGAAATTCGCACTAGTAACGTTATAAACTACGGAACGACTATATTCGTTCGCTGTCGTTTGAAACAACCTGTAAGTATACAGGCAATATGAAAGAAAGAAAGAAAGAAATAATTATATATGGCACAAAAACACTGAAGACTAGCAAATGTATAAGTTTTAACATTTACATGAGTTTTGCCAGTACGTCTCAGAATTTTATGTTACATTTGCAATGGATAGCGTTTATTGTCTGTGTTTCAATACACATTACATTAAAATATTGTGTGATCCATATAAACCTGAACCATTTCAATAGGCCATAACATATGAACCAATAAAAGGACACGCGTGCCACTTTGGGAGAATATAATACACAATTGGGAGATTACATTACCCCACTTACATCTCAGAGAAAATGTTGGAAGTGTCCTCCACCAGCATCAATACATGTTTGTACTCGTCTCACCATAATCTCTGAAGTTTTACAGAGAGTATCCTCGCCAATGTTACTTATTTCGGTTCGAATGGATTCCTTAAGGACATCAATTGTCCGTGGGCTATTCTTGTACACTATTTTTAAATACCCTCTTAGGGTGAGGTTAGGTCAGGGGATCTGGGTGGCTACAGACCTTTTGAGATTATTCGATTATCAAAGAAACTGATTACAAGTTCCATGGTGTGATAAGATGTACGGCATGTTGCTCTATCTTGCTGGAAATAACCTTCTCTCAATTAGATATCTTCTCCATGTTTTAGGATAGATCGGCTCACAATTGCAATAAACAAAGCTCTAACGTGCAGTCTTTGCTTATAAATTATTATTGACTGCCAGAATATCCAAGGTGCTTCTTTAATTTACAAGTAAATATCCCTCGAAAATTCATGCTCACTGATGCAATATAACTATTTTAAAATTGTAATGATGGTCCTACAACAAGGTATCGGAATGTTTTATTAAGCTTTCCTTGGATATTATGTTAATAGTACGCATTTAGTTCTATACGTAATATAAGTACTAATGCCATTGTAACATGTATTACTATAGAATACATTAATTATTTAAAGATTTATTTGAATAGATCAATAACCATTTTGTACACTGAATTCAGCATGAAAATTTTTTCCTTCTAAATGTTATTTTAAACAACGGCAACCCTGGGTATTCTCAGCTGTAAACACGTGCCTAACATTCTTCACCCCTCCAACCCGGTAAGTGTATGCTAAGATGTTTATGACATTGTGGTTAGGGGTAAGAACAGTTTTTCCCTACAAGCCAGCCGCCTGGGGATCCTTTAAGAGCGGTTGCCGTATTATATTCTCCCAAAGTTGCACGTGTGTCTTATTATAGCACAAAGGTTATGGCGTATTGAAATGGTTCAGGTTTAAATGGATCTTACTGATCTTAAAAAGCTTTAAAAACCCTGAAATGATCATTTTTTTCTTTTTGGATCATTAGCAAGAACGTAAGTATTTTCGTAATGTGTATGTATGTATGTATTTATTTATTCACTGCAATTGGGTACTACCCGTTGGCAGAGATAAGAATACAGATCAAATTACAATACTAGATTTACAACAATAACACAATAAACAATACAAACATGACATTATTTTATCTTTAGTCACTTAAAACATATCTAATTACTTCTCTGTTTACATATTATATCCCATTATAATTCAAAAGTTAAACTATAACCATCTAGATTTTTTCTAAATTTCTTCAGTGACAGGGGACAGCCCTGAGCTACAGGCAATTCATTCCATTCTTCAATGGTTCTATTAACAAAAGAAAATTTTCGTATGTCGGTTCTGTATCTTCTACCCTTAATTTTATACCTATGATCGTTTCGTCCATAATAATCCGGATTATCTAACCTTACAGTAACGTCCACCCATGCCTTTACACCAGCATTACCTTTGAATAATGCTACCAACCTATGTTTTTTACGCCTAATTCTTAATTCCTCCCATTTAGTCTCATCTCCTTTTATAGGCCCAAAATACTTGCCTCTTTTTATGAATTTTATTGCCCTCTTCTGTATTTTTTCTAATGGATCGATTTGGTTAGCTCTATACGGGTCCCAGCATGCTACTCCATATTCCATAACCGGCCGCACCAAGGCCTTGTAGGCAATTTCCCTGGACCTAGCGCTCCCCTTTTTCAATATTCTCATTACGAAATGTAATGCCTTCCATGCATTCCTAGATGTCGAATTTACTTGTTCGTCCCATCCAGCATTACTTGCCAGGTACACTCCTAAGTATTTGCAGCTGTCCACCTGTGGAATTTGCACCCCTCCCATGTGATGGTTAACAATAATTTTGCCCTTAGTTCTACTAAAAACAATGGACTTCCTTTTCTTGGCATTAATTGACATTTTGTTAGCCGCAGCCCAATTACAGATTTCATTTAAATCATCCTGAAGAGCGGTTTCATGCACTGTATTCCGAATTTTATTATAAATGATACAATCGTCTGCAAACAACCTTATCGGGCAGTTAATATTAACAGCAATGTCATTAACAAAAACGAGAAGCAGTAACGGTCCTAGTACTGAGCCTTGCGGCACACCCGAACTTACGGTTCCCCTATCGGACAGCTCTTTACCTACTTTAACTTTTTGCGTTCTCTCTTTCAAAAAATGTTTAACCCATAATACTACGCGCTTGTCAATTCCTGTATTAGCTAGCTTACAAATAAGTAAACTATGTGGCACTACATCAAAAGCTTTAGAAAAGTCAATTATCACTGCATCAGTTCTTCCCCCTGCATCTACCTCATCTGCCAAATCTTGAAATAATGAAGTAATTTGACTTTCGCACGAATACCCAGGTCTAAATCCATGTTGCGCTTCTTTAAACCACTTTTTATTTTCTAGCTCCTCTCGTACACATCATTCTGGAAATGAAGTCTAGCGTTGGGACGATGTATGTTGCACTTTTGTCTAGTGTGTAACAAATGAGGCACGATTGCGTACTAAGGATTTTAGGATAGGGAATATATACATGCAAGAAAAGTGTAGGTTATTGTTTCTTTAGAGAAAGATTGACGTGTAAATTAAAATAATAGCCAATAATAAAAATATCTCAGAAATGTTAAGTCTACAGAAAAATACATCTGGTATAAATTGTTTTAACTAGATTATTTTTTTTTTTTTTAAATGGTTTGCTTTGAATACTTACCTAAGTAGAGAAAGTAAGACAGGATATTACAGTGAATGGCTACTATAAAATTACGTCACCAGCTTCATTTCCATTTACTTGTTTTGTTTCATGGACGGACGAGAGCGTACCGTACTTCCGGCTCTGATAGGTTAGGCGTGGCGCTAAGGTGCGAGGTATTCTTAGACGTTGACGAACCGTGACAGTAATGGCGGGGTTCTGTGACAAAACACTGTGCTCTTGCCTTGTAATTAGCTGCAAGTCGCGCCGCGCCGTACGTGTCTGAAATACCAACTCAAAACAAACATCAAATATTGAGTAAAACTCACGTGTTGATTAATTACGCGTCAACAACGTATATGGAAAACAAAAATTGATTACAGATTGCTTTGCCATGCATAATTATAGGCAATAACTGTACGCAACACTTCGCAACGGACAAGAATAATAATTATTAACTGTATTGCCACATTCAGTCAGTTCTTCAGTTCCATGAGTACACTTTGGACACATAATAATGTGCTTTGAATATTCTAGTGTTCAATGTGTTCCTTAAAACGCATATTTCTTTATTTAATGTTAATCGAGATAAATCTTTGCAGAAATGTTTGTGTACCATTTTCTTGTAGGTACAATGGGAAGGGGATAACTACACCACTCAAGGGACAGTTGGTCACTTTGTGAGGGTTTTGTCATTCTATTTTATCTGCATGCCGGAAGATAGAAACAAAAGAATGACTTCTTGATTCTTTTGTAATTTTTACTTCCTCCAACGTTAAGTCATATCGAACGATGAGTGGTATGGATGAAATGATGCTCAAATGAGCCCGGGGCTCTTAGAGCTTGGAGCTACACAACATTCGTCTTTCAGGATAAGGGAAAACCCCGGAAAAACCTTATCCAGGTAACACCCTGACCGAGACTCGAACTCGTAAGCTTTTGAACGTGAGGCAGACACGCTACCATCCACGCTGCCGTGGCGGGCTTATATTTCACAGAAATATAAGTAGATATCTGAAAATGCCCGCCGCTCTGACGTGCTATTAGTGTGTCTGCCTCACGTTCAAGAGGTCCCGAGTTTGAATCTCGGTCAGGGTGAGTTATCTGGATAAGGTTTTTCCGGGGGTTTCCCTTATCCTGAAAGACGAATGTCGGGTTGCTCTAAGCTCTACGGACCCTGGGCTCATTTGAGCATCATTTCATCCTTTTCATCATCCGATATGACTTAACTTTGGAGGACAATAATAATAATAATAATAATAATAATAATAATAATAATAATAATAATAATAATAATAATAATAATAATAATAATAATAATAATAATAATAATAATAATAATAATAATAATAATAATAATAATAATAATAATAATAATAATAATAAATCTTACTGAAACCTCAAACCAATAACGTGCAATATCTCGAAAATTGTTGACTAAAGTTGTGTTGTTTAACAAGATTTATTTTCTCTGTGTAGTGTAATTTTATCTTACGGTTTACCAGCTATGCAAAATTTATCCAGAATGTGGAGCAATTCTGAGGCTATATCTTTTCTATCACCTCTCTCGCACTTCCACTTCCGGCGATGGGCTGATCACTCATCCCGGAATCTCTCTGATCAGGGAATCACTCTTCCTCAACCCATGGGCCTCGAGGTTGAGTGGCTCACAAGACCCTCATTACACACTCACTCACTCTTAAACATACGATATTTTAATCAAAGTCGTTAAAGCCAATTTTAGAAAATAAATATTTTTCTGAACAACTTTCCATGTTTTTTGAAGTTGGAAATTTTTTTTGAAACTTTGTGCCGTATCCTTGGAAGATGAACTTGAATACCAAGTTTGGTGAAGCGGCCTAAGAATTTGCATTGTTTATTTTGTCACGTTTCAACTCGGCTTAGGGAAGGAAAAAAGACTACCGCCCATTTTAATAGTAAGTAGCCTTGGCTGAAACGCAAACGTTTGTTAGTTGTCAATAAATAAGCACTTGTTTATTGCACATGTGTTACTAGCAAATAGTAGTCCATGGGTTTCCTTGCTTTGTGGTATTTGCGATAAACAAGTGACGGAAAATTTCAAGGAGATAACATATCACACAGTTTAATTTTCCTTCCGGTGCAGTTTGTACGAATACTAACCTTTTAGGACACGCTCGGTTTATACTATAGTTTTTTCCAGTGCCCGTAATGGAAGTCTTAAATAAGTATTGTGATTATTGAATCACCTAAAATAAACACAAGATGCGGTAGTTATAACTGTATATTTGTGTTAGTAATTCAGGATAATGCAATGAATTACATCATTTACTTCATTTGCACTCTAATAATTTTAATTGATTTTCGTGAGAGTGTGGGACAGGTTGTTACGAGGAGTAAAGCAGAGTGGGCATGCCTCGCGAAACGAATGTTATCTTATGTTATTTGCATACGTACGATAAACCCCTCCTTTAAGTACAGTCTGTAAGTAGTTTTCTGATTACTGCTCTGTGCGAGCTAATTTCGGAGAGAGAAAAGTATGCAAATGTTTCAATTATTATAAACGTAATATCCCCACATTTTATCTTTCTGCTTCACATATCACATAGCTGTGTTCTGTATACTATATACAGATTAGACAGAAGACAGGTGAAATTATACACACTATTAACTTATGTTAAATTTAGCTGCCTTTTATTTAACAATTGCTAAAGGACACTGCACTTGTATAAGGTTTTTGCATTACCATACGAGGCAGCTCTCTCACGAGATCTGTATCGAGTTGAATGCTGATTAGGATGTTAATGTTTCTAGTGTGGAGCTGTTTATGATATTTAACATTGTATTTCCTGTACATCTCGCGTACCTCACATCATCAGGAACACTTATGTATATGCAATTTAAAGTCAGTAAGCCTTTCATCATGGAGCAGGCCGGTACTTCAGCGGAAATAAAACACAATCGGGGCAAAACTTTCAAAAGTAGCAAGAGGCGAATGATCGCACATTGTTTGTGGTGCTTAAAGAAATCCGGAATCGTCTATAAAACATTGAGAAAGAAACTGGCGATCTAGATGTTTTCGCAAGTAGTGTGCATAGTGTTAGAATGGAACAGCAAGCATCCGGAACTCTAAGAACACCGGGAAGATCGCGTAAATGCAAATAGCGCGTGGAGAAATACGACGATTTTACAAAAAGTGCTCTGCGCAATAAAGTTCATGATTATTTTTTCAGAAATGAACCAACTCATAGATTTAATAAGTTAATGTGTAATCCAACTCTATTTATTTATTGTGTTGAAGTTAGCGCTGCTATATATATATATATATATATATATATATATATATTGTTAGTGTTTACAAAACTTATATGGTTGCACGTAGCGTCTAACAGGTGACGAGTTGAGTCAGAGCCTGAGATAGAATAGAAATGGAACAATCAGCTAAACAACCAAATGTTTATTATTTGTTGCCTATGACTTTTGCTTTCGTATAGAAAGGGACGAGAAAGCAAGTTTAAATTGATATTTTGTGTGTCCTTGATTCTCCAATACTTTTATTGTTTATTTTCAATGTGAACACGATGAAAACTGTTTCTCCAGTGCTACAAAAAGTTGGTGGGTGATCTGAACTGTGTAATTGGGTTTGCAATATTCTTTGAAGGATGACGTTCTTCTAGGCAGGAAGTCAGTCTAATTGCAAGTGTCCATTAACATTGTGTTGAGTGGCTTTGACACTGGTAAACTGAGCGTAGCGCTGTCTTGATCCCTTGGGCTGTACGTGATTAGTAGCTGTAATGCCTTCTGGTGGCGCTGTCGGGTCCTCGATGCGGCCACTTAGCCATCAACGATCGATTGATGCGATAACCACCGTGATATACTATAAACAATATGTATACAACCATCTGTCAATAATCGATTATAGATAACTAACTGACCGCATCTGTTATTATTGGTTGGCCCGCGGTACGTACTGCAAACATCAGCGGTGACTTCCCTTAATTAGGGGCAGGAAGCAGTGCGCTGCTATAACATCCCCTCTAATGCCCGCATAGTGCACAAGATATCGACCCCAGGATGTAATATCCATAGGGTTTCTCTATCTCTCATCAAATTACATTCACTACCACTTCAGATATTCATGTAAAATGCTCATTTGGTAAGCAATTTACGGTTACAGCGAATTATTACCTTAAAAAAAAAAAAAACAACGCAATGGACAGTCCCTGCCCTCAAGTCACTGTGATAGGAGTTCCTTGGCGCGGAAATAGGGAATGAGTTCACTGCCTGGAAAAGCATAACCTATAAATGATATTATAGATACATGCAAAACGTGGCACCTAATTCGGTATCTTACGAAGTAACGACATGCAAATATTTGTGAAAGAAAGGAGCAAAAAACGCCCTTAGACCCATAAAAATTATTTTCTATGGGCCTAACGATTTTGATTAAAATAAATATCATTTATAAAATTCTATGGAAAATAAAAATATATTTCAAATTTATGGGCATAGACTATGATGTCCTTTTCATTCGGAAAGATTTTTGTGCATTTTTTTTTAAAGATTTAACATTAACTAGTTAGTTCATATCAGATAATGAATGAAATGTTGGAATAATACTCAAATGAGCCCAGGGTCCGTAGAGCTTATAGCTGCCTGACATTCATATCCCAGGATAATGGAAAACCGCGCTAAAAGCCTTAGACCCGATTTCACCAACGGATGTTAAAATCGACCTTAACAAATGTAATACGACTGTTAAATTTCTTGCATTTCACCAACCTGTTTTCCTAAAATCTTCACAAACACGTGTTAACGCCAAGAAACTTGTAAATATGACAGCTATCGAAGGCTATGGATGAGTCGTATTATTCGCTGAACGTACTGCGATGCGCTTTTGTTATTTTCGTCTACATACAACTGAAACAATGGCGGGTGAACAAAATCGTAAACAAAAGCCGTGAAACAAATTTCTCATCGATGGCCAAAGAATTGTTAATTAAATTGGTGACGAAGTGCAAGCATATCGTGGAAAATAAGAGGACGGAATCGGTGAATGTAAAAGAGAAAGATGTCACATGGGAAAATATTGGAAACGAATTTAATTCAAATGCATGTGCCACTACTACAAGCATGAAACAACTTCGTCAGTACTGCGTAAATTTAAAACGAGAAGCGACGAACAAGTGACGAGTGACTTGAACGTTTAAAGACGGGAGGTGGACAGTGTATTATCCACATAATTCAGTGAATTATGAACTCGCAGAGTTATTAATATTTGAAGCAAGGACGAGATCGGCATATTCCTTTCGATGCATGTTCTAACTCAGTATTACGTAAATTTAAAACGAGGAGCAAAGGACAAGTGACTTGAACGTTTAAAGACGGGAGGTGAGCAGTGTATTATCCACATAATTAAGTGAATTATAAAATCGCAAAATACTTGAAGCAAAGGCGAGATCGGCATGTTCCTTTTGATGCATGTTCTAACTCAGTATTACGTAAATTTAAAAGGAGGAGCAAAGGACAAGTGACTTGAACGTTTAAAGACGGGAGGTGAGCAGGTATTATCCACATAATTAAGTGAATTATAAAATCGCAAATTACTTGAAGCAAAGGCGAGATCGGCATGTTCCTTTTGATGCATGTTCTAACTCAGTATTACGTAAATTTAAAACGAGGTGCGAAGAACAAGTGACTTGAACGTTTAAAGACGGGAGATGAGCAGTGTATTGTCCACATAATTAAGTGAATTATAAAATCGCAAAGTTATTAATACTTGAAGCAAAGGCGAGATCGACATATTCCTTTTGATGCATGTTCTAACTCAGTATTACGTAAATTTAAAACGAGGAGCAAAGGACAAGTGACTTGAACGTTTAAAGACGGGAGGTGAGCAGGTATTATCCACATAATTAAGTGAATTATAAAATCGCAAATTACTTGAAGCAAAGGCGAGATCGGCATGTTCCTTTTGATGCATGTTCTAACTCAGTATTACGTAAATTTAAAACGAGGTGCGAAGAACAAGTGACTTGAACGTTTAAAGACGGGAGATGAGCAGTGTATTGTCCACATAATTAAGTGAATTATAAAATCGCAAAGTTATTAATACTTGAAGCAAAGGCGAGATCGACATATTCCTTTCGATGCATGTTCTAACTCAGTATTACGTAAATTTAAAACGAGGTGCGAAGGACAAGTGAATTGAACGTTTAAGACGGGAGGTGGACAGTGTATTATCCAGATAATTTAGTAAATTGTAAAATAGCAAAGAAATGCATTTCATTTGTCATAAAAATATCCTAAAGGGTGATATTTTGATCATAATTTTAATAGCCACATTGGAAAAACTAAAAAATTTTCAAACTTTTTTCGTGTATATTTTGGGATGGGAGATTGAATCATTGGGAACTCGGCACATTGACTAAAACATGAAGGTGATAAAGAACAGAAGTGTATGGAAGCTGCCTGGATGGCGTCACAACCTTTTAGTAAGTGGCTGTAATTGTTTACTTTGCGGCACAACAAGACTTTCCCATAAGGTAATGGGCAAACAAAACAAAAACTTAATTGCCTTGACAACTGGCTTGAAGACAAGTGAATGTACACATTTTGTTATACTCTGTTACATGCTAATGCAAGAACAGGTTATTTCGGAAGCGCGGTGTAGCCGCGGGGTGACGAAAGGCACCGTAATGTATGGCAAAAGTAAGTAAGAAAGCTTATTAGCCAAGACAAGTGCCAGAAGGTTTTCCGAAGTTGTTTGCATAACTTTCGACGTGTACTTCTGGATAAAACTAGCAATAAACATGCAAAGGTCACTGCTAAGAAGATTTACAGTGATGATGAAATTTCTCGGAATAAAACAAACCCTTAGTGGATACTACTTTTGTTAAACGACACAACAAAACACATAAAAATGTATATATTATAACGTAAAAATGAACTCTAGGTATCAAAATGACTGGGCACTCGGGAACTTGTTAAAATGTGGGTACATTGTGAATGTAGTTTAATAGAGCACTGTAAACTCATGGCTTAGGGTATTTAATGAGGACGTCTGCACACCGATCGTGGTTACGAGCTTTTTCTTATGATTTGTGTATACTACATCGTTGAAGGTTGTACTCGTAAATAGAAGATTCGCAGTTCAAATTCCATCATCCACATGGGGAACATACACGATTTACAAGATGCCCCTGGGTTCAGATGTCAGTCCAGGAGATGACTTTCTGGATTAGAATATCAGGATGGATTATGGAGCGAGGAGCATTGAAAGAGTTGATTTATGGACCCTATGGTTCTCAGCCTTCTACTCCAGAGGAAGACAGCTTCGAGAATTGTGACGAATTTCAGCCGGGATTGAGGTCTGCAGTGCGTGTGACAAGAGAGCCGTGTAGTACCAAGTTACCTATATAAATAACGCTGTGAGTAGAGAATCTGAGGGTTCAGTCAGGTGTAGTGCACTCGATGACAACAATGTAGCTGCCACGTACCTAATGGAACTGTTAAATTTACAATGTGACGATTTATTGAAGGAAAAATATACACACAAGAAAGACTTGGCTGGTTTTTACAAGAATGTCCCCCAAACCAGATTTTCGAGGTTGTATTTACTTGCCACACGGACATTGTGTATGTTTGGCTCAACATATGTGTGCGAACAGTTTTTTTCTGTTATGAAATTTGCTAATTCCAAACCCCGAAGTACCTTGTCGGTTCACAATCTAACGTGCAGTATTCGATTACAAATTTCCCAGACATTACGGCCTGACATTGATGAACGAAACAAAGTGTCGGAAAATGTTCTCCTGTGGGTCTCCTCTAATTTGCAGAGAAGATTACTTTGTTTTATTTTATTTACTTCATAACATACCTGATCTTCAGATAAACTATGAGTTGAAGTTTTGTCTATTTTCTCATAACACGGAGCCAAAATGTAATTGTTTATAAACTGTGACCAATTGTATAATTAAAGCAGCCAGCATTAATATTACAACACCCAATATGTAAGTTGTATATATTATTAATACCCGATACGTTTTCTGTCGCGCAGAAATCAGTGCGGTGACGTCACATGCTAACTTGCATTTCGTTCGGGAGCATATTTGGCGGTTAGAGCTGACGTCACACCGCTACTACCTGTCTTCCCCTGTTCTATTCTTTACTGGCCGTGAAAGATCTCATCATTTTGCACTGGTAACTGCCTCGGACACGTGTCTGCCTCACGTTCAAGAGGGCCCGGTTCGAATCTCGATCAGGGTGAGTTACCTGGATAAGGTTTTTCCAGTTTTTTTTTCCTTATCCTGAAAGATGAATATCTGATAACACTAAGCTCTATGGACTGCGGGCTCATTTGAGCATCATTTCACCCATTCCATTCCTCGTCCGGTATGACGTAACGTTGGAGGACGTAAATTGAAAAAAAAAAAAAAAAAATTGCACAGAGCCAATTTGTCAGCCCTGAGGTGCCGTAAATTCACCGGCTGCAGTTCCCTTCCGAAGGAACCATGCTAAAGGTTTAATAATAATAATAATAATAATAATAATAATAATAATAATAATAATAATAATAATAATAATAATAATAATAATAATAATAATAATAATAATAATAATAATAATAATAATAATAATAATAATAATAATAATAAATAATAATGTCACCCGATCGTTGGAACACCCTATAGAACCAGCTGAGAGCGGGCAAGCACGGGAGTTTGGCGTTAGCCACGCCCCCCCTCGTTTGTCTTATAGTGGTGACAAGGGGTGGTTGGGAGAAAAAACATCACTGCGCCGTCCCTTTCTGTTCCACCTGTGTTCTCGAACTTACGGGATATTTCATCTAATCTAGAACATTCTCTATCCCCCAGCTGACCCTATATAAGCAACACGCCGGGCAGTAAGTCAGTCAGTCAGTTAGTCAGAGCTCTTGGCGAGCAGTGTAAGAGTGCAGTTTACGACGAGAAGACTGTGTACGTGCATCGGAGTATTGTATGTAATTACGAATGCAAGTGAAATTGTAACGGACGAACTGGTGAATCGTAATTGTGTGCATTACGTAATTCTGTGTAATTGGCAAGTGTTAACTTTAAGTCGGTGGAAATAAAGAACATTTTTGAGTGGTGAAACTGGACTTTTCATTTCACGAGCCCACAAAGTAACAACAACAACAACAACAATAATAATAATAATAATAATAATAATAATAATAATAATAATAATAATAATAATAATAATAATAATAATAATAATAATAATAATAATAATAATAATAATAATAATAATAATAATAATAATAATAATAATAATAATAATAATAATAATTGCAATGATAATAAATATTACTATCATTATGACCATCACTAATAACTGAAAGGATGACTGTAGAGTGCCGCCGTAAAGGCGAGAAGCACGTCTAATGACCATTGTTTGAACAAGCTGCAATTACTGCATCAGCATATCCTTTGTTGGCAAAGAGGCGACAGATATGCTGCATTCCTTAACACCGCAGTCGGCAGGCACTTTTGTCTGCATGTTGAACTTGGCTGGTCGACCGGAGCGGGTTTTTTCTCTTCTTGACAAGCTACGACAAGACTTGTTTTATAGACGTGTGTTGTATGCAGGTCGTGTACGTGTTTTACGAAAGGGAAGGGGACAGAATTATTGGTGCCTGAGATAAGTAATAGCCGTGGATGCTTCACAAGTCAGTGGCGTGCGATGGCTTCTTCACTTTTTCCCCTTTACCGTTTTATAGCTCAATCTTGGTATTTTTGTATCCGGTTGTGTGTACAGCTACGTGCATAAAATGTGCTTCTCAAGTTCGCAATGGTTTTCTCTCAACCTTCGACTCCACCCAGCCGCTATAAATTTTGTCATTGGAATGGGAAAGAAATTATACTTTTAACGTTTTTTTACGCTTTATTAATAACTATTGCCAAAAATATTACATATTAAAACCTGAAATATTTTTTTTGTTTACACTATATAATAACAGTTTACTTCGGGGTCTAAACACGAATGAAATACGAATACAACACGAATTAAAACAAGAAGTATTAATACGAAAACTGCAAAGAAAACGATTGAGATGGCACTGTCAATAGAATGCAAATCGCCCGCCTCGGAGGCGTAGTGGCGTAACATGTACATGCATGGAAAGGAATATGCCGATCTCGTCTTTGTTTCAAGTATTAATAACTTCGCGATTTTATAATTCACTGAATTGTGTGGATAATACACTGTCCACCTTCCGTCTTGAAACGTTCAAGTCACTTGACCTTCTTCGCTCCTCGTTTTAAATTTACGTAATACTGAATTAGAACATGCATCGAAAGGATTATGCCGATCTCGTCTTTGTTTCAAGTATTAATAACTTTGCGATTTTATAATTCACTGAATTATGTGGATAATACACTGTCCACCTCCCGTCTTGAAACGTTCAAGTCACTTGCCCTTCTTCGCACCTTGCTTTAAATTTACCTAATAATGAGTTAGAATATACATCGAAAGGAATATGACTATCTCGCCTTTGCTTCAAGTATTAGTAACCTTGCGATTTTATAATTCACTGAATTATGTGGATAATACACTGTCCACCTCCCGTCTTGAAACGTTCAAGTCACTTGTCCTTCGCACCTCGTTTTAAATTTACGCAACACTGAGTTAGAACATGCATCGAAAGGAATATGTCGATCTCGCCTTTGCTTGAAGTATTAATAACTTTCCGAATTTATAATTCACTGAATTATGTGGATAATACATTGTCCACCTCCCGTCTTGAAACGTTCAAATCACTCGTCACTTGTCCTTCGCACCTCGTTTTAAATTTACGTAATACTGACGAAGTTGTTTGGTGCTTGTAGTAGTGACATATGCATTTGAATTAAATTCGTTTTCATATTTTCCCATGTAACATCTTTTCCTTTTACATTCACCAATTCCGTCCTCTTATTTTCCACGATATCTTTACACGTCGTCACCAATTCAATTAACAATTCTTTCTCCATCGACGAGAAATTCGTCTCACGGCATTTGTTTACGATTTTGTTCACCCGCCATTTTTTCAGCTGTGTGAAGAAAACAAAAACGCATCGCAGTATGTTCAGAAAATAATACTACCCATCCAGAGCCTTCTATAGCTGTAATATTTACAAGTTTCTTGGCGTTATCACGTGTTTGTTAACATTTTCAGAAAACAGGTTGGTGAAATGTAAGAAATTTAACCGCTTTGTTAGCGCTGTGACAATTGTTACGTTGCATTTGTTAACGTTAATTTTAACATCCGTTGGTGAAATCGGGTCTAAGGCTTTTATGGCGGTTTTCCCTTATACTGGGAAATGGGTAACTCTCAGCTCTATGGAATCCGGGGTCATTTGATCGTAATTCCACCCATTTCATTCATTGTCTGGTACGAAATAACCGTTTAAAAGGACGTTAAACCTTTAAAAAATGCACAAAAGATTCTTTCGAATGAAAAGGACTTATAGGCTATTCCAAGAAATTTAAAACACATTTTTATTTTCCATTGAATTCTATTTAGACCTATAGAAAATAACTTCTATGCACGTAAGAGCGTTTTTTTCCGCTTTCTTTCACAAATATTTGCATGTCGTATCTTAGGAAGATACTGAATTAGGTGCTACGTTTTGCATTTATGTATAATATCATTTAGAGGTTATGCTTTTACAGACAGTGGAGCCATTCGCTGCTTCTGCGCCAAGGAACTCCTATCTCAGTGACTTGAGGAGAGTGTACTGCCCATTGCGAAATGTGTGGATAATTATAGTATATTTGTGTACATTAACATGAAGTAGAATGGTTTGTAGAAGAGTGAATGAGTTTCAAAAGTAATATAAGGGCTAACTCTTAACAGTATCCATGTAAGCGTAGGGACCGCCACTGACTGCTGTAAGGCCATCCAACCTGCTACTGTGCCTCGTGTTTTATCGTTACCCGCGCCTTATTTCTCTCTCTTCTGCCAGAAGAATTATGTGCATTCATTGCAAGTCGTCGAAAACAGAAGTTGGTTTTGCCACTGTATTGGCAGTAACGAGCGTTCCTCTACAAGAATGTCGTTGATTAACCGTGTCGTAGAACATTAGCTGGATTGTTTCCTCGACTTGGGTGGGTTCGAGCGAACGTTTCTTCTTTGTTCGCTGAATTAAACAGGTGCCTTCCGACCGCAAACTAAATTGCTCTCCTCTCTTTTTAATTAATTAGAGTGCTTCTGCATTGTGCTTTCAAGTCTTCGGTTGATAGAGTAATGTGAACAAGCAGCATTCAAATCAGGAATCGTAAAGTTGCAAGGGTCAAACCAGCTAGCAGCCATACTGACAATGTAATACAGCTCATACATGACTCGTATTCATGAGGTTTATTCATTCTTAAACCGAGATTAAATGACGAAACTTGTCAAAATGTACGAGGGCTGTTCAATAAAGAATGATCCTTTTTTTTTTTTTTTTTTTTGACAACGTACCTTTACTCATTCTCATAATTTTGATACTCCTTCTCAAAATAGTCTCCTCTGAATGCGATGCACTTGTCCCAGCGTTTCTGCCAGTCTTCAAAGACATGCTGGAAATCATTTTTTGAGAGATCCTTCAAAATCGCCTCCGTAGCCTTCACCACTGCTTCTGATGATGGATAATGCCTCCCACGAAGGCGTTTCTTCAAGTTAGGGAATAGAGAAAAGTCAAATGTGGCTAAATCCGGACTATAGGGAGGGTGAGGGATGCACTTCACGTTGATTTTTGCAACATATTCAGCAGCAACGTTGGCAATATGCGGCCGCGCGTTATCGTGGTGCAGCATCCAGCCTGCTTCACGGACATGTGGTCTTTTGGGCCTGATTTGGACTTGCAATGTTTTCAGGATATCCCTGTAGTGTCCAGTTACTGATGTGTGTGCAGGTACAACATGTGGATAAACCATTCCATGAATATCAAAGAATGAGATGACCATAACCTTCCCAGCAGAAGTAACCACTTTTGCTTTTTTTGGGGGTTGGTGATGAAGGAGATTTCCACACTGAGCTTTGCTGTTTGCTCTCACGATCAAAATGATGTAGCAAAGTTTCATCAGTTTGAAAGAAGCTCCGGATCTTCCTCTAACATCAACTTTAACTGCATGTTACCTCCATTGCAGTGGTAGGTGATACTGAACATGTCTGAACTTGCCTGCTTCTCACGTGTTTGTATCACATTAAGCTAACAGAATATAATAAAATTGAATTTTAGTGGGAAAAATTATGACCGTAAAAAAATTATGATTGATTATCAGCCCTCGTAGATAGAGTCAACATGAAAAATTCAATGCCATTGCCGGGATTTGAACCACGAATCTCCTGGTTTCCGTCCAGTCACTCTAACCCATTGAGTTACAATGGCCAACTTGCCGTCACGACATTAAATTCTCCATTTGACTCGTATATTTCCCTGTTAGACCACTAGGGGCGCTCGCATCCGTGATACACTTTTTGTGGTGACTTAAAGTTGTAAGGACTTGAGTCCCAGGCTTCATCATTTAACTCTTAGTATTTTAGTTAATTGATGGAAATTAAACATTTCTTAACTCTAGCCATATACAGGTTAAGATCTTTGATAGTCAACATAGGATAGGAATATCCGGAGTTTCTTTCAAACGCAATCGCTGCTGATGAAACTTGGCTACATCATTTTGATCCTGAGAGCAAACAGCAAAACTCAGTGTGGAAATCTCCTTCATCACCAACCCCCAAAAAAGCGAAAGTGATTGCTTCTGCTGGGAAAGTTATGGTCATCTCATTCTTTGATATTCATGGAATGGTTTCTCAGCATGTTGTACCTGCACACACATCAGTAACTGGACAATACTACAGGGATGTCCTGAAAACATTGCAAGTCCATATCAGTCACAAAAGACCACACTTCCGTGAAGCAGGCTGGATGCTACACCACGATAATGTGCGGCCGCATATTGACAATTTTGTTGCTGAATATCTTGCAAAAATCAACGTGAAGTGTGTCCCTCACCCTCCCTTTAGTCCGGATTTAGCCCCATGTGACTGTTTTCTACGCCCTAACTTGAAGAAACGCCTTCGTGGGAGGCATTATCCATTATGAGAAGCGGTGGTGAAGGCTGCGGAGGCGATTTTGAAGGATCTCTCAAAAAATTGTTTCCAGCAAGTCTTTGAAGACTGGCAGAAACGCTGGGACAAGTGCATCGTATTCAGGGGAGACTATTTTGAGAAGGACCATCAAAATTATGAGGATGAGTAAAGATACGTGATCATTCTTTATTGAACAGACCCCGTTCTTCTAAAAATAGTACTTAATCTGCTGTTTTGATGACACCTATGAACCTCAGGGTGAGTTACCTGATTACGACTTTTTCCGGGGTTTTCCCTTACCCCGAAAGATGAATGTATAGTAAGTCCAAGTTCCATGGACCTTGGGCTTATTTGAACATCATTTCACCCATTTCATGCAGTTTTCGACGTGTCCAAACGTTGCAGGAGGAAAATTAAAATAAAAAAGGGCTGAAACTAGCATATTTCTACTACAGAAAGGCTTGTGGATTCTATTAAGAGAGGGCACTGCGTTATAATTGAGCTATGTGTGAACTAGCTGGCTAATTTTAACTGTATGTGGACTAATATGAGCAACAACAACCGAAGTGCATGTAGACCAGGGACGGTACCTCGTTGTGCCGTGGTCATGGGAAACCAAGCCGCAGCTACTGTGTATGTGTGTGTGAGAGAGAGATGGAGTGTGTGTGTGGAGGGGGAAGTGTTAATTACGTGCTCACGTTAGAGGGGATTACATTTGCTACAGCACGGCTGCTGCTGGATGTAACAAATGAAGCTCGACACCGCATGTGGTGAACCGCCGTAGGGTAGAATGAGAGGGCAAAAGGAGAAAGGAAACTCGGCGGCGGTATTTAGCCATCTTACGTTATAAACTACATGTTTCCCCCTCATTTATATAATTAAATGGTACAACGTTCATGTTTCTCTGCCTCAGCCACTGAAGACGGGAGATACGATGAAGGAGGTATTTTAATAGCTTTAGCAAGAATTTCTAGAACCTAGAAAAATAACGAACGCGTTACTCCTCGTGAAATGGAATTCCTTTAGCAGAAGTGGGACGATCTAATGGAAGCAGACAAAAGACTGCCAAATGAACTACGGCACAGCCGCATTATGATGCTTCATTTGTTAAAGCAATAGCGTGAAACACAATTCATAGCTTCACTCCTCTATTTTTAATGCTACTTTAGTAAGTAGTGGAGGAAAATTTAGGGAGCTCCGCTCCTTCACAAAAAATAACTAATTTGTTAAATTCACATGACATTACCTAACCTCTCTCTTTATTACTGGGCAAACTGTTTTGTCGAAACTTTAACTCTATATCTATTTAAATATCCATTTTCCTTTCTCCAAGTTCACCATGTACATCTTCACCATTATTATTATTATTATTATTATTATTATTATTATTATTATTATTATTATTATTATTATTATTATTATTATTATTATTATTATTATTATTATTATTATTATTATTATTATTATTATTATTATTATTATTATTATTATTATTATTATTATATTTATTATTATTATTATATTTATTATTATTATTATTATTATTATTATTATTATTATTATTATTATTATTATTATTATTATTATTATTATTATTATTATTATTATTATTGGAAATTAATTATTCTTTCGCACTAGCCATGTGCAGGAAAAATTCAATGCCATAGCCGGGAAAGAAAGGACTACAGGAAAAAAAGGTCTTCTGGGAATGAGACGCAAGGGGGTTTGAGAAGTTTCCTACACCCTCCCTCGGTAGTTTGACACCTTCTTGTCAGTTAAGTTAAATACAGACCATTCCAAAACATTCTGACGGCTTCTACTTTTGTGAATGAATCTTGTCGGTTTTAGTGTCTAAAGTGAATAGGACACATGTTCCTTCTTCTTTTTTTTAATAATAATAATGATTCTGCTCTTTGAGTAATATCCGTTCTCTGTCACATACGCTGATCTTGTCCCACTGTGTAACGGTGGCACATTCCTTTCAGGGACTTACTTTGCGTTGGTGGACAGTACATGAGATCTGCTGGTTCACCAGGAAAATCCGAGTCAGTTGCATAATTAAATGACATGCTGGAATGTTGCCACAGTAGCTCAATTGTTAAGAAAGAGTAACCGAGATCCATGGTTCAAATCCAGGCTAAAGCATTGATTTTTTCAGCCTGAGTCTACCTAACCAAACTTGGCCGTACACAAATAACAATTACCTTTCACTCATTCCATTCATTCATCGACCAATAGGACCTAATTGGTTAAAAGGACATTAAATATTAAAAAAAAAAGTAAAAATATGCACAACAGATATCTGTTGTGCATATTTAAAATTTGGTTTTGCTAACGTGTGTTTTGAAAACGATAAACTTGTTCGATTTGATGAACAGGTTGGTAAGTAAGAGATTTGTTGCCTAGTAAGTTAATTAATTACGACTGGATTTCATTAGACAGAAAACGTGACAGCCTGTGGCGACTTTACTTGCAACCGACGTCAAATAATTCCGTCATTTTTATGGATAGAATCTGCAAAATCCACTGTAATTGCAAGATTGAGTTTTATTCTGGCTTCAGCTGTTTGCATTGTTGATACAATGTAGTACCCCATCAGGTATTTTTATGCTTCATTTTTCAGTTTTAATACTGGATGTTCAAACAACGTAGACAAAAAAGGAACGCTAAAAGCATAATCTAATAATGCGATTTGTTATTATGATGTAATGATTCCATTCTTCCGGTGTTATTTGCTAGCTCTTAACTTAATTCTTTAAACAGGATTCAGCCAAGTCGTTTCCTGTAGGAAAGAAACGCTGACGCATTTCCCTTTGGTTTTGTTGCTTGTGAAGAAGCGTTGAAGGCATGCTAATCCGTGTCACGACCATAACAGATGGGCAATGGACAACTTGTAACCTCAGGTTTGGACAACTGCCATATGCTACTGTGTCGAGAAACTGGCTCCAAAGGTCTTCTCGGGTATCAACTGGTTCGAACCTATACGTAGCTAGATCAGGCCCCGATTCCTAATGTAATTACATACTTTATGAGCACAAAGGAAATTTGAAAGTGCATGTAGAGACATGGCAATGCTACACTGAAGTTTCGTATACATGTTTATATAGTTATATGTGAATTAAATATTTTGTATAGTCTTAAATCTTTTGATGTGAGTTTCCTTACATTAGGTCCTTTCATTCTTTCTTTCTTTCTTTCTTTCTTTCTTTCTTTCTTTCTTTCTTTCTTTCTTTCTTTCTTTCTTTCTTTCTTTCTTTCTTTCTTCCTTCCTTCGGTCTTTCTTTCTTTCTTTCTTTCTGTCTGTCTTTCTTTCTTTCTTTCCTTCTTTCTTTCTTTCTGTCTTTCTTTGTCTTTCATTCGGTCTTTCTATCTTTCTTTCTTTCGGACTTTCTTTCGTTCTTTTCTTTCTTTCTTTCTTTCTGTCTTCCTTCCTTTCTTTCCGTCCTTTTTTCTTTCTGTCTTTGTTCCTTTCTTTCTTTATTTTTTCTTTCTGTCTTTGTTCCTTTCTTTCTTTCCTTCTTTCTTTCTGTCTTTCTTCCTTCCTTTCTTTCTTTCTTTCTTTCTTTCTTTCTTTCTTTCTTTCTTTCTTTCTTTCTTTCTTTCTTTCTTTCTTTCTTTCTTTCTTTCTTTCTGGCTTTCATTCATTCAGTCGTTCTTTCTTTCTTTCTCTTTTCTTCCTTCCTCTCTTTCTTTCTTTCTTTCTTTCTTTCTTTCTTTCTTTCTTTCTTTCTTTCTTTCTTTACGTCTTTCTTTCTTTCTTTCTTTCTTTCTGTCTTTCTTTCGTTCTTTCTGTCTTTCATTCATTCGTTCTTTTTATCTTTCTTACTTTCTTTCTTTCTTTCTTTCTTTCTGTCTTTCTTTCTCTCGTTGTTGCTGTCTCATTCATTCGTTCTTTCTTTCTTTCTTTCTTTCTTTCTTTCTTTCTTTTTTGTTTCTTTCATTCGTTCTTTCTTTCTATCTTTCTTTCTTTCCTTCTTTCTGCCTGCACTTCTTTCGGTCTTTCTTATTCTTTCTTTCTTTCTTTCTTTCTATGTCTTTTTCTTTCTCTCTCTTTATTTCTCTTCTTTCTTTCTTTCTTTCTTTCCTCCTTTCTCTCTTTCTTTTGATACCTAGATTCCAATGTCAGTGTGCGGCTTGAGATTTCCTGACTTTTTAAAAATATTTTTAGAAAAACTTCCTTGTACAGCATAAGCAAAAGACGAAAAGTTTGTTAAATATCAAATGAGTCCAAAAATTTAGATTAAAATTCTGTTTTGAAGGTGTCCTCTAAAATCCTCTTCATTCTGGAGGCTTTTGCATAAACAGTACACCATACGTGATACATAAAATGTTCCTACAAAAAATATAAACATCATTAAAACATACAGCTTATGTCAAATACATTTTTTTTCGTGGAGTGAACCATTTCGGAGATAATCTTGTTATCTATCTGAATGATTCAATACTTTTCCCAAATGGGAAGGTAATTACTCGTTGTTGCGATTTCAAAACCATATATTAGCGATCAGCTTAAAAAAATTGACTTACCACTGGAGTCTGTTGTTTTCCCACATCCCGTGATACCAACAATAAGATAATGCTAATCTCGATTAACACGATGCGTTTAAAATAGATCTTACAAGAGTAGAGAAAGTCATTGGAGTGCAACACATGAAACAGTTTTACAGGGCGTGGAATAAATCCCAAGCGATCGTCAATTTAAAAGCGAGGGGCCATGTGTGGGCCTGGAGGCAATTGTGTACCGACAGAACCTCATTTTTTTTTTAAATTTACGTCCTCCATCGTTAAGTAATATCGAACGATGGGTGAAATGATGTTCAAATGAGCTTAGAGTCCATTGAGCGTAGACTTATCTGATATCCATCTTTCAGGATAAGGGAACCCCCCCCCCCTGAAAAAACGTTATCCAGATAGCTCATCCTCACCGAGATGCGAACTCGTGGCCTCTTGAACGTAAAGCAGGTATGATACAGAGCCAGGCCATTTTTGAAGTTACAAAAGTATGTAAAAAACTCAAAGCTATTATTATTATTATTATTATTATTATTATTATTATTATTATTATTATTATTATTATTATTATTATTATTATTATTATTATTATTATTATTATTATTATTATTATTATTATTATTATTATTATTATTTTTATTATTATTTTTATTTTTATTTTTATTATTATTTTACCGCCTAACTGATCGAGTGAGTGCCATGGTAGCTCAGTGGCTATAGCAACTGGGTGGAAACCAGAAGATCCGTGACTCAAATCTCGGCTATGGCACTGAATTTTTCAATGTGATTAGCTTTCTAAACCTTGTCCGACACATGGCTATTAATTTTCAAAAAACAAAATTGTTATGTGCCTTAGCCATTGTATTTACCGGACATGGCTCCTTGCCACTTCTTTCTATTCCCAAGGATGAAGAGAACAATGAAAGGACCGTGTTTTGTTACCATTGTTGCGACGAAACAATCGCTGAAGCATCTGAACACCGTAATAAACAGTTGATTCGAGAACTGCTTCCAAGGTATAGCAAAAACGCTGACAGAAATGTACTATATCCGAGAGGGATTGCTATGAAGGGAGCAAAGTTGATGAATAAATATTCTTTACCGTTATTTTTTATCACATCTTGTATTATATTTATCTATACATATTTATCTGAACATTCTTTGGCCTTTTGCCAACACTGGATCGTTTATTTGCTTGAAGATAAAGTTGGACAGGAAAATGCAGTCTTGAGGTTATGTATCTTGTGCTATCCATTTTGTCATCTCTGCTCTTCGCCAGAATTTCGAAATGAGTAGTAGGTAACTGTTAAATAAAGTTGAGAGGAAGTTAGTTTTAGCCTTTGACACTAATATTTCACTTTGACTGGCAAAATCTGTGGCGCGGAACGTCTGCAGCTCGTTATTATCAATCTCGTTTGCTTTCTTATACCGCTAACTGGCGCATGCAAATAACGATATCCAAACAAGATAGTTGTGCACGAAAAGCTGCGTCGTTTCTCACGTTTTCAGGTTGTTCTGTTAATTGCCTTCGCCGCAGCTCTTGTAATGAACAGAAATGTGGTTACCGAACATGCCAGAAATAGAAGCAACTTCTTCAAACTGCAGACGCAAACTCCTTGCCGTGGCAAAGTTTGCAGTCTAAGATATTACAGATGGGAGAGATGGAGCCTTAGAAATTTCGAACACACAACTCTGTTGGCGAGCATTTCTGGAAGAGAAAGAAAACAGCCGGCCTTCGTAGCGTAGATGGTAGCATGTCTGCCTCACATTCAAGAGGTACCGCGTTCGAATCTCGGTCAGGGTGAGTTACCTGGGTAGAGTTTTTTCCGTGGTTTTCCCTGATCCCAAAAGACGAATGTTGGGTAAGTCTAAGCTCCATGGACCCAAAACTGGAACCATTGTTAACGAAATGGCGTCTCTTTTTATAAAAGCGCAGATGTGTGGCAAAATTATTATAAGAAATATTTCGGAAGTGGTTAACTCCAAGAAAATATATTTCCGATAAATAGTATTTAAAAAAAAAAAAAAAAAGAAGGTATAAATATTTTGAAGAGTAAGGCTTTGTTGAACCGAGCGGGAAGGCTCAGGCAGTTCCGGGTTCGATTCCCGTGGCCGACTTACGTGACCCATGGGTTTTCCCGGCTTGCTGGGCGAATGCTGGACAAGTTAATTACATCCCCCGAATTTCTTGTCCCTCCATTTCATCTTCATTATCATTTCATATTGTCACAAGAGACTGTTTTAATTAATACAAATAGTAGTTTATGTGACTTCAGTAGAACGTGTGACGTCACTCCCCCACTCCATCACCCGTTGGATAATAAGTTGGTGTAAGCCTGTTGCTTGCTCTCTCTTGGACCATCCTTCGGCTTGAACGGGTGGATTTGTACGCAGCTTCTTGAGGCAAGTAAATGGCCATCGTCATCGCACGATGTATGAAATGGTCTCAAATGAGTCAGGGATCTATAGAGCTTAGAGTTATCCGACATCCGTCTTTCAGGATATGGGAAAACCCCGGAGAAAACCTTATCCAGGTAACTCGCCCTGACCGAGATTCGAACTCGGGACCTCTTGAACGTGAGGCAGACACGCTACCATCTACGCTACCCAGGCGGGCAATGGCCGCTGTGGCCATCGATATTTTATATTTAATTGTAGTAAATATTCTTATTAAGTGAGCTGTAGTTCTTTTGTAAGCTTATAGAAAACCCCAATCTTCCAGAGGCGTGCATTTTCTACTCTGAGCAGTTCCCCCCGTGTACGATCTGGCCATGTGCTGCTTTATCCTTTAACATCCATGGTTAGCCCGTCACATAATGGTGGAGGCGCCGCTCACCTGGTGGTCTCTTTCAGGGTAGAAGTGTCGGCGGGTGTCTCGGCGATGCATGGCAGGATGATATGCTCTGAGGAAAACTACTTCCTGCTCCGGTAGGTCGGTTGCCGGTCTCCGCTCTGTTGGGATCATTTCGTGACCGCCAGCCTGGGACTTTTGGGATTCGGATCGGCTGCCTTCGTACAATTTGGTCTCGGCTGCTGGGCTCGTTGCCGTCCCAGTATAGGGGAGCGAGTTCGTTTTCCTGGTCTGTCAGGGGAAGTTTCTATCTAAGTAAACTGTAGGGACCCTGGCCTCTGTACTGTCGTGCCTCATTGGGACGGCGGCCCTCTGTCTCCTTCGCTTCATCCTTGCTCCCGGGGGTGCCCCACTTGGGGGCATAGGAACAATGGGCCCAGCATGGTGACCTACGTACCGAATCCCCTCCGTAATGCAATCCCAATCCCATCATTTCATACCATCTCTCATCTGGTGGTGTCTTTCAGGGTAGAAGTTTTGGCGGGTGTCTCGGTGGTGCATGACAGTTTGAGTCCAGAGGTTCTACTCCCATTAGCCTTGAACCCGCAGGAACAAGACCCGGGCCTCTTTCAACCAGGGAGTATCCGAGCTGTCCCAAAGGGCGCTCGGCATCCTCCGTGGGGCTTTCCGTAGGGCAAGACCTAGTTACCTAACAAGCCCCCCCCCCCCCCCATCTGGTCCTAGGGACACAAGACGGGATGGAAGTGGATACGCCACTTACGCGCGTCAACACTCGAGGTGAAGACTACCGATATGACCTCGGTGGGGCCGCCTGGTGATCTAGCACATCTACTAGCTGAGCAGGCTAGTACCCGGAAACTTAATGGCTTCCCTCAACCCCGTCCGAAGACGTACCCAATCTCCCACGGGTATCGGGAACACACTGCCCCCTCGAAGCCATCCCAATCCGAGCAACTCCCGAGGGAGGGGCTCGGCTGTTCGGCCCGAGGTTCCTCTAGTAACGTCAGAGGTACCACGAGTGCTAGGGGTCCGTAGCGCCCGCACTTTGGCAGCTGAAAGGGACGGATCCCTTCCCCTACGGGAGGTGGTGCATGACAGGATGGTATGCTCTGAGGAAAACTACTTCCTCCTCCGGTAGGTCGGTTGCCGGTCTCTGCTCCTCTGCTGGGACCATTTCGCAAGCGCCAGCCAGGGACCTTTGGGGCTCAGATTGCCTCCTGGAACCATTAGGGCTCGGCTGCTGGGGTCGTTGCCGTCCTGCTGCGGGGGAGCGAGTTCGTTGTCCTGGCATGTCGGGGGAAGTCTATCCAAGTAAACTATAGGGACCCTGCCCTCTGTACTATCGTGGGTCCTTGGGTCGGCCGCCCATTGTCTCCTTCGGCTCATCCTTCCTCCCGGGGGTGGGGCATAGGCACAATGGGCCCAGCATGGTGACCTACGTACCGAATCCCCTCCGTAATGAAATACCTATACCAAGGCTTTATTGGACTTTTAAGGCTTACCTGTTATGGAAAAATCTTTTAGAAGTACACGTCAGATGCCATCGCCAGAGAATTAAGTGTCATAACTTTTGAAAAAAAGGAATATTCCACGTAAAATGTAGTTTAAGATAAGGTAATTTTCTTGTGAAAATCGCTGTTCCCAAACCCACACGTGTGTTCTTTGTTTTCTTGAAATTATTTTGTGGTTTAGGCGTAAAAGTGATGACTCCATTACACCATAGAGATCTGAACATTAAGCAAACTCCAAATTGATCTGTTTTGCGTGTTCTGAGCCACGTTGTACAATTAGTTACCGTTTTGCCTCCAAGACGCAAGGGAGCTACATTATTCGAAGCGTGCACGAGCATTCGTCAAACACTTCCACTTCGGAGCGTGATTAATTTGGGGCGGGGGGTTGGGCGGAGAGAGAAGAGGGTGTTGATTTTCCCTTCTCTTTGTTTCCTTGCCTGGCTTCCAGCAGGGGCGGATTGTGCTCCCGGGAAAACGGGATGAAGGAAGTGAAAAATTATACCGAAATGAAAAGGAGAAATGGAAGGGCGGAGTAGTCGCCTTGGAAAATAATCATTTATGCGAGATTCAAGATACAACGGCTGTTGGTCTTGAACTGGTTCGTGAAAACAGGACAAGTGTAAGCGAACAAAAAAACAGGTTCTAGCACCATTGAAAATGTTAAAATTAACGCAGCAATTGCATTTCTGAGTTGATGAGAGAAGTTTATATACGTACACAGTAGAGCCTGTCTCAAAAGGGCGTCGGGAAAGGAGGCAGGGGTGATGCGAAAGGTTATAGAGGGCAGATTACAGATTAGAATGGTTAGCGGATACCTGAGCTTAGGCGCAGCTTGACAGCAACGGTCCCACTTCAAGGATTCTATTATTTGTATTAATTAAAACAATTACTTGTGACAATATGAAATGATAATGCAGATAAAATGGAGGGACAAGAAATTCGGGGGTGTAATTAACTTACCCAGCATTCGCCTAGCGATAGTTTATGTGACTTCAGTAGTACCTCTGACGTCACTCTCCCACACCGTCTCGCCTAGGATGCGCTTCCAGAATAATCAGTACGTTACCTGAGAGGTTTCTATTAACAAAGATAAATCCATGGTAGCGTTTCGAGCAGCTCGACTACACAAGAGAGGCAGAGAGACTTACTTCTTTTTACAAGATTCACAATCAAGAGGGAGGGAGAGTTCACGTGACATGACGTCACACAAGTAGTCAAAAGATGATCCAGCATATTTGAATTAGTCATTTGTGACATTATTATTATTATTATTATTATTATTATTATTATTATTATTATTATTATTATTATTATTATTATTATTATTATTATTATTATTATTATTATTATTATTATTATTATTATTATTATTATTTATTATTATTTATTATTATCATTATTATTATCCTGTATTAGCTAATACAGGAATTGACAAGCGCGTAGTATTATGGGTTAAACATTTTTTGAAAGGGAGAACGCAAAAAGTTAAAGTAGGTAAAGAGCTGTCCGATAGTGGAACTGTAAGTTCGGATGTGCCGCAACGCTCAGAACTAGGGCCTTTACTGTTTCTCATTTTTGTTAATAACATTGCTGTTAATATTAACTGCCAGATAAGGTTGTTTGCAGGCGATTGTATCATTTATAAGAAAATTCGGAATACTGTGCATGAAACCGCTCTTCAGGATGATTTAAACGAAATCTGTAATTGGGCTGCGGCTAACAAAATGTCAATTAATGCCAAGAAAAGTAAGTCCATTGTTTTTAGTAGAACTAAGGGCAAAATTATTGTTAACTATCACATGGGAGGGGTGCAAATTCCACAGGTGGACAGCTGCAAATACTTGGGAGTGTACCTGGCAAGTAATGCTGGATGGGACGAACAAGTAAATTCCACATCTAGGAATGCGTGGAAGGCATTACATTTCGTAATGAGAATATTGAAAAAGGGGAGCGCTTGGTCCAGGGAAATTGCCTACAAGGCCTTAGTGCGGCCGGTTATGGAATATGGAGTAGCATGCTGGGACCTGTATAGAGCTAATCAAATCGATCCGTCAGAAAAACTACAGAAGAGGGCAATAAAATTCATAAAAAGAGGCAAGTATTTTGGGTCTATAAAAGGAGACGAAACTAAATGGGAGGAATTAAGAATTAGGCGTAAAAAACATAGGTTGGTAGCATTATTCAAAGCTAATGCTGGTGTAAAGGCATGGGTGGACGTTAGTGTATGGTTAGATAATCCGAGTTATTATGGACAAAACGATCATAGGTATAAAATTAAGGGTAGAAGATACAGAACCGACGTAGGAAAATTTTCTTTTGTTAATAGAACCATTGAAGAATGGAATGAATTGCCTGTAGCAGCCTTTCAGGGCTGTCCCCTGTCGCTGAAGAAATTTAGAAAAAATCTAGATGGTTATAGTTTAACTTTTGAATTATAATGGTATATAATATGTAAATAGAGAAGTAATTACATAAGTTTTAAGTGACTAAAGTAAAATAATATCATGCTTGTATTGTTTACTGTATTATTGTTGTAAATCTAGTATATGTAATTTGATCTGTATTCTTAACTCTGCCACCGGGTAGTACCCAATTGCAGTCAATAAATACATACATACATTATTATCATCAAATTTCTCCGTTTGAAAAAATGTTATATTTTATCAGTGTTATTCTTGTACGCCCCCCCCCCCCCCCCAGAGTTGTATTTGTTCCTCAGGATTTTTAAAAGATCAGGGGTTTTCTAGAAGGCAGTTTTTTCCTTCTGTTGAAGTTTATATCGAAAGAGATGTGTACACGTAGATGGTATGGTGTTGCCCCGCCATCTTGTTCCAGTCCATCGCTGAAGCACTTGACTTAAGGAACACCCGGAAGATGCTCAACCCCCCCACCCTCCACATAACAAACACAACCCCCACAAGTTTCATCTCACTCAATTCAACCCAACACATCCAAAAAGCAAACTCGGTGTGCTGCCGAGTGCTTCAGTTCCATAAAGTCAACAATACCAACTAAAATCCTCTTTACCTCCTCCTCGCGTCTGCTGCTTTTCAAGCCCCGGTTTTCTCACACCCCACCCCCACCCCCGCCCCAGACACTGTTTCCGCTAGAGGAAAGCTAAATGAACCGGATTACCTCTTCAGACTCGAATGGAAATGTGATGTGAATTCCCTCCCTCTCTCCTTCAGGCTACAGTTATTGTTTGCGTAATAACCTGAAGGGCAGGGTTAGAATCTTCCATCTCAGGGGCGCACCAACAACACCAAAATTGAAAACAGTGTGTCACTTTAAGCCGTTTACAATGCGAAAGCTTTCGTTTCCGAGCATCAAGAATGGTTATCGTTGTCTTTTGTTCATTGTGATAAAGGAAGAACAAATGATGTAAATACGAGGGTTGTAATGAATCATAACTAGAGCCCGGATTGCTAAGCAAAATGCTTATAAATGCGTTTTTGCTGAAATACGAGAGCTGTTCAATAAAGAATGATCCTAATATTTTAGGGTCATAATTTTTCACACTGAAATTCAATCTTATTATATTCTGTTAGCTTAATGTGTAACAAACACGCCGTAGTAGTGTCATTGTTGGTACTCCTGGTTCTCGCCTGTGATAACCAAGCAAGTTCAGACATATTCAGTGTCTCCTACCGCTATAATGGAGGTAACATACGAGGAACAATATGCGGCTTTGAAATTCTGCTTTCGTCTCAACAAATCTTCAGTTGAGGCCTATACAATGTTACAGGAGGCCTATGGAGAGTCTGTTCTTCCCTACAGCACAGCTCGGAGGTGGTTTAAAATGTTTAAAGAGGGGAGAAATCAATTTCAAAGAAAGGTGGACCCGATGCTCCAGTTACTGCTCCTACGGAACAAAACATCAACACTGCTGCTGCCATTGTGAGAGAGGATCGACGAATTGCCTTAAGATCACTTTCTGAAATACTGAACATTTCATTGGGTGCCATCCACACGTTGGTGACAGAAACATGTCACATGAGACGTGTTTGTGCGCGATGGGTTCCAAGACTGTTCATTCCCGAACAAAAGGACATTCGCATACAGTTAAAGTTGATGTTAGAGAAAGATCCGGAGTTTCTTTCAAACGTAATCACTGCTGATGAATCTTGGCTATAGTATAGCAACGCAAAGAAAATCCCTGTAAGGAATGTGTTGTGTGGCAGAGAACGCTTGCTATACAAGGAGCAGACCGTTAAAAAAACATGCGCCCTATTCACTCTGTACATTAAAGCCGAGAAGATTCATTCACAAAAGTAGAAGCCGTCAGAATATTTTTGAATGGTCTGTAACTGTACTGACATGGGGTGTCATAAACCTGTCCAGGGAGGGTGTAGGGACCTTCGGCTAACCCCCTGCGTCTCGTCCTTCGGAGACTTTCTCTCCTGTGGAGGAGTATACATCATTTTGATCCTGAGAGCAAACAGTAAAGCTCAGTGTGGAAATCTCCTTCATCACCAACCTCCAAAAAAGTAAAAGTGGTTGTTTCTGCTGGGAAAGTTATGATCATCTCATTCCTTGATATTCATGGAATGGTTTATCCTCACCACGGAGCCGCACTGAATGCATTTTTAACAAACACGCTATTAAACAAGTAAAGTTTTCATCATTTTGTATTTTAAACCGATCTAGGGTGTCTACATATAACTATTGTAGTTTGAAGTCGAAGTTTTGGATGCACTACTGTGACGTGGTGATTTAAACGTAAATTAAACTGTTTCATTGTTGTAGCCTAACGTAGAACGATGAATGCAATGGTGCTCAAATAAGTGCAGGGTACATAAAGCTTAGAGTACTCGACATTCGTCTTTCAGGATATGGGGAAAACCCGGAAAAACCTTTTGCAGATTACTCACTGACCAAGATTCGAACTCGGGACCGCTTGAACGTGAGTCAGACATGCTACCGCTCAGCTACAGAGGCGGGCACTTGTATTGTGGCACAGTATACGAATTCACATTCATTTATGCTACCTCGGAATTTGTATATGTAAAATCAATGCATGCTTGAATGAAGAAAAACCCAGAGTCAAAGTGCGTCCAAATACACTTAGGGACTGAGTAAACAATACCTTATGGTTTTTTTTAAACTTAGGTTTTCCTTACATACAGAACAATAATTCTAAAAAGTACAGAGGGATTTTGAAAGGTTGGCAGTTTTGTTGCAAGGTCTGAATAAGCTTTAAACGCACTGTAGAGTAGAGAGGCAGTTGTTAACAATGGCAGGTAAGAAAGCTTTGTGTGTGTGGCGGGGCGCTATGTACTCAAGCGACCTGCCTATGTTACTACTCTAATATTTGACTACTGCTGCTGGTACACGTCAGAGCAAACTGACGTCACTTCCGCTGTGTACCCTGGAAGTGCAATAGAAGCATTCATCACGAACCCGTTGCCACTACCGCTTCTTCCACCGCTTCCTTTCAGGGATGTCCCTAATATTCCTCCACGTGTTCATGACCCATGACGTTTTGTGCATTAACTGTCAGTGATCCAGAAGTCAGATTCAAGCTCTGGGTAGATCTCATTCAGATTTGTAAATTTACTGCCAAAAAATGGGAGGTCCTACGGTGAGCAAGTGGGCTATCCCTTCCGTCTGCCTACTGTCTGCAACCAGAATTGACTTGCTGTCGCCTCGTGTAAGGGAACTCGTTTATTGCCCATGAGGCCTTCCTTTGTAGCGTAGGTTGTAGCGTGTCAAGGGTCCGAATCTCGGTCAGGGTGAATTATCTGGGTAAGGTATTTTCTGGGGTCATCCCATTATCCTGAAACATTGTCTGGTAAGCAAGCTCAATGAATCGTGTGCTCATTTGGGCATTTTATTCATCGTCCATTATGACTTTACGTCAGAAGACGTTAATTAAAAAAAATTGTCCATGGAAGCCTCTAGTATCTGCCCAGTCTCATTTAGGATTCAGAGTTACTGAAACTTTTTTTTGTGGTAATTTACGACCTCCAACGTTGTCATATCGGACGATGTATGGAATGGGTGAAATGATGCTCAAATGAGTCCAGGGTTGAGAGAGCTTAGAGTTAACCGACACTCGTCTTTCAGGATAAGGGAAAATCCTGGAAAAAGCCTTATCCAGATAACTCACCCTGACCCAGATCCGAACTCGGGACCTCTTGAACGTGAGGCAGAGAAGCTAAAGTCTGTTTAGTTAACTCATGTGCACGTCGGCTGCTGCCTTTGACGAACCCTTATAATCGTTTTACAACAGCGATCCTCCTTCTCCCAGTCCTTTCTGCAAGTTTGCTACCTTTCTCGATACGTCATGGCATCGCACGAGGTTTCGTCTAAATAAATTATCTTATGTCCATTACTGCAAAACTTCCTTAGTTTTGACGATATATACATTTCTACTGGATTCCATAATAACCCTTAACTTATTCGAAGTGCGGTATATGAAACCTAGCTCCTTTAGGAGGCTGTGCAAAGTACAATGTCCATAAGGAAAATTACAAATTTCTTGCAAATGTGCAACCAATTCGTCTCAGGTGGGCGCTCTGCCTTTTGCATAGAATCTATAAATTTCTTGACGAATTAAATCGCATATGAAACGTTTCCTTTTGTTTTCACACTTGATCGGCGTCTTTGGTATTCCTTTCGTCACAATATTTCTTACTGTATTTCTGTGAATACCCAGAATTTATCATCAGGTTCATTGCACGACCCCTTACCAAGATTATTTGTCAGCACATATTTATATGTGTTCAAAACAAGCGCTTGAATTTCCTTAGAAACAGTTCCCGTTATAACTTTGTTTTTTGAGGCTTTTCCAGTAACATAACTCGGTCCAGTTATTCACACTGTCATCACTTTGATTATTTTCACGTGACTGAAAGTTATCTACTACTTCATTTGCATTTACCACTGCATTTCCCTCCCAAGGTCTCCACGTCGTGACACACAACGAATTTCTGCACGTAATGAAACAGATCAACTGGAAGTTAGAACTTTGGCAACTGAGACTCCACGTGGAGTAGACATGCGACTGTCACTTCGAGAAAATCAGGTTTGCTATTGGTCCTCAACGACAGTGTTCTATTTCTGAAGTGTGGAGATAGATTTATGACGGTCATTTGTGGGCGGGAGTGTCAGGTTCCTTTGACTCCGAACTGCACATGCGTTAACTAAACAGACTTTTACCATCTATGCTACAGAGGCGGGCAAACCTGTGGATTGACTTATACTATTACTATCATTAAATTTACGCCCTCCAGCTAAAAGTTATATCAAGAAATGGTTGAAATCGAAGAAACTATATTTAAATATGTCCAGGGTCCTTAGAGCTTAGAAGTACCCGATATTCACCTTACACGATAAGGAAAAACCCCGGAAAATACATTATCCATACAGCAGACCTTAAGCGAGATTCGAATTCAGGACACTTTGGCAAGTTATAGAGGCTGGACATATGTAGGGGAATTCCCGTTGCAGACAAGCGCAAAGCATCATCGGAAGCTAGGCTAGAAGCGTTTGTTCTGCACGCAGGCGCAGTCCAGTCCAGCGCACCCTTTCACTAGAAGCTGCCCAAGTTTTATTTATAGCCAGTGTGATTGCAGTCGGGCTCGTTTTCCCCATCGTTTGTCATTTTCAAATGCATATTATTCTGTTTGGCAGCGGGAATCTGATCCATCACGGTCTGATAGCATGGCGCTGCTTAATGAACCGTTGTATGGCAAGTTACGCACCATTAAGTTGGCAACATCTTTCATTCCTACCTGCTTTAGTCGTCAAGGTCGCTCGCTGTCTAAAAGAACATCCAGGACTGTCCATCTATGACAAATCCTAATGTTGAATACCGCCTGAATACCATTTAAAGACATTAATAATAATAATAATAATAATAATAATAATAATAATAATAATAATAATAATAATAATAATAATAATAATAATAATAATAATAATAATAATAATAATAATAATAATAATAATAATAATAATAATAATAATAATAATAATAATAATAATACAGTAAACAAAAGAAATATTATACGCATTTCATCCAAAAATTTGATAAAAGGTTTTTGAGAGCCCCTAAAAATAAAGTATTAAAAATGGCGTGTGCTTAAGACCACACGACAGATGTGAAAACTTAAAAACTATTCATTATAAATTATTCTTAAAATTTTTTTTTTTTTTTTTTTTTTTTTTTTTTTTTTTTTTTTTTGGCCTTCGGTAAAATCCCATATGGCCATCGTAGGGAAAAATAAGAAAAATAATGTAAGGAAGTTTAAGAGGTTGGGAGGAAACTAGATGTGTAGATCACTGTCTTTAAGAAATTGTAGGAGAGCTTGGTATACAGGTTTGTTGCATAACTGTAATATGGTGTTGACGCTAGCGGGAAAAGGAACAGACTGCTGAAGTAGGCGGCGGAGGAAGGAAGAACGGTGGGCTCGGTAGCGAGAGCAACTGAACAGGAGATGATTGAGGTCAGCGGTTTCGCCTGGGTCATCAGGACATACAGGGGAATCGATGAGACGTAGTCGGTGAAGATGCGCAGGGTAACATCCATGTCCAAGTCGCATTCTAATGATGGAGGTGAGATGTCGACGTGCAATCCTGAAGCTGGAGAACCAAGGGGTCGTGGATAGATGCGTCTGAACGGCGGCGTGGTGTTTGCCTTTGATGGCCTGCGAACGAATCCAGACTTCATTCCAGCGACAATAGGCGTCACGATGAAGGACCGGGAAGAAATCCGTGTAGGGCAGTTGGATGCCTTGGAAGGTGCCTTGGGTGAGTCCCTCTTTTGCCAGGCGATCGGCGACTTCATTGTTTCGAATTCCGACATGCCCTCTGATCCAAAGGAAGTGAATTTGATGTCCAGCTATGGTAGCGTTGTTCACCAACGTCAGTATCTCGTAAAGATAACGGTGCATGGCTCTCGTCCAGCGGGGAGATGAGAGTCTCTGCAGCACACTCTGCGCATCGGTTAAGATCAGCAGTTTGGGGAAGCCCTGAGAAATACCATATTGCAAAGCGTCACGAATGGCCAAAACCTCTGCAGTGTAGCTGGAAGCCTCCATAGGTAGGCGGTATCGAGCCAGGGCATTAGTAGAAGGACAGACGTATGCATAACCTACTCCATCAGCAGATTTAGAACCGTCGGTGTAAATCGTGGTGAAATCTGGCCATGTAATCTGCAAGAAATGAGAGAGGGTGATGTTCACGTCTGGGGTCCGAATGATGTGATCAGGAAGATAATGCACCGAAACATTCAAGAAGTGTAAGTCATATGGATATTGAAACCCCGGAAGAGAGGGACTTTTCAAAATTAAGGGAAAAGCGTGGTATAGAGACCGAAAACCCAGTAAGAGTAAGGGCAATCGTCGTACAGCTGGAAAATCCACGTTGAGATAATTAGCAGCAAGATACTGCAACGTCCGCAATACTGGGTGGGCATCCACGGAGAAAACTCGCAATAGAAAGCGCTGGGTTAATTGCTGTCGTCGTATCTCCAATGGTGGTTCGGAGGCCTCAACCAAAAGTGCATTCGTCGGTGTAGAAAGCATAGCACCCAGGCAAAATCTAAGAGCACGGTACTGAGCGATATCCAACTTGCGCAAGACCGATGTGGAAGCAGAGCCAAAGAAGATACAGCCATAGTCCAGCACCGACCGAATTAGGGAACGATATAGCAGAAGTAATATGGAAGCATCCCCACCCCACCATGAATGAGCGATACTGCGTAGAACATTAAGAGTTGCACCAATCTTGGAGATGAGATGCTGTATGTGACGACTCCATGAAAGGCGACTATCCAAATAGACACCCAAAAATTTTGCGGAAGATGCAAGGGTAAAAGTAAAAGGTCCCAAGCGGATAACGCCATCAGGAAATGTCCGTCGTTTCCTAGTAAACACTACGACTGTAGACTTGGAAGGTGAAAGATGTAATCCGTGTTCAGAGGCCCAGGTTGATAAATCGGTGGCTGCATCACTAAGCCACAGACGAGTAATCCAAAAACTAGAGGACCGAGCGTACAAACAGATATCATCAGCGTACTGGAGAACGCGAATGTGAGGACTAAATAGGGAGTCTAAATCCGACGTATAAAGTGCATAAAGAAGAGGACTCAAAATCGCTCCCTGTGGCAATCCTCGAACTACTATTCTGGGGCCGAAGAAGGAGTTATCAGGAGAACGGATATAGATGAGGCGATGTCGGAGAAGATTATAAATGCCAGAGCAGTACCGAGGAGGAAGACCTAGTGCTTGCAGCTTCCCAAGCAAAACTGGCAGTAAAACACTGTCGTAGGCGCCGGAAATGTCCAAAAAGATGGCTGTCAGATATCCTTGTTCCAAATAGGTACGCTCGATGTCAGTAGTCAGGATGCTGAGACTATCCAAAGTACTCCGGGTTTTGCGGAAACCATATTGGGACATGGGTAATAATCTTCGGGATTCCAGCCACCATTCAAGTCGTTGTTTAAGCAAGCGTTCAAAGGTCTTGGCGATACAGGAAGACAAAGCGATCGGGCGATAAGAGGTACCAAAGCTAGGGTCCTTCCCCGGCTTCAAGATAGGTACAATGATCTGTGTAGTCCAACCCTCGGGGAAGACGCCGGAGGCCCAAAGGTCGTTGAATAGTTCCAAAAGGATCATCTTCGCACGAGGAGGAAGGTGGGTGAGCATGCTATAGGATATTTGATCATAACCCGGAGCTGAATTCGACGACGACTTCAGTACACTTTGGAGTTCAGACATGGAAAATGCTGACATCAAAGTGTGGTGCGAGTCCCCGGAAGAAGAGAGACCAGTAGGTGCTGGTGGTGATGTCACGGATGGCGGAGCAATGTGATCTGCAAACTCAGCGATCCAATCCCTCAGAGGGCGGGTAGGAACTGTCTTCTTCCTCAATTTGTTAATAAACCCCCAAATCTGAGAAAGTGGGGTGGTGTTAGAGAGTTTGGCACAAAAGGTCTTCCAGCACTCCTTTTTGCACTGTCGTAAAAAACGTTTGGCCTCAGCTGCGGCCCGTTTATAGGCCAGAAAATTGTCCCATGTAGAGTTGTGCCGGTAGGTACTGAGCGCCAATTTCCTCTTCGCAACATAACGACTGCATTCTGCATTCCACCAAGGAGATGGTACACCACGGGACGTAAGAACTGGCCGTTTCTCTGGGATGGAAAGCAAAGCCGCACTATTGATACACTGTAGAAAGGTGTCGTAACGCACCAACGGAGGACGATCATTGGGAATCTCAGAGACGGTGGCTTCCAGAATACGTTCGTACTTGACCCAATTGGCACGCCGTAAGTTCCATCTGGTCGAAGGCCGGTGGGCCACAGAAACGTGCGGAAGAATAGTCGAAATCTCCAGCGGGAAATGATCGGAGCCCATTGTAAAGGGAAGAACCCTCCATTGGAGTTCAGAAGATAGGGAAGGGGAGCAGAGCGTCAAGTCAATCGCTGACGGTCGGTGTCCGGGCCGAGTGAGCAGGGTGGAAGACCCATCGTTGAGAAGAACCAAACCAGAGTCCTCGATGAAGTCCAAAAGCGTTCTGCCAGCAGCGTCTGTCAGGTCACAACCCCATGTGGTATTATGAGCATTAAAATCTCCGCCGAGTAAAATGGGGGTTGGTAACTGGCGCAGGAAATGATACCATTCTCGACTGGTGATGATCATTCTAGGGGAACAGTACAATGAGACAACTGTGACCTCTCGTTGACAAAGCAGAGTCCTCACCGCCACAGCTTCAAAAGAATGTATTTGGCTGTGGTCTATCTGAATGGTGTAATGTGGAATAGCAGAGTGTACCAGAATTGCAACTCCTCCCCATCCGTCCGTCCTATCCTTGGAGTAGAGGCAGAAAGAAGGTATGCGAAGAGACGTATTCGGAGTCAACCAAGTTTCAGACAGCAGGGCGATGCTGACGTGGCGTACAAAGAGTTCTTGCACAAGAGAGTCATAATTAGCTCGAAGAGAACGACAATTCCATTGCAACAGGGTTGAAGCCATGCTGTAATGTTGGGTTGTCATCGTTGGTTTATGAGCTTTGTAATAAGCTGGTAAGGAAGTCGCGGAGAAGTTCAAGTTGAACAGGGGCCGTTGAGGAAGGAGAAAAAGCAGATAATACAGGAACTATGAGCTGTAGTAGTTGCTCCACAAGCTGCAAACTAGTGGGAGCAGACGGCGATGAAGGACCCGCCCAAGATGGCGGATAAGGATTATGAGTTATTGGAGATACAGGTACTCGTTGTGGAATATACAGAGTGGAATGAACTGGGGGAAAATGCGGAACTCGGACCGGGGGAGGTCGAGTTGACACACGAGGCGCCGAAACAGCAGGTGAAGTCGGAGTGGCGAGAGCAACGGCCGGTTGGATTCCTGGTGAAGGTGCTGGTCGAGGAGTGTAGGAAGGCGGCGGAAGAGTACTGGCTGACTTTGTAGGAGATATTGCTCCAGGGAGAGGAGGGAAAGACCGTGTATCAGTCATCGAGAGGGCTCCATTAATGGCCTGTGAGTAAGTTGGACGAGATGACTGAGGCGAGCAAGGGGCATCTGCTCGAGAAGCTGCCACCCGTGCCTCCCGGTATTGATGGTATGCTGGGCATTTTCTGTCTGTTGCCAGGTGAGCTCCCTGACAGTGAATGCAGCAAGGACCTGAGGTAGAGGTGCAGTCTTCTAAGAGATGGGGTCCAGCACATTTACCGCATCTAGCCGCACTCCGACACTGATGCGAGCGATGGCCGAAGCGTAAACACTTAGTGCAGATGTAAACTGGAGGATCACGAGGTTCCACCTGGCATCGCGTTCCAAAGATGACTACATGAGTCGGCAACACTTGAGAGCGGAAGGTAATCTTACACACAGGAATGGGGACCCGTACTGCAGGGTCGCTAGTGGGTCGAGAAAAACGCTGGACAGAAATAACAGGGTAGGCACTCTCTAGAAACTCAGCAATTTCTTCTTCTGAGAGACTGGTGTCCACGTTGCGAATAACACCCTGTTTGTGTATCATAAAATTGGGAATGTAAACTTCCAAAGATGTTCCAGTGAATGCCGGTGATTCTACTATAGTATTAGCGGCCTCTGCCGATGCTGCCTCAATTTTCAGTCGGTTTTTTCCTGCTGAGGTAATATGCACAATTGCACGTCGGATTGTCGGGTTGTGACGAAATAGCAGTTTACCCACACTCATGGGGTGTAACTTACCCACATTCTTATCCAAACTTTCAATAAACACATAAAAAGGTCCGGGATCTGCGCTGCTATAACGATTGGAATGGCTACGTGGTGTAGAGACGCCAGGTGTAGAAGGTGTGGTTGTAGGACGCGACGTGGAAGGAGGAGATAGTGTAGAAGGCCTCGTCGTCGGAGACTGAAGAGGGCCGACGTTCGAGGTGTCTACTGGCAAGTTCCCATTTGGTACACCATCACTCGAGTCAAAATCCATGTTGGAGTCTAATGGCGCAACGGATTCTCCTGAAGTCTGCTGCCGCTTAGAAGCACGTTCGTCATTTTCACTAGTAGCAGAAGTCGTAGGACGGAGTGAAGTTTGGACTGGTTCACAGTGAAGAGTCGGTAGAGATTGTTGCAGAGAAGTAGAAGCAGAAAGTTGTTCTTCTTGCTGGTAACATGTCTGCATTGCGGAGTAGATTAGCTGCCCCGTATCAGGGGGGTCAGCCATAGTACACTAAATATTAACACTTCACGAGTAGAAAGTACGCACGTGAAAACACAAAGAAATTTGATGTAGAATTAGGCCGGCAATTTGCCCCGTTCTACTAACGCCGCCTCTCGCGTCGGAAAGATAAACAAGTCGTCACGGTGTGGCGATGTTACCTGCTCCGCTGTCAGACAGCGACTAAAAAAATTATTTTCAAAAATTTAATGTTGACACTCATTCTTGCACAAAGAGGTCAAGCGAGCTAAACATTTCATACCTTACGCTAAGTGTACTAGCAAATGAAAATACTCTGAAACAAATGAATGACGACGGACTTACGACCGTGTGAAGAGGGTTATACATAAAGGATGTATAAAGGAAGTAAAATCAAATCACATAATATATACTGTTTTACATGTATTTTATTTTTATATTAAAATACATGCTATTTGACAATCATTTTTCATATTTTGGTTTTTGCTTATACATATATTCCATCATTTTTAATTTTAATAAAAATACAAGTTCATACCTATCTTATAACATAATTATATGATATTCATTTGCTTATTTGCATAGTTTTTGAATACTCGGAAGTGTTTGGTTACGTATACATTTTACACATGTTATTACATATCCATACATATACTCATTACTCCATATTTTATTACATGTCATATTCTATTCAAATGTTTTGTCACAATTGATACTGATATTAATACATTTTCAATTCAATTCATTTTTCGATTTTATAATTATGTTATTCTCCAAAACGAAAAAACTACAATTTCAGAATAAAGAAGAAAATAACGAATACGTGTGTGCTTGGGGGGGGGGGGGGGCTAGTTCGGATTGAGCCGACTCGAGCCGACATCACCCGTATGAGCGTCACATATTCCAGCGTGACGGCTCAGTTTAATTCACTACCCACAAAAAGTTCTAAACGCGCCTGAAGAAGTTTTCACTTCAAAAAGAAGTCTCTGCGAGTGTATGCGTCTATGAACGGGTTGAACTATTTGATTCCTGTAATAATTATTTATATCAAAATAGTGTGACAATTTTTGGAACAGGACGCTGAACCCTCTACCAGGTTCTGCAATTAGGGATACTCGTCTGCAAACATTAGTTAAAAAGTTCAAGAAATGCCAAAAAGCTTTTATTATGGATAATTAAATAACAGTAATTGTTGTATAAAACTTCAATTTCCTGTTTTTTTTAATGCCTTGCGACCTTTTAAACTGTGTCACGTGACGTTACGTGTTGTAATTTACGTCCTCCATCGTTAAGTCATATCAGACGCTGAATGAAATTGGTGAAATGATGCTCAAATGTGTCCAGGGTCCATGGAGCTTAGAGTTACCCAACATTCGTCTTTAAGGATGAGGAAATACCCCAGAAAAAACGTTATCGAGGTAGCTTACCCTGACCGAGATACGAACTCGGAACCCCTTGAACGTAAGGCAGACACGCTACCGAGGCAGGCCACTGTGAGTGAGCGTAGTGGTTTGATTCACCTATTTTGTAGATGTAAGAGTAGTGAATGAAGAAAGTCATGTGAGTGCTACAGGCCTAAATGATTGCGGTCTGAGACGTTTACGCCAGCATCCTATAACTCAATTTACAGTTAATTTGTATTCCAGAGGTGCGAGATTTCCTCTTATTTCTCTTGTTTGAGATTTGGTTTACGATTTCAGACCCGAAACGGGATCAGTTTGACTCTAAATTGTATAGAATTTGCCTTTAATTGGGGAGTTGTTCACATCCTAATGAGACATTGCACACCGGTTATTATCTTTGTTCTCATTTGGGTTACAGTAATTTCATCCTTATTAGCCCTTGGGCCTATATGGCCTCCTGCTGAAGTTAGGCATTAAGGCTCTTAGCAAAAGGTAATGAGCAGTCAAGGAAAAATTACGTTGAAAGCGCACCATGTGGTTATAACAAGTTTTAAACCGCCCTGCTGAGTTGGTGGCAAAACCGTGTCAGTGGGGGAAACTTGAGTTACTAAATCTCATTTAGAATTTTTCCTCCCTTAAAGTATGACACATTCTAAACAAAAATGTTTTAATCCTCGCTGGTGTTAAAGAGAAACGACTTGTTACTATTAAGTTTTTCAAATGAAGAGAGTTTTGGTCCGCAGCGAATGAGATGTGATTGCTTGCTCAGGGCTGCTACCTCATTAGTTTCATATTTTCCTCTCTCTCGCACACTATCCAAGAATATACAGGTCTACTTGGCGCTAGACGTAAAGGAAAGCAAACTGAATTTTACAAACTTTTGTAATAATGCAGTTGTTAAAATCAAAATTGGAACAAACGTGTCTCGAACTTATTATTTACGTTAGCGCGGAGCGGAGTGATAAGGGACTGATAGTGCAGGGCGGAGATAAATAGCTTGCCTAAGCAGATAAACATAGTGCGGAGATAAAAGGCATGCCAAAACACATAAAGTGAGGTAAATGGAACATTCTAGTGACATCTTGATTGCCTTACGGAACATTCTGTTTCTTGCTTGATACAGAATATTCCAGAAATGTCTACTAATAAGTCATATGTGGATAATACACTACCACCCACATTCTTTCAGTACATCATGACAATAAGTTACATTTCATTTCTGAGTAATTACAAATATATGTACACGGATAAAGTCTGTTTAGTTAACGCATGTGCAGTTCGGAGTCAAAGGAACCTGAGCCTCACGCCCACTAATGACCGTCATAAATCTGTCTCCGCACTTCAGAAATGGAACACTGTCGTTGAGGACCAGTAGCAACCCTGATTTTCTCGAAGTGACAGTCGCATGTCTACTCCACGTGGAGTCTCAGTTGCCAAAGTTCTAACTTCCAGTTGATCTGTTTCATTACGTGCAGAAATTCGTTGTGTGTCACGATGTGGAGACCGTGGGAGGGAAATGCAGTGGTAAATGCAAATCAAGTAGTAGGTAACTTTCAGTCACGTGAAAATAATCAAAGTGAAGACAATAGTGTGAATAACTGGGTCGAGTTGTGTTACTGGAAAAGCCTCAAAAACAAAGCTATAACGGGAACTATTTCTAAGCAAATTCAAGCTCTTGTTTTGAACACATATAAATATGTGCTGAAAAATAATCTTGGTAAGGGGTCGTGCAATGAACCTGGGTATTCACAGAAATACAGTAAGAAATATTGTGACGAAAGGAATACCAAAGACGCCGATCAGGTTTGAGAAGAAAAGAAAACGTTTCTCTAAAGTAGATAATTTCACATGCGATTTAATTCGTCGAGAAATTTATAGATTCTATGCAAAAGGGAGAGCGCCCACCTTAGACGAATTGGTTGCACATTTGCAAGAAATTTGTGATTTTCCTTATGGGCACTGCACTTTTCGCGACCTCCTAAAGGAGCTGGGTTTCAAATACCCCACTTTGAATAAGGTAAGGGTTATTATGGAATCCAGTAGAATTGTCACTTGGCGATGTATATACACTCCTGGAAATTGAAATAAGAACACCGTGAATTCGTTGTCCCAGGAAGGGGAAACTTTATTGACACATTCCTGGGGTTAGATACATCACATGATCACACTGACAGAACCATAGGCACATAGACACAGGCAACAGAGCATGCACAATGTCGGCACTAGTACCGTGTATATCCACCTTTCGCAGCAATGCAGGCTGTTATTCTCCCATGGAAAAGATCGTAGAGATGCTGGATGTAGTCCTGTGGAACGGCTTGCCATGCCATTTCCAGCTGGCGGCTCAGTTGGACCAGCATTCGTGCTGGACGTACAGACCGCGTGAGACGACGTTTCATCCAGTCCCAAACATGCTCAATGGGGGACAGATCCGGAGATCTTGCTGGCCAGGGTAGTTGACCTACACCTTCTAGAGCACGTTGGGTGGCACGGGATACATGCGGACGTGCATTGTCCTGTTGGAACAGCAAGTTCCCTTGCCGGTCTAGGAATGGTAGAACGATGGGTTCGATGACGGTTTGGATGTACTGTGCACTATTCAGTGTCCTCTCGACGATCACCAGAGGTGTACGGCCAGTGTAGGAGATCGCTCCCCACACCATGATGCCGGGTGTTGGCCCTGTGTGCCTCCGTCGTATGCAGTCCTGATTGTGGCGCTCACCTGCACGGCACCAAACACGCATACGACCATCATTGGCACCAAGGCAGATGCGACTCTCATCGCTGAAGACGACACGGCTCCATTCGTCCCTCCATTCACGCCTGTCGCGACACCACTGGAGGTGGGCTGCACGATGTTGGGGCGTGATCGGAAGACAGCCTAACGGTGCGCGGGACCGTAGCCCAGCTTCATGGAGACGGTTGGGAATGGTCCTCGCCGATACCCCAGGAGCAACAGTGTCCCTAATTTGCTGGGAAGTGGCGGTGCGGGTCCCCTACGGCACTGCGTAGGATCCGACGGTCTTGGCGAGCATCCGTACGTCGCTGTGGTCCGGTCCCAGGTCGATGGGCACGTGCACCTTCTGCCGACCACTGGCGACAACATCGATGTACTGTGGAGACCTCACGCCCCACGTGTTGAGCAATTCGGCGGTACGTCCACCCGGCCTCCCGCATGTCCACTATACGCCCTCGCTCAAAGTCCGTCAACTGCACATACGGTTCACGTCCACGCTGTCGCGGCATGCTACCAGTGTTAAAGACTACGATGGAGCTCCGTATGCCACGGCAAACTGGCTGACACTGACGGCGGCGGTGCCCATACGCTGCGCAGCTACCGCCATTCGACGGCCAACACCGCGGTTCCTGGTGTGTCCGCAGTGCCGTGCGTGTGATCATTGCTTGTACAGCCCTCTCGCAGTGTCCGGAGCAAGTATGGTGGGTCTGACACACCGGCGTCAATGTGTTCTTATTTCCATTTCCAGGAGTGTATATTTGTCAAAACTAAGGAAGTTTCGCAGTAATGGACATAAGACGAAACCTAGTACGATGCCCATGACGTATCCAGAAAGGTGGCAACCTTGCAGAAAGATCTGGGAGAAGGAGGGTCGGGGGTTGTAGAACGATTATAAGGGTTCGTCAAAGGCAGCGGCCGACGTGCACACGCGTTGACTAAACAGACTTTACATATCAATCTATAATGACGATCATAGCAGCGTTTACATCGCAATGCATCATTATAATATATTGGTACTTTATTTATTTGTATTATGAAAATTATTTGAACTAAAAATATGAGGCTTTTATACTTATGTTGGAAACATTAGTCCCTACCTTCCTCGTGGAACACTTCGCGAACTTTGCATTTGTCTTAGTGCAAATAGTACTTGTTAGAGGTAGATTCACTTGGTGCTGATCACACACCACTTAAGGAGAATGCAATATTACAATCCGCAGGACTCCGATCGGTTGCTCCGATGACAAAAGTCATCCTATTTGAAAGACACACACTAGGTTACGTTTGGTTTATGTGCACCAAAACATACTTCAAGCAACTGCATCAAAATTTAAAACAACTGAAGTACGACTGAATCACTTGTCTCAGCCAGCCTAACAAATGAACACCGTTCGCACCTCTTCTATATTAATGCTTGTAGACAAATTCGAATGCGTATAGACGTTGTAAATAATAAAATCATAACAGTGTAGATGGAGTGAGTGGTTGCTAGGAACGTAACAGAGATTTATTCAGCTTTTATTTGCAAAGTACTGCGCCAAAGTAAACCCAGATAACGGCACTTTAAATAAGCTACGTCACAACTGTGTACTGTGGCCTTTTAACAAAGACTCCTGTTTCTGTTTGTCTGTTTACTTGTGTATTAACTTGTATGATACTGCAAAAACGGATCGTAGACACTAACAAATGAATAGCGTGACGAAGTAAGCCGTGGGATCAAACGTGACAAATGTTGTAAGACTTCATTCTTCACCAACAGACATTTCAAGAGCTTACAAGCCTCGAGAGTACTTCAAGTAACGAAGGCTTCTGAGTTTTTTTATTTATGTATTTAGTTTTTAATTTAATGGTGCTGTTTAACTGCCTTGGTACTTATCGTTTTATTCTATGTTAGGCGTGAAATACCGCTTGCGTTTGCTCAAAGGCCTCTTTATCACGCTTCAGGTTCTTTTACATGCCGTAGACCTATTACACGAAACCACCGGCTTTACTTCTCTTCCGAAGGAAGGAGTTTTAGGCCTTTCGCCGGGTTCAAACCCGAGACCTCGGCATCAGTAGGACAGTGCATAACCAACCGCCTCTGTAGTGTTGTGGTAGTACGTCCACTTCACATTAAAGAGGTCCCAAGCTCGAATCTCGGTCAGGGTGGGATTGGGATTTCATTACAGAGGGGATTCGGTACGTAGCCCTCCATGCTGGACCCATTGTTCCTATGCCTCCAAGTGGTGGCACCCCCAGAGGAAGGATGAGGTGAAGGAGATAGAGGGCGGCCGAACCAAGGAGCCACGACAGTTGAGTCCAGAAGTTCTACTCCCATTAGTCCTGAACCCGTCGGACCAAGACCCGGGCCTCTTTCAACCAGGGAGTATCCGAGCTGTCCCAAAGGGCGTCCGGCATCCTCCGTGGGGCTTTCCATAGGACAAGACCTGGGTTACTAACAAGCCCCCCCCCCCCCATCTGGTCCAAGGACACAAGACGGGGTGTAAGTGGATACGCCACTTATGTGCGCCAACACCAAAAGGTGAAGGCTACCGATATTACCTAGGTGGGGCCACCTTCTACTAACTCTGCAGGCTAGTACCCGGGAATATTAATGGCTTACCTCAACCCCGTCCGGAGACGTACCCGATCACCCACGGGTATCGGGAACCACTGCCCCCTCGAGACCAACCCAATCTGAACAACTCCCAGAGGGATGGGCTCGGCAGTTCAGCTCGAGGTTCCTCTAGTAACGTCAGAGGTATCAGAAGGGCTAAGGGTCCGCAGCGCCCGCACCACGGCAGCTGAAGGGGACGGTTCCCCTCCCCTACGGGAGCCACGGCAGTACAGAGGGCAGGGTCCATACAGTGTACTTGGATAGAGACAGGCCAGGGCAACGGGACGGCAACGAGCGCAACAGCCGAGACCTAATGGTCCCAGGCAGGCGATCCGAGCCCCAAAGGTCCCGAAATGGTCCCAGCAGAGAAGCGGAGACCGGTAACCGACCTACCGGAGGAGGAAGTAGTTTTCCTCAGAGTATATCTTCGTTCCATTCACCGCCGAGACACCCGCCGACAGTTCTACCCTGAAAGGGACCACCAGATGACAGATGATATGAAATGATTACGGAGATGAAATGGAGAGACAGGAAATTTGAGGGATGTAATTAACCTACCCGGCATTCACCTAGCGACCCGGGAATACCCCCGATAAAAACAATGGGTCAGGTAAGTCGGCTACGGGAATCGAACCCGCATGAGCCATCCCACTTGGTCTCTGTCATGGTGAGTTAGGTGAATAAGATTTTTTCGAGGTTTTCCCTTATCCTAAAAAATGAATGGTAGCTCTAAGCTCTATAGACCCTGGACCCACTTCACCTATTTGATTCATCGTCCGAATATCACTCGTAGAACATTAATTTAAAAACAACTGAGTTATCCACATCGACATCGTACAGTAAGTAAATGCAAATGTTTTTAAGATGTGGTTGCTATGTTACGGCTCTGATTCTTAAAGAAGATTGAAGGAAGCGAATGAATTCCCGTTTGAACAAAGTGATAATACGGAATATTTCAGAAAGGGTAAAGTCAATTTATTTTTACTTAAATTGCGTATTTTAAGGAGATCCACAATTTTTTATATATTACAATTTTGTGTGTGTCTTGTGGATTACTAATTAAGTAAAATTCATTCAAAATGAAGAGGACTTCAGGGACTATTTCCAGAAAATTCAAGATATCTATTTCATTTGTCATTAAAATATTTTACACATGTGGTAAATCAATAAAGATCGATTGAGGAAGTTTTGAAAGAAACTTAAATGTTAGAAAAAGTTCGCAATGTAAAGGATAGTTTGGATGGAGAAAAAAATTAGACATCGCAACTATGGCAATAAAGTTTGTTAAAGTTTAATAATTACTTATTATTAACTTAACAGGCTCATAAGCCCTATCACAATGTTCATCATATATATTATTTACACATAGTAATACACAAATACAAGTAAAACACAAGAAAAAACATAAATTAACTCAAAGTAATACCGAGAGGGAAAATAAGGAATAGAAACCATTATAAAACAAGGGAAAAAAGGGGGGGAAAGGTTGAACCAACTCTTGTCATATCTGGTATACTTAAGTTATGATTCGATTGAAAGGGTAGAGCCAGAATGAAAAATTCAATGCCATAGCCGGGATTTGAACCACGGGTCTTCTGGTTTCCGTCCAGCCGCTCTAACCATTGAGCTACTATGGTCAACGTGCCAGCATGGCATTAAATTCCCCAACTGACTCGAGTTTCTCCCGGTAAACCACTAGGATTTCTCATAAACACATGAGACAACTACCTTAATGGCGACTTACTATGCTGTAAGTACTTTAAGCCCCGGGCTTTATAGTTCGGACCACTATTAGGTACAGTTAATGGAAATTAATTGTTCTTTCACACTAGCCGGGTGTAGGACGCACTATGAAAGTGTAGAGCCAGACTGAAAAATTCAATGCCATAGCACTGACTCGAGTCAGTTGGGGAATTTAATGTCATGCTGGCACGTTGACCATAGTAGCTCAATGGTTAGAGCGGCTGGACGGAAACCAGAAGATCCGTGGTTCAAATACCGGCTATGGCATTGAATTTTTCATTCTGGCTCTACCCTTTCATAGTGCGTCCTACACACGGCTAGTGTGAAAGAACAATTAATTTCCATTATGATTCGATTCCTATTGGTTGAAAGCATCGAACTCTACTCCAACCAACGAAGGATGTCACGGCAGGGGGTGCCGTCTTTAATTGTGTTTACATATAGTCCTCCAACTTTGTCATATCGGACGGGGAATAAAAAGGGTGAAACGGGTCCAGGGTCCATAGAGCTTAGAGCCACCTCATCTTTCAGGGTAAGGGAAAACCCCGGTAAAAACCTTATACATATAACTCAACCTGAAAGATTCGAACTCTGGAGCTCTTGAACGTGGGGCAGACGTGCTATCCCCACGCCACATATGTTTGTGATTAGGCACATATTAGAAAATGCAAAAGTATACCCATAGAGGTAATTTTATCGTCAGAGGTTGTTTGCTGAAGCAGGTGATGGGAACATAGGTGAAAACTTTCTTCAGAAGACTGTGTTGGTTGTTTATTAGTTGGCAAACAAATGACGGCGGAGAAGTTCCACCCATGGGATGGGTACAAGCGTGGTGATGGTGGTTCGGGTGGGAGGGGGGTATTAAGTAGGCCTGTCCAACCCGGGGCTAACATGCAACCAACCGCTCCTTGGGTGATGTTTAGATCCACGAAATTACACGTTTCGCGAAGAGCTCTGCCATTATTACAGAGCACAAAAAAAGTGTGGATAAAGAACTACCCACCCTGAGGGGGAAGCAATTTCTCTCTCTCGTGTTATTACATGCTGTTGGGAAGGAGGAAGAAAAGCGACGAGGAGGACAAAAAGAAAAGCTCGAGAAGGAAGCGCTTGGAGGTTTAGAAAAGATTGGAGCTGTATTCATTGATGTTGTGGGGTGATTGATTCGATGGTTGTTAAAGTAAACTGCTGTTTAAAGATGCTGCCAGTAAGTAATTTTGTTGTCGGCTTCAACTGAGTGTGAATTTCTTCCTTCCTCTCTGCCTGCTTCGGAAATATATTCCTCTTGCTGTATTTGAAAAAGAACGCGTAAAGAAATAAGTTTGCTGCAGCTGCTGGTTTATGAGAAAAGCCACCAAAGAACGTCCTGTTCTACTAATCTGTACTAAGCACGGGGTGCATTTAATTCAGTCTTAAAATTCTATGTTCAAATTTCACAAGAAATATGAAGCGATCAAAAGCAGAAGCTGCTAAGTCACTGTTTCAAAATTCTGCAGGAAAGCTGCTCAAAGTGTTCAAAATTAATTTTAAATGCCAAAATAGCAATTCAAATAAAAGAATTATGTGTGATGGGTCCGTTTGAGGTAAAGTCCGTTTACTCAACGCATGTGCAGTTCCGAGTCAAGGAACCTGAGCCGCCCGCCCACTAATGGCCGTCATAAATCTATCTCCACACTTCATAAATGGAACACTGTCGTTGAGGAACAATAGCAACCCTGATTTACTCGAAGTGACAGACGCATGTTTACTCCACGTGGAGTCTCAGTTGCCAAAGTTCCAACTTCTAGTTGATCTGTTTCATTACGTGCAGAAATTCGTTGTGTGTCACAATGTGGAGACCGTAGGAGGAAAATGCAGTGGTAAATGCAAATGAAGTAGAGATAAATAATCAAAGTGAAGACAGTGTGAATAACTGGGCCGAATTATATTACTGGAAAAACCTAAAAAATAACAAAGTTATAACGGGAACTGTTTCTAAGCAAATTCAAGCGCTTGTGTTGAACAATTAAATATGTGCTGACAAATAATCTTGGTAAAGGGTCATGCAATGAACCTGATAAGTTCTGGATATTCACAGAAGTACAGTGAGAAATATTGTGACGAAAGGAATACCAAAGACGCCGATCAAGTGTGAAAACAAAAGGAAACGTTTATCTAAAGTAAATAATTTCACATGCGACTTAATTCGTCGAGAAATTTATAGATTCTATGCAAAAGGGAGAGCGCCCACCTTAGACGAATTGGTTGCACATTTGCAAGAAATTTGTGATTTTCCTTATGGGCGCTTCACTTTGCGCGGTCTCCTAGAGGAGCTGGGTTTCAAATACTGCACTTTGAATAAAATAAGGGTTATTATGGAATCCAGTAGACTTGTGTATATATATATATATATATATATTTGTCAAAACTAAGGAAGTTTTGCAGTAAAGGACAAAAGATTATTTATTTAGACGAAAACTCGTACGATACCCATGAAGTACCGAGAAAGGTGGCAACCTTGCAGAACGGTCTGGGAGAAGGAGGGTCGGGGTTGTAAAACGATTATAAGGGTTCGTCAAAGGCAGAAGCCGACGTGCACATGCTTTAACTAAACAGACTTTACAAAGTACTGTGTTGAATTGTTTCTCACGGTTTGGCATATGTAACATGTGTGACAGGATATTTTAGTATTAGGACTTAACAAATTTTAATTTAAAATGGATGAAAAGTTGTTGTCACTTGACTTAACAGCTTCTGATTCTTAATGTTAGAGTTTTTCCATTATACAATATTATAATATGTAGCCATGGATAAACCATTACTTTAATTTCACCAGTACATCTCTACTATGGACTAATCCAGTATGCACTTCATGGATTGACATACAACATTGTCATCAAAACATCACTGCTATATGTCATTGTGTCATGAAATGTGGTGCCTTCTGACAGAGTGACATGTTCCAGCAGTGAACGAACATCATAATATTTTGCCTTCTTAATCTTCCGAAGCCTATCTGGTGTGTTTTTGCACTATCACATGCCTTGTGTAAGGCTTGCAACCTCACTCCTCTCCTCAAAAGAGACTGGGGACGATAAAGTGAGGAAGACATTGTGTGACCAACTTCTGGTAAAGTCTGTTTAGTTAACGCGTGTGCACGTCGGCTGCTGCCTTTGAAGAACCCTTATAATCGTTTTACAACAGCGACCCACCTTCTCCCAGATCTTTCTTCAAGGTTGCCACCTTTCTCCATACGTCATGGGTATCGTACGAGGTTTCGTCTAAATAAATTATCTTATGTCCATTACTGTAAAACCTCCTTAGTTTTGACGATATATACAATTCTACTGGATTTCATAATAACCCTTATCTTATTCAAAGTGCGGTATTTGAAACCCAGCTCCTTTAGGAGGCCGTGCAAAGTGCAGTGCCCATAAGGAAAATCACAAATTTCTTGCAAATGTGCAACCAATTCGTCTAAGGTGGGTGCTCTCCCTTTTACATAGAATCTATAAATTTCTCGACGAATTAAGTCGCATGTGAAATTATCTACTTTAGAGAAACGCGTCCTTTTGTTTTCGCACTTGATCGGCGTCTTTGCTATTCCTTTCGTCACAGTATTTCTTACTGTATTTCTGTGAATACCCAGAATTTATCATTAGGGTCATTGCACGATCCCTTACCAAGGTTATTTGTCAGCACATATTTATACGTGTTCAAAACAAGCGTTTGAATTTACTTAGAAACAGTTCCCGTTATAATTTTGTTTTTGAGGCTTTTCCAGTAACATAACTCGGCCCAGTTATTCACACTATTGTCTTCACTTTGATTATTTTCACTTGACTGAAAGTTATCTACTACTTCATTTGCATTGGCCACTGCATTTCCCTCCCACGGACTCCACATCGTGACACACAACGAATTTCTGCACGTAATGAAACAGATCAACTGGAAGTTGGAACTTTGGCAACTGAGACTCCACGTGGAGTAGACTTGCGACTATCACTTCGAGAAAATCAGTGTTGTTATTGGTCTTCAACGACAGTGTTCCATTTCTGAAGTGTGGAGATAAGATTTATGACGGTCATTAGTGGGCGGGAGACTCAGGTTCCTTTGACTCCGAACTGCACATGCGTTAACTAAACAGACTTTACACATCCTCTTTGGAAATACACGTCCGGATTAAAGTGAATTCAGGAATACTTCTTACAAGGACATGGTCGAGGGCATCTTTGAAGTCAAAAACTTCAACACTGGAGTGCCATTGTGTTCCCCATTATCGGTCAGTGAACGTTTGACATGGATAATCTCAAGGGACTTCTTCTGTAGTGAATCTTACCCATGTGGAAGGGACTAAGACTTTATCCACTGATCGTTTCTTCTTCTCAATATTACCAAAAATTCTGCCAATAAGCATGAAAGAGTGCCCTGGTATTGGAAAGTACAGATAAACTTTCTAAAAGCGCACTTGAGGAAGTCAAAAAATGTCTAATCTAAAATGTATCAACAGCTGATATCAAAGAGCTTGGGCGGTACAGTGTAGTTGCACCACCAAACGGCTAATGCGGCAACTACTTGACTTAACAACATCTAACTCGAAAAGACTGACTTAACAGCTTTTATTTCTGAAATTGATGCCCATTCAACATGCCAGGGTCATATGTTCGAGCTAACATCTTCTGATATGCAAATCTTTTAGCACTTTTACACGACTGATATTCAGAGTGCTTATTGTGTGTTTAACAGGATTTCTCAAAAACATTTACTGAACAACTTCTGATTCTGGGTGCTTCATAAACATTCTGAAGGCCCTTTAAACAAAACAAAATCTTATTAAAATATGTATATGTGTGTGTCTGTATGTTTCAGAAGCTGATATTTATTTATATATTTACTTTTAAGAAAATGTTTTTTCACCATATTTAAATCCCCCCCCCCCCTCTAAAGTGAGCTTTTCAAGCAAATATGTCCATTTTTTCCCCTCAAAGAAGTTGAATATATATCTAGGACAAATGAAGTCTGTATTTGAATTTTCTGGCAAGGGCCTCTGAAAAGTAGACTTTTAAGTTGGCGATTTCAGAGATATTCCTTATTTATTATCAGGTCGTGGTGATGATAAACCATAAGCAGGAAGAAAAGTGCAAATTCCAAACTATGTAGGTCAAATCGTGACCCGATGTCATCTAACCTGAAGTGGGGCGAGAGATTACAAACTTTTGTAAAACCTGCAGTGAACCAAGAAACATGCACACTGTGCAGTGTTCTTTCTAGTGTTAACAATAAAAATGGTTAAAGGTATTTTTGAGAAGCTCAAATTTTTAGAAAATCTGTCCATGCAGAGCAAAGCTTGAGGTTGGAGAATTTCTTCAAAATTTTGGTACTGCAACTTGGTATTATTGCTGTAACAAAAAGGAAATAATATTTATACATTTCTCTTGTGCATAGGGTTTAGAATTTGACCAGATAAGGTTAGGTTTGTCAGCTTCAAAAGTCTGAACCAATTTTAACAATTGGTAGGCATTCTGCATCTGAGAGTGATGAAGATAAACGTACATAGATAAACTAAAGTAGTTTGTAAATAATTCAGTAAAATTGTGTATATTTCTCACCTTAAATTCCGGTTTTAATAGAGAGGTATGATGAAACGGCTTTACAACAATGTTGCCATGGAGCTGTTTTCAATTGTTGCACACTGATCCTGATAGTGATACAAATGAGGGTCACGTTACTAAGTAAACGTGGTTTTGCTACTAGTTTTCTGTTTATAAAAAGTGCCAACTTACGAAAAACAAAGCACGAACCTCATTTTGCTTTAAACTGGGGAAAACTGAAACAGAAATCTATGAAGTGTCAACTAGGGAAAAACTAATGGATAAAAGTAAATTCAAACCCTGGATCACCAGAGTTGGAAGCTACCATCTTTTGTTTTTCTTAAATAATAAGCTTTTATACGTATTGTCAAAGAATTTGCTAACTGTAGATTTCAAATAAAATTAAGGAGCGAGTAACTCTTATATATGCCTGCTTCGGTAGCATGTCTGCCTCACGTTCAAGAGGTCCCGAGTTCGAATCTTGGTCAGGGTGAGTTACCTGGATAAGGTTTTTCCGGGGTTTTCCCTTATCCTAAAAGAAGAATGTTGAGTAGCTCTAAGCTCCAGGACCTTGAGCCCATGTGAGCATCATTTCATCCATTCCATTCATCGTCCGATATGATTAAAAAGTGAAAGAACGTAAATTACAACAAAATAAAAATTATGATGCTTCTAATCCACCTCACACCCTGGCACTAATGACTTGTTTCCGGTGCTTAATGGGCGGTGAGAGGCTTGAGGTCCAAGACAACATATACAACCCTTACTGTTATAGGCTCGTTCACTAGTTCCAAACAATTTTTCACGCGCCAAATTGGAATGTTGCAGCAACTCAATATGTTAGTTTTTTCTTGTACTTTCGAAATTTCGTGTAGGTTATATGACGCCATTAAGTATACTACAATTATGAATGTGGTAGCTGTAAAGATACAATAATTGGAATTGCTTCAAATAATGACATTTTGTTTGTTTCAGGGTCCACCACAGCCGGGACAGCCCTTTAAGTTTACTGTAGGTGAATCGTGTGACCGTATCAAGGAGGAATTCAACTTCCTTCAGGCGCAATACCATAAGTAAGTATACTGAAATAAACAATTGAATAAATAGTTATTATTAAAATGTCTGTTGTTCAGCTAGTTTCAAGTTTACTTGAGTTTTAAATACACAATTGAAACTCCTATATTAGTTAAGAATATTTCTAGTGGCACTCTGATACGTTCTATTTTGACAAATGTTAACAAGTCTGCAAATTATAAACACATTAGATCTCCACTTAATATTGTGCAATGGAAATCTACGACACCTTCCATTAGGAATTAATTCAGGATGTACTACATGTTATTTGCCATACATGATATTTTAATCAAAATTATTGGTCAATTTTTTCAAAATCAAAGAAACTATTTTTTGACCATTTGTATAATAATGTGTGGTTATCGATTTTTCTTAAAATCTTGTAACATCCTCGCAGGACATTGATTTTGGTTTTAGAACTACTTACAATTTTAGAATTTACTGTTCACAGCCAGCCCTTTTATTGAGGGAAGATAATGGGTGCTAAGGTATTTAATTTCGTACCTATATGTTGCCATGGTAACTTAGATTAGTACTACCTTACATGAATATTAGAGAATCTAAGAATAATGGATATTATTCATCAGGAAATGAAAACTGATACCTGTGACGCTAGGATGAGAGAAAACGTATTCAGCTCGTGTGTACTTTTTCTGTGCCTCGCTTTTGTTTGGCTTGCTTGCAAATTTCAAAGAATATATATGAAAAGGTATGCTCCCTCTATTACATTATATACACCTGTACTATGAGAACATTTTCTTCTGGCGTAAAGAATTGAAACAAAACTTTAACAGCACCTAAGCCCTGAATCCCACTTCACTCTGATTCCAAGAAACAGTTGACAGCTGTATTAAAACCACAATTCCCTTTGTGAGTCGTTTGCTATTTAACAGTCGACTGTCAGCTATCGATGTGCCTCGTTGGCATTTGTTTTATTTCCTCTTTGGGCAGTTGTGTATCAGTATTTGTACGAGAATTGAGCTGTAAATGATACTTAGTATATAGTAAGGTAAGTTCTAAGTTGTAATTTGCTTCCTTTTGCTTTGAGAATATGCCAATCCAGAAAGGTATGGCAGCCTTAAGGATCTAAATTGGCGTGTTCAGTTCTGCAAGTGCCAATTAATTTTCTGCCTTGTGCGCATGCCGTACAAATTGCACGGTTTTCATTACTATGATCTCGTTCCGGAATTATTAATGCGAGTGTTTGGCCCAGTGCACTTAAAAGTATCACACACAACGGAATTGACGCGAGCGGGCCTTCATGGAGTGGAAAAGTGTAGATTACAAAATAATGCAATACGTGACGAGATAGACGTGGCCGTCATTGTTGGACGGGGGGTGGGGGCGTTTCCGCTTGGCTGCCACTTTGTGTCGGCCCCGATAACCGATTGACCATTATGTTAAAAGGCGTACAGTGACAGGCAGATTCAACTCTACTCTTGCGTAAAGAAATTCCGCGATAGCGAGCGTTCTTTCTGCAGTTGGTTGCCTCCGACAACAGATTACTGCTGTTTCGCATGAAATGGAATCCAACGGACAAAGAAACAAACCCTCGCTTTTGTACTGTTTTGGTTTCAACTGTTTCATCCTTTGGTCCCTGCTTACTTTGTTAGAACACAACCAGGGAATAAAGAAATTGTGTTTTTATTTACGAACACTATGGTTCTTAGCGTCCCATTTACGAGCGAAGGACTTTAATGTTGCTCATAGGGCTCTTTGTGAGGATTGAGCTTATTTTACGTGCCGTAAAAGACGGGACCACCGGCTTTACTTCCCCTCCGAAGTAAGCCACGCTAATGATTTTTACGCCCGAAACTATCGATCGATTTGGATCCCAAATTTGGGAACCAGAAGATCGCCCACACTGACAAGAGGTGACTAAATTGCGGAAATAGCCAAACTATGGCACCCTTTAACCCCCCCCCCCCCAAGGATATGCAGGAACAAAAGTGATTTCACATGCCTTTTTCTACCCAGTCTTTAAAAACTGTTTAAAACTTTTCTTCTCTCTCATTTAATCTACTCTCAACGTTTGTAGACATGCTTTTATTGCACAGAAACATTTCCATCAACAGAAAAGGTGAGAAAACTCGTGGAAAATGATTAATGCGATAGAGGGTGTGCTGTAATGAGATTTGTATTTTTATTGAGTAAAATTTTTCTGTCTTTTAATGTACATGTTATAATAAAAAAGAATCATTCGGAATCAAGAGGACTTTGAGGCTGTTTACAGAAGAATGAAGGTATTTTGTTTTCATTTGTATGAAAATATCTTAAATATATTAATTAGGTTACTGTTGAGAAAATACACAATTTTGAAAAGGATAGTTTGTGGTTTCCTTCTTTTGTTTTAAAAAGGTTGTGTACATCTCATAGCTATGTAAAGAGTACGGAATTTCAAAGCCATATCATAACGATCAGCTTTAAAACATGTGAGTATCGTTTCAGCCTGCTGTACTCTCATAAAAAGAATCTCTGCAACTGTTTATTCGATTAAACATGAGCTAGATAGATGAATGAACGTTTGTAAGTGAAATGTGAGATCGGTAACATAAATCCAGTAATGGGCTTGGCAACACTGCAACAAGGACAATGTAGTGAACGTGGGCCGCTCTGAACACGACACGCCACGCCACGCCACGCCACCAAAATAGTCTGTCTTAATCCAGTAGAACAAATGCCTGCGCACAGTGAAGGAAAATGTTGTTCTTGAAATAAATGACAAACTGTGTTCATCAGCTGGCGATTATGACTGTCGTTTGTTTGCAGCGAAATAAAAGCGAAACAGTGTTCGCAGGAAGCTCTTAATGAGGCGTTTGAACGTGGTGTGGTCGTTCTTATTGTTGAGATGAATGGTGTATTGCCCTAAATCATAGCAGGGACGTAGGCGAGAGAGTAGAAACAGCTGCACCGTCACTTTGATTCACTGCCCAACCTTTTGAGAAACACGGCCGTGTCTGCAAACATAAGTAATTAATTTTAATTTGCTGCGGTTTTTATTGCCGTATCAGATATGTTACCAGCAGCGCTTTGATTCACTCCCCTCTTGCGTTTAAGCGCGACTAATCGGAAAAGGCTGCAGGTTTTCTTTTTTTCTTTTGTTATACCGAGGCGAATTACAGAGGAGAGTGGTTCATGACACACGGGAGGGATTCGGATTTCTAGCGAAACGGATCCGTTATCCAGCCACTCCGAAAATGTTACTGGCTAAGATTTCCAAGCAATTCAGCTTTTACTTTCATCCACACAATGTACTGTTTGCCCAGGACAAGAAGGCAAGCTAGAGGAATGTGTAGCGTAATCACTTTTGCTGTCCTCACGGTGTACATGCTCCCCTTCCGAGTATGACAAGGATGGAAGATTTGTTTAAATAATACAAGTGTTGTCACATAACTCACCCATTACTAAAACAAATATTAGATCTGGCAGCATGGATGACTTATAGGCACTCTCATACACCCATGTCCTAGTGAGCAGATCCGTTACCGAAGCAGATAAAAATTCTAGCTGCACTGCCCTTCATTCCCCTCTAGTCTTGTCGTGGGCATACAGTACTCTTTGTGTAACATTTCAGAATTGCATGAAAATTGCATCATGTGAAATTTTCTGAATTTGCTGGGGAAAAATATGCTCTAAAAACTTGAAATTTCCAAATTAAAAATGATTTATTCTAAATTTTTAACCTAAATTATACAAATATAAATTACAATTGGTAGTGTTTTTTTTTTTTCCTTTTAAATTTACGTCCTCCAACGTTACGTCATATCGGACGATGAATGGAATGGGTGAAATGATGCTCAAATGAGCCCAGGGTAGAGCTTAGAGTTGCCCGACATTCGTCTTTCATGATAAGGGAAAACCCCGGAAAAACCTTATCCAGGTAACTCAACCTGACCGAGATTCGAACTCGGAACCTCTTGAACGTGAGGCAGACAGGCTACCACCACGCTGCCAATTCGGGAATTTATTATTATTATTATTATTATTATTATTATTATTATTATTATTATTATTATTATTATTATTATTATTATTATTATTATTATTATTATTATTATTATTATTATTATTATTATTATTATTATTATTATTATTATTATTATTATTATTATTATTATTATTATTACCTGTCATCAGAATTTGAAAATAATTACGTATTCATTTCTCAAAAAGAGAAATCGTCTTTCATTTTATCCCCAGCTTTTACTTCTTTCTTTTTCTTTCACTTTCTTCCTTCTTTCTTTTTTCTCCTTTCTTGTTCATTAAAAAATTCAGTTTTAAAGCCATCAAATAGCCACCAGTTCTAGAATTGACTATCGCTTAGATCTACTGTATTTCCTTATTCCCATTGTGTCTTCCAGGAAAATAAATAAAAATTTGTGCAAATGTTTATCTTGTTTATCGTGAAATATTTCTCTATTTAGAGGAATAAAAATAATTTCCTGAAAAAATAGGCAGAAAACGTCATGCAAATGTGACAGTTTTACTGTTTGGGTGAAGCAGAATTCACAGTAAAATCTGGTATATGCCATTATCATTTTAAAAATATGTACTTAAAATTAGAATTTAGATTACAATTCAGGAGGGTTTCAAAGTACAACAGAGTGATAAATATTACTGATACTAATAAGTCAAAGATGCCAAATGAAAGTATGGAGTACAAACACCTACAGTAACTAATTTTTGAGTTTTCTGCAGATTTTTATCCAATTCTTCTTAAAGAGGAACTTCAAGTTTAAAGAAATGTAATGTTCCTTAATTTTCGCCACTTACTCTTCGGTAAAAGAAATGCAGGTTATGTGGTAGTGAATGGAGTGCAATAAATATTAACGTATTTGCTCGATATAAATTTGTATGCAATATTTCAGGCTTGGCACTTGTTACCATTTGTTAACTTTGTTTTAAAGCTGAACAACATGACATTTTAATAAATGTGTCGATATATGTATAGCATAGATTTTGAATTAAGTTCATATATCAGAAAAAAAGTTGAATGTATGCTTTAATATTACAAGTGTATTATTTATTACTTGGATGTCTTATTTCAGAATCGGCTCCTCCTTTCCTGTCAAGGTTTATATTTATTTGAATTGTTGCAGCTAAGGTGGTTTCCAAGCAACTCCAGGGCAGTAAACGATATTGTTTTGTTTTTCAGAGCCTTGCTTGCAACTAAAAAAAGAAGATCTGCTACTGCGTAATTAATGACATCACTCGTGAATTATTCAGCATGGAATACCAATTTGACGCCTTGGTTTAATGATATGTTCTGCTTTATTCTTTTTCAGGGAGCAGTTTTTAATGGTGTTTCTGAATGTTGAATTTCGCTATTTGTAATCTTGTGTTGTTTTTGTCTTATGAATGCCTTTGCAAATTTGTGCACATGTGTAAATGCATAGCTGTATCCTTCCCTCCCCTCACCATTTTTTGCGTACACTTGGTTCTATACATGCCGTTCCTACAACTGCACCTTCGCAACCTTTACAGTAAGCACGTACGTGTGGGGCGTTTTGCTTTTGTTATTCGACCATGCAGTGGCGGATGTGGAGACCACGAGACTGAGATTTGAGAAGAAATTACATTTTCGGTTTCTGAATTTTATCATATAAATTAAGACACCTGCCACTCATTTCGGCGAAATATTTTTCTCGATCTAAAAGCCCAGTGACATGCTTAATTTATCCGAGCGCTCCTTTCTACATAATTCCATAGAATCCGCCCACTTCCTGCTCTATTTGTGGCTTTTCCCTCGGTTTTGTGGTGTTGTGTATGAAAATGCATTTCTTACATTTCGGGTTTTCTCCGATTTGTACGCAAATTTACATATATAAACGTGGTATCCTGTTTAAAATACGGATTTTATGATTGGATATTAGAAATGGAAGTTTTACTTCAACAACTTCATAAATACTAAAAATTATTTCACTGTTTTAACTTATTTTCAGAACATTTCACTATCCCACTTCTCTAAAAATGTTATTAATACATTGCAGTTCTTTTTTTTTTAAAACAAATGCATTTTTTGTTAATTTAAAACATTTAATTAAATTATCTCAGAAAATATTTGGGCTAAAGATTTCGATTTTACTCACATTAAATGGCCTAAAAAAAAGTGACAAGTTTAGAAAATTCAGGCTGAATGCTCAATTTCTTCTCGGGCAGCAAGCCGGGTGAAAAGACGATTAGGGAGTAGCATCTCTACCATCATCAGGAAATTTATTAAATGTTATAACCACAAATGAATCACTGGATATAATACAAATATAAACAAAGACAAAACACTGTCAAAAAGACTACTTTCAGTAAATTTAATACAGGTCAAGAGATGGCGTGAGTATAGAAAATTAATTGGGTCAAAGAATCGTAACTACTTAACTTGATTATCAAGCTATATTGATTTGTGCTTCTTAAGTCAACGGATTTCCATTTTAAGGTCGGTTTCCAAGAGCTGAACTGAAATCCAGCATCACGATTAAACGTTCTCCTCTTGGACGAAATGGCCAAAGCCTCCTTAATTCTCCGCTCCCATCACGATTAAGCGTGCTTCTCTCGTAGGAAAAAGCCAAGTCCTCTTTAATTCTCCGCTCCCATCACGATTAAGCGTGCTTCTCTCGGAGGAAATGGAAAAAGCCTCCTTAATTCTCCGCCTTATTATTCGATTCCCCATAGGGGAGGGGACCCGTCCCCTTCAGCTGCCGTGGTGCGGGCGCTGCAGACCCATGGCACTCCTGGTACCTCTGACGTTACTAGAGGAACCTCGGGCCGAACATTCGAGCCCCTCCCGGAATGGGAGTTGTTCGGATTGGGTTGGACTCGAGGGGGCAGTGGGAAATGGGGTACGCCTCCGGTAGGGGTTGAGGGAAGCCATATATCCCCGCGTACTAACCTGCATAGCTAGTAGAAGGTGTGTTAGATCACCAGGCGGCCCTACCGAGGTCTAATCGGTAGCCTTCCCATTTTGGAGTTGGCGCGCGTAAGTGGCGTATCCACTTCCATCCCGTCTTGAGTCCACAGGACCAGATGGGGGGGGGGGCTTGTCAGTCTCTAGGTCTTGCCCTATGGAAAGCCCCACGGAGACGCCGGGCGCCCTTTTGGGACAGCTGGGTAACTGCCTGGTCTTTAGAGGGGGGGGGTCAGTCTTCACGCTGTGTGGATTGCCCTGGTGGATATATTAATCTACTAAGCGTTTCGGTTAATCGATTAAATCACGCAGCACTACTTTTTCGCTGCTCTGCGCCAAAGTCCTTAGTGAATTAGGGGACGGGGGAAGGCAATGATACGCGGAAGAATACATGTGAGCTGGGCAAGGTTATGAAAAACAAGGACTTTTGTATGAAACAAAACCTAGAAACAAATTATTTTTTGACTACATTTGGCTCCATCTCCGCCCAGTGAAACTTTGCGCGAGATTGAAAACGTCTTTCGCCCATTCACGTGTAGAAAGGTTGTACTACTTTTTAGTAATTAATGTCAAGATAACGTTGCCTAAAAGCTTGTTCATCAGAATGAGTTACACATTCTAAAGAAGCAGGCTGCTGCCATATAAATAATGCATAGATCACGATAAGAAAGCCATCAGGGGTAATAACCTCGGTACAGCCAGCAGTCAGGACAGAAACGGATCCGGCGTCCCTAATGAGACGTTGAGACCATATATTCCCAAACCTATAAAATTGGAGAGGGGAATTTTATGGGCCCTATCTTGACAGTATTAACTGGAGCGTGTAGCTCTGCCAAGGTAAACCTTTTCCCTGACAGATTTAACGAGTTGCAGGACGCACCAGGACAGCTGTTGAGAGTAGAAGCTACATAAATACCGCTTCCAGTGCAGAAAAGGCGCTTCATTAGCGAAGTCGCTTCTTTTTATTTCGCCGCTTTAGGATAATACCAAGTGACTTATTTGCGCAAGAAAATAAACGCTATCCATTCCAATTTTCTTCCATCTGATTAAGCGTCATTCGTGTGCGAACCAGCAAAAGATTCGAGCAGAGCGTGTAAATACAAAGCGACAAGGTATTTCAAATCTTATGGGGCATTCACAATGAAGTAAAATGTTCTAAATAATTTGACTTATATTCTTTTTCGAATGAGAAGTCGCTGTTCTATTTTTTCCTTTTCTGGCCATGCAAATAGAAACGAATTTCGAAGTCATCACATAACGACCATCTCTTTATTTGACTATCACTCCTGATCTGTAGGGGTACTGGTGTTTATCATTTTGAAATCATAAATTTAGCATTTTGATTTTTACATTTAGCATTTTATAGCATTTTAAAAAAGTTTCATTTGAGTAATTTTTTAAAATTATGAATATTAATATTATTTATAAGAGATTTAAAACATATTTATGGATGCTTATTAATGACAGTGAGTTAAAAGTGCATAAAGTGTCAACTTATTTTACATTAATCCAGGCTAAAGCATACTACATGGCACAAAAAGGATAAATCCATACTGATGTAGAACTAGCACAATAAAAAGAAATTGCACAAAATTGGCGTATGCCATAACTCATAATTTAATGATTCAGTAACACTGTTCAATGAAAGCAGTGTTTTGTCATTTGAGTCCACATGTTACCCACAATCAAATTATGTATTGTAATTTTACGTCCTCCAACGTCAAGGGTCGCGCCGTGGCTCAGTGATTAGATCGCTTGGCTCTCACCAAGGCGGCCCGGGTTCGATCCCAGGCGACCGCAAAGTGCGATTGGTGGTGGACAACACGGCGCTGGGCCGGTTTTCTCCGGGACCTCAGGTTTCCCCGGCCATCTCATTCCACCGGTGCTCTATATTCATCTCATGTATCATCAGTGTCACCGCCTGCGGTGCCGTATGTAGTAAAAGCGGGCGTTAAACACTACACATTTAATTTCCAACGTCAAGTCATATCGGACGGTGAGCCCGCCTCTGTAGGTAGCATGTCTGTCTCACGTTCAACAGGTCCCGAGTTCGAATTTCGGTCAGGGTGAAGTACCTGGATAAGGTTTTTTTCCGGGCTTCCCTTATCGTTAAAGACGAATGTCGGGTACCTCTAAGCTCTATAGACCACGGGTTCATTTGAGCATCATATCACCCTATATGACTTGACGTTGGAAGACGTAATTATATATATCGGACGGTGTATGAAATGATGGATAAGGGCAAACCCCAGATAAAACCTTAACCAGGTAACTCACCCTGGCCGAGTTTCGAACTCGGCACCTCTCGAACTGAACAGACACTCTACCATCTACGCTACCGAGGCGGGCTAAATTATATTTACTGAAATATCTTTAGGACCCCAAATGCATTGCAGAGCAATGGTGGAACAGTAAGCTAATTTAGCGGGAAGAGTTACTTTCCACATTCCGGAAGAGTGGTCACTTAGTTTTTAACTTTCTAAACATGCAAAAGTTCCACAGACTCTTCAGTTGAAGTTTCCAGAAGCAAAAGCATTGGAGAGTATAGTTACTTGGAAAATCTTCGGTTTCGCACTTTTATCAGGCTATGTCGCATTTGCGAAAAATCACCACTCCTACACATAGAATAGGGAATGATAAAAGGCTCAGGAGAGCACCTTCGGAGCTGAGTACTGCACATAGGCTGTCAGCAGGCCTATTGCCTCTTACGCGACCTATCGGAGGAAGGCATGAAGGGAAGCCTCGAAGATTCGAACAAAGATTCAAATCCTGACACGTGTGCTGCTTTAAGCTCCGGGGCTCCCTTATGCAAGCGCCAGGGAGAATTCTTTGGCAGATCCACTGTAAAACCGCTATATATTTTTTTTTTTTTTTCATTTACGTCTTCCAACGTTAAGTCATATCGGACGATGAATGAAATTGGTGAAATAATGCTCAAATGGGCCAAGGGTCCATGGAGCTCAGAGTTGCCCTACATTAGTCTTTTAGGATAAGGGAAAACCCCGGGGAAAACCGTATCCAGGTAACTCACCCTGACCGAGATTTGAACTTGTTTTTCGTAATTTACGTCCTTTCACGTTTTTTAAAAAGTCATCTCGGACGATGAATGGAGTGGGTGAAATGATGCTCAAATGGGCCCAGGTTTCATGGAGCTCAGAGTTGCCCGACATTAGTCTTTTAGGATAAGGGAAAACCCTGGAAAAACCTTATCCAGGTAACCCACCCTGACCGAGATTCAAACTCGGGACCTCTTGAACGTGAGGCAGACACGCTACCATCTACGCTACCAAGGCGGGCGTAAAACCTCTAAGCATTCCTAAATATAGAAGTATACAAAATGAAGCACAAGAATAAATTCGTGGTAGAAGAGGAATTTTCCTATCGACCTGGAAAACCCGTGAAAAACTCCAAAGCCAGGATGCCGGTCCTACGGGATTCGGGACTTCCCATTGTGTAGCCAGTTTTGTAAATAAACTAGTATTATTTCGAATAACTAATGCAACTTGGAAGCCAGACAACTTGCTGACAGGACCGCCGTCTTAACATTTCATAGCTATGTGAATGTTTAAAAGCTTTCAGCGTCAGCAGGAACATATCTGACGGCTTTCAAACATTGCGTGAATAAATCGTGTTAGTGCTCCATTAAAACCAATAGATCTGACAAATACAATTTTCAGCACGCGATATTTGGACGAGTCCGTTCACGCCCTTGACATACAAACGAAAACTTGGCTAATAATTCAAAGAGACGGCAATAAATAGCATGGCTGTGTGTAGACATTGTCAGAGGTCCACCGGAGTAATTGCTCTTTAGTAAACGTACACACCGTAGCATTTGCCAAGCCGAAGTATTGCTATATTTACGTATCTGTCATAACCCCAAGCTATAGTAAGCTAGCACAATGACCAAGTGCGAACAGGGGGGAAGTTAGCAAATCTTCGACATGGAAGACTTTTGAGCCTATGCCCCACAGAGGGAAACTTTTTCTACCCAGCTCTTACACAAGCTTGTTCTTAGTGACATTTAGAGGTATATTTTTTGTAACCTCTGCCAGTTATTACTCGCAATGATTTCCTGGTTCCACAGTTATTTAAATATTAATCATTTACCACTTAAATTTACTCCAATAAATGATGTAAATGAGTTTACAAAAATATCTCTTTAAATATTTAAATTGTCTCCTAATGCCAGCCTCGGTAGCAATTTAAAATCAGTAAGGTTTTCATCATGGAACAGGCTGGTGATTCAGCCGAAATAAAACGCAATCGAGGCAGACCTTTAAAAATTCACAAGAGGCGAATGGTCGTGCATTGTTTTGCGGTGCTTAAGGGTATGTATGACTGAAATTTTCAAATTCTGAACTAATAATGCTAGCTTTTTCAAATTTACACCATAGGTGTAGTATATTCTAAACATGTTACAACCTAAATTTAAACCATTTTTCTTCAGCAGTTTAGAAATTATGATAAATTTTGTATGTTTTTTGCTACGTCACTAAAAAAGTCCCTTGCGACAAAATATTTTGTATTTTGGTCTAATATTTTAACCCTATGTTCATAATACACATACTTTTTGAAATTGCTCTGGGCTTTTCTGTGTCTCCTTTAGTTTAGGTCACAAACATTTTTTATTTAATTTTTTATTTTATTTGTCTAAAAAACTGTAAGTTTTGTGTTTGAAGATTAAAAATATATGCTTATATACATTTCACAATAAAACCTAGGGCAATTTCCATTCCTCATGATATTCTGAACCTGTGTAGGAAATTTCATGAATGTAGTACAAAAACTGCATCGCAAGGAGCATTTTACAGGAAGAAAAATACTGAAAATATGAACATTGAGAAAACAGCGATTAAAGATTTGATTGCATAACTCACATTAAAATCCACCAGGCTGATAGGTTGGACCCTCAGATTTCTTTTTCCTCTCCTCTGTTGCTGCTCTTTCTACCTTTTTCTTCTTTAGATGTTGCTTTTCTTCTGCACAACTTCGCTTCTTGCTTTGCAGGATACGAGTCTGATCTCACTGCACTGAAGTTTTCCTTGCTGAGTCTACTACACTTTCACCTCTGATATTTTGCTGCAGCTCCAGTGACTTAAGACTACCCATGTTAAACTCACTGATGCTTTTAATAACAGCAAGATCCAATTTTTGTTTTGATATGAAAACTTCCTTTGGGCACTTATTCCATATGACATGATGCAAAGATTCATTGGCATTCTGTGTTTTTCCTGTTTTGCACCTCTCTAGTAATGTTGTAGAAGCCAGCCTCTCATATATTGGCAACATTTTAGGAACTATTTTGTCTGAAAGCCTTATTTTTCTTTTCTTGAATTGAAAATTTAAGAACGGAAAACAGACAAAGAATGTGGATGTAGGCAAAAGAGGGCGTGACTCTGACAGAGTTTAAAGGCCACCGACATTTAAATAAGCATTTAAAAATGGCGTCCGGAGGCAAATTATGCATTTTTCACATTCGGGAATGTCTAAATTATTTTATAGAATTAAAATTAAAAAAGTCGTTATTTTCACGATTTTCATGAAATTCAGTCATACATACCCTTAAGGAAAGAAATCCGGAATCGTTTATAAAAAACAAATAGAAACTGGCGATCTTCTTGGCGTTTCCGCAAGTAGTATTTAGAAGTTAGCGCTGCTATATATACTACTAGTGTTGTAAAACTTATGCGCGTGTTTGTAGTTTCTAGCACGTGACGAGTAGAGTGAGCTCCGCCTTGTTTACAGCAGGATTAAACTAGCGTGAGATAGAGTATGCTATCTTGTGCACATGTGTCGATGCTGCCATCTGTCCGCACGTTTGCAAGCAGAAGTGCAGTCGTCTAGCGCTAAGGTCTCTGTGGACGGATGACGTAGCAAGATGGGATGTTACAGTTGCAAAACGTTAACCGAGACAGACAACTCCGTCATGGTATCATCACGTAGTTAAACGTAAAGTAAAATTAAAAAAGAGAATGAAATCTTCCGACTGTCATATGTTTGAAACCCATCAGTCATATTTCCTGAAACACTTCATGACCTGAAAACCTCTTCCTGTCTTTCCAGACGAGTTAATTAGTGGAGTTTTATTTCAGATGCCTCGCACTTTCACGCTTTTGTCTCCAGACGGATAGAGTGACACAGTGCTGTTGCTAATAATACTCACCATGTTCCTTCCAGGTCACGCAGATGTCACGGAATGTGCTCTTCTTTTTTTTCAGATTTCTTTTTGGCGAGAGCACGGGAGAAAAAAGACTTTAATGAACACTAATGACATTAAGAGTTGTCTGTTTTATTCGCCGTTAATTTTCTCTTTTCTCTCCTCGTGTTGTAGCCTTAAATTGGAGTGTGAAAAGTTGGCCAGCGAAAAGATAGAAATTCAAAGGCATTACGTCATGGTGAGTATAATATGTACATTTTTCGCCCACCCTTGTGATGACACTGTCAGAGGGGGGAAGGGGCTGGCCTGGCAGAAAGAAAAAGTGCTCTGGAAACAAAATCTTTACCCACGAAGAACCATATTAGATCTTAAATATATAAAGAGTGGATTTATCACATTACTTTCTTATATTCTGACCTAAATTTTTACTAAATAATTGTATGAATTAAAATTTTACTTTTGGTTTTTACTTCCCTCTCTGGATGATGTAAAGGTGTGTATTTATCATGGGGAGCAGATTTATAGGCACCAAAAATTTGTGGAACAGGCGGGCAAAAAGGCACTAAAAATTTGCTAAGTAAACACTTAGAAATACACAATTTTAGTAAAATGTATGCTAAAATGCATTATAAATGCACTATAACAAAATGACAATCATCGCAAGATATGCTGCAACAAATTCGCTAAACACATACTATTTTGTGGTTCCCTAGGCAAAATAGTTACAGATTTCATAAATTGCTCGACAGCAACCCCGGAAAAATCTGTATCTAGGTAACTCACCCAGACTGAGATTCGAACTCAGGACCTCATGAACGTTAGGCAGACACGCTAGCATCCATGCTACGGAGGCGGGCTCTTTTTTCCGTCCTCCAACGTTAGGTCATATCGGACGATAAATGAAATGGGTGAATGATGCTCAAATGAGTCTGGGGTCCATGGAGATTAGTTACCTGACACTCGTCTTTCAGGATAAGGGGAAACCTCGGAAAAACCGTATCCAGGTAGCTCATCCAGACCGAGATTCGAACTCAGGACCTCATGAACGTGAGGCAGACACGCTACCATCCACGCAACGGAGGCGGGCAAAGTGTGGAGTAATTAACTATGTCAGAAAAGGAAAACATGGGTTTGGGGCGAGCTTAAGGGTGAAAATTGAAATATCTGAAGCTTTTGTTGGATTTGTTTCAAATTTATAGCATTTATTTTTGTGATCATCAAGAATGGGATAACACCAAGTTTCAGCTTTCTAGTTACAATAGTTTCTGAGGAATTAACAGTTTATGTCTAAATTACAGGCGACTTTCAAAATGTCCCACTGTACCTATGTGAAATATTTGTCTTCGCCATATCTAGGGAGGGAAAAAATACTACCTATATAACAATTGTTATTTTCCTAAGCGCTTTCAGTAAGAAGTAAGCATTATAATCCTTTTCAATACAAATAACAAAAACACAACAAATGTAAATGGGTACACTTAATGTGCAGTTGCCCTTACAGGCATGTTTAGAATTTCATACAGATTAATATAAAACTGCATCCTGTGGAACATTTTGAAGTTAGGAAAATGTAGAAAATGTGGAAACTGAGAAATCTGAGGTTAAAATTACGTAATAGCAGCTACGATACAGGTGTAGGGTTATTTAAATAGTCATGTGACTTCTGTAGTGTCGCTAGAAAAAAAAAGACTTTATATTATTGAAGTATGTCTATTAATTTTAAGACAAAAAAGCAACTAAATTTGTATTGTAAGTTTTGGGGCCAATTTGTACGGATGTGTCTCCTTAATAAACCCCTTTTTGTATACCCAGTGTGCGGCAGTAAGAAACTTCTCTTCCCCGAAAACTTCACGTTGAAAGCAACTAAAGCAAAAGCTGTTGTCACAAATTACAAACAGAAGAAATTGGCTAAAAATGCAGTTTTAGACACTAATAAGCAGAATAGGTACAAACGTATGAAATAGGTATTTATTAGGCACTAAAAATCTAAGAAATTAGGCTAATAATTGTAGGAAACGTGTTTGTAACTTAAAAGCCTACGTTTCTGAACAAAGGAATAAAATAGGCAAATAAAATAGTCCAAAATCTGCCCCCTAATCATGATCTTGCATTGCACAGGATTTGTTTGTCACATGCATTGCAATTTAGAAGAGCGGAAAGGAGTAGGAAATAGCGCAGAAGAAAACTGACGAAAAAGGAGGTTTTATGTAAGATTGCTATTATTTTCATCAGAGATATCATTTTGAGAAACTTTTGTTTTTAGATACTTCAGTTGATTTGCATTTTTTTAAAATTACGATCTCCAACGTTAAGTCATACCGGACGATGAATGAAATGGGTGAAATAATGCTCAAATGAGCCCAGGGTCCGTAGAGTTTAGAGTTCCACGATAATTATCTTTCAGGATAAAGGAAAAATCCTGAAAAAATCTTATCACCGTGGCCAAGATTCAAACTCGGTACCTTTGAATGTGATACAGTCACACTACGGAGGCGGGCCGGTTTATGGGAGATATATCGCTTTTCGGATGTGTCTCCGAGTACGTCAGTGCCACCTAGCGGTCCTTTTGTGCCAAGTTTGTTAACCCAAGATGAAACTTCAAGCAAAAGGCCATGTGCCAGCATAAGGAAATCCTTTCTTGTCGAGATGGCTGCAGGCAATTGGGAGGAACCTTACTTCGCGACACAGCCGTTTTCTGACCAAGAAGTACACAATTTCCTTGCAAACCTCCGCCAAGTACAAATATTTATAAAAGCTGGAGTAAAACTGGAGTCTTTTTGTTTGCTCATGCTTTTTGATTTTTGCTGCTGAAACTGTATATTTATGTCAACATTTGCTGAAGAAAATGCAGCAGATGTGCTTTATTTACAGCTACGGTGGCCCAATCAGCAGTGATTTTAAATAGGGGCTGTTCAAAAAGCAAATAAAAAATGAGGGCATATGTAATTTTGCAGTGATCCACTGATATTTTCATAGAGATTTTCCAAAATGTCTACCCTGACTTATTTTCCTTGAGTTTTGAAGGAAATGTTGCCAATGCAACGCCATCTCACAATTTATTGTTTCTTTTGTCTTTTATTTTCACTAAAAAATTTGTTTTAGCGTCATCCAATTGTAATGAAAACTTGTTTTAGTGCATTGGGGATTGTAGGATATACTTTCATGTTTGAACTACCATGTAACTTTCTCTGCGTGTGGGAATGAAATACATTTATTTATAAAATAGAGCACAACTTTTACTTTTCTGCTATGACTGCCTCCTCATCTCCATACCCCGTGGGTCTGTGACGGTGTCTTGGCTGGGTGCACATTCATAACACACCTCCTAAATCGCTCTGAAACAATACTTCACACTAGATGATCACTTTGAGCACAGAAAAAAGTGACAAACGCTTGCCTAGCGGACATTTCACTTGTTTTTCTTTTCCTCTCTGAAACAAAACATCTGAAAGTGCCTCTGCTGGAAAAGTTTCAATCCACTTTGATTTGAATAACAAATGAATGCAGTATCGAAGTTGAATGTGAATCTTGGAAAAATTAACAGTTTTTGTTCTATGACAAAAAGTTTGCTTATAAAACTAGCTGGAAGCGATCATCTAGTGTCAAAATGCTATATGTGCTTGAATGTTTTAATGTATGTCTGACTAACCAATAGTTTTCCAGCTTTGTGTACTTGAATGTTAAATGTTTTTTATGTTTTAAGACGCTACTGGGGCATGGCAAATTTGCATTTTCTGTTCTTTTTCTTTTTTTCTCTCGCTTTTCCTGTCTTAATTCCACATCCGTGTTGCATTTTCTTTCACGGCAAAATTATTTAATTTTCAGTTTAAAATTGGAGTGCGAAAAATTAGCTCAGGAGAAAACAGAAATGCAAAGGCATTATGTGATGGTAAGTACGCAAAGTTAGTAGTTAGCCTTTTGCTAGCATGCGCACACGTTTTCTCTAGCTTCGGCGTTCTCGGCAAGTTACTGTGGGTAGGCGCGGCCTCGATAGCCGGGAAGTGGGGCCGCTGTAGGTCGGAGGTGGTCAAACGCTTCTGCAGTCGAGTTCAGAGAATTTTTAAGGGTACTGCGGACTTAAAAAATATAAAATTAAAATTTAAGTACCAAATTTGCTCAGTATCTAAATGGATAATTTTATATCTTGTTAGTTTTTAACGTAGTTTATATTTTTCCAGTAAGTACGGTGAAAAATCTCTCGTAAGTCATAATATAGCAACTTATTTCAAATGTTATTGCCCTAGGTTAAATAGTCCTAGAGAAATTCTAGTGGTGACTGCTTTTAGTTGAGCTATCAATATCAATATAGAAAAGGGAGGGAAATGTCTTTAACAGAGAATATCCCAATTTATTGCATTGTTTAGAAAAGTTATTCACACCAAACTTAAGCACCTTTTCAGTTGTTTGCTTAAATGTTTTAAAAGTATTATTTTAAAGCTAACACCCGGAAGAAAATAAAAATAACTTTTTAAGTACATATAAAAATAACTTTTTAAGTACATTTTTGCCTTTCTTAGTTGCCTTAAGCTGCCGAAAGCGAAATCACTGTAGCTTTGCTCGTTTCCTTTATGTAGAATAGCATTAAACACTTCTGAAGTATTTCCATTAGAGCTTAGTTTTGACCGTAGTGGAAGTATGTTACTTTTTTATTGTAGAAACACTTTTAATGTTCTAAGTATATTTTGCAGTCTAGAGCAGCTTCCAACACTATTGTAAATAGTGGTAGATTTTATGTAGTTTATTTCAGTATTTTGTCCTAGGAACAATGCCCATACTTTTGCAATGCTTTTTTGCTTTATGGATTTTGTACATTTAAAATGGTTGTAACAAGAAATATGCTAAATTGAAAACCAAGAATACGTAATATCTCGAAAATGGCTGACTACAAAAAAAAAGTAAGAAGAAAATAAAATTGTGTGTACTTAAGACCACACGACAGAAGCGAAAATTTAAAAAATATTCATTATAAATTATTCTTAAAAATTATTTTCAAAAATGTAATGTTGACACTCATTGTTGGGCAGAGAGGCCAGTGGCGAGCTAAACATTTCATGCCTTATGCTAAATGTGCTCGCAAATGAAAATACTCGGAAACAACTGAATGACGACGTACTTGCGACCGTGCGAGCGAAGAGGGTTATACATAAAGGATGTGTAAAGCAAGTAAAATCAGATCACTTAATATACTGTTTTACATGTATTTTATTTTTATATTAAAATACATGCTATTTCACAGACATTTTGTTTCTTTCTGATACACACATTTCATTGCATTTTATTTTTAATAAAAAATACAAGTTCATACATATCTTATAACATAATTATATGGTATTCATTTGGGTATTTGGATATTTTATGAATATTCGGAAATGTTTATTTACATATACATGTTACACATATTATTACATATCCGTACATATACTCATTACTCCATATTTTATTACACGTTCTTACACATTTTCATACATATCATATTCCTTTCAAATGTTTTGTCACAATTGATACTGATATTAATACATTTTCAATTCAATTAATTTTTTTTTCAATTTTATAATTATTTTACTCTCCAAAAAGAAAAATACAGTACAATTTCAAAATAAAGAAGGAAAAAAAAACAGTACAATTTAACAAACAAGGATATATGATTATGCAATATATAAATGTAAAACTAGAAGAAAAAAAAAACCAAATAATGATTCGAATCATTTATTGCATATTAGACAAGAAGTTTAGTTTCTCACCCTTCATATACAGAAAACATTGAAATCGCCAAAAAAAATTGACTTTGATTTTTTAATGTTTCGTGGCATTTCTTAGGGTATATAGTAAAAATTAAATAAATAACAAAATGTCATTTTAATACGTACTAATTTTATTAGTTACGTCTTATTATATTTATTTATATACGTTTTACTATACACAATAAACCAAATTTTCAATAAAAATAACCAGTTCTTAAATGAAACATCTCTTTCACGAATTCCTAACACTTTAATTTCCAATTAGCACACTCGTTTTATTTTTCGTTTCTATGGTTTTAATTATTAATGTTCCGAACTTGGGTGATATCATCTGTTCCCTTTGACTATTATTATTGCTTAAAGTGGAATTTGACATGTTGTCGACTTGTTAACTGACAGAAGGTTATCTGACCGGATCGGTTACGGACACTTGACAGACGTTTGTAAGAACGGCCCTAAGACAATTATTTTTTTAATGAAACTCCTGTAGGGTTTCTGAATTTTTGATAGTATTTGAAATATGTTAAAGCATAACTGGATGCGTTTTGAGGCCCATCAGTATACCACGGCTGTTTTCCTTGATGTGGCACAGGCATTCGACAGGATTTGGCATGATGGTTTGCTCCTTAAGCTCTACCGCATCGGTCTTCCTAATTACTTATCACATCTAATACACAGTTTCCTCTACGACCGCAGCTTTTCAGTACGCATTGGTGGAATGCTATCATCCCCACGTAATATTGCCGCAGGTGTCCCACAGGGTTCTATCTTGGCCCCGACTCTATTTAATATATACATTTCTGATATTCCTGACTTAGCTCCTACTTCTTTAGCCCTTTACGCTGATGACACTGTACTATGTTATTCTCATGTTAATCTCCAGCACGCACAACAAGTAGTACAGCTCTCTTTAGATCTTGGTTCAGTACTTGGTGGATCTCATTGAACCCTCAGAAAACCGAGGCTAAAGTCTTCACTCTTCGCCGATATACTCCGCTTCCTCCGTTGTGTCTCTATAGGAACAAAGTCCCTTGGCTCCCCACTACAACTCCCGTTAAATACCTTGGAGTGCTTTTGGACTCTCGACTGACCTGGCGTGCTCACATCGATCGTCTTATATCACTGGCCTCCGGGCGACTTTCAAAACTCTCACCTCTGTTGCATCGCCGTTCCAGCCTCGGTCTACAGTCTTCACTGTTACTCTGCAAATCACTCGTTCGTCCGCTTATTACATATGCCTGCCAAGTGTGGGGGCTGCACATACATGTCATGTGCGTCGGCATGTTATACAGAATCGCTTCATGCGCATCGCTACCAGCGCTCCAAGGTTCATTCGCTACAGCTGCTCCATCACGAACTAGGACTCCTACCTCTTCACGACTACATTCCTAGGATCGCCCGTCGTTTCTTTTCCACACTGCAAGAAGTTCCAGGAGCTGTGTATTATAGCATCGGTGTCCGCACGCGCCAACCTTCACGCTTAAAGAGAAGACTACCACAGGACCTGCTTCTGAGTGATACATCTGATTCGTGATTCTAGTGCTTGATGTGTGTCTTACATCTCCAATATTGACTTAATTCCTCAGAGTATTATTGGAGTTCTAACTTAATGTAGTTAGGGGGCGGCCTGTTAGCCTACCCCTGAGTGTTATTATTCTTTAATTTACTGTTCTGTTACCTGATTTTCACTCTCATCTTTAAAGCATTGTAGTGCTGGTCGATCAATAAATAATTTTAAAAAAAGGATGCGTGTTGTTGATACGCCGTTGAGAGCGACAGAATATCTACGGTGTATAGCGGTATGGACAACATAAGACTGAAATAACAAATGATTGTGGGGCGGTTAGTTCGGATTGAGCCGACTCGAGCCGACTTCAACCGAATGAGCGGCATATATTCCAGCGTGACGGCTCAGTTTAATGCACTACCCACACAAATGCTAAAGGCGCCTAAAGAAGTTTTCACTTCAAAAGACAAATACATTTATCTTTTTAATAGTAAGATATGTGGGTTGTTTTCTTTAACTTTTATCAGTTATGTAAAAGGTAATCCAGAATGAAGAGGACTTCATGGTTGAGTTAGACTTCCAAAGTAATTCATTCCTAGATGGTAAACTGCGCCGGCAGAAAATGGTGCAAAAGCGCGTCCTGCGTGATGATACCTCATTTCCATAAATGAGTTTAAAGACAGGAATGCGGGTAAAACAGCACCGAAAGCGCGTTTTGTAAGAACCTGCGTTTGACGTTGTTTACTGAAACTGAACAGCTATGGCGATGATTGCCTTTGGATGCGCCCGCTTTTTAAAAAGCATGGAAATGAAATTTTGCTGTCTGGAAAACAAATAAAAAATGGCCGGAGTCGACACACTTCCAACCCTCCGGTGACATTTAAAAAATCATAAAACTGCGCGTTTAATACAAAACGTAATTGAATTATCGTAGTGGAACGGCCCTTGATAAAGATCGTTTAAACAAAACAAGATGGATTCAAAAGCTCGTGTGCTGTTTTTTCCTGAAAAAAAAAAGAAAAACGTTATTCATTTTTTTTTTCATCTGCCTGCGTTTGTTCTCAAAGCGCGGCGTTAGTTCATTCGAAAGCGACTCACAGAACATACAGGGATATTATATTGTATTTAAGGTAAGGTTTTGTGATTATTGAGCTCTGTCAACAGATTAAAAATAAAATAAGTTAATACAAATCACATTAATGTAAGAAAAGTCTGGTCTTTGTTACGTAAAACTACAAAAGGAACATCGTTTTTCAACTTATTAATTTCTTGACTTTTGCATTTAAACCTAACGTCAAATTTTGACAAATATGTTACATATACTTTGTATTAGAATAAATTTTATAAAAACACTGCAAATCTTTTCGAAATGGGACTTAGAAATAAATTCCTATAGTTTTCAAAATCGAAGTATCAGAGAAAATATTCAGCAAATACATTGTTTATTTTCGAGTCTAGGAACTCATTTGTTCGCCAGTTTAATTCTGTCACTGATTTTTTCAAGAATTACATGAAGTGTATCTGCCTCACGTTCAGGAGTTCCTGAGGTCGAATCTCGGTTTGTGTGAGTTATCTGTATTTTTTTTTCGGGCCTTCTCATTATCCTGAACGATTAATGTGGGGTTGTGATTTCATTACGGAGGGGATTTAGTACGTAGGCCACCATGCTGGCCCATTGTTCCTATGCCCCCAAGTGGGGCACCCCGGGAGTAAGGATGAGGCGATGGAGACAAAGGGCGGTCGACCCAAGGAGCCACGACAGTACAGAGGGCAGGGTCCCTACAGTTTACTTGATAGAGACTCCCCCCTACAGACCAGGACAACGGACTCGGACAACGGACCGAAATGGTCCCAGCAGAGGAGCTGAGGCCGGCAATCGACCTACCGGAGGAGGAAGTAGTAGCATATCATCCTGCCATGCACTACAGACGAAAACACCTGAGCCATCCCGCTCGGTAATTGGAAGTTGCTCTAAGTTCTGTGGACCCTGGTTCTCATTTGAGCATTTCACCTATTTTATTTATCGTCTGATGACTTAACGTCGCGCCGTGGTCGAGTGGTTGGACCATTCTCCTCTCGTCGTACATATCTACAAATTTTTTTGTCTATTGATATGCGGCATGTAGGAGAAAAAGCGTTTGGAAGTGTCGGGTGGTCATTGAGAGTAATATCAGAGTTTTGAAAGGTGGTCTATAATCCATTTAGTCTATAACTAAATATGTACGAGGGCTGTTCAATAAAGAATGATAATAATTTTTTAGGGTCATAACTTTTCGCACTAAAATTCAATCTTATTATATTCTGTTAGCTTATGTGAAACAAACATGCCATAGTAGTTTCATCGTTGGTACTTCTGGTTCCCGCGTGTGAGAACCAGGCAAATTCAGACATGTTCATCAGTATCGCCTACCGCTGTAATGGAGGTAACACACGAGAAACAATATGCGGCTTTGAAATTCTGCTTTCGTCTCAACAAATCTTCAGTTGAGGCCTATACAGTGTTACAGGAGGACTAAGGAGAATCTGTTTCCGGAGTTTCTTTCAAACGTAATCACTGCTGATGAAACTTGGCTACATCATTTTGATCCTGAGAGCAAACAGCAAAGCTCAGTGTGGTAATCTCCTTCATCACCAAACCCCAAAAAAAGCAAAAGTGGTATGATCATCCCATTCTTTGATATTCATGGAATGGTTTATCATCATGTTGTACCTGCACACACAATAGTAACTGGACAATACTACATGGATGTCCTAAAAACATTGCAAGTCCATATCAGGTGCAAAAGACCACATTTCCGTGAAGTAGGCTGGACGCTGCACCACGTTAATGCGCGGCCGCATGTTGCCAATGTTGTTGCTGCAAAAATCAACGTGAAGTGCATCCCTCACCCTCCGATAGTCCGGATTTAGCCCCATGTGACGTTTTTCTATTCCCTAACTTGAAGAAACGCCTTCGTGGGAGGCATTATCCATCATCAGAAGCAGTGGTGAAGGCTGCGGAGGCGATTTTGAAGGATCTCTCATATTTTTTAAGAATGACAGAAACGCTGGGACAAGTGCATCGCATTCAGGGGAGACTATTTTGAGACAGACCATCAAAATTTAAAGGTTGCGTTGTCAAAATAATTGTGATCATTCTTTTTTGAACAGCTCTCGTATTAAAACTATATATGCACGTTAATCCTGGTATAGGTATGTAAACGATAGTGGGTAGAGAAAGACATGTGAGTGTAACCCATTAGAGATTTGTTTTTGTTTTAGTAGGCACCTCAGAAATAAAGTGCAGGTGCCATATCACATTACAACAACCAGTTTTAAGATTGCCACAGTTCTAAATGCAATATACGACAGCTGCACCTAAGTGTAACGGTGCATCCCTACAGTTTGAAGATTGCCCACATGTTCCGAGCGGAACAGGTTTTCGTTCCTTGTCGCTCATTTCTTTTATTTTTATTGTTATATAAACTCCCGTGAAGCTGTCACTTTAGATGCTCGACCGTGATCTCCTCGCATAAGAAAACATCGACCAGCTGCTCTAATTTCACTTACCCTTTCTAACAAAGCTGCTTTCAACTTCTGCTACTGCATTAAAAGGGATTATGGAATGGATACAGGTCGTTGCCGAAGTGTAGTGAAGGTCTTCAAATCTATTTAGCATTCTATCACATATATACAAATAGGAGATGAAGTGTCAAAAATTAAAAAGGAAAGAGATAAAGAGCACTTAGATTCTGACATATTTATTGCTTTTTCAGCCCCAACTCCATATGTTGATCTCTTACTGTCAACAGTGGCAACTCTACGAGCTTCAGCACGCCCACTACCGTTTTTGATTTTGTTTACAAAACCATTAGGTATAATCTCAAGATTTTTGTAGTGATAAAGGAGATGATTAATGAATACTCAAATAAACTTAGGGTCCAGAGAACTGACTGTACAGAGTGATTATTTAGAACTGACACATTCCGTTGGAAATTCATTCAGTTACCCACTTTAAGCACCAAATTAAGCAGAATTTTCTTAAGGTTCGATTCCTTGTGACGAGATGCGCAGATGTTTATCTTTTATCCCTATCCCTGGCAGCTGTTTTCGACATTTTGTTCCAGTCAATGTGACAATGCAGTACACATTAAATCAACGACTGTTCCTTGTGAAGCAATATTGGATTACTAATCCAATTACAGCTACCCAAAGTGTATACCATAGAGAATTTGGTGTTTCCAATTCGCCCAAAAGAAACACAATACTGGGACTGGTAAACAAATTGGAAAGAACTGAATCTATGGTGAGTGAAACAGGCAAGCATCGTTCATCTAGGCTTCCCATGGTTGTTGACGTAAGAGCACGGCTGCAGCAGTCACCCAAGAAATCATTAAGACGTTTTTCGCAGGAGACGGGTAACACCTACTCAATGTGTCAGAGGGCTGCGAAAAGTGCATATAGGTTTATGCTTGTTCATCATGTTACAGGAACCAGATAAGAATAAAATATTGAATTATTGTCGTTGGTTTCAGACGTTCATTGTACAAAATCCTGCCAAACGGTCCATCACATAGTTCACAGATGAAGCATGGTTCCATTTATCCGGTTATGTGAACTCACAGAACTCACGCCATTTTGCCATCGAAATCCACACGTCATCCATTAAGCATCTGTACTCCTGGTTAAAATCGGAGTTTGCTAGGCGTTGGCGGATGTCCGTTAATCCGGACAAAAGCCACGCCATACTTTTTACAAAGCGCCACACCCCCGCAGACTGCCCCAAATTCAGCTACCGAGGTCGAAGGATAGAGTGAACCAACTCCGTCCAGTACCTAGATGTCAACTTTGACAGGGATCTAACTTTTCGCCAACACATCAGGGACCGATCGGCGAAGGTACAGGGAGCAATTGCTTCCCTGTATCCAATGCTGGGGTCAACCTCGATGCCAGTTGGCATGAAGTTATACCTCTTCCGAGCGCTGGTAATCCCGGTTATGCTTTACGCCTGCGAGATCTGGGGCATGGCTGCAGACAGCTGGCTAGCACGGCTCCAACGTGCACAGAATAGAGGACTCAGGTCTATATATTCTGCGGAACGTAATTTTCCTACCAGGTTGCTTCACGAGGCCTCGTGTCTTCCATACGTGGTGGATGAAATTAGGCAGAAGTGCCCTTGTCAGATCTTTGGGAGATTATGACACCACTAGACGCCATTCTAGACAGCACCGGTTGCACGGCTTGCGGGCACCCGAGATAACACAGGAGCTAATCCGAACAGTAGCTAAAGCTGAGCTGCACATAATTCTTCGAATCTGCTTGGCATCAAAATTTTTCCCCAAATTAAAATCAAATTAATACACCAGGGTGCAAGGCATTGCATCCTGTCCTTCAACCCCTAGGTACAAATCTGTAATCCTATAACACAACATAAAGCTAAAAACCTACACCTCACTACAACATCCCAAATTCAATACCTTACCTGCGGTAAAACCCTTAACGGGTGGGCACGCAGCAACAACCTTCTGGCTAAATACAGCCAGCCAGCACCACATGGCATGGCATGGAGCTTGCTGCGCAATAGCCGCACAAACAACACTGGGGCCAAACTTTTGTAACCAGACTGTGGGCGCTACAGAGTACCAACTAATTTTCATGGAGTTTGTTGAGCAACTGGATGATGTAGAGCTGAGTCAAAGATATTTTCAGCAAGATGGTGCTACATTCCATACATCAAATAAATCCATGGAACTAATTGCAAATTTCTTTGACGACCAGATAATTTCCAGGAACTTGTGGGCATGATATTTCTGGATTTGACATCACCAGACTTCTTTCTATGGGGTTACTTAAGAGACAGGCTTTACGCCACATGTCCCCAAACATTGGACGAACTGAAGCACATCACACAGGAGATTCAAGTTATTGACAATAGAGTCCTCCAACAAGTGGCCAGTAATATGGAACATGCTTAGTTGTGCCTTATGCAGGAAGGAGGACATTTTCAACATTTACTATAGGGATAAATAATCTTGCAAAATTCATCTACATTGTAGGTATAATAAGTTGACGCTAGCACAGAAATGTATAAGTTATAATCATTCTGTACCACAAGAACAGTTCGTCCCAGACAAAATTAATACTTGGGCTTTCTGGATTGCTCTGCCATAAGATTCGTTAATATTTTTTCCTAAAAAACAAATTCGACTTCTTTTTAAGAAGTACTTAAAATAGGCATTCTACTCCTAAGAGCTGGTCCTAAGTAAGGACTTGCAGATGCCATTCTCTTTGCCTGGCGAAGGCTTTAAAAAGGACATTATGAAAAAATATATGTATTGGAAATTCAAACCAATAACAAGAAATAGCCTGAAATACTTAACATTAAATAAAATTTTATGCTTTAACGAGATTTGCGTTGTTTGTGTAGTCAGATTTGGTCTATCTCATGGTTTAGCAGTTATATAAAATTCGTTCAGAATGAAGAAGGCTTGAGCGCGTTTCATTTGTCACGAAAATATTTTAAAGTTCTGGTGATTGAATCAAACTGAAGCCTATTTTTAGAAACGTAAACTTTCAAATTATTTGCCATTTAAGTAGTAGTTTCTATGGGGGAACTTTTAAAAAAAAAATATTCGGGCACACCCGGGAAGATGCTGAACTAAATTTGGGACTTTTTTAAAATTATTTTCTGATGTAGGAGACCTAGAACGTGTATTTTCTGTGACATCCATTGTATTTTCTACCGATCTGTGTGGTAGACAATGAAGTAATAATAACCCTTGGCGCTACAGCCCTTAAATGGCCAAGGCCTACCAACCCGACTGCCGGCCTCACGCCCACTTACGCACGGCAGAGGTGGGCGATCATCCAACCGATACGGGGAGGAGATGTGGTCAGCATCTCGGCATCCCCCAGCCGGAACGTTGGTTTTCGTGACCAGGGCCGCTTACCTAGCGTAAGCTCCTCAGTTTCCTCACGATGCTCAGTGGGCACTGCTGCTGCACCCGGGACTTAGAATCCGTACCCCATGGGTGGTATCGAACCCAGGCCGTGGTCAGGGACTAAGGCGTGCTGCCTTACTCCGCTACGCCACGGCGCAGGACGTGTGGTAGACAAAGTTAAAAAAATAAAAGCGAATAACTGTTTGATGTTTGGGAAAAACATCAACATATTGCAAAAAACACAAGTTCAGCGAGTGTTTTCCTGTTTCTGATGCCAGTTGGCATGTTGAAGTAACACTTTATTGAAAAAGTTCTTTAAGCTATAAGTTTTAACTATAATGATTATCATCTTGACCTTAGGCTTTGACCTCAGTACCGGGGTGGCATTAAAACAAACCAGTATTTTCCTTATTGTCCCCAAAATGGCCAGAGATGTCACCTGGTTGATTCGTTGAACTTTCCATTATATGTAAAACACAGTGGAAGGTATTTGGCCGGTTTGGACACCGAAACAAATGGTTTCACTGTTTAATAATAGACAGCCAAACAGTTGCCCGTTCAATTACCTTTTACCCTCCCAATTATTGCTCATTTGCCTGTCACGCATTTAAGGTTCGAGACGATTTTTCTTTCCTCCGCTCGCCCACATTATAATTTTTTTAGTATATTCCTTCTGGAAGTCAAGGATGTTCAGGAAGCATGCTAATTTTAAAACTTTGAATGCTTCAACAGCCATCATTAGAACGTTTACGCATTCTTATTATTTAAAAACGTAATCACCAGATTAAAATTGCTATGAAGCAATTAATCAAATGAGTGTTGAATTGTAAAATATGTGATGTCATTTAATAGGAGTTATAACGCTGGTGCGCATTTTAGTTGCTGGATTAACAGGCGTTAAATCTTCTTACCAGAACTTTACATATAAAAAGAAAACGAAAATGAGGTGTTTCAAGTTTTAGAACTCATTAGTCCAAAGACAGCTGTCTTCATATTGAAAATTGTCATCATGTGTTGTAACAAATTACAAGTATTTTATATGGGATTGACAAGAAATATGTCCTGCAGTTTGTCCATATTTTGTCACTGACGTCAGCATGTCTGATGTATAGGTCTGCATGTCATTGTTGGAATTGCAAGTTCACAACTTGACCGTTCCAACTCTATATTCTCGTGACATACTAGGTCTTCGCTGTTCTTTTATTTACAGACATTCCATTCCTTTTTTGTTTCTATTATTGCTTTAGCCCACTCTGTCATTAAGACTACTGCGAAATGTGTTTTCCTCCCTATTTTTCATACATTCCAGTGATTTGCCGTGTTGTACCACGTTTTATTTACAACTGGATGCACATTTTGAACACTCAAACGCGCTTTCCCGAGGCGGGACTCGAACTTGCAATCCCCTGCGCCACGAAACACCAAAACGAAGCAGTTGAACGAGTGTGGCCATCGGGAAAAGCATCTTGACTCTATCAGCCTGCATCTTAAACAAAATATGTAATGGAACTTCTGCAAACCTTTATCTCGATTAGCAGGTAAGGGGGCTGTTGAGTAAAAATGACCACATTTTTTTTTTTTTTTTTGACAACGTACCTTTACTCATCCTCATAATTTTGACGGTCCTTCTCAAAATAGCCTCCCCTGAATACGATGTACTTATCCCAGCGTTTCTGTCAGTCTTCAAAGACACGCTGGAAACCATTTTTTCAGAGATCCTTCAAAATCGCCTCCGCAGCCTTCACCACTGTTTCTGATGATGGATAATGCCTCCCACGAAGGCGTTTCTTCAAGTTAGGGAATGAAAAAAGCACACAGGGCTAAATCCGGACTATAGGGGGAGTGAGGGATGCACTTCATGTTGATTTCTGCAAGATATTCAGCAACAACATTGGCAATATGCGGCCGCGCATGATCGTGGTGCAGCATCCAGCCTGCCAAATATTATTACAAATGAAGAGCTATGGCAAATCACTAAACAATCTCCAGTTGAGAAGCAAACTAAAAGGAGGAAGTGGAACTGGATAGGACACAGCATCAGAAAAAAAGATGGGTCAATAGAGAAGGAAGTACTTGACTGGAATCCGCAAGGAGCACGAAAAATAGGTCACCCAAGGATAACATGGAAAAGAACAGTTGTAGGAGAAGTGACAGAAAAAAGGGAAAACTTGGGCAGAAGTCAAGGCCATTGCACGGAGTAGAGAAGAATGGAAACGTTTCATGGATGCCCTATGGCCCAAAAGGGACAAGAGGAATTAAATCAGGTAAGCATACAGCCTGCTTCACGGAAATGTTGCACTCAAGTGAAATGTTCAGTATTTCAGAAAGTGATCTTGAAGTAAATCGTCGATCCTCTCTCACAATGGCAGCAGCAGTGTTGATGTTTTCTTCCATAGGAGCAGTAACTCGAGCACCGGGACCACCTTCCTTTAAAATTAATTGCCTCCCCTCTTTAAACATTTTAAACCACCTTCGAGCTGTGCTGTAGGAAAGAACAGACTCTCCATAGGCATCCTGTAACATTGTATAGGCCTCAACTGAAGATTTGTTGAGAGGAAAGCAGAATTTCAAAGCCGCATATTGTTCCTCGCGTGTTACCTCCATTGTAGCGGTTAGCGATACTGATCATGTCTGAACTTGCGGGGTTCTCACAGGCGGAAACCAGGAGTACCAACAATGGAACTACTACGGCGTGATTGTTTCACATTAAGCTAACGGAGTATAATAAGATTGAATTTTAGTGCGAAAAATTATGACCGTAAAAATTATGGTCATTCGTTATTGAACAGTCCCCGTAGTAGAGAGAATGTGTGTAGAGTAGTTTACAGAACTTAAATAAAAATAATAAACGACAGCGGAAAGCCAAAGCCTTATGAAGGAAACATTGAAATGCTTTTTTATTGTTCTATATTAAGGCAAGAGACGCAGAATATTCAATAGGACTCCGTGTTCCTCTTCAGGGTTTCAGGGCTGGGCGCCATGGTGGTGATGTGCACCGTCCGGCCTCGGAGTTGGGATTGGGATGTCATTACGCAGGGGATTCGGTACGTAGGCCACCATACCGGGTCCTTTGTTCCTATGTCCCCAAGTGGGGGCACCCTCGAGAGGAAGGATGAGGCGAAGGACCCAAGGAGCCACGAAAGTACAGAGGGCAGGGTCCCTACAGTTTACTTGGTTAGAGACTTCCCCCGAAAGGCCAGGACAACGAACCCCTCCCATGCAGCGGGACGGCAACGAGTCCAGCAGCCGAGCCCTAATGGTACCAAGGCAGATGATCCGAGCCCCAAAGGTCCCTGGCTGGCGGTGCCGAAATGGCCCCAGCGGAGGAGCTGAGGCCGGTAACCGACCTACCGGAGGAGGAAGTAGTTTTCCTCAGAGCATATCATCCTGCCATGCACCGCCGAAACACCCGCCGACACTTCTACCGTGAAAGAGACCACAGATGATATGAATTGATAATGGGGATGCAAGGGAGGGACAGGGAATTTGCAGGATGTAATTTACCATCCCAACATTCGCCATCGAACCCCGGCCTCCCGAATGCAGGCTACAGACCAAACCGCCTGAGCCATCCCGTTCGGTGGCCTCGGAGTTATTAGATTAGGTTGCGCCATATTCTTCTGTCTTCTGCACCTCACAAAGATGACATTGACCATTTTCCGGCTGCAGTGATGTACCCCCCACCGCTACCAACCTTTACCTACTAATAGAACCATTATATTAGAATTGTGAAGATGCGGTGAAATAATAACCTTAAAAGAACCACAAGAACAAGCTAAAAGCAATTAAGTACAAGAGGTTTTGTTTCATCTCCTTGGACATCGAAAGAAGTACCATTAGCCGTGTTCACGATACTTTGCACACTCTCTTAGTTGGGAAAAGCAAAAGAGTAGAAAGTAGACAGGTCTGCTGGTTGTATTATCATAAAACTCGTGTCGTAATTGTTCAAGGCTGAGGCAAAATTGCCCATTCTTTTGTTTTTCAATGCATGCCAAGTCGTTAACATGGCGTTTTATGGCTGGTTTGTTGTGCAGTCTTTCGTTTTGTTGACAGATAGAGCTTCTCCGCTTCTCTGTCGGGTTAAATGACGGCAAATTAACACTACTTACGCCAGGAAAAAAGAATTGAAATATTGGTTTCACATGGCTTTCTCTTCCCACTATTTTACAGAATATTGTTGTGTTATGTCACATTTCGTTGATAAATCTGGTTAAATTGACAGCAATGTTGCTGTTGGTACATATTTAACGATTCACGTCCGTTTGTGAAGCTAGGTTTTGTGCGAAGGCCACGCAGACAATAATAGCCCTTCGGTTGCTGAAGTGTCGGCAGATGGCACTCATACCGACACACACAGTAGTTTCCCATGCGCGACACAAAACCGTGCACTGTAATTGGAGCCGCAGTTTCAGTCACAGTTCATAGATTGCACATAAACTCCACTGGGAACTGGGACACACAACCTCACCTGATCTCCTTGGCTGTTTGGAAGACTTGTCATTGTTTCTAACCATGGTAACAAGAACAAAATTCAATATCACATTTGATCTTATCCACTATCGTCTAAAAGGTCTATTCAAAAGATTTCTGTGCATTGGTAATAGCAGTGCTGGAGCGAAATACGATTGGCATCCCTGCACACACGTACACACATACACATAAACACACCTGTGACTTCCGAAAGTTTAATTCTCGTACGAGGGCTGTTCAGTAAAGAATGATCATATTTTTCGTACTATAATTCAATCTTATTTTATTCTGTTAGCTTAATGTGAAACACGCCGTAGTAGTTTCATTGTTGGTGCTCCTGGTTGCTGCCTGTGAGAACCAGGCAAGTTCAGGCAAGTTCAGTATCGCCTACCGCTGCAATGGAGGTAACATGCAGTTAAAGTTGATGTTAGTGCATGATCCGGAGTTTCTTTCAAACGTAATCACCACTGATGAAACTTGGCTACATCATTTTGATCCTGAGAGCAAACAGCAAAGCTCAGTGTGGAAATCTCCTTCGTCACCACCCCCAAAAAGCAAAAGTGGTTGCTTCTGCTGGGAAAGCTATGGTCATCTCATTCTTTGATATTCATGGAATGGTTTATCAGCAAGTTGTACCTGCACACACATCAGTAACTGGACAATACTACAGGGATGTCCTGAAAACATTACAAGTCCATATCAGGCGCAAAAGACCACATTTCCGTGAAGCAGGCTGGATGCTGCACCACGATAGTGCGCGGCCGCATATTGCCAATGTTGTTGCTGAATATCTTGCAAAAATAAACTTGAAGTGCATCCCTCACCCTCCCTATAATCCGGATTTAGCTACATGTGACTCTTTTCTATTCCCTAACTTGAACAAACGCCTTTGTGGGAGGCATTATCCATCATCCGAAGCAGTGGTGAAGGCTGCGCAGGCGATTTTGAAGGATCTCTCAAAAAATAGTTTCCAGTATGTCTTTGAAGACTGGCAGAAACGCTGGGACAAGTGCATCGCATTCAGGGGAGACTATTTTGAGAAAGACCATCAAAATTATGAGTATGAGTAAAGATACGTAGTCAAAATAAATTGTGAGCATTCTTTATTGAGCAGCACTCGTATATCAATTATTGTTCAGTGCTGTACTGAGCTGAACGTTGTGTCGAGATGGCAGAGTTGAAGGTACAACGCATCAGCATCAAATTTTGCGTGAAACTCGAGGAAATCTTTACGAGAGACACCAAATGATGCAGGTTTAAAATGTCCAGACGGAAGTTCAAGATGACCCTCGTCAGGACGCCCTTCGACGTCTACCAACGACGCTCAAGTCAGGAACGTCAACAAAATTGTGCTTGTCAATCGAAGACTGATGGTCCGAGAGATTGCAGAAGAAGAGTTTCAGTTGGATCATGTAATGACACAGCATCATGTTGCCGCCAAGTTCTCCCATAAGTCAAGTGCAGAAAGATCATCGCCTCGCAATCTGTGAATAGCTTTGGGATGGCGCAAATGAGAACGAAATAATAACACTTGATGAGGCTTTGCTCTACGGTTATGAATTTGAGACCAAAGTTCAATCTTCACAAATGTTCTCTAAGGCTTTTTTTTTATTAAAAAAAGTTCATCAGGTCAGGTCAAATATCAGTCAGGCCAGCCCGCCTCGGTAGCGTAGATGGTAGCCTGTCTGCCTCACGTTCAAGAGGTCCCGAGTTCGAATCTCGGTCAGGGTGAGTTATCTGGTTAACGTTTTCCGGCTTTTCCCTTATCCTTCAAGACGAATGTAGGGTAACTCTAAACTCCATGGACTCTGGACTCATTTAAGCATAGTTTCACCCAATTCATTCACCGTCCGATATGACTTAACGTTGGAGGACGGAAATTACAAAAAAAGTCAGGCCGATGGTTTTCTTTGACTCCGAAGGATTAGGAAAAAAAAAAAAAAAAAAAACCTAAGCACTGGCAGGACAGCCCTAAGAGGGCCAAGGCATACCGACCCAATTGCAGGCCTCACGCCCACTTACGCACGGCAGAGGTGGGCGATCATCCAACCGATACGGGCAGATATCAGCGTCTGTATCCCCCAGCCGGAACGTTGATTTTCGTGGCCAGGGCCGCTTACCTAGCGTAAGCTCCTCAGTTTCCTCACGATGCTGAGTGGGCACCGGTCCTATACCCGGGGCCTAAAATCCCCACCCCATGGATGGGATCGAACCCGGGCCGCTTTTCGTGACCAGGGACCAAGGCATGCTGCCTTAGCGCGCTACGCCACGGCGCAGGACCTGAAGTATTAGTGCATCATGAATTCGTGCCACAGGGAAAAACTGATAATCGATTTTTTTTTTTTTTTTTTGTAATTTACGTCCAACGTTTAGTCATATCGGACGATGAATGAAATGGGTGCAAATGATGATCAAATGAGTCTGGGGTCCATGGAGCTCACAGTTACCCGGCATTCGTCTTTCAGGATAAGGGAAATCCCCGGAAAAAACTTATGCAAATAACTCACCCTGACGGAGGTTCGAACTCGGGACCTGTTGAATGTGAGGCAGACACGCTACCATCTACGCTACCGAGGCGGCCGTGACGTGTTGCGACGCCTGTGAAGAAATGTGAGAATGTGGCGAGAGAATCCTGGCCCTTGCATCACGATAAGGCACCCGCACATTCATCCCTGTTGGTTCGTGATTGTTACACAAAACATGAAATCACTACCCTCCGTGCTCTTCAGAACTGGCCTCTGTGGACTGTTTTTATTTCCAATGTTGAAAATTCTATTGAAAGGTCGAAGATTTTAAACGCTAGACGAGATGAAAGAAAATGGCGCTCCTCGTGCTCCAGAAAGAGGTGTACCAAGAATACTTCTGGAAGTGGAAAAGGCGTTGTGAGCGTTGTATTCATAGTGGAGGAGACATTTGTAATTATTAAAAGACAAGTGTACAAAAATTATAATGTTCCAGAATTATTTTGAACAGACTATTTTTACGTTCCTGAGCAATAATATAATGATAATAACAACAAAACTTATATTGCGTATTCTACAAGCGTAGAGTGCATCACGTCAGATTTTTTTATATCACGCTATAGCATCGTTGACAAAAACAGGGCTGGATACCTGTGCAGAAATTAACTTAAACAGTTGGTTTGAACGTACGCTTGCCATCGATCGTCCTTTTTTTTTTTTTTTACCCAATAACAGGCAGAACTGGAACTGCCTTAGGGCTGTTGTATTGGGAAACTTGTGTTTTCCGTCGAGCATTCCTGTTTACTTTTTCATATCCATTCGCCTACTCTTAATTGAAGTGGTGAAATTGGTCTCGGCGTTAAACATGAAAAATGGCCGGAAGTAATGGCCTTTAATGGAAAATGACAGTCTTTATTGGACTGCTCGCTTCCCGACAGTTGCAGCAGCACGTATGCATTCTTGACAGTTGTTCCCAAGGGATGCGAATTGTTGCTGGAAACAAAAACCGTTAACATTTCAGGCTCGCGTATAAGGAACTATACAGAGTGTTCAAAAATGACTTTTATAGTCGGTGGCTTATTAAATATATTCCGGAATTATTCAAAATAATACCTACTTTTATACTTCTCTATTAAAATGAATGCATAATTTGAAAAGCACGAGAGAAAATTTGTCACAGAATTGAAAGGACCTTTAGCAGCTTCCATGTTAAAATCAACTAGGAAATGTAGCTAAGGTAGGGAAAAATACCATTAGCTCAGTGGTACTTGGAAGTCAGTTATGTTAGAAGGCAGGACGTGAGAAATCTGAAAATTTGAATACTATCACTAGAATAGCAATTGACAAAGAAAAATGGTTTCTAAGGTGAATGAGAAGCTTCAGATGTCCTAAATTTGGAATATATTAGCTAAATTTGGGCACAGAGGTGACCATAACACAGGAGTAATGTATTTTGCAATCCTGTTTATTAAATATCCTATAGTGTATGTCTGAATAGACCAATAGAATAAGCGAAATAGCGGTTCGAGGTATGCATGTTATGTTTGCTTTATTCATTTCCAGAAGGCATCATCAAGATATAGTGAACTAAGCAATACAGTGTGAATTGTGCTGAAAGTTAGTTTTTAATATATCTGATTTACGTCCACAAAATGAAAGATGCAGACTGAATTATAGTACTCAATTAAAATTGGAATAGTTTACTTGATATTACCTTAACATAGATACCAAAATACATTTAAATCCCCTCCGCAAAAAAGCTCCCTCTGGTTGGACGAATAGAATTTCGTAAAGCTTAAGGCTTGAGAATTTTCTTTCGTAGTGTGATTGAGAAATTATGGGTCAGTTAAATAAATTATAACCTATAATAAAATAATATGAATATTTTGTAAAGTTGTGTTAAATGTTAGCAGTTGTAAGTTTGGCAATAGATTATAAGTATATTTTGGCTTGGGGTCAGATGATATACTCCTGCCGTCCTAAGAAGCACACTTCCCTGTGAACAACTCCGCGAACAAAAACCTACAAAGCAAAACCTATTGGTAAGCTACTCTTGTGCATACACATGACACGTGGGCAAAAGTGTCACTGACGTCTGTCACGCTTGTGCGCGTGGGATTGGGATTTCTTTACGGAGGGGATTTCGGTACGTAGGCCACCAAGCTGGGCCCATTGTTCCTATGCCCCCAAGTAGGAGCAGCCCCGGGAGGAAGGATGAGGCGAAGGAGAGAGGGCGGCCGACCCAAGGAGCCACGACAGTACAGAGGGCAGGGTCCCTACAGTTTACTTGGATAGAGACTTCCCCCGACAGGCCAGGACAACGAACTCGCTCCCCCACAGCGGGACAGCAACGAGCCCAGCAGCCGAGCCTCGAAGGTCCCTGGCTGGTGGTCCCAAAATGGTCCCAGCAGAGGAGCGCAGACCGGCAACTGACCTACCGGAGGAGGAAGTAGTTTTCCTCAGAGCATCTTATCCTGCCATGCACCGCCGAGACTCCCGCCGACACGTCTACCCTGAAAAACACCACCAGATGAAGAGATGATGTGAAATGATAATGGAGATGAAATGGAGGGGCAAAAAATTCGGGGAATGTAATTAACTTACCCAGCATTCGCCTAGCGACCCAAGAAAACCCCCGAAAAATCCCATGGGTCAGGTGGGTCGGTCAGGGAACCGAACCCGGGCCTCCCGACACGTGGGCGTGGAGTAATAGAAAAAGTGTGCTTGTTAAGATGGATGCAGTATAAGTACGATAGTTAGTGACAGTTGGTTTTCAGGCAGATTTGTAGAAGTAGTTCGGACGGCTATTCGAGCGAATGGGGAAGATTGTCAGGCTAGCTTGGGGTTCTTGGAGTGTGAGGTAGGATTTCCTAGAAATGTGTAGACGGACTCTTGAGTTGTAAAGCAGCAAATATCAGAAAAGTAGTAATGAGGTGGCAACATCGCATTAGAAGCTAGGAGGTTATTAGGAGAACTTGAAGTTTAATAGCACATCCTGGACATAATCTAAGACACTTCTGGTCCCATTGCTGGTGGGGCAAGACGGATTAGGCATCAATCTTGTCTCAATGACAGAAACGCGTGGTAGAGGAATCAAATACTTTAACCCAGACATTTATATAGTTCTTTCGGCAACTTCTCCGCTAAAGTGTAGCACCAGCATCATCCTTCTATTGAGTAATACACACCCACACATACCCTGATATAGGTTGGTCATAGCTTGAGTAGATAGCAAGAATTAACATCAAGCCATCGTGAAACGACATTAAAGCTTCAGCTTGGCGCAGCATCTCGAAGCAGACATTACTTCTCAGAGGTTCGGAAACAAAATCAACTCAGTTTATCATACCAGAGACGTCACCATAGAAACAGTCATGTTGTCGCTTTCCTTCATGTTAAACTAGCTACACAGAGGTCGGATGTATATCTCAGAAAGACTTCATAACTGAGATTAAATGGGCAGCCTGGTTTAGCCTCTTTAATCAATGTTATAAATGCGGGTACTATTAATGGAGCTCTCCAACTCAATTTGAAATACTTTTTCTTGACACGCAAGGAACGTGAAGCGCCGAGGGGATTTGAATTAATTAAACGGTGCTGCTGCGGCCAGGACATGAATACTAATGGCGTGTGCGTGGAGGGGGCTTTATCGAACTCATTATCAGGACAATATGCCGTCAGGACATGGAAGATTTCACCCGCATGACCTCTAATGGCTTTTTGTTGCACTACCTCCGTCTGTCCGTCCGTCTGGCTTCCTCGCCAGAAATTTATGACTCACAGTTTGGAACAATTTCATCTTGGGTCTCGATGATTCGTGTTCCTCAGGTCTTGACGCCCGCAGGCTAAAAATCAGGCACATGCTATGTACGGCGAGTAACAAGTAACATCGACTAGTTCTCAAAATCCCTACCACCTATCTATATTAGGTATATTCCACCCAAAAATTCAGTATTAAGATTTCGTAATTACAAAGCAAGTACAAAAATTGCATAGAGCGTAGTTTTGGGTCCCTTTTATATACAAAAGTGGGTGTGTTTATGCAACATTAGTAAAATCAAAGGTATAAGCTTAAATACTAAACCTATATTTTGGATAGTAAGCTAGGTTACGCCATAAAAATAACGGGAATTTTCTTTTTTGTTAAAGAATTTTGATCTATTCAGCAACTTCGTCCTCTTCAAAGTAAACCCTTTCAGGTATAAGACGAGTATCCTGAAAGCACTCCTGGAACTATATTTCAGTTTGGTGTTCATCTCCTTTAGCCTTGGGAATAGAAAGAAGTTGCAGATAGCCATGTTAATTGAATTGGGTGACTAAGGCAACGCTTTTTTTTTTTTTTTTTTTTTTTACAAAATACGAACAAGCGTTCAGGTATGAGCGAGTGAATTATCGTAATGCTATTGCCATTATTCTAGTCAAAACTTTCTAATGGCGATTCAACGAGTTTTTAAAACAATTTTCTTTACTTCTTCCACATTGTTGTCAATAATTGATGCGCGAGGTCGTCCAGAGCGGTCGGTGTCTTCAACGTCTCCTTGACGCTGAAACGAAGAACATTAAAGCTTTCTTCCGGTCTTGTAGGTCGTGGTCCAGTAGGATTCTAATACCCTGATGCTTCGCCAAGGACTGCGCTTGGCATCTTCAAGAGACGTCATTCGTGTAAGAGCTCGACGATGCCAAACGCAGTCCTTGGCGAAGCGTCAGGGTATTCGAATCCTACTGGATGACGGCCTACAAGACCGGAAGAAAGCTTTAATGTTCTTCATAACGCCGACCGTGAAAGCTTCAAAAAATGCAGCTGTTTGGAACGTTTGTACATATGTATTTCTTAGACGTGGCGCATGACCTTGCTCGGAAGTGCGCGAGTGACGTCATGCGAATTAAAGATAGGAGTAAGAACTCTCCTTTCTTCAGCAGATTGCTGATGAAGCTAGTGGCTTAGATGGCAGATGACTAACCTGACAACCTTTTTCCTTCCAAATAAACAAATGGACTCGACCATAAACTACTGCGCAACATTACGTCATACCCCACGTCTAAAAATACCTCTTTACCACTCGTGAATTTTTGTCTTACACATAGTGGCTTCGCCAAAAGCCACAGTCCGCGGTGCTGCCCTTCTTTCATTTTACAATCAAAATTTATTGCCAATTAATTAAAAATTCGCCAAGCACTTGTATAACCTTTTCGATTGTCAAATTAAACTGAATATTCAAACCAGGTAAAAGTGCAAAATAAGGAAGAAGTGTATCAAGAAGATGAACGAAAAAGTTTTGAAAATCCGCCCGCGAAATTAGAAAATATTTCTGGTTATTTTTTCACCAATTCTAAATTATAAATCTTTCAAAAATACGGCACGACTAACGGTTTTTATTATTTTTCCCCCTTTGTTCCGATGTTCATATCGGCGGCCGTTCTCCTTTGGAACATATCGAAGGTGTTAACTCGTATTCGTTGGGTTTTAATCATTAGATCACGTACACATTTATACCCCGCCTTTAACTCCAATTGTCATATCGGCGGCCGTTCTCCTTTGGAACATATCGAAGGTGTTAACTCGTATTCGTTGGGTTTTAATCATTAGATCACGTACACATTTATACCTCGCCTTTAACTACAATGGTCATATCGGCGGCCGTTCTCCTTTGGAACATATCGAAGGTGTTAACTCGTATTCGTTGGGTTTTAATCATTAGATCACGTACACATTTATACCCCGCCTTTAACTACAATGGTCATATCGGCGATCGTTCTCCTTTGGAACATATCGAAGGTGTTAACTCGTAATCGTTGGGTTTTAATCATTAGATCACGTACACATTTATACCCCGCCTTTAACTACAATGGTCATATCGGCGGTCGTTCTCCTTTGGAACATATCGAAGATGTTAACTCGTATTCGTTGGGTTTTAATCATTAGATCACGTACACATTTATACCTCGCCTTTAACTACAATGGTCATATCGGCGGCCGTTCTCCTTTGGAACATATCGAAGGTGTTAACTCGTATTCGTTGGTCTTTTTTATCATTAGATCACGTACACATTTATACCTCGCCTTTAACTACAATGGTCATATCGGCGGCCGTTCTCCTTTGGAACATATCGAAGGTGTTAACTCGTATTCGTTGGTCTTTTTTATCATTAGATCACGTACACATTCGCACTCGCATTCATACTTCCATACTTTGGGGAAGATGAAGAATTATCTTGTTCCCAACCCCCACCGTCGGGGTTTGAACCCGGGACCACTAGCACGCTGGCAGGTGCTCTACCGACTAAGCTATGAGCCCAGCTGGTTTTGATTAATGTAGTACATATTTACCACATTTACTTTGCAAATAAATTTTATATTACGTCGTATTTTGTGGGGATAGTATTTATCAATGATTTATAAAAATGAAACCTTTTATGACGTTAAACATTTTCGAAATACTTTTTGTTGGTTTTGAATTTTCAAAACATCTCCTTGTTCAACTTGTAAGCCATTATTCACATTTCTAGTGGTCATGAAAAGAACATGGGGTTTGAAATCCAGTTTTAAAAACATGACTAGCTTAGCCAACTGTTTTATTATACCTACAACGAAATATTTGAGAGTTAAATGAAGGTTTACCTCTTAAAATGAAGAAGATAACTCTCCGTGTCTGTGGTACACTGAAGAGGTAGAGTTCAAATTGCGGTTAAGAGATAACAAAGTAAGCCCCCACCCCAGAAGTTTTCATACCCTAAGAAGATGGAAGTCTGGTATATTTAAGCTCTATGGAACCCGGGCTCATTACTAATATTATTATAAAAGATTTTGCAACAATATCCATCACTGCTATTTCGAGTTTTGAGGTAGGCAAGTATCTTGAACATAAACAACTCAAATCAGAGACCATAACTTATTTTTTGGAACACCCTGTCCAGTAAAAGTTTAGCGTGGCGCATAAATAATAGAAGGAGCTCCACCTAGGTCGTGTCTGGCGATGACATCGTGGCCACAACATACAACCGGCAGCGAAACATGGCAGTCTGATCACATTTTAGTGAAATAATCACGTGTCTTGTTTATGAAGCCCCCTGCAGATAATCTCCGGGATGTTGTGTTGCAGGAAATATTTCACTGCTACGTCAGCACTTCTGCCTTAATTAAATTTTCTGACGTACTTTTTTTTAAATACGTATTTCATCCTGAAAGGTATAGGCACGACTGTGCGACCTATTCGGCTCGGATGGCAAAGAAAAACAAAACAAATGAGTAATGCGATACATTGACATGATTTTCTGAGTTCTATACTTATTCTTTTTTTTCTTCTATTTATTGTTCGATGCTTTAAGGCAGTGCACTGCGAAATAGCCAAAAGCCGCGGTTTTCAATTGGATGACCTGTAGTTCGTAATGGAATATGACGATCACAGACAAAATTTCAATCACATGTCTGTATTTCAGAGATATTTTCTGGATTTAATTTATTTAATTATAACTGCTCCACATGTCAAACGTTTTTGTTTTCATCCTAAAGAGCTCTAATAAAGAACCATGCATTCCAAAATTTTAATTCTACGAAAAAACGTTAAAGCCATTTGCAGTCTGGCAGTTTTTATTTAATTTCAGACAGTAAAATATTTAATTAAAGCTATTGTGAATATAAATTTTTATAGGTAGCTGTTTGAAGTTTTTTTTATAGTCATTCGTGGCACTTTACTGAAAATTAGGATTTAATTTGTCAAACTTTTTGAACGTGAAAAAAAAAAAAAAACCTGCAATAAAATTCTATATAAAACATTGGAATGTGGATAGAACTGTTTCCAAGCACGTGATAAATATTTCTGATGTTAGTAACGTGAAGTATAGAGACACGAATAAGCAATAATTTTGATTTTTGGTGAAGTATAAATATTCAACACTAAAAACCAATATAAAGGAACATGGAAAAGTTATGTTAAACTTATTCAGACTGATGAAAAATCCAGAGATTCTGCGAAACTAAGCATTTTTATAAAAGTGAGTTTAATACCAGACTTAGCATTTAGATTCAGTGAATCCCTTTATTCCTTTAATTGAAGAATTAAAAAATACTATATTTCTTTCTACAAATCAAATTGATATCTTCAATTTTATGGAGTGAGGACAGAAATCCTTTGATACTTTTTCGGCTGGGAAATTGATGGCGACTGTTTTTGGGATAGTCATGGAGCTAAAAGGTGTATCTCCGCTACAGCGCTGCGATCGCAGTTCCGCACATGCGCGGTAGACCTTCTGTATCAAGGAGAAGAAACGTGTGCCATTGTGAGATCGCTGTCAGCCACGTACGCTTTGTTGTGCTTGTTTACAATGTCGGTGTTGATTGAAAATCCCGCCACTTGTGAAGTCAGATCTGTGATTCGTTTTCTGAATGCTAGGAAAGTGAAACCAATTGAAATTTATCGGCAAATTTGCGATGACAAAAAGTGTTGTTTCTTCACGACAACCCACGACCACACATTGCAAATGCGATGAAAAACATCCTACAGTGCTCTGGCTGGGACGTGTTTGAACACTCCCCGTACAGCCATGACGTCGCTCCTAGCGACTTTCTTCGCTTTTGCATCTCAAATCTTTCCATGGCGGTCAACATTTCAACAAAGACAAAGAGCTGAAAGAAAATGTTTCCAACTGGTTGAAGACAGGCAGCAAACTTCTATGAAGAAGGTATACAAAAACTTGTGCCTCGCTGTGATAAATGCCTGCAAAATTTCGGCAGTTAGGTGGAAAAGTAGTTTAAGAGTTGTATAACTTTGCCCAATAAATAATTTATGTGTATCTGTACACAAGTTAATTTTATTACCAAACAGAACTTACTTTCTGGACGTACCTAGAATTTTAATTATCTTCAGAAAGGAGAAACTCATTACAGGAGCATACTACACATCATTACTTCACAAGCTGAAGGCAGAACTTTCGGAAAAACGGCCACATTTGCATAACAAGAAAATCCTGTTTCATCAAGACAACGTACCGTCTCACACCTCTGCGGTTGAAACGGCGGAAATCCCCGAATTATTATTTGAACTGCTTGAATCACCAGATCTAGCCCCAAATGACTTCTTTTTGTTCCCTTATCTGAATACTATGCTAGGAGGACAGATTTTCATCAAATGAAGAGGCAGTTACCTTCGTGAACAATTATGTTGCAGAGAAAAACGCCGAGTACTATTTGAACGGGTTACAGAGATGGGAACATCGCTGGGAGAAGTGTGTAGAGTTACAAGGAGACTATGTTGAAAAACGCCGAGTACTATTTGGACGGATTACAGAGATGGGAACATCGCTGGGAGAAGTGTGTAGAGTTACAAGGAGACTATGCTGAGAAACGCCGACAACTATTTGGATGGGTTACAGAGATGGGAGCATCGCTGGGAGAAGTGTCTAGAGTTACAAGGAGACTATGTTGAAAAACGCCGAGTACTATTTGGACGGGTTACAGAGAATGGGAGCATCGGTGGGAGAAGTGTGTAGAGGTACAAGGAGACTATGTTGAAAAACGTCGAGTACTATTTGGACGGGTTACAGAGATGGGAACATCGCTGGGAGAAGTGTGTAGAGTTACAAGGAGACTATGTTGAAAAACGTCGAGTACTATTTGGACGGGTTACAGAGAATGGGAGCATCGCTGGGAGAAGTGTGTAGAGGTACAAGGAGACTATGTTGAAAAACGCCGAGTACTATTTGGACGGGTTACAGAGAATGGGAGCATCGGTGGGAGAAGTGTGTAGAGTTACAAGGAGACTATGTTGAAAAACGTCGAGTACTATTTGGACGGGTTACAGAGATGGGAGCATCGGTGGGAGAAGTGTGTAGAGTTACAAGGAGACTATGTTGAAAAACGTCGAGTACTATTTGGACGGGTTACAGAGATGGGGACATCGCTGGGAGAAGTGTGTAGAGTTACAAGGAGACTATGTTGAAAAACGCCGAGTACTATTTGGACGGGTTACAGAGAATGGGAGCATCGGTGGGAGAAGTGTGTAGAGTTACAAGGAGACTATGTTGAAAGACGTCGAGTACTATTTGGACGGGTTACAGAGATGGGAGCATCGCTGGGAGAAGTGTGTAGAGTTACAAGGAGACTATGTTGAAAAACGGCGAGTACTATTTGGACGGGTTACAGAGATGGGAGCATCGCTGGGAGAAGTGTGTAGAGTTACAAGGAGACTATGTTGAAAAATGCCGAGTACTATTTGGACAGGTTACAGAGATGGGAGCATCGCTGGGAGAAGTGTGTAGTGTTACAAGGAGACTATGTTGAAAAACGCTGAGTACTATTTGGACAGGTTACAGAGATGAGAGCATCGGTGGGAGAAGTGTGTAGAGTTAGAAGGAGACTATGTTGAAAAACGCCGAGTACTATTTGATCGGGTTACAGAGATGAGAGCATTGCTGGGAGAAGTGTCTAGAGTTACAAGGAGACTATGTTGAAAAACGCCGAGTACTATTTGGACGGGTTACAGAGAATGGGAGCATCGGTGGGAGAAGTGTGTAGAGTTACAAGGAGACTATGTTGAAAAACGGCGAGTACTATTTGGACGGGTTACAGAGATGGGAGCATCGCTGGGAGAAGTGTGTAGAGTTACAAGGAGACTATGTTGAAAAACGCCGAGTACTATTTGGACAGGTTAAAGAGATGGGAGCATCGCTGGGAGAAGTGTGTGGTGTTACAAGGAGACTATGTTGAAAAACGCTGAGTACTATTTGGACAGGTTACAGAGATGGGAGCATCGGTGGGAGAAGTGTGTAGAGTTAGAAGGAGACTATGTTGAAAAACGCCGAGTACTATTTGATCGGGTTACAGAGATGAGAGCATTGCTGGGAGAAGTGTCTAGACTTACAAGGAGACTATGTTGAAAAACGCCGAGTACTATTTGGACGGGTTACAGAGAATGGGAGCATCGGTGGGAGAAGTGTGTAGAGTTACAAGGAGACTATGTTGAAAAACGCCGAGTAGTATTTGGACGGGTTAGAGGGATGAGAGCATCGCTGGGAGAAGTATGTAGAGTTACAAGGAGACTATGTTGAAAAACGCCGAGTAGTATTTGGACGGGTTAGAGAGATGGGTGCATCGCTGGGAGAAGTGTGTAGAGTTGCAAGGAGACTATGTTGAAAAACGTCGAGAGCTTTTTGGACGAGTTACAGGGATGGGAGTATCGCTGGGAGAAGTGTGTAGAGTTACAAGGAGACTATGTTGAAAAACGGCGAGTACTATTTGGACGGGTTACAGAGATGGGAGCATCGCTGGGAGAAGTGTGTAGAGTTACACGAATTTGAATATCCTTTTAAGAAATGTATTATTGAAAACCGTTGCTTGATATTAGAGGCAGGTTTTACAATCAATAAACTATTATCTCCATTCATTCGGTACACTTCTATTTAAATCCTAATTCCAAATTGTACTATCAAATATTGGCTGCAACTTAAATGATCACACGCAGTAAAGATGTCGCATGACGTCACCAGCCTTTTTTAAGAGCGAGTTTAAGCAGCTCTCATCACATTCACCTCCTGACAAACAGATGGTCCTCTGAATATCTAATGATGATGACGCTTAATAGCTTTATTCACAGGAAGTTGTTACTCGTCCTTCTGCAGATTAGTAACGCTATCGAAGGGAACAAATTACACTTTGGACAGGTTGTCCAACTTTAGCTTCAACAGCAATGAATTAGGGGCAAAATAAAAACGAAACGCACAATATTAAAATTAGTCACTATGTGGTGTCCTCACTACCAGATGAGGTGGGAAACAATAGAATAACGACTTTCCATTTCACAAAAGTATAAGTATTTTAAAATTGAAGGGACATTCCACAGAAAGATTGAAATAAATTGAATGTTTTTAACAAAATAATGGAAATTAATTATTCTTTCACACTGGCCTTGTGTAGACTTAAGTATGGAAAGTTAGTGTCAGACTGAAAAGTTCAATGCCATAGCCGGGTTTTGAACCACGGATCTTCTGATCTCCGCTCTAACCATTGAGCTACAATGGCCAACAAGACATTAAATTCTCCAACTGACTGTTATTTTTCCAGTAAACCACTAGGAGTTCTCAGAAATACATGAGACAACTACCTTAATGGCGACTTACTATGCTGTAAGTACTTTAGGGCCCGGGCTTTATAGTTAACCACTATTAGATCAATTAATGGAAATTAATTGTTCTTTCACACTGGCCGTGTGTAGGCTAAAGTATGGAAAGGAAGTGTCAGACTGAAAAATTCAATGCCATAGCCGGAATTTGAACCACGGATCTTTTGGTCTCCGTCCAGTCGCACTAACCATTGAGCTACTATGGTCAACGTGCCGATATGACATTAAATTCTAAATTCTCCAACTGACTCGTATTTTTCCCGGTAAACCACTTAGGAGTTCTCATAAACACATGAGACAACTACCTTAATGGCGACTTACTATGCTGAAGTACTTTAAGGGCTGGATTTATAGTTCGAACCTCTATTAGGTACAATTAATGGAATTTTTTTTTTCACCGTAGCCGTGTGTAGGACGCACTATGAAAGGGTAGAGCCACACTGAAAAATTCAATGCCATAGCCGGGATTTGAATCACGGAGCTTTTGGTCTCCGTCCAGTCGCACTAACCATTGAGCTACTATGGCCAACGTGCCAACATGACATTAAATTCTCCAACTGACTCGTGTTTTTTTCCGGTAGACCACTAGGAGTTCTCATAAACACATGAGACGACTACCTTAATGGAGACTTACTATGCTCTAAGTACTTTAAGGTCCGGGCTTTATAGTTAACTAACATTAGGTCAATTAACGGAAATTAATTGTTCTTTCACACTGGCCTTCTGTAGGCTAAATTATGGAAAGGTCGTGTCAGACTGTGTTAGCCTACACAAGGCCAGTGTGAAAGAACAATTAATTGTACCTAATAGTGGTTAACTATAAAGCCCGGGCCTTAAAGTACTTATAAGTTGTAAGTCGCCATTAAGATAGTTGTTTCATGTGTTTATGAGAACTCCTAAGTGGTGTACCGGGAATAATACGAGTCAGTTGGAGAAGTTAATGTCATATCGGCACGTTGACCATAGTAGCTCAATTGTTAGAGCGGCTGGACGGAGACCGGAAGAACCGTGGGTCAAATCCCGGCTATGGCATTGAATTTTTCACTCTCACTCTATCTCTTCATACTTTAGCCTACACACGGCCAGTGTGAAAGAACAATCAATTTCCATTAATTGATCTAATAGTGGTTAACTATAAAGCCCGGGCCTTAAAGTACTTACAGGTTGTAACTCGCCATTAAGGTAGTTGTCTCATGTGTTTATGAGAACTCCTAGTGGTTTACCGGGAAAAATACGAGTCAGTTGGAGAAGTTAATGCCATATCGGCACGTTGACCATAGTAGCTCAATGGTTAGAGCGGCTGGACGGAGACCGGAAGAACCGTTGTTCAAATCCGGGCTATGGCATTGAATTTTTCAGTCTGAAATGATGCTCAAATGAGCCTAGGGGCCATAGAGCTTAGTTATCCGACTTTTATCTTTCAGCGTAAGGGAAAAAGCTTATCCAGGTAACTCACCCTGGACGAGATTCAAGCTCGGGACCATTTGAACGTGAGACAAGAACCTTGCTACAGAGGCGGGCAGTAATGAAATGTATACATTATGTAAATGAGTATGAAGGCTTAAAAACCTGGGTTAAGTTGGATCAGTAAGAAAGAGGGAGATAATTTAGTTCCACTGAGAAAGGAAGCAAAACAGAAATTGGGAGTTTTAATAATAAAAAGAGCAGGAGGAGGTGAAGAAAGTATTTGGGGCAGGAGGGAAAACAAAAAGAATTGTATACACAGAGGCTTCAGTAAAGGGTACAAAGTGCTGAGAGAGCCGCACTTGTGCACTACAGGGGGAGGTACCGGAATATTGTAAATTGTTGTAGAATCAGAGGCGCAACCAGCAACAACTAATATTTATCTAGAACTGATGATGTCGTCACAGCTATAAATCATCTTGGTCACTTCCCTGCACTGTAATTGCATTATCGCACTTTGGACATCACTTTCCCATCTTTATCCTAATTGCTTGTGTTGTGTTCGATTTTTATCTCGCCACTAGCCCCTCGGCGAGGAAGGGGGAACAAGCCGTTCTTCCCCGCCTACCTGCCTACCTACCTGGTCCACATGTAGTAATTTAGTACCCTTGAAAAGCCATTAAATTGTTAATGTAACATGCTTGTAGTATAGGTATCATTAGGACGCCTCGCTTAAATTATACAGCACTTCTCTATTTAAATTCTGTTTCCTATATGCACAATGGGACTGGGTGGCGCGGGGGGTTCGCCGCCGGAGGCGGGTCACGCATCCTAATGCTTCACCCGTGCTGCGTGACGGAATTTAGTTCCTTGATCCTACATGCTTTGGCACCAAATCCCGACATGTGTCTGTGGTGCCACCTAGCAACTTGTCTTGAATACGTGCGCAGATATACCGTCATCCAAAAACAAGCAAAATCACTTTATACCCATGTCAACATACACACTTGAAATATTAAATCGTTGAATCCATTTTAATAATAATGATGATGATGATGATAATAATAATAATAACAATAATAATAATAATAATAATAATAGTAATAGTAATAGTAATAGTAATAGTAATAGTAATAATAATAATAATAATAATAATAATAATAATAATAATAATAATAATAATAATAATAATAATAATAATAATAATAATAATAATAATAATAATAATAATATAATAATAATAATAATAATAATAATAATAATAATAATAATAATAATAATAATAATAATAATAATAATAATAATAATAATAATAATAATAATAATAATAATAATAATAATAATAATAATAATAATAATAATAATAATAATAATAATAATAATAATAATAATAATAATAATAATAATAATACAAAAATATTTTCTCTATCGCTTATTTAAAAAGCCCATTTACGAGAAGATTTTTGTGATGGTGAACAGCATAAAAAATCTATAAAATGAAAATTTGTTAAATATAAAACTTGCTTTTATTTAATTGATGGAAATTAATCATTTCTCCACACTAGCCGTTTAGTGAGTGTGTGGTGTTTAAGGGCCCGTCGACAACAAGGTCATTTGGGCCCCCTAGCCGTTTATGGGCTAAGGTTTTTGATGGATAGAGTCAACATGAAAAATTCAATGCCATGGCCGGGATGTGAACCACGGATCTCCTGGTTTCCGTCCAGTCGCTCTTAACCTTTGAGCTACCATGGCCAACGTGCCGTCCTGACATAATAGTTAAATGATGAAGCCTGGGACTCAAGTACTTACAATAGTAAATCGCTACAAACGGTGTATCTCGGATGCGAGAGCTCCTAGTGGTCCACCGGGGAAATACATGAAACAATTGGAGAATTTAATGTCACGACGGCACGTTGTCCATGGTAGCTCAAGGGTTAAGAGCGACTGGAGATCCGTGGTTCAAATCCGGCCATGACATTGAATTTTTCATGTTGACTCTATCCATAAAACTTGCTATTTATTATTGTTTTAAATTAGATGATGTTTGTCCTTATGTGAGCAACCAATCGGAGTCCTGCGGTGTTGTCGAATTGCATTCCCCCTAAGTAATGTCTATCCAGCGCCAAATTAGTATTCGCGCTAAGACAAAAATTCAGATTTTGCCAAAACTGATCCAGTAAGAGAGAGTAATGTATTTAACATAACCGCAGAAACCCTCATATTTTTAGCTCCAATAGTTTTCCTAATAGGAAAAAAGTAGATACCATTATATTATAACAATGCATTGCGACGTAAGCACTGTAATGAATATCATTATTGGTTGGCATGTATACCTGAACATATATTTTATATTACTCAGAACTGAAACGTAAACATTTGACATGACGTGGTAAAAGAAATGTGTACTTTGAATAAGCAAAGATGTTTGTTAAATTCGATGAGAGGAAACGATATACTTCCTGCTAGTCTGGCAGAACGTGTCTGGTCACAATATCTTTGTTTATGAATGGTTCGTAATCTCTATTTACTCTGGAGAGTTCAAAGCAGTACTATACTCTTCCATGAAAAAGTGTATCAATTGGATCAATGAGACACGATCCATCTTTCCCCTTACTACTGCCACAGCAATCCAAAGGAGTTATTGTGGGCTCAAATTATGTTGCAAACCGAAATAATACTTTTAAACTGATCTACGTTGAACGACTTGTTCACGAAGAAATTAACAAGGAACACAACAAGACTGGGAAACTGCGTGAGACATCAGATAAACTACAAGAAGACGACTTTTGGAAAGAAACATCACATAACGAGATTTTGGAACTTATCATCATAAAATTGAAGTACTCAGACGTTGAAGACAATGACAATGACGAATTATCTCTTAACGTAAGTAACTTTCACAGCTATACAGATGCACCGCTGGTATTTTCGTTGGATTAGAGAATTAATTCATAAACTATAATTAATTTTAAATATATGTAAACCATTTGCGTAATATACTTATATCCATGTTGCAATTGTGATTTCAACAACTGCATTATTATGAAACTTTGGAAAATTCAGTTTCCGTTAGCGCCAAGAGCACTCGGAAGTGTGCGAGAGAGTGGCGTTAACGAGGTGGCAACGCTGAAGGCTCTAACGCGTCTGATTAGCTACAGGCGAGAACTCTTCCCATTTGAAACACATACAAAAATATCTCGGAAGTATATAGTGCTAAAAAATAGTTGACATAAAATTGTGTACTTTAACGGGATCGACATTTTTATGCAGTAAGATTTTGTCTATTTCTTACGGTTTTTCAAAAGTTATGCAAAAACCATGGAGAGTGTGTATAATTACTGATTCTATTGCCAGGAAATTTAAGATATGTATTATATTTTCCATGGAAATATCTTGAGGATGTCGTATTTAACTAAAGTCATTAATCATTTTTAATAAAGTCCCATTTTTTCCAAATACTTTCCTTGTAAATTGTGATTCAAGTGGGGAGTTTAATAGAAGATGTAATTGTTGCATCTTTGAAAGATGCTGAACCAAAACACCAACGGTGCTTATTCGACAGTTCTCTTTTGAGTTGTGCGTTTAAGACACGCGAGGTTCCGAGTTAAAATCGCGGGCTTTATCTGGATACATTTTTTTTTCAGGGTTTGCCTTCCTGAAAGATGAATGTTGTGTAACTCTTAAGCTCTTTGGACCCTAGACTCATTTGAGCATCATTTTACCCATTTCATTCATTCTCCGATATGGCGTAAATTAAAAAAAAAAAAAAAAAAAAAAAAAAAAGAATCTCACACACATGTACACACAAGCACGCACACGCGCGTTCATTTGTTTCTATCGAAATTTGTGTATCGAATTGTCGACGAATGTAATTCTTGTAATGTTTCTTATAAATACGTAATATAGGAAGCAAAAATAACTTCATTGGCGTAGAGAGTCACCTGTAAGTATCACGCAATATGCATTCTTTCCCTCATAAATATTTCTGTTGCTGTCGACTGGATGGCACTTCCTGCATGTCCACAAACAGAAGTAAATAAATAATTGAGTCTGCAGTCAAGCGGGCGAGATAATAGTTGTGAGGCAATTTTCCTTTCAGAGATCAATAGCTGTGGTTTCTTCAAATAAAACCCTTACACGACATAACCTGTTGCTCCATAAACCGAACTCTCACTTTTGTTAATTTCTGTGGTTGCAACATTGACGTGAACAGAATGCCAAAGCAAATCTGTGATTTTCTCAAAAATGGCTGTAACAATGTAAAGGTTATATATAAATAAATATTAATACACAGAGAAACCCAAACCATTATAACAATCAGATTGGTATATTTATTTTACACGCTCACAATTAAACTTAAAAGTATATAAATAAAATATGGAGACATTTTTTAAGTTTGACAATTGGTCGTTTATGGAACTGCCATTTTCTGCAGTTTTTTAGCAAAAGGCTTAGTCTTTGGTGTGTAGCAAACACTTATTATTTATTTGCATCCTACAGTTTAATTGTAGCTTTTTAATCATTTATTTTTCTAAATAGTGCATATTTTTCTTTCAAAATATACATAGATACTTCCATAAATTATAGTTAAATTGTCCTAGTAATTTAATAAAATAGTGATAGTTTTAATTTTGAGCACATGAAGTAGGTATCTGACAAAATATTAGTAGATTAAATAAATTACAAATATGTATTTGAACAATACATAGCACATTTGTTTTTCAATTTGGAAAAGTTTTAAGAAAGTTATAGTTCATAACTTATATTGAGGTGTTGAACTTAGCCATGGTTAAAAAAAATTATTGTGCATACACAATTTTTTTTTTTCCATTACACTAATTATGAACACACATATTTACTGCAATAACACATGCGTATGACACTTTCACATTCTCTGAAGTTTTAGGGAGAGTATCCTCGCCAATATTACTTATTTAGGTTCGAAGGATTGTTTGAGAACATCAATTATCCGTGGCCTATTCTTGTACACTCAATTTTTAGATATCCCCACAAGAAAAAAATCCGGTGAGGTTATGTCAGGGTATTTGGGGCCACAGACCTTTTGAGATTATTCGATTATCAAAGAAACTGGTTACAAGTTCCATGGTGTCATTAGATGTATGGCACGTTGCTCCATCTTGCTGGAAATAATGTTCTCTCAATTCGATATCATCTCCCTAAAACTCCAGAGAATTAGGTGAGACGAGTGCAGACGTGTAAAGATGCTGGTGGAGGACACTTCCAACATTTTCTCTGAGATGTAAATAATGTAACGTAATCTCCCAATTGTGTATTATATTCTCCCAAAGTTGGACGTGTGTCCTATTGTTGCATCAAAGGTTATGGCCGTTTGAAATGGTTCAGGTTTATATGGATCGCACTGCATAATTTTCTCAAATGGTAAATCGTGGATATTTTTTCTCTACCTCCTGCTGGATAAGCATAAAGAATGGAGAGTTATCACATAGGGACCAGCTTTAAAACGGTCAAAAACTGAAATCGTAAAAAAAATCGTCCAAAACTACTCGTGAAATTACCATCGCCCCCCCCCCCCCGCCCAGAAACAGTCTTTGTCTCAACGATCACTCATGAGTTTCTAAGCTGCCTCCTTTTTTGGGATAGTACTGAACAGAGCTACAAGAAAACCTGTGTTTATTTGGAGGTATTTATGAAATATTGTACATCATCAAACAATTCATTTTAAATAATCTCAGGACAGAATAAAAGCAACATATACATAATGAGAATACAGATAACTCTGCAAATGCTATATTGAACAACGACGTATACCGAGTGATCCAAAAATGTACGAACCGGCTGCCTGTCCATTCACTATGGGTTCGTTAGCCTTTTCCGCTGCTATATGCAACCTTTTAAAGCTGCTTTTAAAGGTTTTGCTAACAATTAGTAAAGGAAATGCTGAAACTGGCCACCGCCGTTGGCCATTCATGTTTGGCACCTCCTTAGGAAGCTATCCCTCACTCGCCGTAGTTCATGTTGTGAAATACTGGCACTTTCCTGGCGGATTTTTAATTCTTCCAGGGTGTGTCGGCTTGTCTTGTACTGTGTGCCCACCACAAGAAGACAAGCGACGTATGAAGAGGGAGAAGTGTTATAACCATTTATCTACTCTGGTAGTGGATCTGTTTACTATGAAATGAGTGTATGAGAGTGAACATGAGTCACCCTTGCTGCCAGATCTATTGCTCGTTTCGGTAACTGCAGTGATAGGTATTTTGCATAGGTTAATACAGTTTGGCCGGCCGTGCTCCTGCTCTGACATTTCTCGAAAAGGGGACCGAACTGCTGCCAGTTCTTTAGCGGGATTTTGAAGCAAAGGAACATGGGTATTTCAAATACTTCACGCATGTGTATATTTCACGAACTAGTAGCCATATTATAATTGCGATAATAATAGGACTTACAGACACTAAAAGTCCGAATTCACGCACGCACAAAATGGCAAAGAAACCTCACCAGCGCAAGCACCAAAAGCAACTGAAGCCACGTGGCCCAAACAAAATTAAACTGACAAGACGTTGTTGGATTCGAAAGTCACGCCTAGCAGCGATAATAGTTTTAACTTCCTGACCACGACACCGGATCTACAGACGCCCAGTACTACCAACAGAAGCAGTTAGTGTGCGTAAATGTTGTGAAAGAGATATTCGAATAGAGTGGGATAGTGAATATCTTGCATGATAATGAAACTGCAAGTTGGATTTCAATTTTTAAAGCTAATATAGTCCCATATCTTCATTCTGATAATAATTTTGAGGATATATTTTCAATTGCTCATCACTGTAAGTTGGTACTTACTATTAACCTTTCCCCTCTGCCTCCTGCAACCGCGAGACGTCACGGCCGGAGATCCAACGGCCGTACTGTAGGTGACAACACTGTATATTTTACATGAGCCTAACATCATCATATAGAGGCGAGCATAAACATCATACGGACAACAAAAGTGATTACGTTGGACATTCCTCTGGCTGGCCTTCTTGAGGTGGACAGACAGTACACTTTATGCTCTAAGTTAACCCAGAGATAGAAATCGTAGGAGGTTAGGTCGGCAGACCTAATAATAACTAATTAATTACTAATAATTTCTTCTGAAACACGTTTTAAATTGTTCTCATCGAAAGATTGCCTGTAAACTGTTGCAAAGTCTCGTTGAAAAAAGGCAAAATCACGCTCCCTCTCTGTTCATTGTCCATAAAGGGGGAGCAAAGGTTTATTCAGGTATAAACGAGCGTCACTCGTTGGTTCGAAAAAAATTGGGCGTATGACCTTTCGCTAATGGAGAAATGCCAGCAAATATATAAATGATCCTGCGATCTTTTGTAGTCATTACGTAAAATGAAGTAATTAACTTTGTGTAACTGCAATTTTTGCCCTGTGCCAAGGTAGGTCGAAATTGGTGCAATGGTGTAGAAACCTGAAGCGCAGGTTGAGCAAGCTTACTGATGAAGAAATAGTGTTTGATTGACATGGCACGCCAAGGAATGCCCTCTTGACAGTGATCAGAAGGGGCGTGAAGACATTGGTGGGATTGCCAGCATGCTCCGAATTCTAGCAGTGTACCTTTGTGTGGCGATTGGCAACTGTTCTGGACATCGATATCGCCCGGCACGCTATACAGTTCTTTTCAAATCTTCCAGTTCACGAGGTTTCTAAACAATTTTGATTTTGTCAAAAAGGCTGTAACTACTCTCACTAAAATACCACATGTTTAACGGATATACAGGATGTATATAAATGAATATCCGGGTTTTAACTCTTAAAATATTTATTACATCAACTTACAGTTATAAATGATACGTCAAATGAAAAAGCAACTCAAACAGTTTTACCAAGAACCTTATAAATGTTCAATGTGACTACCCTTTGTCACACGGCACACATCAAGTCTATAGCCGAGTTCTTCCTAAATCTTAAGTGTATTCAGTAATTGTAGCAACAGCTGCTTCAATCCGGTTTCTTAATTCAGGGAGGTCATCTGGTAGCAGAGGCACGTATACACGATCCTTGATGAAGCCCTAAAGGTAAAAATCGCATGGCGTTAGGTCACGAGAAAGTGGAGGCCATGCATAGCTAACCCTGTCATTGGGGCCCTTGCGACCTATCCAGTGCTCGGGTACAGTGACGTTCAACCAATCGGGTACTTCGTTATGCCAGTGAGTTGGCCCACCATCTTGCTGGAAAATGAAGTTCTCTGGCTCATTTTCTTCCAACTGAGGGAAGAGCCATTGCTCTAGTGTATCAAGATAAGAAGTGCCAGTTACAGTAGGTTTATCAAAAAAGAAAGGTCCATAAACTTTTCACCGGGATACGGCACAAAAAACATTCACTTTAGGGGAATCTCGTGAGAATTTTCTGAGCCCCAGATGCGCACATTACGAGTGTTAACATGTCCACTAAGGTGAAAGGTCGATTCATCACTGAAGACAACACGATCCATAAAATCGTCATTGTCATGAAACATGTCGTTTGCGAAGTTGGGACGTAATCCATGGTCTGTCGGCTTTAGAGCCCGTAATAACTGTAAACGGTAAGGACGTAGCCATAAGCGTTTTCTTACAACTTTCTAAACAGTCGACACAAGAACTTGTAATTCATGACTAGCCTTCCAGACTGACTACTTTGGGCTACGAGTGAACGACTGTCTCACTCGCTCAACAGTCTCTTCACTTACTCTTGGTCGTCCCGTGTTCTTCCCTTTACAAAGTCAGCCGGTATCTTCAAACTGATGATACCAGTTATCAATGTTATCACTAGGAGGATCACAGCCGAACTTAAGGAGGAACGCACGTTGCACAGTAACTACAGATTCGGTCTTTGCAAATTGCAAAACACAAAACGCTTTCTGTTTACCACTCGCCATCTTTGCTACTACCGCTGTCTAGCGGATTGCGGCAGAAACATTGCACGCAGATGCGCACTGGTGCCAACAACTTATGACTATAAGTTTAATGTAATGGATATTATAAAGAGTTAAAACCCGGATATTCATTTATATACACCCTGTATTATAATAACTTAGGGAATATGTCAAGCTGTACACCAGATTACTAATATTTCGTTCAATAAACGAGATAACAAGCGAATACAGCGCTCGTCACTGTAGTTAAATACGCCTCAACGCTCTGTCAAACAGTTGCCGCAAATGCAACAAATCAAGTTACATAAAATGTCTATTTTAACGTTGAGGATGCCGTCTAGGTGCTTGGATGCATTCTGGGCGAGCCTTTAGTTACACATAAATGTGTAAATAGCGTGCAACAGCGAACATGATCGTTAGATATCGGGCAGCCATTCTTGTGGAACGGCAATCGGTACAACAGACACGCTGGGAGATTTCACGGCGACGTGGTTTGCAACATCAGTACCGTAGGGATGTTCACACCTACCAACCACAACATGGCGAGAATGATCAATGAGGCTGGCAAATTTTAGTAGAATAATCATCACAGCTGCTTAAAAACTTCATGTGATACACTTCTACTATATCTACCAACAGTATTGCATTCGAAACCATATTTTCACACTAAATGCACGTTTTGATGTCCAGGTTACGAAGGCTTCAGTTGCTATAAACGCGGTAAAATTAAAACAAACAAGGAATTCCTCGGAAATTGTTAACTCTACGCACGAAAAAAATTATTTAACCTAAATTATGTGGTTTTACTTGATCTACGTTTTTGTGCACTAATATTTTGTCTTTATTTCTTACCCTTTGAGTGTTCTAAATTGGGAAAAAGGTCCTCTTCCGGAATTATCCTACAAAAATACGATTACTATAATAAATTCTAATTATCTATATACCTCTAACGTTTATAACATTCTAGAAGGCGCCACTGTCACATTTATATCGCAAATTAAATTTTGATTTTTTTATATCGGAAACAAAAGTACATGGGTCATGGGTTTTCCTTTTATGGGGTCTCTTTGCACAGGGAGAGGATTTTAAATTTGTCTTCTGTCTGTCTTGTTCTCGAGACAAAATAGCATCGCCTTTAGTTCCTCAAAATAAATATAACCCATGGCACAACCGCCCTTAGAGGGCCAAGGCCGACCAACCCGACTGCCGGCCTCACGCCCACTTACGCACGGCAGAGGTGGGCGTTCATCCAACCGATACGGGGAGGAGATGCGGTCAGCATCTCTGCATCCCCCAGCCGGAACGTAGGTTTACGTGACCAATTCATGCCTGAGGATCTACTCCCGTCCGTGGGGCTTTCCATAGGACAAGACCTAGAGACTAACAAGCCTCCCATCTGGTCCTGTGGACTCAAGACGAGATGGAAATGGATACGCCACTTACGCGGGCCAACTCCAAAATGGGAAGGCTACCGATATGACCTCGATGGGGCCGCCTGGTGATCTAGCACTCCTTCTACTAGCTATGCTGGCTAGTACGCGGAAATATATGGCTTCCCTCAACCCCGTCCGGAGACGTACCCGATCTCCCACGGGTATCGGGAACCACTACCTCTCGAGTCCAACCCAGTCCGAACAACTCCCTATCAGGAAGAGGCCCCAGGTTCCTCTAGTAACGTCAGGGTTTACGTAACCAGGGTCGCTTACCCAGCGTAAGCGCCTCACTCTCCTCACGATGCTGAGTGGGCACTGGTCCTATACCCGGGACCCAAAATCCGCACCCCAAGGGTGGGATCGAACCCGGGTCAGGGACCAGGCATGCTTCTGTAGCCCACTACGCCACGGCGCAGAACTCAAAATAAATATAGTATTAAAAATTTACCACATTTCTCTAAAGATAAAATTCCTAATAATAACAAATCTGGTATTTATCATTTTAATTCTTTAAATTGTGATCAGGTTTATATTAGAAAGACTAAATGTAATTTGGAAACCAGAACGAAAGAATATTTTCGTAACATTAGGTATAAACAAACTGACAAATCGACCGTAGCTGAAGTTATATCATTAAAACAATTAAATGGTCTGGGAAGTGATATTTATTTAAAAAAATAAACATCGCGTAATGAATTTTGAAATACCAGCAGTTGATTCTGTTTTTAGATTTGTTTCGTTTTCAGATTTTGGTAATACTGTAAAAACGTAATAACATGGGAACAGGAATCCTTGATGACGAAGTGTTTTAAGTGAAGTTTTTGTTACAAATATTTATATTTGTGTAATATCCATTGCTTCGCTGTAGCTACCTTCATTTTCTACGTAATTCTGAAATGTTATTTTATAACCTTTACATTAGATATTTAAAAAAAAAAAAAAAAAAAACATTTCACCTTTATAGATTTTGTTCAAACACTACCATTTTCAGTCATTTGGGATCAAGTCTACTTATTTTTCAGTCACATATGAGTCGTGCTGTGCTAGTTTTGTTCTGGAATTTTGAATTTGTTTTCCAATACTTTTGTGATTTTTTATGGCAATTTCTCAGGTTTCGCAATGTTCGTTTTGTAGCAGTAATACTTTGTGATTTTAAAATAAAAGTGGTAGAATAACCACCAAAATGTGGAAAAAGTATCGAGGTAGCTTGTCGATGACCATGCAGTATCGAGAGTATCGAATCGAGGACGCGTTCCTAATTTTCAAACTATATGACTGTTCAAAAATTCCCGTGTCTTAACAGAATCTCGAAGGAGGAGGGGGGGATAGCTTCGCTTGGATTTTTAAATCTGTTCTAGACACCGCGAAACATACTTTTCGACTAAAATTAGCATTTTTATATGCAAAAGGTGCACTTCTACCAAGTAACAAACGGCCGGCTGTGATAATAATTTCACAGGGGTATTGCAGTGGATTCCACAAACAAAATTCCTGTGGTTTGTTTGTAACTTTTTCCTATCGCGATATTCAACTGTGGATTCACTGACGCGGGAACACAATGGCTACAAATCATAATCTTTATGGGGGGGAAAAAAGTGGTGTGTTGTATTCATGTGACTTTCTCTACTCAGTCATTTTATAGATTAGTTGAAGAATAGCCATGTGAAATTAACGCGGCAGTTTTAGATTTGTTTTGGGTCTGATTAATGACTGCTGTATTAACGTCTACTTGCTTGTTTACTGTGTATCTGCTTTATTCTGGTGTTTTGTTGAAGGAGAAAACGAAATTGAAATAGCCAGTTGAAGAGGTTAAAGACAGCTAGGGGGAACCGAAAGGGCGTTTTAATATTTCATTCTTACTTCAAGGCTTGATTAAAATGGAACAGATCTTAGCGCCGTTTCTTTTTCATCAAAATTTTATCAGCAGCTCTTGGGTCCAATTCGTTCATAGAGAAAGGGCAGCCCCCCTCCCACTGTGCTTTGGGGGTCTGAAGCTAAAACAGCGTGCCTAAGGATGTTCCACATTTCTACTTGTAGTTCCAAAAAAGGAAGGAAATAAAATAAGAAAAGGAACAAGTGAAAATCACTAAATCTCACATTTTACACTACTGAAATTACAAATTATCTGAGGAAAGTTGAAGAAAAAGATATAATATGTAAAAAGGCATACTCACTACCCTTAGTTAAAATTATTCAAAGCTTATACAGAAATACGAAATTGGTAATGGAAATGGAAGGAGAAATAACAAATGAATTTGAAATAAACAAAGGATTGAAACAAGGATGTAGTCTATCTCCAATTCTATAGATGAAATTATAATAGAATGGAAAAAAGTAGTGCATTAGGGGATTAGGTTCTATTTGCAGAGGATGTAGTTTTAATCTTTGACAAGGAAGATAGAGTACAGAAAGGAATATATCAACTAAACCAAATTTGTAAAAAATATGATATGACAATCTCAAAGACAAAAACAAAAGTAATGGCATTCCAGGGAAAATACCCAATAAGGACCAAAATTGTAGTAGAGGAAACTATAATAGGACAAGTATAGCACTTTCAATACCTTGGCTGTGATATAACCTATAAATCGGAAAATCAAGATATAAGGAATAAAATACAAAAATTCCAAGAAGTTTGCCGAACAATTAAGAGAACCCTCAGGAATAAAGCAAGGAAAGAAGGTCAAATAAGATTCTACAAAGTGATGGCATGGAAGTGAGGCATGGATAATAAGGGAAAAGGAGAAGAGTAAAATACAAACTGCTGAAATGAGATTCATACGATCAATTAAAGGATGTACAAGAGAAAATCATATTAGGAATGAAATTATTAGAAAAGAATTAGAAGTACAACCGTTACTAGAAGAAATCCAAAGAGATAGAAACAAATGGGTCGAACACCTTAATCACATGTCAAGAGAAAGAGTACCAAAACAAGCCTTCAATTATAAACCAAGAGGACGAAGATCAAGAGGACGCCCCCTAAAGAGATGGCTTCAGGAAATGTGAAATCGGAACAGGCCTAACCCGTGAAGGAAGAAGAAGAAGATGAAGAAGAAGATGAAGATTTTAATATAGCGTTTTGTTCCTGGTTGCATCATTATTTGAAGTAAGATTCGATCGCAAAGTTGACATTTATTAAGCTTTGATTTCTTAACTTTGCAGTTTAGGTTCGTTAGTTTTGTTGTAAGTAGATTTAGGCAAAGATTTCCCAGCCGTAATTTCAAGCCATCTCAAGGCATCGTCTCGGATAGAGTAAGTAATGACTTACAAAGAAAACAAATTACTTTGATAACTTCTTCAATATATTTTAATTCTTGATTAGTTGACAAAAGATGAAATACCACAAATGAGCTTATAATCTCTCCAGTGTATTCACTCTCTCAAAATAACTAACAGCAGCCCCTAATCGTCCTTCTTCTGCGATGATCAAATTAATTCTCTAGCATCTTGCTAGGAAGATTGTTGATTTTCTTCTCCATTGCAATCACACGTTTCTTTATGACTTCGTCATTAGTAGCAGCGTATATATGTGTCTTATTTATTTTTACAATTTTACTTTCTAAACTTAATTTAAGCATTATAATACAGTGTGATCCAAATAAACCTGAACCATTTCAATAGACCATAACTTTTGAACTAGTAATAGGACGGAAGTGCAACTTAGGGAAAATACAATACACAATTGGGAGATTACATTACACTATTTACATCTCGGAGAGAATGTTGGAAGTGTCCTCCATCAACATCTCTACATGTTTGGATTTGTCTACCATATTCTCTGAAGTTTTATGGAGAGTATCCTCGCCAATTTTATTTATTTCGGTTCGAATGGATTCCTTGAGAACATCAGTTGTCCGTGGCCTATTCTTGTACTCTATTTTTAGATACCCTCACAAGAAAAAACCGGTGAGGTTAGCTCAGGGGATCTGAGATTATTCGATTATCAGAGAAACTGGTTATAAGTTCCATGGTGTCATTAGATGTATGGGACATTGCTCCATCTTGCTGGAAATAACCTTCTCTCAATTCGATGTCATCTAGCTGCTCCACAAATGTATGAAGATACCCATATAAACTTCAGTGTCTACAGTTGTATCAGAGAAAATGGGACCAACGATCCATAGATGCTGGTGCAGGACACTTCCAACATTTTTTGAGATGTAAATAGTGTAACGTAATGTCCTCCACAGGAGAGAGTCACCATCGCCTGACACGCAGGGGGTTGGCGAAGGTTCCTACACCCTCCCTGGACAGGTTTATGACACCCAATGTCAATACAGTTACAAACCATTCAAAAACATCCTGACGGCTTCTACTTTTGTGAATGAATCTTCTCGGTTTTAGTGTACAGAGTGAATAGGACGCATGTTTTTGAACGGTTCTACTCCGTGTGTATCAGGCGCTCTGTCACACACATTCGCTGTCCTTGTCCCTCTGTGTATAGGAGCACATTCCTTTCAGGGACCTTTGCGTTGCTGCACAGTACTCTCCCAATTGTGTATTGTATTCTCCCAAATTTGCAAGTGTGCCCTATTATTGGTTCAGAAGATATGGCCTATTGAAATGATTCAGGTTTATGTGGATCGCGCTGTATTTCTTGTGTTTTGATTAAATACTTTGATGTATTTGCAAACTTATATAAATATCTGCATTATTAAGCCATACAGCCAAAATATTGCACAATTATAGATCATCAAAACGCTGTAGGATACGTTTCAGCTGCCAAAAGATTCCTAATCGTTATTTTGAATTATATGAATATTGCAGTGGGGCTTAAACTGAAGGGGGAATGCCGTGAAACGGTATTAAGGTTGGTCTGACAGTGGAGAGATGATACGGCATTAAGGTTGGTCTGACTGTGGAGAGATGATACGGTCCCAGGAACTACAGCTTGAAACTCCGGTGGCAAATATGTCCACTGGGAAATATTGGACTTTCCGAAACTTATACGATACCAATAGAGGTTCAAAAGGCTATCTATATGGTCATATTTTTCCTTGTGAAACGTCGTCTTAAAAAAGTTGACGACTAACGCTCATCCTTTCAGCAAGTGTTTTTGTGTTCAGCTTGTGAATATTTACTGCATCCGTTGGCATGTACTTGCATGTTGTTGTTTTTTTGTTCTCTGTCTGTAGAAGGTCTTGCTGGGAGACATGCATGTGTTCTGAGATATCGCATGTTGCTAGTTAATTATAACAAACGGACACATACCATTTGTAATGTGTTCACTTCTTTTTTCACCACACTTCACGTACTTGGTTTGTATAAAGTGGGTAGATAAGCATGCATTAAAGTTTACTGCTGTATTTTAATGAAGTGTATCATGATCTTCAAACAAATATATATTATTAAGGAGACTACTGAAGTGTGAACCAAAGCAGTGTATTTTATATGTCGCAAATATGCATCTCTTACTTTTTTTAGGAACAATAAAATCATATAAATGTTTTTATTTTAATTTGAGACAGAAGATTTTCTTTTAAAAGTTTTGTGAAGTTCTATTTCCTACAATTGTCTGCAAAAATGGACTTTTTAAACTGTCATTGGTTCTTATTTCTGTGTGTGTCAATAAATTTACGTTTTAAAGTAACTAAAAACTCTATCTTTCTAAAATAACTTTGAGCAGTGCTTTGGAAAATAGAGTGCAGCACATTGGAAAATTATCCCATTATTTTGCATTATCTCTTTATAAATTAGTATTATAGTTCTGAATTAACTTTATTATCAAAACTTACCTAAGCTTGTGTAAAACGTGAAACTGTAACACTGACCTCCACCTTTCAGAAGTGGGGAATGTCTCAACGTTTTACACAAGCTGTAATTTTGGCAGTAAAATAAATAACTAAAAGGCATAATTATAGTTGATGTTATCACTGGCATACTGTTCTTAATATCCTCTATTTCAAAATAAAACAACATTAATGTTAGATGCTGAACAATTTTTAAACTCTGTTACTAATTAATTTGCAATTTTTCTTTTGCAGTATTACGAAATGTCGTACGGACTGAATGTGGAAATGCACAAACAGGTAAGAAAAGCATTAATTCTTTAACCAGTGATGTAAAATCTCAATATTATGGGAATATTTGTCTGTTTAAATATAGTTGGTAATGGAGTTTTGTGTAAATTCTTATCTGCAAATAAATTGGGACGACCTTTCTGTTTAAACTTGACCTTAAGGACGACGAAAATACGTGACTGGTCATTTATATAGCTTTTATCGCCTATCTTTGTATTGCATATGGCTTGTTTGACATTCCCTGGCCTACATTAGTGAAGCATCATAAAAGGAATTTCGCCAGTGGTTTCAAATCAAAAGTAACAGGGTTTTAGTTCAATGTAAGCAGAGACAGCGTCCAGCATTTGTTTTAGAACTAGGTTTGGCCAGATAGGGTTCTACCGGAGGTCTTTTATTCCTAAATTTGTCTTCAAAGATAATGTTTATGGACTACTCAAGCTGTTCTCGGGAAGCAAGCCAGGTGAAAAGACGATTAAAAACCGACGTTTCGGGAGTGTACTCCCATCAGGATATTTATTAAATGTTTTAACCACTAATGAATCACTGGATATAACACCAATATAAACAAAGACAGAACACTATCAAAATTCGCATTACTAAACAAAAGACTGTTTTCAGTAAATTAAATGCCAGGTCAGGAAATGGCGTGAGTATAGAACATTAATTGGATCAAATACTCAACTTAATACTACTTAACTTGATTATCAAGCTGTATTGGTCTGTGCTTCATAAGTCGACGGATTTCCATTTTAAGGCCGGTTTCCAGGAGGAGCTGAACTGAAATCCAGCAACACGATTAAGCGTCCTCCCCTCGGAGGACATGGCCAAAACCTCTTTAATTCTCCGCTCCCAGTAACTGTTGCATTTTGCCAAGATGGTCGTCTCCCGAAAGTTGGCTATATGGACTTATTAAGCACAGATCAGTACAGTTTGACAAAATTGGGCAACAAAAAATAATTTTTGTGTGTTTCGAGCACTTTATGAGGCAATTCCTACTGATTTTGGCTTGAGAAAAACAAATATGACAGTGAAAAAAATTTATTAGCTCCAGTTTCTATGATATACTCAAGGTGGAAGTATTACATATTAACGGATTCAGAGAAAAGGATACATTTTAATTACATGCATTCTAACAAAAATGAAAGTGGATTTTATTTTTTTAACCGGTAATTACATGCTAAGAGTTCTAAATTGCTGGAAAAATACTTTGGTGATAGTCGTGTCTGAAGAGAATCACGTGGTGGCATATTGACTTCCTCGTCTTATAGCTTGCCTCTTGTGATGGAGTTCCGCAGAATCCCTATACAAAGACCAACAATAATCTGCAAGCATTACTTCATTCCAACGGCCCTGATATCTTTGTACCATAACAGAAATGTCCTGATGGAATCTCTCCCCATGTTCATCACAACTAGGAGGGGAAAAGTCTAGGTGGGAGTGGAGAAAATGGATCTTAAGGGACATGTTGCATCCTAGGTTACGCACTGTCACCAAATGCTTGTAGCTGTCATCTTTTTTGTTGCCTAAAAATCCATGAACAGCACCCTGGAAGGCTTCCCAAGCTTCCTTTTCTTTCCCCTCCAAAATTTGCTCAAATGCAGGATCCTTGCCTTAACAAAGCAAAAATGCCTTCCTTAACTTTTGCATCACTTAATTTCCAAAATTTCTCTCTGATTGTGTTTTGTTATTTGACAGGTGTGCCAACTCCTCAAAAAATTCCCCCAAATTTAAAATCTTCACTTCAAAAAATGAAATGTCACTTTATCTTCGAAACAAGAGCTAAAATATCATATTTATGGTGAGCTTTTAATTCAGCGGATGGAAATACATGTAAATTCACTAGTTTAAAGCCCGAAACATTTTCATTGTTGCCCAGTGTAATCAAATTAAGTAGTTACGTTTCTTTGAGCCAAGTAATTTTTTATACTCACGCCATCTCCTGATCTGGCTTTTAATTTACGTCTTTTGTTTAGTAATGCGAATTTTGATAGTGTTTTGTCTGTTTATGTTGGTGTGATACCCAGTGTTTCATTTGTGGTTATAACATTTAATAAATATCGTTATGATGGGAGGGATGCACACTCCCGAAACGTCGATATCTATGTAAAAAACTGAAGCTGCTGACAGTGAAGTAAACTAGGTTATTAATAATAACTAAACACTAGTAACACAACTTCACTTATCTTATTTAAATCCTGGGACCGGTTTCAAAGCAAACATCTGCTTTATCCTCAGCCACTCAGCTTGACACTCACCCACTTACTGACTGACTGACCTTGACCACTACCGGAGTTTGAAGAATAGCTCCTTATCTAACTGCCATCTACCGGGGACAACACAAACTTATTGATGATGTCTATTGGAGGGATATCAAAATTCATTACGCGATCCTTATTTTTCAATATCTAATCGTCTTTTCACCTGACTTGATTCCGGAGAACAACTGGAGCATATTCGTCTCCAGAAAAGCTTCAGGTCTTATTTTAATGTTATGTGCTGTTTGAATAGAAAATTCAAGGGAACAAAGGAAAAAAAATTGAGTTTAAGAGAGTTCTGATTAGCTAAGTTCTGAGGCACAAAGACGCACCTGTGCAGCAGTCAATACATAATGTATGTGCATGTGCTTATTGACTTGCTCTGCCAGTTTCCATAGCAACTTACTGGACGTCAGATGCCGGCAATCCTTCAGGTCACACACATTATGGAAAATTTATACGTATGCTCGTATACCAGAGCAACCATAGACGTATGAAATGTTGAAAGCGTTTTCTCTGGGTGTAAGCTCTCTCTATGGTTGTGACAGTTTCAGCAGTAGTAGGTGTCAGTAGGGGAGCCTAGCTTGTGCATTATCCATATGACATGCGCGCAAGCGAATTAACATGAAAAAGAGGGGAGGGGGAGGGGAGGCGGCGAGGGGTAAAAGGGCGGTTAGTATGACGGAAGGGAAATGGTGACACGTGCCTCTATCACTTGTGTATGTGCAGGGTAATCACGGAGATTTGCAGCCATGTGTATCGAGTTGGGGAGAGGGTGGCAGTGGCGGTACAACTACTGCAGCGTTGCCAACCTATCAACACAATTAGTTTCACGTCATTATTCGCGTAATCTTATTAATGGCGAACCGTTAGTCATCGGGGAATACAGGGGTTGAATGCGTTTCTCTATTGTATTTCTGCTATCACCGAAGATTTCTCAAAAAAATGCTAGGTTATTTATCTTCAGTAAAATATGTATTCAAAATTATTATCACATACAACATTTCAATCAGAAATCTACACCTTTTCAGAAAAAAGTTGTTTTTTTCCCCTCAGTTTATTTAAAATTACCCACATATTAACTGGCTTTTACATCTTATTAACGTTTCAACAGGCCATTGGAGTGTTTTAAAAATGAAATAAAGCTATACTAGAAAATTAAGTTTAGCTATTTGCATTTTGCTGTTCATGAATATCAATTAATAAAAATCATTGTAGTGCGTAAGCTTTCACGGCCGGAGTCATTTGGTAGATAATGTTTATGCGTGCTTGTAGGCCGTGGTCTATTGGAAAATATTCTTCCAGACGTTTCGTTCGAAAATATGTCGAACATCTTCAGTGGCGTGGTCGTAATACTTTCGTACTTTCGGTCAGTCGCAGCCCAAAGTACAACGGCAGTGTTACGGCCACGCCACTAAAGATGTTCGACACAGTTTCGAACGAAACGTCTGGGAGACTATTTTCCCATAGACCACGGCCTACAAGCCCGGATAATCATTTTCTACCAATTAATGAAAATGTTTACTAAAAAATGTAATTATACATTTTTTAAAAATCACAATGAGAGTCTTAAATAATCAAGTATTTTAGGCAATGAAACAAACAAATGAAACTACATTTTTAGTAAAACAGCTTCTAAAATTGGATTACGTATTAGAAATGCTTAAAAGACTTATTTGTTTATATTTCAGTGTCTTAACAAATATTAACTCTTTTCTCTGCATGCGAGGAAACACAGTAAATATATTTTTTGCGTAAATTTATTGGTTTTTGTGTATTTTAACTAATGTGACGAAATGTTGCTATGTGCAGTGTTTTCATGCTTCATTTGTTAACTCGCCGATATCTCTCACCGAGATTCAAAGAAAAGAAGCGTACACAGATCAAAACAAAGGACGGTGTTAGAGTCGAGAGAAAATGCGGTAGATAGCACCATCCTCCACTGAGAAGTAACGTAAACAAAATATCTACTCATAGTCGTACCTTAGGAAGGCACGAGAGGATAAAATATAGAGTATGGAATGGATTTTCAACTTGGAGTAATCAGTTTATTATTGTTATATATTATTATTTACTGAAAGGTCGTGTAAACAGGATATTTTGTTGTAAAATCGAATGTAGTCAAATATTTTCACAAATTAAAAATGCAGAATATATTTGAATATTATGATTAGAACATAGTAAGGTGTTGTGTTTTACCCAAAAATTAATACCGAGATTTCAGTGAAAATATGAATTTTCAGTTTTATTTATTTAATGTGTGTGTGTGTGTGTGTGTGTGTGTGTGTGTGTGTGTGTGTGTGTGTGTGTGTGTGTGTGTGTGTGTGTGTGTGTAATGTTTAACGCCCGCTTTTACTACATACTGCACCGCAGGCGGTGACACTGATGATACATGAAATGAAGATGGAGCACCGGTGGAATGGGATGGCGGGGGAAACCGTAGGTCCCGGAGAAAACCCGCCCCAGCGCCATGTTGTCCACCACAAAATTATTATTATTATTATTATTATTATTATTATTATTATTATTATTATTATTATTATTATTATTATTATTATTATTATTATTATTATTATTATTATTATTATTATTATTATTATTATTATTATTATTATTGTTATTATTATTATTTTGTAATTTACGTCCTCCAACGTTAAGTCATATCGGACGGTGAATGAGATGGGTGAAATGATGCTCAAATGAGTCCGGGTTCCACGGAGCTTAGAGCTACCCGACATTCGTCTTTAAGGATAAGGGAAAACCCACGAAAAACCTTATCCAGATAACTCAACCTTACCTAGATTCAAACTTGGGACCTCATGAACGTGAGGGAGACACGCTACCATCTACGCTACCGAGGTGGGCAGATGATTGGTATATAATTTCAGCAACTTCCAAGAATAGTAGAGAAAGATTTTCCACAAAAAAATTCAATCCTGATTACATTCGAAAATTAGATTTTTTCCCCAAAGATGTTTATTATACAAGTTTAAGAAATTTCCATGATAAATTAAATGTGTTTATGGAATTTTATGGAAATATTCCTTGATAGTCCTCATCATTCTCGATGACTTTTGCATAACTAGTAAATCGTAAGGGATAGACAAAATCTTACTGGACAGGAAATGTAGAGCTTGTTAAAGCATAGCAATTTATATCAAACAGTTTTATTCTTTCTTTCTGTCTCTTTTATTACTTTTTTGTTTTGTAATTAGCCTTTTCCAAGATATTCTCTGTGATTGACTGTTTTTATTTCTCTTGGCCATGCTCAGAGATTGGAATGTTAAAGCCGTCTATATCGACTGACCCCCTTTGACTGTCACTTAAGCCTACTGTATTCCCATATTCCCTTTGTAGCTTCAAGCAAATACATGATAATATATCTTTCACTCCACTGCTTCGATTAAGTGAGGGTTTACTGTTTGTGTCAAAGGATGCACACTTTTCGTGTTGAATATTTAATCCGGATAAACCGGAAATGCGGATTATTGAGAGCTGTATAAACCAGTCATTGTGGTGGGGCAGCTACGCCACTGAGGTGATGACGTGTTTCTTGAAGGTGGATGATGGCCCGCCACTGAATGCAGAGGGGGAGCGGTAAAAGAATAATCATCTCTCATTATGTGTGTATAAAAGGGAGTGGGTCAGGACGGTGATGTACTGGGGGATAGAGCGTCACGCTTGATTACTGAGGATTGTTGTTGTTGCAGTGGACGATAATAGGGCTCGGCCGACCCGACCGACTCTTTGCAAAGTTGTAAATTGGGCGGCCGATGTATTAAACACACACATATACACACACACACTGCGTGGATGTAGAATACAAATATTGATTGGTGCTGCGAGTCCTCAGTGCTGCTGGTTCTTCTTTCGTACAATCTTTCACAAAAGTTTGGGGAAAAAAGTACCCACTTTGTATGTTCAAGCACCACGGTAATCGCTAAGCCAAGCCAGTTTGCTGTAGCAACACCATTCTTACAGCACTCACTGTTTGTTTATGGAGCTCTGCTAAACACGAGAGCTAATGACCAAAACAAAAGTGGTTCAATGACCACGCTTTGCTACCAGAGGCTGGCTGTCAGCAAAGAAAATGCACAACTGTGTTGTAGACACATCATTCCGACACCTGTTTCAGTTTTCTAAACTACATTCTGCAACCAAAGCTTCCAGTAGCTACTTCATACATCCACAATGTTCTTCAAACTTCAAAGTGCATAATTAATATTTTCAACCATGTAATGTTACAATTTTAAAACGGTCTTCAAATTTATCTAAAACCACATTGATTAATGTTTTTCTATGCTTTGTGCACAACTAAAACTGTGAAAATTGAGTTTTAATTAAATTTAGATTTACTTCTTTAAAAGTATGAAATCGATATTAAAAATCACGAACGTAATAACTTCATTATATTTTAAAACCTGTATTCACACAATCATATCTCACCACATTCTCTAAGGTTTTTTTTTTTTTTTTTTTTTTAATTTGCGACCTCCAACGTTAAGTCATACCGCATGATGAGTATAATGATTCTGAGATGAGCCCAGGGCCAATAGAGCTTAGAGCTACCAGACATTCATTTTTCAGGATAAGGGAAAACCCTAAAAAAACCTTGTCCAGATAGTTCACCCTGATAGATTCAAACTCGAGACTCTTTGAACATGAAACTTACTGGGCGAGCCCATATTCTCGTTAGCATCAGGACGACTTTCAAAACTCGGTCCGCTACTTCACAGACACACTCCTCTTGGGATTGAATGTTCTCTGCTTCTCTACAAATCTCTTGTCCGGCCACTTATCGCATATGCTTCCCAGGTATGGGGTATGGCTAGCAACACTCATCTCCGTAGGCTACAAGTCCTGCAAAATCGATTTATGCGCATCGCCACGGATGCCACTTGGTACGTAAGAAATCAACAACTGCATAAAGAACTTGGTCTCCTTCCTCTTCAGTCAGATCGCATCTCGCTTCTTCTCAAACATGCCAGATGTTACAGGAGCTGTGATGTACGACATCGGCATACGAACCCGCCAGCCCACAAGCCTGAACAGACGACTCCCACAGGATCTCCTCAGTTACAGACCATTTAAAAACATGCTGACGGCTTCTACTTTTGTGGATGAATCTTCTCGGTTTTAGTGTACACAATGCACGGGGCGCATGTTTTTTTAATGGTTCTGCAACTTGTATAGCATGCATTCTCTGTCACGCACATTCGCTGTTCTTGTCCCACTGTGTAAGGACTGTCTCCTTTCAGAGACTTACTGGACAGTAATTGACAGTGGTTAACAGTTAAAATAAGACTGAAACTACTATCCTTGTGTAATGTAAGTAGATAATATTTACATTGTAAGGATAGATGTTTCACTTACAGCTCAGATTGCAAGCAGAATATGTCACAGTTCAATTAATCCTACTTACCCTGTAACAGTTGTTTCAATTTATATTTAAAAAGGATTTGAAAAATTTATAAATTTATAAAAGAAAAACAAACAAAATTGTGCAAAAATATTGGTAATTTTGTGATTGACCGTAGTAGTAATTGTATTACGTAATGTAGTGATGTAGAAGTAAATCGGCCAATTATATAAAAGTAATATATGGGTAGCGATAGTCTTTCTGGAACGCAGAAGAGACCAGATGCTTTTTAAATTGCTCGAAAATATTTACCTGTTAGTTCAATTTGAAGTATTAGATTGATTACGATCACTGTATAAAGTTTTGTAATAACAATTGTAATGGATTTGGTGTTAAAAGAAATGAACAAAAGATTGATTTCTTATAGAAATTCAAATTAAAAATCTTAATGATTTCTTCACTTGTTACCACTCTTGTAACTTATAGTTTTCATTGCTCGTAAGTAAGAATATAACGGAAGAATATTAAAAGCTAGCCGAGGCATAATTAAGGATTTTCCTGATAACTTCGGGGAACATCTTCTTCATCAAGTCATAATATTTTGGAAGAAGGTAAGATCGACGAAGTAAGACCAACGACGGGAAACGAGATACCAGCACGAATCTTGCAACTTTGAGGCATCGAAACCAACCACAACGGAGGAATCCCGCTACAACCCTTAAAGTTTCCAAAATATCTATAAAATGTATATCTTGAAATAGTTTTAACTGTGCATCTTTGTAAGTATAAGTTCATAACAGTGACAGACTACAAAAATAACTGTTTCGAGCTTTCAAATACACAAATTCATTGTGTAAACCACAATACAATCATGATGCACATTGCCCTGATAATTGCATGTTTTGTATGACACCAAAGCAAGAGCCTTCAATAGGAAATGATAGAAAAATAACTCAACATTTATGCTTATCTAAACAGTCCAATTATTTACGTTGTTAAGCAAAGAATGTGAAATATTTACAAATATAATAATTTGTAACTTAAAACTTCACTTATCTTATATAAAATGATGATAATTCTTATAAATTCTCCCAAACCATTAAATCTATCATTTGGAAAAGATATTTATTTAAAAAACAAACATCGCGTAATGAATTTAGAAATACCGGCAGTCGATTCTGTTTTTATATTTTGGTAATACTAACAAGAACATATGAACATCTAGTGTTTAGTAACGATGACCATACATGAAGATGAAATCGCGATCCTGGAGAATTTATAAGAATTATCATAAGTTCTTATAAGATAAGTCAAGTTTTAAGTTACATATTATTATATTTGTTTATATTTGTTTGCTTCACTGTTAATGGCTTCATATTTTACGTATTTATGTGAAATATTTCTTCACCCTACTCATCTACCGTCTGTATTGTTGCTCAAAATTCAGTTTGTAGCAAAACAGTCACAAGCATGGGGCAGAAAATGCTCAATACAGCCTCTACATCCCAAGCTACTGTCTGTACGAAATGTTTTTAAAATTGTCGAAAACGATATCTGTATTTTGATTAATATACTTCATATTTAAGATATTTTCATGACGAAATCAATACCTTGAATTTTCTACAAATGTCCCAGAAGTCGTCATTCTGAATGACTTTTACAAAACTGGTAAACCGTAAGAGAACGAGATCTGGTGGTGAGATCCAAAGGTGAAGATTTTGATTTTATGAATTTGTAAATTCAAACTCATAACTTGTAATTATATTTGACGTAAAAATGTACTTGAGTTTAATACTTTAAATCTAACAGTGTTTTATGTTTTGAAACTCAGTGTTCTCACTGTAGGATCTCGAGGGTTGCATCAGTTTCTGATCGGAAGGTAAAACATTTTGACAGGGACTGTGCTGTCGATGCGCCAGCTACAAAATGCTTACCACCCGCTAGCATTTTTCTCCCCCCTCCCGTTTTTTTCATTTGCGAGCGGTGGTTGAGGTTACATGTTGATGTGTTATTAGAAATTTGCCATATACCTGCAACTCTCTTGCTCGCTTCGCGATGATGCGACTGCTCTTCGGTCAATAAACCAATACTAATTTGCTTTTTCATTCGCTGCAGGTTAACCTCTTTTTCCCTCCTCCGAAAATTGAAGAAGAGTGGGGAATATTATTTTCTTTCTCTCTTCCACAGAGCTAATCCTGATCAGATTCAGTTCCCGGTTGGGTTGTTCTTGCAATTTATTTTTCCTTGATTTCCCCAGCGGGATGTTGGGAAATTATGGATAAATGCTTTAGTTATCCCATATTTCCGATGTAAGAGAGAATAAACAGTAAATTTCAGTGTTACCACCATTACTGCCTGCAGGTATTCCTTTAAAAATAACACTACATTTCAAAACACGACTAACATAGCTATCAGCATAACTATTGAGTTATTTTATTTACAGTGAAATATTTATGGTATAGAGTTAAAATGGAGTTCAGATTTTTCCCCCAGTTGTTATTACGAAGTGTTTGTTTTATCGACAAGAAATATGTTTTCTAGTACATTAAAACACGTATAGTTGCATCCCAAGCGACATCAAAGCGAAAGCAGAGCTTTCTCATCTGACCACAGATCCCACATGGAAGCAATTGTAAATAGTGTTCCACCCTCAAACCTATGGGGTGGTCATTCTTACTATATTCACGAAGCTCAAACATTCCACCACCCATCAGTTTTTGCGATTAACTCAGTCAGTTGTCCACGGCTTCGAGGCCCATCAGTATACCACGGCTGTTTTCCTTGATGTGGCACAGGCATTCGACAGGGTTTGGCATGATGGTTTGCTCCTTAAGCTCTACCACATTGGTCCTCCTAATTATTTATCACATCTAATCCACAGTTTCCTCTACGACCGCAGCTTTTCAGTACGCATTGGTGGAATGCTTTCATCAATGCGGTAATATTACCGCAGGTGTACCACAGGGTTCTATCTTGGCCCCGACTCTACTTAATATCTACATTTCTGATATCCCTGACTTAGCTGCGACTTCTTTAGCCCTTTACGCTGATGACACAGTACTACATTATTCTAATGTTAATCTCCAGCACGCACAACAAGTAGTACAGCTCTCTTTATATCGCCTAACTCATTGGTTCAGCCCTTGGCGGATCTCTTTGAACCCTCAGAAAGCCGAGGCTAAAATCTTCACTCTTCGCCGATATACTCCGCTTCCTCCATTGTGTCTCTATAGGAACAATGTCCCTTGGCTCCCCACTACAACTCCCGTTAAATACCTTGGCCTACATTCTTCATTGTTACTCTACCAATCACTCGTTCGTCCGCTTACTACTTATGTCTACCAAGTGTGGGGAGCCGCACACACATGTCATCTGCGTCGTCTTCAGATTATACAGAATCGCTTCATGCGCATCGCTACCAACGCTCAATGGTTCATCCGTCATCAGCAGCTCCATCACGAACTAGGCCTCTTACCTCTTCACGACTACATTCGCAGGATCGTTTCTTTTCCACACTGCAAGAAGTTCCAGGAGCTGTGCTCTATAACATCGGCGTCCGCACGCGCCAGCCCTCACGCTTAAAGAGGAGATTACCACAGGACCTGCTTCTGAGTGATACAGCTGATTCCAGTGATTCTAGTGCTTGTTACGTGTATTACATCTCCAATATTGTCCTAATTCCTCAGAGTTCTAACTTAATGCAGTTAGGGGGTGGCCTGTTAGCCTACCCCTGAGTGTTATTGTTCTTATTGCCTAATCTTGTTTTCTCTCTGATCTGTAAAGCATTGTACTGCTCTTCGATCAGTATAAAATTATATAAAAAAAGATATTCACGACATTAAAGCGCTGTTGTGATGTTTTTTCAGTACCTTCTATACTTTAATAATACCTCTTTTCAGTTAGGTATGTTATAAAGCGTTGTGATGTTATGTATTATTATATGATACATTAATTGTTTAAAATTTATTTGAAAAGATGAATGACTATTTCGTACAATGAATTTAGCTTGACCTTTTTCTCTCTTATGAACGTTATTTTAAAGAACGGCAATCTTGGGTATTCTCAGCTGTAAACACGTGCCTAACATTCTTCACCCCTCCAACCCGGTAAGTGTATCCTAAGATGTTTATGACATTGTGGTTAGGGGAAGAACAGTTTTTGCGTAAAGTCTGTTTAGCCAACGTGTGTGCAGTTCCCAGTCAAAGGGACCTCAAAGAACCTGACCTTTCCGCCCACTAATGACCGTCATAAATCTATCTCCACACTTCAGAAATGGAACACTGACGTTGGGGACCAATAGCAGCCCTGATTTTCTGAAAATGACAGTTGCATGTCTACTCCGCGTGGAGTCTCAGTTGCCAAAGTTCCAACTTCCAGTTGTTCTGTTTCATTAGGTGCAAGACGGTGATGTTAAAATGTTGCAACCTTGTAGAGGGGACCGTCAGGAGGAGGGTCCATGTTGTAAAACGATTATGAGGGTTCCTCAAAGAAAGCGGCTGCCGTGCACTTGCGTTGAGTAGACAGACTTTAACAAGTCCGGCCGCCTCCTTTGACGAACCCTTATAATCGTTTTGCAACACCGGCCCTCCTCCCAGTCCTTTCTGCAAGGTTGCCACCTTTCTCGATACGTCATGGTTATCGTACGAGGTTTCATGTAATTAAATTATCTTATGTCCATTACTGCGAAACTTCCTGAGGTTTGACAAATATATATAATATATCGCGAAGCTACAATTCTACTGGATTCCATAATAACCCTTATCTTATTCAAAGTGCGGTATTTGAAACCCAGCTCCTTTAAGATGCCGCGCAAAGTGCAGTGCCCATAAGGAAAATCACAAATTTCTTGCAAATGTGCAACCAATTCATCTAAGGTGGGCGCTCTCCCTTTTGCATAGAATTTAAAAATTTCTCGGCGAATTAAATCGCATGTGAAATTATCTACTTTAGAGAAACGTTTCCTTTTGTTTTCACACCCGATGGGCGTCTTTGGTATTCCCTTCGTCACAATATTTCTTACTGTATTTCTGTGAATAGCCAGACTTTATCAGCTTTATTGCATGACCCCTTACCAAGATTATTTTTCAGTACATATTCATATGTTTTCAAAACGCATGACGGTAGGGTCTCTTTCCTTTGTGTAGCAACTGCACTCCCGTTGACTAGACAGACTTTACCAGCCAATCTAGGGCCATATTCGCACCTTTCCCTTTATAAAACACAAGTGAACGCACAATATGCTTTACGACTTATCTGTGTGCACTGGGTATGACCGTAGAGCTCTGAGGAAATACGGTAGACCAAGATAGGCCAAGAAGGACACTGTTGCAACTGACGAGTGGTCAAAGGAGCCCAGGGACCATAGAGCTTGGAGTTACTCGGCATTTATAAGGGAAAGCCTTCTCCAGATAACTAACCCTAACCGAGATTCGAACTCGGTAGCCCTTGAACGCGAGGCAGACACGCTGGGAAACCGAGTAAAGTGTTAAAAATAATACAGAGAGTAAAGCTAATTAATAATCCGTGCTTACTAAAACGTTCCCTTTGTGAGCGGTACAGCATAAGGCGATTACATTTGGACAAAATGCTGCAGTAAAAGATTTGCTAGCCTCGTGTTTTACAATTGCCCCCACACACCTTTACATGCGTTTTTGCATGTTATTAGCATCAGCGTTTACACGTCGCGATATCCCTCTGCAGAACGCTTGTTAACACTGCTTGGAGTGACTTGTACTAGCGGTTTATATTAAAAAAGATTAGAGAGAAAGAGACGGCAAAAATAACATGCAAACTTTTTTTTTTTTTCCTCCACAGAGTACACACACAAATGACAAACAAAACGCTGTATATGTATGTGAAAGTGGCGCTGCCTACAATTTGGTTTTGTTTGGAGAAAGAAGCTATTGTTGCGCACGTTTGTGTTGAATATTCACTTTGTTTAAAAATATGAGTGGCCAGAAAGTGTGTTTGCAGGCAACTTGTTAAAAGCGACTTTTATTATTTTTGCACAGAAAGGTTTGTTCCAGTTCTTGCAAAGTGGATCACGCGTGCTACAGTGGACGGAACCATATTAACACTTCTCTGCCTCGAACTGTATCCAAAAAACTACTCCTACAAAACATAATTTTTCCCACATCTCTCTCATATTAATTTGGATAAACGTAAAATATTTCGTTGTAGCTAAAAGGAAATTTATGTATGTACACTCTTCACGGACGCCGTGTTTCTCAGCTCCCATTATATAATGGGCTACAAAGACCACTTAATTTTACTCACATGCCTCTTTATCGTACTCGAGCTTCATTTAGAGTCTGTTTAGTTAACGCATGTGCAATTCGGCCGCTTCCTTTGACGAACCCTTATAATCGTTTTACAACACCGGCCTTCCTTCTCCCAGTCCTTTCCGCAAGGTTGCCACCTTTCTCGATATGTCCTTGGTATCGTGTGAGGTTTCGTCTAAATAAATTATCTTATGCCCATTATTGCGAAACTTCCTTATATAGGAGGCGTGTCCGTAAATCGCACACACCTTGCAATAATACAAATGTTCGGTCAAAATCTTGTCAGTCGTAGTCTTACTGACTTCAGCGATGAGTTTGCACAGATCGCGAACTGTCACACGCCGATCTTTAAGCATTTCTTGCTCCACTTTTGCAATTGCTTCGGCTGAAACCGAAGGCCGACCAGAACGCTGCTCGTCATGAACGTCTGTACGTCCGTCTTTGGACACTCTGACCCACTTTCGCATGTTTTTGACGTCCATACACTGTGGCCTATAGACTTCGCATAACTGAAGATGAATTTCAGTGGGGGTGGTGCCCTTGGCACTGAAAAAAAAAAAAACGGATCACTGCACGCAACTCGCACCTGGCTGCGGAAGTGATAGGAAGCTCCATCGCAAACAGCTGCCCAGCCAAGATAAATGGTTGCAACGGATTCGTTATGTAAGTGCGGTGTTTGAAACCCAGCACCTTTAGGAGTCCGTGCAAAGTGCAGTGCCCATAAGGAAAATCACAAATTTCTTGCAAATGTGCAACCAGTTCATCAAAGTTGGGTGCTCTCAAGAGAGGTGTACAGAGGTGTACTTCACGGGAGGAAGGATGAGGCGAGGGAAGACAGAGGGCGACCGACCCATTAACCGATTTTGTCACATATCTACAGAAACGTACTGTATTCCACACAAAAATTGAAATGCTAGATATTCGGAAATACATTTTTTAAACTACTGAATACAAAAACAAAATGTAGGATGACCCAAAACGAAAAATAGGATAAATATCAGCGATATAAATTCAGTATATATTCAGTATATCCAATATGCCACATGAAAATAAAATTGTCAAGAAAGTCCTCGCACTTCTACTGTTTACACAGACAATTTTTACAATGTTTCGATATTTCCTGAAATAAGTGCAGGTATTTTGATTAAAATGTCATGTAATAAGCACACCACACGACAAATAAAATGTGTATCTTGATTTTTAAGAATAGCGTGTTAAATAATAACTATATAATATTTGGACCAAAATCGTTAGGTGTAAGAAACTAAAACAGAAGTAAAAAGTGCTACCTGTTAAGGGTAGTTTCCGTGGAGAGATTCTCAATAATCATGTGCTAAGTCTGGTATTTAAGCAAGCTTTTGTTTTTTGAGTGATGCAGCTCAAAGTGATCTTGCAGCTAACGTAAGGAACGTTTTCCTAAACTTCAATTATTTTGGATTAAGGAACCTCAAAACGTGTACTTCCGTAGCAAATTGACTGTCGGTTAAAACAATATAATAACTTGATGCCGCTGTAGTCCTGACAAAAACAAAATATTTGACTTCACAGCTACATTTTGATTGAACATTTAAGTTCGTTCAAATAGAAATTGTAGATTTTTACGTGACGTTTCTATTCGATAAATTAAAAAGAAAAAAAATACCTACGAGCTATAAAATTAAAATATATTTTGAATTTATAATTATGAATAATTATATTAATATAATTTAGGTGAAAAGTGTGGCAATTCGAGACTTTTGAATTTTTCTCCCCACCTTTTTCATGTTTCAAAATGTTCCTTATGTTGTAGTTTTCATTAAATTTTTCTAGAGTTTGTCATGCAAACAATTATTTCTGTCATGCACTTTTTTATTTCAAATTATTAATTTTTAAACCAGTATAAAACTTAAAGAATTAGGTATCTGGAATAACCGATTAAAAAATATGTTTATTAAGAATGAAATGAGCTTTATATAAGTGCTAAACGAAGAAATAAGACAGTCTTACTGTACAAAAAAATTAGAACTGGTTTAAAATACTCAGTTCATGTGAAGTTTTTCTGAGGAGTTAGCCATTTCTGAAACATTGCTTGTAGGTAACTGTGTTGTGTGCGTTTCCAATAAATGAATAAATCTTTATCTCATTAAGGTGATGTAGAATGGGTAGAGAAAGTCGTGTGAATGAAGCACCTAAGATTTCTTATACGCTTTCTCGCTAGGTTCATGTGCTGATGCGCTTTCTTACTTAGGGAGAGCTTATGCCACACTGTTTGCTTTTAACATTTTAAGAGAAGGGGGGCACTTGGTAGCGGTGATGCGTATCTGTTTCTGGCAGACAGCGGTTCGGTGCGAATTAAAAAGTTTGGATTAGTGAACGCTTCACGCAGACTGCTTCTCATTAGAACAAGGATCTGTCCACCTCCGCCGTCCAATTTAATGCGGCGCACAATTCACCGGGGCGGCCCACCCGGAAGTGACGTCTATTCCGGAAGCGTTAGCGCGCATGGGGTGTTCCACGGCTAAATGGCTCTGCGTGCCTGCCGGCCGTTCCCGGAGCTCGAGAGTCTTCCGGTTTCCGGTAGTACGTCCTCCCAGTGAGGAATTATATCGCTCCAGCAACAAAGATTTTTTTTTTTTTTTCACAAATGGAATTCATTGCCTGCCCTTGGAGTTCCTGTTGTGACGTAAAAAATATGGTTTTAAAGCAAATTAAAAATTTAATGTTGGGATTGGAAGGCTTCCTTAACAAATTGTGCAGCTGCTTTGTGTTTCCTGATAGAGCAGCGTGGAAAATTAATGTTTCATTCATAATTTAAGTACTCTTTGTTCATTTTTTGAACTGCTTTTATGCCAGGTCTCCGCCAGGTGTCATCCTCTGTAGTTTAGAGCTAATATACTAACTTCTGGTTCTCGAGATCGCAGGTTCAAACCCGGTGGTTTCGTTCCGGACCTGAAACTACTTAACATGCCATCCTTTGGAAGGGAAGTAAAGCCGGTAGTCCCTTGACGTAGATTTGCGAAACAGAAAAGAGCCTCAAAGCTGGTAACGTTGAGCAAATTTCCGCGGTCTTTGAGTCCCAGTGAGACGTTTAGTACCATTTTTCAGTTGTTTCCTGCAAGTACCTCAGAGAGGCAGACTTCGAATCTCGGTTGCAGTGGATTAAACACTTGTCAGTCAGTTCTTTGGATCCCGGACTGATGCATTTACGTAGTCCTGGATGTAAACTTGAGGTGTTTAATAATAATAATAATAATAATAATAATAATAATAATAATAATAATAATAATAATAATAATAATAATAATAATAATAATAATAATAATAATAATAATAATAATAATAATAATGTAAGTCCTCCAACGTTAAGTCATATTGGATGTGAATGATTTGGGTGAAATGATGCTCAAATGAGTCCACAGTCCATGGAGCTTACAGTTACCTGACATTACTCTTGAAGGATAAGAGAAAACCCCGGAAAAACCTTATCCAGCTAACTCACCCTGACCGAGGTTCGAATTCGGGACCTCTTGAACTTGAGGCGTACACGGTTCCATCTATGCTACAGAGGCAGGCAATAATAATAATAATAATAATAATAATAATAATAATAATAATAATAATAATAATAATAATAATAATAATAATAATAATAATAATAATAATAATAATAATAATAATAATAATAATAATAATAATAATAATAATAATAATAATAATAATAATAATAATAATAATAATAATAATAATAATAATAATAATAATAATAATAATAATAATAATAATAATAATATCTCAAAGATTCATTCTAATGTATCCAGAAAGACACCCACGCGAAAACGTTTCGTAAAAGTTTATTTTCTGAAAAACAGGCCTAACAATGTTGCTTAAAATAGCATACGTTTAAGATATTTTTGTGACAATTTAAATGCAAATCTTGATATTCGGCGTGTAGCTTCCAAAATTCCTCTTCATTTTGGATGACTTTGACATATCTGGTGGACAAAATCTCACTGAAAAGTACACAATTTGTCATTTTCTTTTGAAGCTAACCATTTTCGGGATATTTCTTGTTATTCGTTTAAGTTTTAAAATACTAATACTGTTTCAGAAAGGGGCAAGTCGTGGTTTGTGTTTGTGTGGTGTGTGTGTGTGTGTGTTTTTTTTTTTGCCCTGGTTTCCAAGTGCTTAGTTATCATTCATTTTTCGGAGAAAGGTGTAACAGTAGTTTTGAGTTATGTTTAGAAAAGGTATGAACATTTTATAAATTTATAAAAAAATGATTATGTAAATATATTTAGTAATTTAAATATGTAAAAATATATGCAATTTGTGATTGGCCGTAGTAATAATTGCATGACGTAATGTTGTGACGTGGAATTAAATCTTCCAATCACATAATTAAGGTAGGAGTAACGATAGTTACGAAAAATCAATAATCTTGATAGAGATGTTTTGTAATTGTGAGTGTGATGGATAGTGGTGCAGGGTCAAGGACTTTTATGTAATAGTTGAAACTGTTCAAATATAACAAAGTAAGAATTTATCGATATGTAGGAAGTAACCTGCAAGTGACTGGGAAAGGAAGTTCAAGTAAAATGTAATCCAAATAATACAATTAAATTGTTACAAAATTTGACTTCTCCGAAACTTTATAGCGAGTGAGTGAGTGAGTGAGTGAGTGAGTGAGTGAGTGAGTGAGTGAGTGAGTGTGTGGTTTTAGGGCCCGTCGACATCAAGGTCATTTGGGCCCTATGTCAATACTAAAAACCTGAAGGCTATAAAAATTTAGCTAAAACGTTAAAATATATTAAAAACACTCACCTGTTAAAAGAACATTGAAAAAACGATCTAAAGACTAATACTATAAAAACGCTAAAAGTAATAAATATAAAATACAAGTCACACTTGTTTATTAAAACCTATTTTAAAAATAAACCGCAGTGCCTTATCCACGGCCACTGGGTCGTCACCTAAAATACTGGGCAAGTTAGCTCCCAAGCCTATGGACTGGCGAACGCGGGCGTACTGCGGGCCTTTATAGCGAACCACGCCTGAAACTTAGATTCTCATGACTCTTATTTAATCAAACACAATCATCAAGAAACAACTCAAAATACAACGAATTCACTCTGTTATATCTGGCTTCTCGACGAGGGTCTTCGAAAAGTCAACGTGCATCCCATCTCAGACATAGAAATCGAGTCGTGTACCGACAGTCGCGGCAGACAGACGTATTTTGTGCGCGCTGCTTCCGTGAGTGTTTACAGTGTAACTGTGTTTAACTGTGGAATACGATATCTTCTAGTGAATTGTATTTTCACAATCAGTGTAAACAGTGTTCTTTTACTAACGTGTACTAGTGCCCTTTGGGTACAGGTGTGTTTCTTTCTTTTTCTCTATTTTTTTTTCTTTTCTTTCCTCACCTATTATGTCTCTCACGCCGGAAACTACCGGCCATCTAGTACGCTCAGCTATCGATATGGTTTATAATACCACTAGTGAATTCCCACAGTTACCAGTGCCTCTACAGCAAGCTCAACCAGTGTCTACGCAGCCAACCCAGGTTTCTCGCACCAATACTTTTAATCCTAATTCACCAGTGCGTCAATCACCCTTACGCCCGTCACAATTACATCTTACCACGTCAACTGCTGCTATAGTTACCGCTAAAACTACGAGTGACGCTATCATGCATGAGACTGCCCCATCTAACAGTTCACCGGCAACCAGCTTTAGTCGCGCTGCTACACACGCTCCTGCTGCCACAGCTGGCCCGAGTAAGCGTCGCTGTACAGCTCCCCCATCAGAACAAACAAGTGCGTCGCGCTATGCTTACTCTGTTTCCACGCACAACCGCTTCGCACTACTAGAAGACAACACAGCCATGGACGAGACAAGCAACTCCGAGACACCTAAGGAAAAAGTTCCACCAATTTGCTTGCGCAACATTGGTAACTATCAACTTCTATTACAAGATCTAAAAAATAATGTTACCTCTGAATTTCACACAGAGCTTCGCGGGTCTAACCTTAAGGTTCATCCCTCTACTTCTGACGATTTCCGTAAACTTACTACATACTTCAGCTCCATACAACAGGAATACTACACTTACAGAAATCCGACAGATAAGCTTTTCTCGGTAATTATCCGAGACATCCCTCCTTCGCTCACTGATAAGGAAATCTATGACGAACTGTGCTTACAGAACTACCCAGTGCGGAAGGTCACTCGACTTATGAATCGGTCGAAACAACCCATTCCTCTCTGTGCGGTGGAATTGTTAAACAGCGATGATGGTAAAGCCATACTCAACCTAACTCGCCTGTTCTACAGTGTTGTTAAGGTGGAACATCGCCGTCGTAACACTGACACACCGCAATGCACCCGCTGTCAGAATTACGGTCACACAAAGAACTATTGTCAGCTGACCCCGAGGTGTGTTCGCTGTCTAGAAAATCATCACTTCTCACAGTGCACTAAACCGAGAGACACTCCAGCTCAGTGTGTTCATTGTCATGAAAACCATCCAGCTAACTACCGAGGTTGTCGGCATTATTTAGAACTGAAATTCAGAACACAAAATAGCAACACAAGGCAACAGCCTGGGAATTCTCATCGCTCCCGTCCCCTACAACAATCAGACAATCCTGCACAGCAACCATTACAACCCCCAGCTGCATCACCAGTACCATCAACTTCTTCACCAGCAACTTATGCCAGTGTAACTTCTGCTTCCTCGACGAGGCGTACTACTGCACAACAAGATCCCTCTGACTCTTCATCTCTCTCGGCTCTGCTAATTAGCCTGTTCACTCAACTTCTAAATTCTTTATCCACGTTCCTCACTCCTCTGTTACCACAATTTACACAATGTTTCCAAAACGCTCTTCTAACTACTTTCCGAAATGGTGGCGTGTAATAGGCCATCTCTTTCATCACTCACTCTCCTGAACTGGAACGCTAATGGCATACGCACTAAACGTGCCTCCTTCGCTGCCTTTCTCAGCTTGCACAGTATAGATGCTGCCTGTATCACCGAGACTCATCTTCTCCCGAATGAACGTTTCTCCGTTCCAGGCTACAGGATTTATAGATTTGATCGGAATGCACCTACCGCCTCTGGGGGAGTAGCTGTGCTAGTTAAACGTTCTCCGACTCATCATGAAATATTCCTACCTGTGATTCCCGGTTTTGAGGTAGTGGGCGTTAAACTCTCTCTTCGCGATAGCAACGATCTCGTTCTAATGAGTGCTTACAAGCCCCCAAATAGTAAGCTTAATACTCACTATTTCTCTTTCCTTTTCCCAGCAGAAAGCTGCACTCTCTTGCTAGGGGATTTGAACTCGAAGCACACTTCTTGGGGCTGTAGAGTCACAAACCCGAATGGACGGCGTCTGTTTGACACTATTAATGCCACTGGTCTTCACATACTGGCTCCCACAGAACCGACTTACTATTCTGGCAACCCACAGGTAGCTCCTGACATTTTGGACATTGGGGTACATCGCAATATACGATTACCTGCATCGATTTCTGCACTGCCAGCGCTCGATTCCGATCACTGTCCAGTGTTGGTCACATTTAACCTCACTCCTGATATTTTGCCACAAATCCCGCGACTCATCGATGGTTTTGTCAACTGGGACATCTTTCGCACACACCTGGATGCTGCACTCCACACCTCTTATCAACTGGGTAATGCGGATGCCATTGACACTGCCGTTCACCATTTTACCTCTGCGCTCTCTTCCAGTGTACGATCCTCTACTGTCCGCAGTCCTCAACCTCGCCATTTCCCCTCCTTGCCTATCCATATTACTCAACTCATCCAAGAGAAACATCGCATCCGTCGATTGTGGCAACGTCAGCGTCTACCCTGGCTGCGCCAAAGATTAAATAGTCTCATTCGACAAGTACGGACCGCACTAGAGCAACACCGATTTCAGGAGTACCAGCGACAATTAGCCACTATCCGTCCCGGAGATCATACCTTATGGAACATCACTAAGAGGATTCTCCGAGAGCCGACAGTGATTCCACCTCTTCAGGTTGATGGGACCCTTTTGAGTGACTCTGCTGCCAAGTGTGACGCTCTAGCTACTCACTACGAGCGTACATTCACGCCTAACACCTGTCTTGACTCTAATATTCCCTCTTCCGTGGACAGGGAACTCCTTGAGTACCAACTTCGTCCTACAGCGCACAACAGAATTTCGTTCACTACTCCACGTGAATTGTCCCGCTTTATTCATCGTCTTCCCGTTAAAAAGTCTCCCGGTCATGACCTTATCCCTAACGTTGTGCTGAAGAATTTGACAAACAAAGCCCTAGCTTATTTATCATCAATCTTCAATTATTCTCTGCGCATTGGTCATTTTCCATCTACATGGAAACATGCGGAAATTATAGTCTTCCACAAGCCCAACAAGCCAAAAAATCTTCCCTCAAGTTACAGACCAATCAGCTTATTACCTACACTTTCTAAGCTTTTTGAAAAGATTATTCATCAACGTATTTCTCATTTTTTGATCCATAATCAGATAATTCCGTCTTTTCAGTTTGGCTTTCGCCCGAAGCATGCTACCACTCACCAATTGCTCAGAATCACGCAGTCTATTATTCAAGGTTTCGAAAACAGGCAATACACCGTAGCAGCATTCCTAGATATCGCCCAGGCATTCGACAAGGTGTGGCACAGTGGACTACTACTTAAAGCATATCGCATTGGTCTCCCTTATTATCTGATACAAATCATAGCAAGTTTTCTCACCAATAGAACCTTTGTGGTGCGCATTGCTGGTTTCACATCCACCCGACGGCCTATTTTAGCAGGTGTACCTCAAGGTTCAGTACTTGCACCACTCCTCTTTAATATATTCACTTATGATCTTCCTGATATAGCTCCAGTTTGTACGGCGTTATACGCAGATGATACTGCTCTCTATTATTCTCATGCCAATATTCTTCATGCCATTCAGAAACTGCAAATTGCCCTAGATCAATTAGCTCATTGGTTCTCTCACTGGCGCATTTCCCTCAATACTAACAAGACAGAGGTTAAGATCTTCTCTTTACGACCTTATAGGGATCCTCCTTCACTACGGCTGCTGGGGGAACCGCTCTCATGGTTACCAAGCAATGTGCCAGTGAAATACCTTGGGGTGTTACTGGACACCCGACTTACTTGGAACGCCCACATCTGTCGGTCTGTTACGCTTGCGTTTGCCCGGCTATCAAAACTGTACCCTCTACTCAACAGGCGCACTTCACTTGGTTATGAATCCTCCCTGCATCTTTACACATCTCTAGTCCGTCCTATTTTTACCTATGCAGCTCCAGTCTGGGGTGGCACCTGTAAGACTAATCTCCGCCGACTGCAGGTACTACAAAACAGGGTGCTTCGTACAGTTACAAACGCTCCATGGTTCATCCGAAACCAGCAGCTGCACCATGAGTTTGGTCTTCTACCCGTTCACCAATACATCCGGCGCCTGGCACGTCCATTCTTTTACCATCTCCAGGAGGTCCCTGGAGCTGTTACGTACCGTCTCGGCTGTCGCACTCGCCAGCCAACTCGCCTGAAGCGCAGACTGCCCCAAGATCTTCTCCTGAGTGACGTCTCCAGCACAGACGACTCAGACACGTGATTACTACCATAAGACTTTAAGTTCTCAATTTGTGTTACAGTTATCCTCCATATTTAGTTAGAGGAGTCGTTCATGGCTACCTCCATTGTTATGTGTCCTGTTCCTATGTATCTTATAACAAACATCTGTAAAGCATAATTGCTGATCGATGGATAAAATAAAATAAATAAAAAAAGACATAGAAATCCCGCACCAACTTGTGCCCGAACGTGTGACTGATGAAGATGGAGAGAAAATAACTGCGGATAAAGAATACCTGTCCCAAAGGGAAATACCCTGAAAAACCTTATCCAGGTAACTCACCCTCACCGAGTTTCGAACTTGTAACCTCTTGAACGTGAGGAAGGCACGCTGTCAGCTGTGCTACAGAGGTGGGCAAACGTTGGTATCGATTAACACAAGTAGTGGATGTGCAAGACTGAGTAGTGAAAGCCGTATGAGTAATTTGTTTATGCTGTTTGCAGTGTTTGGTCTACCTTTAGACCGGTAAAGCAGAATGCGAGGTGAAGACGAAAGGCGAGTTTAATTTTGGGTGGAATGTGAGTTGTGAAATCCGTGTGGAAGTTGTGTTACTTGGTGATAATTAGAATTCCGGGGCGGGCGGACGGGCGGCTCGGCCGGCGGGTTTATTGTATAAATTGAGTGTGGTTTGGTGTGGTCCTGACCACACGCTACAGCCTGGCTGCGGTTTTGCTCTACGAGAGGGAGACGGTGGTGGTCTGCGGCACCAAGACCCTTCGTGGTAACCTGACTACTTGCTCCTTCTCTCTACCTGTGGTTGGTCTCCAGGCTCCGGTTTGTACCGAAACCAAAACCTCGCGGTTTCCAGGACCAGTAGCCACTTTACTCTACGGTCACTTGCAGCTTGGCTTTCCAAAGGAATGAACTTCTGTATAGTGTGCACCACAAGAGATGCATTAGCTTTCCAAATCTTGCCTTGCACTTAATATGCATTCCACTCTCAATTTTGACCTCTAACACAGATTTCATCGAAGCTACGTGCTGTGAGGCTACTTGAATACGAAACCGGTCATTTTTCATACAAAATCTATGTGTGAATTGCATAACATAAATACAAAGGTGGCATTTTCTTAAGATGCGACACCACTCTCCATCACAAGCAGTTTCACTATTTTTACTTATTATTTTCTCTACTTTTTACTTGTGAAATAATAAGTCAAAAAATGCATAGCATTCAAGTACTTACGAGAGCAAGTTAAACTGATACATAGTTATTTCAAGCTCGATATTTGTTTGAGAAAAAAGTCGACTGAACTTCCGAGTCCGATGGGTGTGGTTAGTTCTACGTTGTCATTGTAGTGCCCGATTTCACCAACAGATGTCAAGACTTAACACGAGTTTAGCAATAGTTATAAGAAAAATAACATTTCACAAACAAGTGTTAGGTTAACACTCGTGTTAAATCTCTTGTTAAACTAACAATCCAAATATCTGTTGTTAAGTCCTTAACTATTGCAAATAGTCAAGATGGCGAGCATAAACTCAGCTGTTGATGTCGATTTGCTATATTTAAGACCGTCTAAATGGCATTCGTAACAGAGTACGACCTATGAGGAGAAATGATTTTGAGGAGCTATCAGAAGAAAATTTTCTACAGAGGTACAGACTGTCGAAACATGTTGCTATGAAGGTTACTGCGGAAATACAAGAGAGGTTAGAACATGCATCGAAAAGAATATGCTGATCTCGCCTTTGCTTCAAGTATTAATAACTTTATGATTTTATAATTCACTGAATTATGTGGATAATACACTGTCCACCTCCCGTCTTGAAACGTTCAAGTCACTCGTCACTTATCCTTCTTCGCTCCTCGTTTTAAATTTACGTAATACTGAGTTAGAACATGCATCGAAAGGAATACGCCGAACTGGCCTTTGCTTCAAGTATTAATAATTTTGCGATTTTATAATTCACTGAATTATGTGGATAATGCATTGTCCACCTCCCGTCTTGAAACGTTCAAGTCACTCGTCACTTATCCTTCTTCGCTCCTCGTTTTAAATTTACGTAATACTGAGTTAGAATATACATCAAAAGGAATATGCCGATCTCGCCTTTGCTTCAAGTATTAATAACTTTGCGATTTTATAATTCAGTGAATTATGTGGATAATACACTGTCCACCTCCCGTCTTGAAACGTTCAAGTCACTCGTCCTTCCTCGCTCCTCGTTTTAAATTTACGTAATACTGAATTAAAACATGCATCGAAAGGAATATGCCGATCTCACCTTTGCTTCAAGTGTTAATAACTTTGGGATTCTATAATTCACTGAATATGTGGATAATGCATTGTCCACCTCCCGTCTTGAAACGTTGAAGGCACCCGTCCTTCCTCGCACCTCGTTTTAAATTTACGTAATTCTGAGTTAGAACACGCATCGAAACGAATATGCCGATCTCACCTTTAATTCAAGCATTAATAACTTTGCGATTTTATAATTCACTGTATTATGTGGTAAATGCATTGTCCACCTCCCGTCTTGAAACGTTCGAGTCACTTGTCCTTCGCACCTCGTTTTAAATTTACGTAATACTGAGTTAGAACATGCATCGAAACGAATATGCCGATCTCGCCTCTGCTTCAAGTATTAATAACTTTGCGATTTTATAATTCACTGAATTATGTGGTAAATACATTGTCCACCTCCCGTCTTGAAACGTTCAAGTCACCTGTCCTTCGCACCTCGTTTTAAATTTACGTAATACTGACGAAGTTGTTTGGTGCTTTCTATTACAGACACATGCATTTGAATTAAATTCGTTTCCAATATTTTCCCACGTGACATCTTTCTCTTTTACATTCTTCGCATCCGTCCTCTTATTTTCCACGATGTCCTTACACCTCGTCACCAATTCAATTAACAGTTCTTTCTCCATCGATGTGAAATTTGTCTCGTGTCTTTTGTTTACGATTTTGTTCACCCGCCAATTTTTCTCTTGTGTGCAGACGAAGTACGTTCGGAGTACGTTCAGAATATAATACGACACATCCTAGCCTTCTATAGCTATAATATTTACAACATTTAACATTTTCAGAAAACAGATTGGTGAAATGCAAGGAATTTAACAGTAGTGACATTTGTTACGTTACATTTGTTAACGTCGATTTTAACATCTGTTGGTGAATTAGGGCATAGGTGCCCTTAGTGACACTCGCAGAGCAGTGAAAAAAAGGACATTATCATTGGTACTCTATGTATTGCATCATATGCAAGCACCATTTCATTTCTTTCTTTCACTGTCAGATTAGACATACTACACTAATTATCTCTAGAGCGAGTGTTGAATGACTATATAAGTGTTGTATTTTTAAGCATCTACTCCCAGTGAGCCAAAATACTTCAGCAGGTAATAAAAACGCGTCTCCACTTATGACTGATACATGCTTCAAGGCAATTTCATCATCTACATCTCACTTACCTATGAGGAATGTTCATTTTATTGCAAAGGATATAATTATTTACTGCCTAAGAATGACAGCAATTTATCATTTGAAGTGTAACACAGAGCAAGTAATTTAACTTCATTAAGAACTACACTTATACACGCCTTCTTGCTTCAAAACATACTATTTAATTATACCATGTCAGAATTTGTAAACACTTCTTAACTAATATGTGGAATTCATTACTGTGCGCTTGGAATTGACCTAAATCACCGTAACGTAGAGAAGATTTTTCGGTTTTATGTGGAGTCCTCTACTCTTACTACATCGTACTTGACTTATTAGCACTAAAACAGCACTAAACGACGTGTTTCAACCAATTATGCTGCCTATGTCAGTTTGTTGTAACTCCTTCCTGACATTTTTCTGTTATCACCTCCCTAGCATTTGTTTGCATTCGTCAGTTGTTTTTCGTATACATATTCCAAGTTGACTTCACCAGAAACAGTAGTTTAATAAGTTAGTTGGTACATAATATCAATATTATTTATAATTGTATCTGTTTATTGTAGCCTTTGCATACTTTTTTGTATACTATTGCATCTATCCGCCCCGTTTCCTATAGGTGGCGCTTGCTTCCTCGTTTTTGCGATGCACAACTGCACAGCTGTGACTTTGTGGGTTCTAGAATTAAAAGTCCAGTATGCAGAAATTCCAAAATGCTCTTTATTTTCGTAGAAACACACTTTGGTCAGCCCCCACAGTAGCAGAATTACGTAACGCACACAAATACAATCGTCAAGGTCCTTGACCACAAACAAAGAGTTATATTTCAAAACCCAGCTGCACGTGGACGATTTTCAAGTTCCACAGCACAGAGGTGTCGCGGAGGGTCCTTCGACTATTGAAATACCGGGAATACTTCCCTTACTGGCATAAAGATTGGTTTTTATCTAAGGGGTGGTGGGTAAATGGTGATGATAGTGTTTAGAGAAATGTTTTGGAAGGTCTAAGAAAGTTTTTGTAGGGGTAAGGTGTGGTTTTATGAGTTTATGGTGGGCCTAGCACAAGTCTGGGTCTTTGGTAAGTTTCTACGGGGTCGAGGTCGTACTGCCCGAGATCGGGTAAAGTCTGTTTAGCCAACGTGTGTGCAGTTCCCACTCAAAGGGACCTCAAAGAACCTGACCTTTCCGCCCACTAATGACCGTCATAAATCTATCTCCACACTTCAGAAATGGAACACTGACGTTGGGGACCAATAGCAACCCCAATTTTCTGAAAATGACAGACGTATGTTTACTCCTCGTGGAGTCTCAGTTGCCAAAGTTCCAACTTCCAGATGTTCTGTTTCATTAGGTGCAAGACGGTGATGTTAAAATGTTGCAACCTTGTAGAGGGGACTGTCATGAGGAGGGTCCATGTTGTAAAACGATTATGAGGGTTCCTCAAAGAAAGGGGCCGCCGTGCACTTGCGTTGAGTAGACAGACTATGAGACCACTCTCTCCACTGGCGATCGCGGCTTGTATAGCTCCACGCATTGTCCCAGAAATTTGTGGAATGTCCTCTAACAATCAACTCGGCACTCCACGAAACACGAACCTTCCAGTCCTGTAACTTTATCTGTTTCGGCAAGCCTTTTATCTCCGCGGTGCACTATCTGTCTCTTTGTGCGCGTCGGCCGCGCCTCCTCGCAACAATTTCTCGCGACAATATGATCACAACAGTGGCTCTTTTGTTTAGTACGAATAGTGTGTTGTAAGTAGTCATTTGACTATAGTGGTGCGTGTGACATCACGTCACGTGCCTCTATGAATCATGCAAGAACTTTGCTCTCTCTTTTTTATATTTTGGACACCATTAGAGCAGGGCGTAGTGTACACTCATTTACCTAATGACCTCCAGGTCCATCTTTGTATTTATTTTATGTAGTAAATCTTCTCGCTACCTAACCTTTTATAAATATATACCAATAGACATCCCAACCTCTCCAGAAAACATGAGTCCTATCTGAACTATCTCCCGTGATTGATCTGGACGTGTAGCATCTTTATCGATCAATATCCATGGCCAGAACTTCACAAATGACTACAAAAACCCGCCTCTTTTACGCGAATTACTAGATATTGGGGTTGTGGGCCTTATGTTACATAGCGTAGGCAAATATTATTCAATAATTGCACAGACTAGGAATGTGATAAAATGAAGGTGGTATAACTGTTCAATTGCAGCAGAGCGCGGTTTTGATCCATGTTTCGTGCCCAGCTCGCTTCCAATATGTCATTCTGCTTCATCTTGATCAATTCTTATCTTGAATTTTTCCTTGTGCTGGTTAAGTTGGTATCTTTTCTATTAGTAGCCCAGTTATTCTATTCCATTCACAAAGTATAAAGCCTGAATCTACGAAAGCCTGCACAAAATACAGAAAATGTGTTGAAAACCATAGAATTTTGTTTTTCTTGCTGCAAGCTTCATAATTATTTTTATCGCAATATATATTGCTTGGTTAACAGAATTGGTCATGGATTTTTTTTTTTCAGCAGCTTGTTAAATGTCACCCAACATTATTTCTCCAGTTTTGAAGTAGAGGAGAGAAGCAGTTTTGGAACGATGACAGCTTCTGCTTCTGTATGATCTAGAATGGCAAGGAGAACATTTGCATCCGTTAGGTTTGCAGTCACCTCCGCGCATGCGCAATAGCGGCAAAATGCCTTGGTTTGTTGTCATAGCACAGCATGGTTATCTTAAGACATTTTCATTATTTTTATCCACTTGCATGTCACTTGACAGATATTTACGACAGTTGCCCTTCTGTTTAATTGTGAACTAGTTAATTAAATCCTTCTTGTGTTTTGATTTTCTCCAAGATAAATAAAAACCGCTAGTGAGATTACAGTTGCAGAACATGGTTTAGTGCCAACGTTTGCTGTAGTAGGAAGATATCTCGTCTCATGGAAAGAAAAGATCTAATCATCTTCCGACAATTACACACTTGACAAGATAATTCTATTAAGGAAGGATAGCGAGGAAAAATAATGGACAGTCACAAGGAAACATGTTTGTGGTATGTCAGCAGCTGATCGCCAGCGATAGCAGGCCAGACTGGTTATGTGTAAGTTGCCAATTATGAGAGGCGAAGCATCTTAAGGAATAGCGTATTTTAATGGTGACAGTTCCTTTTAAAGAATTCAAGTTTTATTTTGAAATGTTTGCATGGTCTGCATTTCGTGATAATTTGTAGGGAATAGTCTCTGTAGCCTTCTTCATTCTAGATAAGGTCTGCATAATTGATAAGGTGTAAGAGATAACATTTCACTATACAGCTAAAATATGTCTCATTAAGGCCCACAATTTGTCTTTTATTTTTGGAGAATTATTCATTTCCAAGGTATTTCATGCTATAGATTTTAATCTCCAAATATATGTTTCTTATACGGTAAGTCGTTATTCAGTCTTTTCCCTCCTGATCATGCAGAGAGAAAGAAAGTTCCCAACATTCACATAGTAACCAGCTCTTGAAAGTTTTGACAACGATTATATTCTGCTATCCCATTGAACCTATAAGGGAATATACGATCATAATTTTTTGTACGGTCATAATTTTTCGCACTAATATTCAATCTTATTATATTCTGTTAGCTTTCTATGAAACAAACACGCCGTAGTAGTTTCATTGTTGGTACTCCTGGTTCCTACCTGTGAGAACCAGGAAAGTTCACACATGTTCAGTATCGCCTCCGGCTGCAATGGAGGTAACACGCGAGGAACAATATGTGACTTTGAAATTCTGCTTTCGTCTCAACAAATCTTCAGTTGAGGCCAATACAGTGTTACAGGAGGCCTATGGAGAGTCTGTTCTTCCCTACAGTACAGCTCGAAGGTGGTTTAAAATGTTTAAAGAGGGGAGACAATCAATTTCAAAGGAAGGTGGACCCGGTGCTCCAGTTACTGCTCTTACGGAAGAAAACATCAACACTGCTGCTGCCATTGTGAAAGAGGATCGACGAATTACCTTTAGATCACTATCTGAAATACTGAACATTTCATTGTGTGCCACCCATACGTTGGTGACAGAAACATTACACATGAGACGTGTTTGTGCACGATGGATTCCAAAACTGTTGATTCCCGAACAAAAGGACATTCGCATACAGGTCTGCATGCAGTTAAAGTTAATGTTAGAGGATGATCCGGAGTTTCTTGCAAACGTAATCGCTGCTGATGAAACTTGGCTACATCATTTTGATTCTGAGAGCAAACAGCAAAGCTCAGTGTGGAAATCCTCTTCATCACCAACCCCCCAAAAAGCAAAAGTGGTTGCTTCTGCTGGGACAGTTACGGTCATCTCATTCTTTGATATTCATGGAATGGTTTATCAGCATGTTGTACCTGCACACACATCAGTAACTGGACAATACTACAGGAATGTCCTGAAAATATTGCAAGTCCATATCAGGCGCAAAAGAATATATTTCGGTGAAGCAGGCTGGATGCTGCACCACGATAATGCGCGGCCGCATATTGCTAATGTTTTGCTGAATATGTTGCAAAAATCAACGTGAAGAGCATCTCTCACCCTTCCTATAGTCGGAATTTAGCCACATGTGACTTTTTTCTATTTCCAAACTTGAAGAAACGCCTTAGTGGAGGCATTATCCGTCATCAGAAGCAGTGGTGAAGGCTGCGGAGGTGATTTTGAAGGATCTCTCAAAAATGGTTTCCAAAATGTATTTGAAGCCTGACAGAAACGCTGGGACAAGTGCATCGCATTCAGGGAGACTATTTTGAGAAAGACCATCAAAATTATGAGGATGAGTAAAGGTACGTTGTCAAAAAAGTGATCATTCTTTATTGAACAGCCCTCTTATAATACATGTGTTGTTACAAATATTTGCCTCGTTTAGTGTGATTAAAATAGAGGGGTAAGCTTTTTAGAAAGAAGAATGAGTAGGAAAAATCTTGTGAATGTAACACATTTTATATATTGTTTAAGAGAAGTGTTTAACGACGCTGCCTATCGGATACGACGGAGACTGATGCATGAAATGATAATTGGAAAAGGAAATATGGGAAGCAAATTTTTCAGGTCTATATTGCCAGTTTTAAGGCCTGAGAAAAAACAGAAAAAGCGACAGATAAATGTGATTGAACCGCATATCTCCTGTTCAGGTGTCTATGCCGTAACGACTTCGGCCACCGCTGCGATAATCTTACGTAGACTAACATAATGAACATAAATTAAAGGTGTAAAAATCCTTGTACACTACACCGTGTACTTTTCTCATGTTAGCCACACATTTACAATTAGCTGTGTTGGTATTTGCTTTTCCAGTTCATAAACCTTCCCTAATTCCCCTTTCGTATCTTGGTCTGATCTTTCAGGCGCCGTTTTGTCGTTAGAAATTAGGGCTTGTATCCACCGCAGTCGTGTTCGTCATGCCTGATCGTAGAGGAACATGCGATAATTACCCAGCGATTATGGAGTCCTCAATTATTATCGATACAGGGAGTCACGAATGGGGCAATTCCGACACTTTCCAGCACGATTGCTGTGTATCAGATGACTTAACGTTTGAGTGGAGTAATCTGATCAGGCAGGGCACTTCGAGTGATACTTATAAGCTCGCAGCAAAGGTAACTCAATCATTTCTGCTTAAAAATAATCATGTCTATGTGTATTGTGCCTGTATTTGAAATAATGCCTAACCTCAAAAACAAGTTAAATGTTGTATTAACAAAATAAACATTAAATCCCATGTTTTTAAAATATGTATATGTAACCAAATCTTAAAGCTGTCATTTTGATTTCTTTTGGTTATGATAACTACGTTTGTTTGATATCAAGCTGCTCTTAAATTTTCATATATACCAACCTGACAGATTTGTAGGAGATATCGTAAGAATTTCTGAGAATGAGCTTAGTAGCTTGACAGATTTTTGTTAAGATTATTTCTTCAATAAGTAAGTTTAAATTGTGTAGTCAGTAATAATAACAGATTCATAAATTATCAATGGGCAGCATTGTGTCAGTTTAATCAAGAATTGTTGTACTTTTTATGATAATCTGAACATTTCGTTTTGTATTTGCCAAGTATACGTTTCTATTTTCTTTCTCTTTGAATTGTTTAAATTAATCCAGTCCAACTCCAGTCCAGTCGGGTGCTGGCAAGCTGTATACAGCCTGAATATTTTTGCCGTGTGCCCACCCGTTAAGGGGTTTCATTGGGGATTTTTTCGTTTGAGGTTTTTAGGATAAATTTGTTTAGAAGGAAGTTCCTCGGAACGGAGGAAAAGATTTTTGACAACACTTTGGTTAAATTAGCCCGTTGGCTATTGGTCTTTGTGGTACAAGAGAACAGGGTCCCGGTTCGATTCATGACTGGGGTTGGAGATTTTTCTCCGATCAGTATAATTCCTCACCTTCCCCGGAGTCTGAAAGTATGAATGAGAGTGCGAATGTACACCTGGGATATGCTCCAAAGAAGAGCGGCCGCTGATATGACCATTGGAGCTATAGTTGGGGTATAAATGGGAAGGAAAAAAAAAAAATGAGGACATATTCTATTCAGAGAAAAAGAACCTGGCAAAAAGAATCATGTCCACGTCAAAGAGATTAAACAGAAAAATATATATTATCTATACCTATCTACTCTTCTACAAACGGTTCTTGGGGGGGGGGGGACTTACTCTTTCATAAACGATTTATTCGGATAGGTTTTCATTAAACTCTTACACCTTTCGTTCTATTTACGAGAACAGTACATGTTTAAGTGACTGTCAGATTTTTAAAGCAACGTGTTGGTATAAGATGGCTTTAAATTTCTAAGCTTCTTCCATCCCAGTATTCCAACCAATTAGAAAGAATGCTTCGGAAATGGTTAACGTTACGAAGACTTGTATTTTACATAACATATCTTTTAATGAGATCTTATATTTATCTATATTTTCTTATGTAAGGGTTTCTTTCTGTCTAGGGTTTACCAGTAAATCAAAAATTCATTCAAATTGAACAGGTGATTCGCAGCAAATTAAGAAGATACGCTTTTGTCGTATTGGATCTTAAACATGCCTTGTTTTCATCAAATCGTTCAATCAATTATGAGAAAATAAAGAATTGTAAACTTAGAGAAACTAACAGCCTTTAGCACCAGTGGTCATATCGGCTGTCGTTCTCCTTTGGAACATATCGAAGATGTTAACTCGTATTCGTTGGGTTTTAATCATTAGATCACGTACACATTCCACTCTCATTCCTTCTTCCAGACTCTGGGGAAGATGAGGAAATTCCGGAGAAAAATCCCCACCCCCACCGCCGGGAATCGAACTGGTGACCGCTAGCACGACAGGCAGGTGCTTTACCGACTGAGCTACCGATTTAGCAATAAAGTAAAAGTTGTTGAACTAATTAACGTGATAATTTAACTAGAGTTTTACTCAAGTAAATAGTTGGTGGGCAGAGATAGGAGCAATTATGGAAAAAAATAGGAATGTGAGATATATAGAGATCAGAGGAAAGAAATGCAAATGCAGAATAGAAGATATAGAAAGACAGGAAATATGTAGAAGTCTAGAGAATATGAAATGATTAAAATTTTACAATCAAATAAAACGAAATTGGGGACGAGAAGCATATGTAGATTACTGCAATAAGCAAGAGAGAGAAGGGTTAGCGTGGATGAGAACAGGAACAATATTTCTAAGAGGGATAAGAGGTAGGGAAAAGGAAATTTGTGAATTGTGTGGGGGAAGAGAAAGCATAGAACAATATGTAACGGATTGTGAGGAGGTTGCAATGTGGAGAAAAAGGTTTGGGAGGAAAAATGAGAGAAAGTAGAGAAAGGATAGTAGCTATAAAAATGTTAACGGGAAGGGAGGAAAAGAAGTTAAGAAGTACTGGTGAGTTCTTGGAGAAAGTAAAAGAAAATGTGCCAGAAATGTAAAGAATATAAGAAAGGAAGATGAGAGGGGGGGTAATTAAGTAACAAAGAGGCATGGAGGTTAAGAGCTACCTGGCAGAGCAGAAGACCAGGGTGTTATGTAAGCCATGGTAGCAACAAGGTAAAGACAAATAAATGTAGTCTAAAGTTCTAATTTGTAAAACTTTTGAGTATGCACGATTGATAATTCAGTTCAATTCAGTTAGGGTTTAAACAAAAATGGGAGAAATTATGATTTTAAAATGCAAAATAGAGTTTAAAGTGTAAGATATCAAAATAATTTGTGAATTTCGAGTAAAAACGTAAACATTCCCATCAAACAGATAAACAAAGAAAAGAAAGCTGAAAAAGTGAGTTTGGGAAGGGAAGCGGGTTGTGTTGAAGAAGAGGGTCCAGTTAGGGATAGCCACCTCGTCTTAATGGGCACTAGTTGTGCACTGGACCGGTTACAAGCATGTGTTGGGCAAGCTAATTGCCGCAGCTGTGGTAACAAACCGCCACACTAACCAACCGCGGACCGACATTATACCGTTATTCCACAAAACCAGATTCCATTACTTCTCTGTCCCTGGTTCAAATGCCGGAACCCGATAAACTGCTCCAAGAACAAAACCAACTTATTACAAATCGAGTTAAAGATTAACTTTCACTCTACGTCGGCCGGATTTACACATTTTTTGGACTTGTTTTTCTGTTACATTAACCAGAATGTGAGACTGATGTGTTGAGTCACATCTACCGTTCTTATTGGTCATCTCCGTGCTCTAGTCTCTAGTTACCCAGGTCGTGGGTTTGGAACCGGCGGCAGCGACGAGATATTTCGAGCGTAAAAGCTCCTTCCTTACCATGGCCTCCTTTGGAAGGAAAGAAAAGCCGGTGCTCCCGTCTGTTTTATTTAGGCACGTAAAAGAACCTCACGCCTGACAAAGAGGCCTTTGTGAAAAATTAAACGGTCTTTCGAGCCCAGTAAAGATTGGGTCACTGAGAACCATAGCGACCATAAATAAAAATGTAATTTCACTTTTTTCCAGCATTTTAAACATAATATTTCTTAAAAAGCATTAATTTACAACTTTCATATTATTCGAGATAAACATTTATAGGCCCGAAGAATAGACTTAAAATTGAACAACCATAAGTAATTAAAAAATTTAAATCAACAAGAAATATCTTGGGCGTGCCCTGGCCGAGCGGTTAGTCCGCTTGACTCTCACCAAGATGGTCTGGTTTCAATTCCAGTCGATCGCATAGTGAGATTTGTGGAGCTGATTTTCCGGATTTTCTTCGGGATCACCGGTTTTCACCGCCGTTATTCTACCAATTGTTCCATTATTATATTTTCTTTTACCCACTTTGCCCTAATCCTGTTCACCTGCTTTCCCCACTCTCATACTGGGTACCGGGCTGATCATCCATCCCTGAATTTCTCTCTCTGATCCATACTCGTGACTTCCTCATCCGACGCCAAAATGGCATAAGGGATACAGGACCATAAATGTGCATGACCAAGAGAAGAAGAAATCATATCTGGGAAATGAGTAACTACAAAAAAATATATTCGGTATAAACTGTGTATTTTAACACATTCTTTTGTGTATATCTATTAAGATTCAAGAGTTATACACAAGTAACTCAAAATAATCGGGAATTCAAATACTATTTCTAGAAAATTCAAGATATGATTTCATTTGTCATGAAAATGACTTAAATTTAGGGCATTTTAACCAAACTTGTGTTGGAGGATTTTATTTTCTAGAAAATCTTCTTGTCACATCCTCGGAAAACGTAGAACTATTTTTTAAAGAAACTACGTCCTCCAACGTCGTCATATCGGAACGATGAATGAAATGATTCTAAAATGAGTTCAGGGTATATAGAGTTTTCAAGATAAGATAAAACCCCATAAAATACTGTTCCAGATAACTTACCCTGACAGAGATTCGAGCTCGGGACCTCTTTAATATTAGACGGCTCCTACGTTACAGAGGTGGATAACGTCAAACTTATATACAAGTTTATTGAACCTATTCTTCTTTTGTTTTTGACAGACATGCGCGCGGGCCTTTTCATAAGAATTTATTTGTGTGCTTCCAGCGAATGTCAAAACAGACCTAATTATAATTCCAATGATATTTCTCGATATCGAACTTCCGGGCGGAATGCAAAGCCTCCTACGAACATATGTGCACATATACTAAACAAGGAGGGCTAAGACCTTAAAGTACAATATATAATTAACGGGAAAATCTTTCTGTTTTTTGAATTGGAACTTAGACATATTGGAATTGTCCTCCACAGAAAATTAATTTTGAGAAAACAAAGTATGTCCTTACAAAGTATGCTGAAACTCTGCCATCCAGTAAAATAGTGAACCCCTACAGCTTTATAATTAAAACTGGCAGCTGATGTTTTGCATGCGGTATCAAAATGACGGACGGCCTCCGTGTTTGAAATTTTGAGACTGATTTCGGTATGAGGGATTCGATATTTCCCTTACTAGCCATTATTGAATAGTTATGCAATGATGTTTCTTTTTATGGCATGTTAAACATATAATAATATTATTAATAATACTAATATTGATACTGAAGGTTAGAGTATAATCTAAGAATAGAACATAGAGTGTCTAAGATATGGTGCTTGATTGATTGAGACAGCAAGTGAAACCAGAGACAGTCGCCCGCCGCAACAGAAATTATATATCTATTCTTTGCCTTCTGGCACGCCGCTCCAATTTCTCTCTGTCCCCTTCCAACCCACACCACTCTTTTCCGCTCTAGTGTGTTAGTTGGTTGCCCCCGAAGAATCGATTTTGTTTCCCTGTGCGCGCTACTGCTGTTGGTTCTCTCACCCAGAGGTCGACCTCTCCGCCCTCCCCGCAATTCCCTGGGGACCGTGTGCGCTCGGTTGAGTTTGAAGACTCGCTCCATGTCGACACGGATCGCTCGGTTCACCCCAGTCTGCGAGTGATGACCCACCCCCCGAACAGTCCGCACACTCTACCCTTTCTCCTTCTAATATCAGCGGCTTTGCTCAGGGAGTGGTCGTGCATGAATGTGGGGACTTCCGGGTTCCATCAACGTCACTCCTGGAAGATTCACCAGGGCATGCGACATGAGAGGTTGCCCGCCTCTCGTGTCTGCCTGACGTTCAAATTCAAATCTCGCTCAGAGTAAGATATCTGAATAAAGTTTTTTCCGGGGTTTCACTTATTCTTCGAGGACCTTAATTAAAAAATAATTGTATACGATTGTTATCTCAATCTTCTGTTGGTCTAGTTGGCTTTATTGCTTAGGCGCTGGCCTATCTGATCTCAAGGTGACAAGTTCAAACCGGTCCAACTCGATAGTTTTTAATTGTGTTCAACTGTCAATATATGTATTTATTGGCATGTGAAAACTCCTTCGGGATGAAATTCCGGTACATCCATAGGGATCATATCATAATAAATGTGATTAGGACTTCCTGGGCAGTAAACACGCCAGTAGAAGAGCTGTACATAACGTTTCAGAATCACATAACTACACTGTTTGCATTTACTTTAGAGTTAAATGTACGAACCAAGTTCTTCACTTTATTCTACATCTTAAATGTGCACATGCTTTTTAAATATGCAGTATATGCTTAAATTAACACAGGGTTCATAGAGATACCCGATATTCATCTTTCAGAATAAGGGAAATCCTAAAGAAACTTATAACCCTGACCGAGATTGGAACTCAGGACTTCTTGCACGTGAGACAGACGCGTTACCCACCTACTCTACAGAGGTGGGCAAATGGGCATAGGTCTTCTATTTACTAACCCTAACTGGGCTGGCCCCGTAGCAAGGGGTCCCGGGTTCGATTCACGGCTGGGTGTGAGGATTTTTCTCCAACTAAGATGATTCTCCATGAATGAGAGTGTGAATATGTACGTGATCTAACGATTAAAACCCAACGAATACGAATTAACACCTTCGATATGTTCCAAAGGAGAACGGCCGCCGATATGACCACTAAAGTTAAAGACGGGGTATAAATGTCAGAAAAAATGAGTTTCAGGATCTACCATAATTTGAATATCAAGTAGTAAAATTCACTGAAATCCACTCGAACACTGTTCATACCTTCAATACAACCAGCACATGCTGCATATATTTCTCAGAATGTTACAGTTTGCTCTTTGGAACAAAATGTATGGTTCTCTTTTTTATTTAGTGAGGTGTTGTTGACTCCTCTGCCCTTTAAGTGGTGTTTTAATTATAGCCAGCCCTTGTAGCCATGGTCGCTAAAACGTATTTCTCTAGCGTTTCGCCGCATAGAGGGTCGTGGGTTCGAGTCCTACCTTGGGCATGGGTGTTTATGTGTATAGTAAATATGTGTGAAACTAAGGAAAACAGATAAAATAAACGAAAATGATGAAAATTATTATATATATAATTAAGAAAAAAATTATATGTTATATTTTGCGTATAAGGCTTATAATATGTATTTCCGGTGAAATCTTACTATGAAATGGTACTGTAAATAGGCACCGCCAAAGAAAGTAAACAGAGAAAAATTATTTTCAGAAAAAGATCCTCGCGGACGCGTGTGTAGCTAAACACATTGTGACGTCGTTTTTAATTTTTTTTCCTCGTGTCCGTATACAAAGAATATGAACTTTTAAAGCCATCTCTTATCGACAGCCTTTTAAATTGATATTGCTTAGTCTACTGTGGTCCCATTGTACCTACAAGTAAATGTGTAATAAAATCATTTTTACAAACTTTGGTCTCTATAAATATGTAGTAAATGGAAGAACAACCTTTTAAGAATAGTAAAAGGTGGTCAGATAAGGTCACATGAGTGCATTTAGGATTCTGAGAGTCACAAAATCCGTATTTCCAAATGAAATATCCATATGGAATTTTTGGGTGTGGTTCAGTTCCTTCCCCTACCTTCAAGGTAATGCAAAGCATTTGCACAGCGTTTAGCTGGATTAAAGTACCTAGGTGTTAGATTAATAACCTCGTTTTAATAAGTGTTTTGAAGAATAGCTAGATATAACTACATTGAGGCGTATTGACCTTCACTGACAAGCGGTACAATCGCTTGTCTTCTTGTTTACTGAAGAACGAAATATTAGTAACCTGGCGTACAGTAAATGACGAAACTCAGATAGAGCTGTTTGTTTTATATGAAAGGTAGCCAATTAATTATTATACATAAATGTTAATTACCATCACAGTCGCGCAATACAAAGGGATTTTTATTCCCTCTTTTTCTCCTTGACACAAGATTCAGTCACGTCTGCCGATCTATGGCACGTAGCTGTGATTGTTCGTGAACAGTGTACATAGTCTGACTTACCGTGTAAGTGCGAGTAAAAGAATTCAGTTGTTTCACATATTTTCACATAAGCGTCAATCATGTAGTAGCACCAATTCCCCCCTCTGCGCTGTGCTTTACAAGCATAGCCCATGGTGGAAAGTATGCACATTGAGGGGGAACCACGGGGCCCTGGGACTCTTCACGCCTTGCCTGCCCGCAGTCTGCCGCCTCTCAACGAGGTAATCGATGTTCTTCCCTCGCCTCGAGGCACCCTCGCCCCCGCCGATATATCGACGATTTATTGCAGTAACAGCCGCCCCATCCACTTGCTAGTTTGTACTCCCGGGTTTGTCGACGCTGAAGTCATGGTCGTTATCGGTTACCGGAAGCACTCTCCAGGTTGTAGTAAGTGTTCCGTCGTGCCTCAGTTATAAATAGCTTCGCTGAATTATTTTATGTCCTTCGCTTCTTTGAACTTACAAGGAAGTGTGTGTGTGTGTACTGGAGAAAACAAGTTGATATTTACTGAGGGTAAATTGAACGCAGAAGGATAATAAGCAAGGCACCGGGTTCTGATGACGTCATATTTTAACTGTTGTACCACAGTCATCACTAACGTATAACTCCTAAATCCTTATAATGGGGAATGTAACGACATTATGAAAATACGTATTTATTAGGACACTTTTACTGTTTCAAACCTGACGGGTTTTAAACATATGGGAGGGAAAAAAGAGAGAAACAGACGCTTTGTAGCCCTCTGATTGGTGGAGAGTGTTTATAGAGGCAGTTACTGTACCATTAAATAATAATAAATAGAACATCATGAATTTCCCTCTAGTAATTGGCAATAGTGGCCGTCATTCTTCCCTCGTACAAGTCCACATGTATAGTATATCAGCATAACTTTAAAAAAAAAGACTATAAAATACCAAACTTGTAAAGATGGACACGAATATTTTAAAGCAATTCTCACTCCAAACTACCCTTTAAATGTAATACTATTCAAATATTTTTATTTTCTTACCTCTAATGATGCATGTAGGGATTTGTTATTGAAATATCCCAGATATGTTTAAGACATTTTCGTGAGTAATTCTGATTATCTTAAATTTTCTGTGAACAGTCGTTATGTTCTTCGTCTCTTGGTACAGGACACAGTCATGTCCATTTATGGTCCTCTACCCCTTTGTTTATTAAAATTAAAAAATTAACAACTGTACTGAGACCAAGATAATGCATGGTTCAGAAAGTTGGGTATTGACAATCAGAGAAGAACAATGGTTATTACGGTGGGAAAGGAAGATTTTGAGAAATATATTTGGAGCGATAAAGAACCTGGACGGATGGAAAAAGCGGACTAAATTTGAGTTACTGTGTCTATTTGGACAACCAAATATAGTAGTGAAAATTAAACAAGGAAGAGTAAGGTGGACTGGCAATGTGCTGAGAATGCTGGAAACCAGTGTAGTTAACAAGATATTCATAGGAAAGCTGGATGGCAGAAGGAGAAGAGGAAGTCCCAGTAAAAGATGAGTAGATGATGTAGAAGGTGACTTGAGAAAGTTGGGGGTTAAAGGCTGGAGAAGAAAAGCAGAGGACCGAGTGGAATGGTAGAGGGTGGTTAGGGAGGTCAAGGGTCTACATGGCCTGTAGTGCCAACTGTCATCATCGTCATCATCACCACCCCTTAGTTATCATTTCTGCTAATTACAGAAAACAATGTAATTTACTGAAACACAGGGATAAGTATGTGTTCGCTTTCATCCCCAGCAATCTTGGAACGTATTGAACAGTTCCACAGAAGCCCAAGAATACAAAATGTTATTTCTTTACCAAAAAGCTTTCAAAAACGTCATGTTCTTGTATGTTTACCCACACTTCTGCAGTTATTTCACGACGAGTGTTATCCAGAAGCATATATGGAGCCCGAGGACCAGACTGAAAACTTCATCAAACACAATGTGACATAGTTTTGTTATTTTTACCAAAATGGTTAACTCAGTGCTAACGTACAATCAGCCTTTCTTGTATACAAATTCAAAGCTTCGACACGTCTCTACAATTCGTTTAAGTCTTTATCACGAAACTTGGAATTGACATTTACCACACTTCGCTCAAAGCACCACACTGCTCTCACTCTCATTGACTGCCTAGGCCTTATATCGGTTTTCCTATACCCACCGGGCGCGGTAGATATTTCTGAAAATAGATACTTCTCGAAAAACCGCCTAGAAAGGTCTCTTGCGTAGTCGTAACACAGCTGCGCCCCGACATCATGACGTCAGTTCTTCGCCTTGGCAGCTATGTTGTCCGACTCGACTCTTTGCCTCCAAAATAGACAGCAATGGTGACGTGATCTCTCGGCAGGCCACGCGAACCCCAATGTGACAACTATTTCTTTTTTGGTTGACTTAAACCCCTGCAGCTTTCGAAAACAAAAGAAATGTGAAGTGTTTTTAAGGAGCTGTTTCTACAATAATAATAAAAAAAAGAAGCACTAACAGCAGTGAGCTCTCCATGAATTTAATTATGTAGAAGCGAAGCGACGTGTTGAACACATCAGTCAAGCCGGTGAGTGCAGTACTTCAGAGTGTAGAGGGGGAAAGGAATAGATGTAGTAGACAAGTGCGTACCAACCAGAACGTTGGTCTGATCTCTTGCTTTTCTCTAATTACCTCGCTAATTATTATGCAGTTCAAATGGCTTCGGCCTTAATGAGCCAGGAAGCCGGAGCTAATAATAGTCGAAGGAAGTGAGCTTGCGGGAGCAAGCGGTGGTTAGAACGAGAGGGTCGTACTGGATAAAGGAAGGGGTTGAAGAGATTTGGGGTCGAGTTTGAATGTTGCGCTTTTCGCAACTGTGCTTAGGAGTTCGTCGTTATTATATGGAAAGGTTCTACAAAACATACGCCAAAACTTTTATAATTAATATATTTATTTGAAAACAACTTGCATTTGTGCCCGCCTCTGTAGCGTGATGGTAGCCTGTCTGCCTCGCATTGAAGAGTGAGGTATCTGTTGAGATTCTTTCCCTGATTTTACCTTATCCTGAATGGTGAATGTCGGGTAACTCTATGCTCTATAGTCCCTGGGATCATTTGAACATTATTTCAACAATTCATCGCCCCATATGACTTAACATTGGAGGACGTAAATAAAAAAAAAAAAAAAAAAAAAAAAAAAAAAAAAAAAAAACCGAACTGTCACAGCGGTTGACATAACAATAGAACTGACAGATCGATATTATTTACAGCCAAGAATATGCACACCAACTCAAGTCGCAAAACCCGAGGAGTTAAAACGTCAAAGCCTTTTCACTTTGAAATGTTTTGCTTCTCAGATCAAAATTCAGTTTCAGTACAGTATCTTGTAACCATTGGGCTACCATGGCAACATGCCTGCACGACATAAAACTCTCCAACTGACAAGCATTGTTTACTATTAAAAAATCCATGGAATAAATATCTCCAGTTAAACCTTTTGGCTTGCGAGAAAGTATTGGTGAAACTTTGAGAAGATATTTTGTAAGCAGTGTGAAACAAGGAAGTGCTGTGAAGTGCACGCTTTTAACAATTTTTGATCCAGCCTTCACTACTATTAGGCTTTTTTCATTTAGCTTTCGTAGCAAAATGTCTGCTGCACTGCACTTGAATTTCCATATAATGTTCTGTTTTTCGTAATAATTTTGTCCAAGAATGACAATTTATAGTTACCTAATTGGTTACTAATTATCATTTACCCTTCAATCCATGTACAAATATTGTTTTACTGCCCCAGTTGCCCATTAGGGAAATAAAAAGATGTGGCAACAATGCGCAAATCTTTCGATGGGTGCATTATAGGATTATTGAATAACAAGAGAAAGGCAGTTCTGGTTCTATAGAGCTGTCACTTGTTTCTTGGTCGACAGCTTATAATATTCAGGGCTTACGTGCTGTAAAAGGTTTTCTTTTATTTTTTAAGTACTCTTATAGTAGGGATCATTCTAAATAGTGGCTTATTGTTGACTGTCTAAAAGGTTATACCTGTTTTCGACTGCTTGGCGAATTTTTACTTAACTTCTATATTTTTTGCTTATAAAACAGAATAAAGTGCAAGGCGTTTGAAATGTTGACTGTGGCTTTTGGCGAAGCTACTGTGAGTAAACAAGAGTTTAGGTGATAAAGTTTTAAAGAGGATAGAGAAGACGACCGCTGTGGATGCCCTCGCACACCAATTACTGACTTGGATGACTGTTTAGCTGCAAGAAGGCCAAGTTCTTGACGGTATTTATGAACTAAGAAGCTCTTGCTCTCCGAGAAATAAGTTTTGAATACGTACTTGAATACTCTGGATGTGTTTCTTGTTTATTCTTGCTCTTATAGAAGCTGCGTACACGTTAGTAGAGGTTTAGTTAAAGATTTGTATAAGATAGTGTTCCAAAACAGTTTGGATATTAGATGAAGTGTTGTTTTATTTCATAGCATATTATTTGAATTAAAAATGCGTGATTTCTTTGAATTTTAATTTAAAGTGTAAAACAAAACACAACCAAGTTATTATTATTATTATTTTTTTTTTTTTGTTCATATCTGTAGCCTCCTCCCTTATTTTAAGTGTAGATTGCTATAGGTTTACATCGTATTTACTTATTTTCACAGGACATTCATTCTTACTTGACGCTTCTATATGGAGGATAGGGAAAAAAGTTCTACCGCCTGACGGGAATCGAACTTCGGGCCTCCTAGTGAGAAGTCAACTCGTTTTTAATACAACTACGCAATAATGGTTAATTTACAACTACACCTTTATCACAGTAGTCTCCTTGCTTTCAACGTCCCCACCCCCCAACTCAAAGCTTCCTGATGCACTTAGAGATGGAGAGAGAGGAAAGGGGAGGTAGAAAGGGAGAGAAAGAGGTTTTACTTTTGACTGATTAGCAAGCCACGTATTCACCCATTCACTTCCTCACAGATTTTGCACGACTACTTCCAAACCAATAAAATATGGTACAATAATCTAGGAGGGTAAGTAGTGGACAAACCTTACACGAAGTGTTCAGCAGAAACTGCGCATTTTCATGCTGGAGGTTTACTCTTGAATATTTTTGTCATTGAAGATTTCGTGTAATTTCCCTTCAGGCCTCTGAATTTGGCTTTCTATTATTTTTGTGAGAAAATCTCATCCAGTAACATCACCTGTTTATCCTGTTTTCTCTACTGCAAGATTGTATCATTAACTAAATAAATATTCAATTATCTTAGTTCATTTGCTGCTCTGTTGCTTCAGGTTGATAATCCATATTATTGAATTGTAAGATTGCCTATGTAAAATGACAAGAGAGACAAGAAAATGGTATACGTCAGTGTAGCTAAGGTAACTAGGAGATTGGTGAAGTCAGTCAAGAAAACCATTATCTGAAGGTGTGCAAAAATGTACGTAGACGAAGCTATGATAGAATGAGAATGGAAACTTAAAGGTTATCAAGTATACAAGTGGGGAAAAATTTTTTTTATTTAGAACTCTTTTTTTTCCCCTTAATTTACGTCCTACAACGTTAAGTCATATCGGTGACTGAAATGGGGGAAATGATGCTCAAATGTGTCCGTGGTCCATAGAGCTTAGAGCTACCCGACATTCATCTTTCAGGATAAGGGAAAACCCGGGAAAAAACCTTACTCAAGTAACTCGCCCTAAACGAGATTCGAACTCGTGACTTCTTGAACGTGAGGCAGACACGCTACTATCTACGCTACGGAGGCGGGCATTTTGTTATTTAATGCCATTATGTAATAAAGTTAGTGGTGAGTGATAATTATTTCCAGAAATTCTGTATTTTCTTTTGTATTTTACAGTCTTGTTGAAATGCTTACTGGGATCGATGATGGGCATTCAGTAGCGTCTAAAGACCGCGCTGGAGCTATATACACTGTCTTCATTATTATTACGGAAATTTAAAACGGTAAAGTATTGATGTGTCAGAAGTTAGAAAATATATTTCAAAATAAATCCGTTAAAAAAAACCACATCTCATAGTCCATCACTAGAGCAGCTGGCAGTAGGATCCACGTAGGTTGAGATAAAATGCACAAGAGAATTTCGTTATAATCGTCCATTCTCTAACGGCTCGAAAACATTTCATTTGTTACTCGGAAGCGATTCTCATTTTTTTATTTTGTAGTTTCACGATTGTTCACAGATATAACGAAACTTAAGCGTGTACTTCCATGTAGTTTCCTAACTTATTGTTCCACACATCACTTGATGTCCTTGTAGTTTTATGTCCAAATTTTGATGATAATTTGCACCCTAAATAGTTGAAATGCTCTTTTTACTTATTGCAAGTTACGAGTCCTCATACTTAGGGCCATAATGCCACCGTGTTGCTGGTTGGATTTACTGAAGCGGAGAAGACCCGCGATGCACATTTGGACGCAGCCGTACTGCTACCACTGTAACGTCCCAAGCCGTCACAGCTTAAAATAATTATAACCCTGCTTCAAACTAGCGCCGCACTCTAAGCGTAGTTGCTATGGAAACGTGGCAGACGTGCGCGCGCCTGTTTGTTCTATTTAACACCAGATGCTGCTGAAATCCGTGTTGGCGTCTTTTCTCGCTTCTGCCATGTTGGATAACGAGCGTCATTTGTTTTCCACGATTCCTCCCTCTTCCTTGCCACCCCCTCCCCCTCTCTCCGTCATGCGGATGTACTAAATGAAAATTGATATAGGGAGGCGCAAATGAAGGAGAGTTCAGGAGACGACTTCGCTGCTGCTGGTAGATGGATGCAAAATGAAAAACGAGAGGGGAGTACTTTTGAAGCCTTCCAAGTTTTTTTTTATCCCTTCTTCCTTCCTTTTTTTTCCAAGGCGCCGGAAATAATATCTGTAAACTAGGGGTTGAAATAAATGAGAGGCAGCAAAGGGATCTGAAGAAAAAGAAAAACTCTAATGGGGTTAGAGAGGGGTTGGGTGGAGAAGTTGGCCTCGGCGGCATTGTGTTTGCGCTCTGTTGGATCAATTACTAATGTGAACCAAAAGGGGGGGGGGGGGGGTTGAGGGTATAAGTACACTGAACCCTCCAGGTCCTCCGCGTTTCCACGGGTTTTGTCAATAAATAATAAAAAATGTTTTCCCCTTGCGAATAAATAATTCGTGTTACTGCTAATGGCTGCTGTCGCTCTTGCAACTAGAGCGGAAGGGTCTGGGAAAACAGAAAGTATGAGGCTTCCAGTTTATTGTTTTTATTTACCGAGGAACTGGGATGGAGGAGGATTCATATCATAGGGGTTCCAACAGGTGATACAGCAGTCTAAACCAAATGTTAGATTTTAGTGACAAAATCGAATGAAATAAATCCTCAAGCTTTCCTGGTGACGAATATACTGAAGTTCTTCTTGGGAAACAAGCCAGGTGTAAAGACGATTAGGAATCCACATTTCGGGAGTGAGCAACTCTCCAATCATCAGGATATTTATTAAATATAATAACCACAAATGAAACACTGGATTTCAGTACATTAAATGCCAGGTCAGGAGATGGTGTGAGTACAGTACGCGCAAGATAAGAAGATCACTGGAGTTATCTGAAAATCATCTCTAGGATAAGTGAAAACTCCGGGAAGAAAAGCTTATGCACATAATTCACGCTGACCGAGATTTGAAATCGGGACCTCCTGAACGTGAGGCAGACACGCTGGCTTCTTCGCTACCACGGTCGGTGTTGCCTACGGTTTGGCAGTTTATCCCTACAGCATTGCTTTTCGTCTGTTTGGAGACATTTAAAATATAGCACAAAAGAGTTAATTAAAACTCAGGATACTATAGATAATTGTCGTTATTATACAATGCGACCCATATAAACCTGAACCGTGTCAAAAGGTCATAACATCTGAACCAATAGTATGATACACGTGCAACTTTGGGAGATTACATTACACTATTTACATCTCAGAGAAAATGTTGGAAGTGTCCTACACTAGCATCTATACATGTTTGTACTCGTCTCACAATATTCTCTGAAGTTTTATGGAGAGCATCCTCAGCAGTGTTACTTATTTCGGTTCGAATGGATTACTTGAGAACATCAATTGTCCGTGGCCTATTCTTGTACACTCTATGTTTTAGATACCCAACAAGAAAAATCTGGTGAGGTTATGTCAAGGAACCTGGGAGGCCACAGACCTTTTGAGATTATTCGATTATCAAAGAAACTGGTTACAAGTTCCATGGTGTCATTAGATGTATGGCACGTTGCTCCATCTTGCTGGAAATAACCTGTCAATTCGATATCATCTCCGTAAAACTTCAGAGAATATGATGAGACGAGTGCAAACATTTATAGATGCTGGTGGAGGATACTTCCAACATTTTCTCTGAGATGTAAATAGTGTAATGTAATCTCCAAATTGTGTATTATATTCTTCTAGAGCTAGACGTTTGTCCTATTATTGGTTCAAAAGTTATGGCGTATTGAAATGGTTCAGGTTTATTTGGATCGCACTGTATGAGGACATATTAAAAAAGTAGGGAGAAAATGCTCTGCATAAGCACTATTAAATAAGCACAAATATCACACTTAAATGATTTTTCGTTATTCAGTTTTTTTTTTTTTTCAATTAGCCTCCTCGGAGATGAATGAAATGGGTGAAATGATGCTCAACTGAGCTCAGAGTACATAGCGCTTTATTCATCTTTCAGGATAAGGGAAACACTTATCTAGATAACCCACCCTGACTGGAATTCAAACTTGTAACCTCTAGAACGTGATGCAGATCGCTAGAGAAGTGGACATTAATGCAACTCACCTTTCTCTTGTAGCATTGTGGGTACCTTGTCACTATTTGTAGAGAAAATCTGATTGGAAAACAGTAACTAACGTACATAAAATTATTAAGAAAACACAAGAAGTCAGTCAAAACAAAAGACATGTGCAAAATTAATCGATATCAGACAGGAGATTAACGAACGCCCTGTTTCTTTGTTATTTTTGAAGCCGTGTAAAACGTATTTTAATGTTGGCAACTTGCGTTATGATTATTTGAAACAAAATATTAGGAAAGATGAAAGGATGTGGTGTTACGATGTTATGGTTTGCTTTGAAGAGCTACTGAAACCATTCGCCATACCGCAGGTTCCTTTTTCCTCCACCGCTTTCTGAGGATGTCCGGTTGCACGCAACCGCAAATGGACAGCACATGAAGCCTCCGGGGTTTTCTAATCATCCTCGCCAGAAGCGGCCGCTGCCGCCGCCGCCCCTCTGCTCATTACGAATTCGTTTTAATAAAACACGCACGCGGAGAGATCCTGAGTGATGCTGTTGGGGAGAGATCGTTGCATAATTTACAAACTTCTCGTACATATTTGCATGCATATTTCACAGTTGTATATATGTATGCGCGCACACATGTAGATTCCCCTGCAGTGATAGCCCTTGGCTCGCATTGGGTGTTTTCTCTGCAAACTTCTATCGACCGACCTATACACGTAGGGATAGGAATGCCTCTGTTTCAGATAACCAACATTCTTTGGAGGGTATGCGTTGTGTTTTGTTCAACACGTAGCAATCCACATCTACTTAAGAGAGAAACAAAAGAATACGTAAACGCAGTTCGCCTCTGTAGCGTGTCTGCCTCACGTTGAAGAGGTCACTCGTTCGAATCTGGGTCAGGATGCATTATTTGGATAAGGTTTTCTCCAGAATTTTCCCTTATCTTGAAATATGAGTGTGGGATAACTCTAAACTCTATGGACACGGGTTCATTTGAGTAATATTTCACCCTTTTCATTTGTTCATCATCCTAACAGCTTAGAAGGGTATTAAAACCTTTTTTAAATTCCATATACATTAGATAAAATAAAGAACATTGTTTATATTACTTGCTGTATCTGTCTCTGCATTCTGTACAAACTTGGTAATCGATTTTAAATTCAATTCACAATGAGCTAGAAATTTTAAACTTAAAGCATAGCTCAGAACAACAAATTCTCCCATCCCGAACTAGCCTTTACGTAGACAAATTTTGATTTTTCTAAAAATGACTAACGGTTGTGATTAAATTTCATATGTTTTAAGATGTTTTTATGACACAATAAACTTATCTATATCTTGAATTTTTGGAAAATATCCTCTGAAGTTCTATTTATTCTGAATGAATTTTACATGACAGTTTAACCATAAGAGATAGGGAAGGCCCCCTGTGCAGCGTGGGTGGTAGCGTGATTGCCTCACGTTCAAGTGGTTCCGAGTTCGAATCTAGGAAAGGATGAGTTATCTGGATATGTTGTTTTCGGGTTTTACCTTATCCTGAAAGATGAATGTGAGGTAAAGTCTGTTTTTTTTTAACGTGTGTGCAGTTTCCACTCAAAGGGTCCTCAAAGGATCTGACCTTTCCGCCCAGTAATGACCGTCATAAATCTATCTCCACACTTCAGAAATGAAACACTGACCAATAGCAACCCAGATTTTCTGAAAATGACAGTCGCATGTCTACTCCGCGTGGAGTCTCAGTTGCCAAAGTTTCAACTTGCTGTTGTTCTGTTTCATTAGGTGCAAGACGGTGATGTTAAAATGTTGCAACCTTGTAGAGAGGACCGCCAGGAGGAGGGTCCATTATGAGAGTTCCTCAAAGAAAGCGGCCGCCGTGCACTTGCGTTGAGTAGACAGACTTTAACACTAAGCTCAATGTCCTGGGCTCATTTAAGCATCATTTCACCCACTTCATCGTTCGATGTGACTTGACTTTGGAAGACATGACTTAGGAAAAAAAAAGAAAAAAAACGAGAGATGGACAAGACACTTTTTTTTTTTTTTTTTAATTTTACGTCCTCCAGCGTTGTCATATTGGACGGTGAATTAAATGGGCGAAATGATGCTCAAATGTGTCCAAGGTCCATGGACCTTAGACCTAACCGACATTCGTCTTTAAGGATAAGGGAAAACCCCGTAAAAACCTTATCCTGATCCAGATTCGAACTCGGAACCTCTTCAACGTGAGGCAGACACGCTACCATCTACGCTTCCGAAGCGAGCTGGACAAAATCTTACTGCACAAAAGTTTATGGCAAATTTAGTTTTTTTCTTCATTTCTTACATATTTGTTGAATACTTTGAGAAGTAATTTATAGTGAACAGGAAACAATTCAGAGTATACATTTTGTCATAAGATATATAAACGAAAACTGTAAGAACATTTTTGACAAAATCAAGAATATTTGGAACTATTTTGATATATGACAAAGTTTATGGTGTAAAGATTCTTAAAATCTCACACCTGGTTAGAGTGTACACATTTTTCACTTCTAGTGCTTTCAAACATCGTTATTCATTTGTAGAACTCCTAAATACAAACGATTCGATGTTGTTATTATTAAATAAATACAGGCACTTGTTGAAGTACGTTTAGAGCACTCGACCATAGGGTCATTGGGTTCTGGAGATAAAATTATACCTGCTTTTGCTAATAATTAGCGACCGAGTCGTCACAAAATAGCCATCTCTTGATTCAAGTTCGTGGAAGCCGCAATGAAAAACCGAAGGATGTCAAAAACATGTTGAAAGCTATACAGAATGCGGTGATGCATCTGTGTAAAGCTTTTTATTCTGAATTAATTGGCAATTGAATGTGCAACACTGTGTGAAAATCGGCCAGAAAGAGAAGAGAGCGATGTAATTGCTCTGACAGAAACAGCTCGGCGGGTTTACTTTGCAGAGCATACTTGTAAAATCAATTAAATGTTATTGATAGTGACATGTGCGGGAGTAGAGGAGATTTCTCAGGGAGAGAAGGGGGGGTTATTGGCTCCTGCTTGAGATTTATGGTGGTGACAGCGAGGGTAGCATCCTGATGTTAGGGGAAAGCCCTGGGTTATCAGATTGATAGATGGTCTCTAGGGGAAACCCCTAGCCCTGGGCACGTGTTGGCAGCCGGGCAAAACCTTTGCGACAACAGCCATTCTGTTTCCGGATTACCCAAGAACAACTTTGGAATGTACAGGGTGTCAACTGTTCACGGAGCTCGATGGATGTAAAGCAACAGTTTAACACTTATGACGGAATCTGAGGAAATTACTCACCTAATTTAGAAGAAATAATTATATATCTGATTAATTAATTTTGCTCTAAAGAAGAAAAAAAAAAAAAAGAAGAATGACTCTTTACATTGATCGAGATACTGACCTCTGGGTCAATACACATGCCAGCTTCTGTAGAAGAAGTCGGTGGTATCGTGCCTCCCTCAAGTTCAAGAGGTCCCAAGTTCGAATGTAGGTCAAGTTGAGTTATCTGGATAACGCTTTTCCGGGGTTTTACCTTATACTGAAAGATGAACGTCCGGTAACTAAGCTCTATGTACCCTGCTCTCATTTGAACATCATTTCATTCATCGTCCAATATGATTTAACGTTGGAGGCATTCCCTTATCCTGAAAGGTGAATGTCAGGTAAGCCTAAGCTCTCTGTACCCTGTACTCATTTGAACATCATTTCATTCATCGTCCGATATGACTTAACGTTGGAGGTTTTCCCTTATCCTGAAAGATGAACGTCCGGTAACTCTAAGCTCTGTGTACCCTGTGCTTATTTGAACATCATTTCATTCATCGTCCGATTTGACTTAACGTTGGAGGTTTTCAGAGTGAGTTACCTGGATACGGTTTTTTCCAGGGTTTTCCCTTATCCTAAAAGACGAATGTCAGGTAACTCTAAGCTCCACAGACCCCGGGGCTCATTTGAGCATCATTTCACCCATTCCATTCAGCGTCCGATATGACTTAACGTTGGAGGGCGTAAATTACAAAAAGAAAAAGAAATCCCTTCTTCGGAAAGATGAACATCCGCTAACTTTAAGCTCTATGTACCCTGTACTCATTTGAACATCATTTTATTCATCGTCCGATATGACTTAACGTTGGAGGTTTTCCCTTATCCTGAAAGATGAACGTCCGGTAACTCTAAGCTCTGTGTACCCTGTACTCATTTGAACATCATTTCATTCATCGTCCGATATGACTTAACGTTGGAGGTTTTCCCTTCTCCTGAAAGGTGAATGTATGTCAAGTCTAAGCTCTATAGACCCTGTACTCATTTGAGTATCAATCATTTCGCCTATTTCATTCATCATTCTATGTGATTAAACGTTGGAGAAGCTTGTTGGATCCCAGGATTTCAAACATGTATCTGAACGTGTGCTTGAAATCTCGTAATCGAATTTTTGAATGAAATTTAGCAGATAAGTTTTTCTTCTTTACTCGTCCCTTTTGGTCTAAGTTTGACTTGCTAGCCTCTGCTTCCCGAGGTCTTCGGTACAAACCCGGCAGAGGACGATGAATTTTTTCCAGGTGTGAACATCCTTAGCATGCTTCTTTGGGAAAGAAGTAAAATCGTTGGTCCCATGTCGTAGATTTATGGCAATAAGTGAACTGATAAAGGGGTCTCTGGCAAAATTAAGTGAGTTTTCACGCAAAAAGAAATGCAACACCCTTCAGAACTATGTTTATTGAAGCATGGGCTTAGTATGTATATATTGAGACGTTATAATATTGGTGAATTTGTTATTCTACGATGCTATCATTACGTATTATCTTTAACTTAACTCTTCATTTAAGTTAGGCAGTCCTTGATGGTGATGTCTTTTGTTTTCCACCAGCGCAGATTGGAAGGTTGAGAACCTAAGAGTTGAAAAGCGTACATAAATAAAAACTAAATTTTTACTTTCCCTAAGTACTTAGTGAATTAGGATAGAGAAACCATGTGAAGGAAACGTCAATTTTGCTGTAAGTTCAGTGTTTCTCAACTGGACGAGTACAGCAGGATGTAACACCTATATTGGTTGTACAAATTTACAACTTATCACCGCTCTTTCAGTTTTTTTGAAGGAAAATTGTGCTGTTAGTGACGTGTTGAAGTGTGGAGCGTAGAAAATGGATTATTTTGTGACTGGCCCCATAATTTCAGCGGTTTCGAACCAAGTCACTCATCCGTCTCATCGAGCATTCACGCGATAAAGCTCCGATCGGCAAGTTTAAAAGTTTTTTCGTGTTGGCTTGTAACCGTAGCATGTACTTCACGGTCCAGGGCATGTCATCCAGAGAGAGAGAGAGAGAGAGAGGGGGGGGGGGTACTTTGGAACTCTGATATATAATGCAGTACTCAGTTACCCTCGCCGGGTATTACTCATTTATGTGGTATCTACACACACTACCTGCAACATTCACATAAGTTCCTCTACCACGGACTCCACCCAGAAACTCGATATCGAGATTTCAAGAGAAATACATGATTTGAGAGCTTCTAAATATATATATTAAAAGAAAATGATCTATGAACAGCATAATTCAAAAAAAAAAAAAAAAAAAAAAAAAAAAATGGGTTAAAATGTTGATATACAAATTATAACATTTTTCGAAGAATGCGTCACGAAGATTTCCAAAAGAATCCTCCAAACCTGTACATAGAAACATTTTTAACATTTTTTATTTTCTTAAAAATGGCTCTAAGGACTTTGATTAAATTAACGTGGCTTTAATATATTTTCACGACAAAATGAAATGTATATCATGAATATTTTTGCACTGGACATATTTTTCAAAATAATTTTCCCACCTCAAAATGTATTTTACATAGAAAATTTTTAAAAATATTGTCATTTTCTTGAAAATAATTCCGAAAACTTTATACGAACGTAGGTTTAAGATATTTTTATTACAAAATGAAGTATAGTATATCTTGAAATGTTTGGCAATCGACACGATTTTCAAGAAAATCTTCCCACCTCAGTTTAGATTTCATATAGTAAAATATATGAAAATTTAAATTTTCTGTAAAACAATAATGCTTTTCATTAAATTGTGTTTTGTTTACTCTTAATGTTGCATTTTGTAGTAATATGCATGAAAGTTTAAATATAATTTTTCAGTGTAAGAAAGTTCGACAGTCCTTTTTTTTCTTCTTCTTCTCAGCAACGGCTTGAAGTGCAGTCTAAATTGTTGGGAATGCTTAAGATATGGACAAAAATGTATACCTTATTAAAGCATAGGTACAATTTTTTTTTTTTTTTTTTTTTTTTTTTTTTTTGTGGAGCTAATCATCGAGATATTTCTGTTTATTGGTTTTCATTTTCAATTACATGTGTTTCTTTAACTCTTAAGTTACTCCTCGTTTCTCCGTCGGCGTCTCTTTCCTTCGCTCTTCTCCTCCCTTGTAACATATTTTAACTTATTTTCCTCTAGGCAGATGAAACCTCACATAAAATTTGTTATTTTATGTAAGTACCGCTTTAACCTACTGCAACATGCGAGGGTATAAACAGAAAGACATGTGAGTGGAATTCACAGTATAAAATGACAAACGCAACTATCGTACGATCCAATAAGCCTGAACCATTTCGATATCCCATAACTTTTGAATTAATCATAGGACACACGTACAACTTTGGGAGAATATAATACACAATTGGGAGATTACATTATACTATGTACATCTCAGAGAAAATGTTGGAAGTGTCCTCCACCAGCATCTACACATATTTGCACTCATCTCATCATATTCTCTGAAGTTTTTTGAGAGTTTTCCTCGCCAATGTTACTTATTTCGGTTCGAATGGATTCTTTCAGAACATCAATTGTCCGTGGCCTATTCTTGTAACACGCGGATTCTGGGGGGCCTGAGATCTTTTGAGATTATTCGATTATCAAAGAAACTGGTTACAAGTTCCATGGTGTCATTAGATGACGTTACATATGGAGTGCCGCAAGGCTCAATTCTGGGCCCATTTCTATACACTTTGTATATAAATGACTGTAAATAACATCAAGGCTCATAACACTGTACTCTTTGCAGATGACACTAATTTACTAATAACAGGAAACAGTAACGAAACATTAAATAATACGTTAAGTCACACTAGTAAAGACTTAGTATCATGGATAGCTAATAACCTGGTTTAAACACAGAAAAGACAGTTTGTCTTAAATTTAGTATGACTGACACACAGCAAACAATGAAAGTATTGCTGAAGTAAAATCAAATAATAAATTAATTTCATACAAAAGTGAAACAAACTTTTTAGGCTTGTGGATACAGGATAACTTAAAATGGAAAACTCACACAAATCATCTACTAGCCAAATTAAGCAGGAATATATATATGCTCTAAGAATGTTAAGTCAAAATATCAGCCTTCGTGTACTTTTAATGCCCTATTGTGCACATATACATTCTATAATTAAATATGGAATAATATTTTGGGGGAATTCACTAGAAGCCTAAGATATATTAAACAAAAACAAGCCATTCGAATTATAGGCAACGAAAAAAATGCTATGTTCGTGTAAGCCACTGTTCGAAAAGCCTTGCATACTTCCTTTGGCATGTGTTTATATTCTGGAGACGTAAACTCAATCAGAAGTACAATGTTTAAGAATGGAGTGCTCTATTCCTGTACAATAGTTTATAATTCCCTTCCTAATGACATCAAAAGCATAGATAACTACAACTGCTTTTACACAGTAAAGGAATATCTGCAATGTAACAAATCCAGATAATCATAAAACATGAATTTACTCAGCTTGTTCATTTCTCTCATTTATAATGATATGCAATTTGTGTTACATTATAATTGAATGTAGGTTAGGTATATATTGTAATATAAAGTGTAAATTTACTGACGTATCCTATATCAAGGTACTATGTACAGATTTGATTTTAAAGGATGAATAAATATTGTATGGCACGTTGCTCCATCTTGCTGGAAATAACCTTCTCTCAATTCGAAATCATCCAGCTGCTCCACAAATGTCTTGAAGATACCCATATAAACTTCAGTGTCTACAGTCGTATCAAAGAAAATGGCACCAACGATCCATAGATGCTGGTGGAAGACACTTCTAACATTTTCTCTGAGATGTAAATAGTGTAATATAATCTCCCAGTTGTGTATTATATTCTCCCAAAGTTGTACGTGTGTCCTATTATTGGTTCAGAAGTTATGGCCTATTGAAATGGTTCAGGTTTATATGGATTGCAGTGTAAAATTTTAAAAATAGACGTTAAAAATTAATCTAACAAAAGAGGAACCTTCAGTTCCCTAATACTACTGAAAAAAAAAAAATGTAATGAGTTTTCCCCATTTGCTGTTTCCTTTGTTTCTGAACACCTTTTTTGGAGGAAATGTTGCCTGCGACTTGTGTAGAATATGCACAGTAGATATTACCTATCAAATCCACTTGGAAATTAACGTAATTTCAAGTTTATTTAGGTGTTTACAGTTTCTCGATATAACAATGTACTTTGTGTTAACTTTTGGTGTAAATATTGATTAATGAAGCACAAAATTTTCAGTTTGTTAAAGAAAACGGCGCATTCATTTCTTGATTACACACAAACATACAGTTGAAATTATTGAGAGTAATTTTTTATTTTGTTCTAAATAGAATATACATATATTTTCCATTAATTATTAATACGAACACAGGAGGCATGCCGCTTTCAAGATTCCTTTATTATTGTCTATTATTTCTGAAAAAAAAAACTATTGAAGCTAGACGAATGAAATTTGTACCAACAATGTATCATAGCAGGAGTGTTATGGCTTACATTTTTCATTGGGTATCCGAGAGTTGTTTGCTACTAAGAGGAAAATGTTGCATTAAAATATCGATGCAGTTAGAATTTTAAAGCTCGGAGGTAGCAGCTGGTATGGGGAGAAACCTGTCTTGTAACCTCCAGGGGGAACAACGTATTGGGGATGGGTAGGATTGATGGATACATCGTGCAAATCCAGGTTTCCCGAGGCGGAAGTCACCTGTCACATGTCGCAATTGGAAATCGGTAATATAACTCACACCAGATCTTGCTTGTCTAATAGCCATAGTGCGTTGTCATCGGGGGAAATGACACAAGATTGCGGATGATTGAGGTGGAACAGCAGAGTTTGATGTAATAATTGCCCCCCCCCCCCCAAACGATGAACGATTACATCAACATTTAGTTTCTGTACCATTAAACCATAATACAAATACTTGCACTTTTTTTGTAAATTTTTATTTCTTTAGCTATTAAAAATCCACAAATGTGGATGTAATTTTTTCCCTCACATTTTACTCTAATACTGCGATGCAGTGGCTATGGCTGAATCTTAGTCGTGGGGCAGTTGCAAAGATAAACAAAGATAAGTGGCACTCTAAGTTTAGACACCATCGACAGCTAAGTGGGCTGTTCTGGAAGTCTCCCTTCTCCCCTTTCTAAAACATTCTAGAATATACTGTGGAAATGTTCAAAGACTGTGTAAGCGGTCGTTTCTTGAGCGACTGAAAGCGGTGTTATCGGAGCGGGTTTGTGGCGTCTGTTGGGACTACAGTGAATACTGTTTATGTATTATTTTTTGTTTGTTTGTGAAAATCGATATTTTAGGCATACTTGCCCTGCTACTATACGTAGTAAAGAAAGAAAGAAGTATTTTAAAAAGTCCTGAACAGCATTACACACAAACCAAAGTCAGTTAAAAACCAAACTTGATATCTAAGTTTAGGGTGTCCCAAAAAAGCGATACTAGGATTTTGAACAGTACCTCTATCCAAACTACCATATCTGTATGACATTATTAGTTATTTTTAATTTTAAAAAGTGGCTAACAATTTGAATTAAATTACCACCATATTTTGAAGTTGACAAACTGTACACTTTGAAATTCATGGGACGTCCTCTTTATTCTGGGTGACGCCGTAAAAGACAAAGAATGTAGCAATCGTTAAAGTGTGTGTAGTTAACCATTTCCAGGGTAACCTTCGTTATTGGTTTTAATTTTTAAATATATATACTTCTCTCGAATCGGAAACTGTTCTCGTTTTGTACCTCTTGGCCACACAAATGGAAGAAAAATTCAAAGTCGCTACATAGTGAACAGACCTTAAAATATCTGACTGTCCTTTAAGTTTACTGTATTCCGTAATTCCCTTGCACATGCCATACCCTTTCATAAAAATAAATAACAACTGATGACAAAAAATTGGGAATACCTAATATAGTAAGTGCCTGAAGCACAATTTCAGCCATTTTTGTGCACTTTTGCAAAGAATTTAAACAACTAATGCACCAAAAATTATAAATGCTACTACAGGTGATCTTAAACAGTCTTACCATATAGAATTTATAGTATATGCAGGAAGTGTGTGAGTGGAGTAGAAAGGTTGGAAATTTAAACTTTTTGAGAGACTCTGCGCTCGGGTCAGGCACACCGCGATGTCACTGGAGTCTGCTGGAATAGTTGAAGCCATTGGTTGAATAATCATCTTGTGACGGTGGATGAAATTGCCGGGAATCTGAATATCAGTCAAGGTTCATTACATAATTGATGACGTGCTTAAGTTTCGCAAAGTGTCTGCGATATGGTGCCCCGGCGGCCATGCATATCTCGCACCGGGTGATTTTAGTCCCGCTGCTGGAACGGTCACCAAGGAATTTATCTTTGTTAACCTGTTAGATAACATACTGATTATTCTTGTAAGAGTGAGAGTGGTACTGGTGCGTTTTCCGTTCGTGTGCTACACCAATAAACTCATCACTTCAGCCAATGGAGTTCGCAGGAATCACAAATGACATAAATGTTTACTCCACGTGGAGTAATCAGTGCGTTATCTGAGCGGTATCTGTTACCAAAGATAAATCCATGGCAACCGTTCCTCCAGCGCGACAATACCACATGTTTGGATCAGTTCATAGATGCAATAGGAGAAGAATTTCGTTCCGCTGGAGAGGAACTATAAATATCTTCTTTATATATAGTTTTGACTACATAAAATCATTACAATAAGAATACTCTCAACATGTTTTAATTCTTCAGTTAAACTCTACTTAAAAGTTGTGTCTAACAACTGAAAATATTATTATTCCCCCCCCCCCCTTCTAGAATTTGGTAATGCATAAACGTGGGAAGTTATTCATTTGTTTCAATGAATATAAACCGTGATTTGCAGCGATGATTGCTCGCGATATTCATTTTTTTTACACTTGTAGTTCAATTTTGTTGGAACTGTGGCGACATTCAGTGCTTTTGTTTGGCAACACTGAGCCAAAGATACACGATAGTCAAAGAGACAAACGGACATTCACATTTAATGGACTGCGTGGATCAAAGTGCGTGTATGATGCTCGACAACTGCGCGTTTGAGAAGCTGCTAAAAGCAAACAAAGCTATAATCTCTGTTATTGATGCTTCAGAATCGCTCATTGCAAGTAACGTGAACTTGAAACCATATAAAAAAAAAACAATAAATGGGGATGGTGGATAGCTGTCAGCCTGGCGGCATTTTCAGATAATTCTCTTGTTTGTTGTCAGTTTCGATTTACAATGTGACGTCAGTTGAAATGTCGTGGGCAGCTATTGACAGCTAGACCTGATGGAGTCGTAAAGCGGCTGATTGACTTTCGAGCGAGTGATAGACTTACTGGTTATGAATGAATGAAGGATGAATATCCCCTGCCCCGTGCTTTTTTTTGTCACTTGTGCGGCAGTGTTTGGGGTGCTGTCAATGTTAACATGATTGCAGCTTGGCAGCACTTTGATCCCCCTGCTCTCTGTGTGTATGTGTGTGTGCTGACACGAATTATCTGGAAACATGGACAATACGAATTAGAGAGGGCAGGGGTATCTATCTGATTGTGAATCATTTAAAATGTAAAAGGCGTATGTATATTCCAGAGTCGATAATCTGTCCACACATTTCAAACAAACCAGGGGGAGGGTCGGACGATAGATACGTGGTTAAAAATTCTCTTTACCCTGTCGGCTAATGCATCGAAAGAAGGCCTCTGAAATATTTTAGAATGAATTAGTGATTCATATTTATGACACATCCGAAGGATCCAATATCACAGCAGTGCTGCAACATTTTCCTGGATTATTTTTACATCCTCTCTCCGTATAGTAATTTTTGTAACGTGAAACGACACTCATGAGACCAGGGTTCACAGAGGCTAGAAATTCATCTTTCAGGATAAGGGAAAACCCTGGAAAAATTCAGATAACTCACCCTGGTCAAGATTTGAACTCGGGACCTCTTTGAGTGTGAGGCAGACATGCAAACCCCTTCTGCCCCCCCCCCCAAAAGAGGAAGGCTCTAACGATTTTGATACATTTTAAAGCATTTTCGTGAAAAATGAATGCATATCTTGAGTATTATGGTAGTCAACGTTGTTCGGAAGATGGAGAAAAATGTTCCTCGACTTACATGAAGTGAATAGATGGGTTTCCAGCATGTCTGCCTCACGTTCAGGAGGTCCCGAGTTCGAATCTCGGTCAGGGTGAGTTACCTGGATAAGAGTCAGTTGGAGTATTTAATGCCATGTCGGCATGTTGACCATAGTAGCTCAATTGGTTAGAGCAACCGCACGGAGAGCGGGAGATCCGTGGTTCAAGTCCCTGCTATGGCATTGAATTTTTCAGTCTGGCTCTATTCATTCATACCTGGATAAGTTTTTTCCGGGGTTTTCCATTATCCTGAAAAACGAATGTCGGGTGGTTCTGGGCTCTATGAATCCTGGGCTCATTTGAGCATCATTTCACCCATTCCATTCATCGTCCGATTTGACTTAACGTTGGAGGACGTAAATACAAAAAAGATGGATGTCAACTTTCAAATTTATTGTCCAAGAAACAAATGTAGTGAATTTAACATTGCTATCAATATTGCTTGAATATTTTGAATTAACAAGTTTGTTATTTAACCGATTTTGCGTTTTGGAATTATGCTGTTCACAGGTACAGACCCACAAGCACACCTCTGTAACATATCTGCCTCACGTCCGAATCTCGGTCAAGGCGAGACTGAATAAGGTTTAATTAATTAGAGCCAACTGAAAAATTCAATGCCATGGGCGGGATTTGAACCACGGATCTCGTGGTTTCCGTCCAGTCGCTCTAACCCCTTGAGCTACCATGACCAACGTGCCGTCCTGACATTAAATTCTCCAATTGACTCATTATAAGTCGCCACAAATGGTTATCTCAAATATGAGAACCCTAAGTGGTCTACCGGGAAATATAATGTGTCAATTGGAGAATTTAATGTCAGGAAGGCACGTTGGCCATGGTGGCTCAAGGGATTAGAGCGACTGGACGGAAACCAGGAGATCCGTGGTTCAAATCCCGCCCATGGCATTGAATTTTTCAGTTGGCTCTAATTCATTAAAAATCACTCATATACCGGAGTAATGTATTTAAAAGCATTAATTCTTTAAGGATTAATTCCTCAATATAAATTTACATTATGAATAAGGTTTGTTTCTGGTGCTTTCCCTTATCCTGAAAGATGAAGGGTGAATGTCTGGTAACTCATGAACCCTATGGACCCTGGGCTAATTTGAGCATCATTTCAACCATTTCATTCGGTGTGCTTTTTTGTCATATCGTTGTCATATCGGACGGTGAATACAATGGGTGAAATGATGCTCAAATATGTCCAGGGTCCATGGAGCTTAGAGTTATCGACATTCGTCTTTAAGGACAAGGGAAACCCCCGAAAAAACTTATCCAGGTAACTCACCCTGACGGAGCTTGAACTCGGGACCGCTTGAACGTGAGGCAAACACGCTACCACCACGCTACCGAGGCGGGCAGGTGTCTGTTATCACTTAACATTGGAGGACTTATATAATACACCTAGTTTTTTCTTTTGTTTTCTTTTTTGTATTCAGAGAGTCTCTTAACCCGTATTTTTGGTGAACTTTTTTAACAAATTGCAACATTTCTATACGTACGAGGACCTACTAAATAGGAAAGGAAAATTAATTAAATAATTTTTCCTTGTTTTACAAAGTAATGTGGTACAAGCAATAATAATAATAATAATAATAATAATAATAATAATAATAATAATAATAATAATGATGATGATGATGATGATGATGATGATGATGATGATGATGATGATAATAATAATAATAATAATAATAATAATAATAATAATAATAATAATAATAATAATAATAATAATAATAATAATAATAATAATAATAATAATAATAATAATAATAATAATAATAATAATAATAATAATAATAATAATAATAATAATAATAATTTATGTGGTGCTCTAATGTTCTTACATGAGCCCAGGGTCTATAAAGTTTAAATTTACTAGACATCTATGTTCTTGGAGTAAGAAAAAATTTTAGGGAAGAGAGAGGGGAAATTCAAAACAGCAACAAAGAATTTCTTGGAAATATTTAATGTCATAAAAGGTTTGTTTTAGATAAATCAAGTATACACGCTATTCCCACAAAGTGTAACATAACATAATTTTTATTTTCCAAGTAATTGTCTTAAATATGTGCTGTATTAATCAAAACGTTACAGCCATTATCGAGAAAAACAAGTTTATACATATTCTGTATAGGGAGTGCTTTGGGATAGGGGGTCGTTTCTTGTAAATCTAGGTGTGATAAAAGACGGCATTTTTTTTAACTTCGCGGGTTGTATACATTCGATTTTCTAAACTTTTGTTTATTTTGCTCGATTTTTCTTGAGCCGTTTTATGGTTTTGTTGGGGAAGTGCTTACGGTTTTCTCAAAGGGAAGTATTTAATGAAAAGGCAAAGTAAATCAATCGTGCTTCACATTTCTGGAGTGGAATGCGACGTTCTAATGAAATTTGTTATAGCCAGCAAATTCAGTTGGTCTTTGTTTCATAAGCCAGAAGGACGTGCCCTTTTGCTTGGTCGACCTGAATTTCCCGGGAGATTCGGTTCCACCGCAACAAGCAAGCGCTGCGAACGTCTTTTGTTTGGCTTACAGTTATACAGTCGAGGGGAAGCAAGATGCGTTATAAAGCCCGGGGAAAAATGGGGAGCATACCGTGAACGACAGCTGGGATAACAGCAAAGCTCACTGGCACACAAAAGTGAGGAGATGGGGCGAGAGTTTTTCCCCTCTCCCTACACCAGAGGGCAGTTTCTCTCGAGATGATGAGGATGATAGGGGGAGAATGTTTAAAGTACCTCGGGGAGGACCTGAGAGACATCACAAAAACCGGTGTTAAATTATTCAGCACGACAATATGTCATTGTCAACACGCAGCCATGTCAATAGACAGTAGTGACGCATACATGTTGCGGTGAAGGAGTGAACCAGCCCGTAAAAATGCAAGCATAGGCCACTTTGCTACTGCTCCCCCACTTTTTTTTTCGTTAATACTAAGGGTGTGGCAGAAAAAGGGGCGGATGAGATTGTGAAGGCAGCCCTTTGATGATCTTTCCACAGACTTTTTGCCAGCGCTACATGTTTACCCCCCTTATTTTTTATTCATATGGCGCCCAAAGGAATCACGATCGGCTCTAGGGTTCATGGAACTACCTTCAAAATTCGAATACCGAATTAGGTAGGTACATGGTGTTTAGAGTAAATCTGGCAATTGGTTGATACCTTAAGGTTTGTTTCAAATAAGCTTGTTCCGTATCTCTAAAAGCTCACGTGACGTAATCACATCTCATTGGTTGTGCCGTCAAATGAGTTCGTTCTTAACTTGATATATCTTAATATGTCGAATATATATTTGCTTAAGCGTATAAATTAAATATATTACGAAAAAGAGTCAATTTATCTGGAATGCACGTGAATGAACGATGACGCCGAAAACTTTAGCCAATTAGGGTAAAGGGAAAGGCAAATAGCACGTGGAGGGATACATCGCAGCGGGGCAGGCTTATCTGAAACATTTAATGGAAATAGAAAGAAATTCTGATTTTTTACGCTCACATGACTTTCTCTACTCTTGTACAAACTTTCCTGCAAGCGCTTATTCCTCTCCTTCTTTTTAATAAAGATAAGTACTATCTTATTGCTAGGTACAAGGTAATATAGGAATACAGTAGGCTTTAAGTGATAGTCAAATGTTTTAAACAGCTTCTCGTTATATGATGACTAAAATTTCGTTCTCTTTTTATGACCATGAGTTAAAAAAAACGAATAACGACTTTACATCTGAAAAAAGTGAGAGTGTTGGATTATTCAAGCAAACAAGGAGTATTTATGAAATAAATATTTGGCAGTACTGTGTGGTAAGACGTTGCCAATCTCTTGCAGTTCACCAGTTAGCAAACCTGTTTCGGAATAAAGAAAATTAAGAGCCCATCGATAGTTATTTGGGCCCGAAATACTTTAAAATGTACATTTGGTCGTTGAAATATGTTTATTTAACCAAAATCGTTAAGAGAAGCTTTTTAAAACAATTAAAACGTTCAAAAATGTATTTCGCAAGTCTTCGTGCCTCAGTTTTGATCGATTCTGAACTTATATGAAATAAGGTATTTAATCGACAATATTTTGACAGATGTATAGACTTACGACACCTTAGTAAGCAAAGTACAAATGAAGACATCCTATTGGTTAATAGTCGCTGTTTTTACTAAATGCCACAAACATACACCCGGGGTTGCTCAACTCAAGAGTATGTACTCCTTCTACATATGTTATTTTCTCCCCCCACCATTGACCAAGGCAAAGAGAGACGAGCCTAGTAGTCACAAGTGGATGGATATGCACACCTTGGATTTTCTGTACGTAATAATGACACCGCAGTGCCATCACTGGAAACGGTAACTACGGTAGAGGCTTGGAGAGACACTGATAGTGCATAGATCCTTTTGTAAATATACATTGGGATTACCGATAGCATACCTAACGGGGCAGCACAACTGGAACTGGGCAGGCATTCTACTAAAATTAAAATCTTGTCAAGGGCAATGAAATACTTATACAGAATCACTAACTTGGAAGATGGCAATATTATTAAAGAATGTTTTCATATTCAAAAGAGAAGTAACTGGGGTAGGTCTTGGGCACATAAAATGACCCAGATAAGTATGGGTCATTCTTGGATAAATGCAGAGTATGGGTAAGGAGGCTTCTGGAAAGAATTTAAGATTAGAAGATATTGACAAAGAAGACATTTTCGCCAATACAAGTGACAAAAGCTTGCTGAGATTATATAGAGAAATAAAAACAACCTGGGGGAGGGAAGGATATATAGATATATGTAGTAAGTTAGGGCGAGAAGGTTTTGCTTGGGCGAGAACGGGAGTGAGAAACTTGAAAGGTATAGGTCAAGAGAGGGAGCTAGATAAATGTCCATTGTGTGGAGAAGAGAATGCAGACTTCCATTGTATATTATATTGTAGTCAAACAAAGATATGGAGAGAGCAGGCCTGGCTACGTAAATGGGACAATTTGGGGAGTGAAGTAGTAATTTGAAAAATTGTATCAGTAAAAGGAGAAAAGAACGGGAGAAATATAGGGAATTATTTAGGGAAAGTTAAAGGGAGTTGGCTAAATATAATTAAGAAAAAATGTAGAGTTGAATAGGTGAAATGGCAAAATGTGTAAAAAGGAGTAGAAGGCCTCCAATACACAAAAGTCTAGGGTTATGTGTATGGGGACCGAATTAGTATTTAATGGCGGGCAATATGGTAGGATCTTCAGGTTTTAGGAATGCACAGCGTTTTCCAGTATGGATTTTATAATTCTAATCTTGATTTTGTATTTACATTTGATGTAAAAGGGAAGATGAGAAATAAATTACAAATTACAAAACTACGGTAAGTGTCGCAGTGGGTGGTAGTACCCACTCTTGCTTCCACCTTAGCATCGTTGCATATACCCTGATCCCGACCTATCCGTGGCAGCCAAATATCTAATCAAAAGCCTGCAGCATGCTTTCTCAAACGACCCCGGAAGTAATGCAAACGCCATTGTCTAACGCTACCTTGAGAAGGAATGAAGTTCATTTGTTCAGCGTTCACACGTCGCTGCAGGAACCGCAGATGTCTTGCCTGCTACAAAAAAACGCTACCCCAACTTTTTTCTCCCTTCACATTCTGAAAGTTTGTTGAAGGCACATAATAAATGAATGAACACCCCTGCGATGCTGCGCTTTAAATATTAGTTTCGGAAAGCCACAATGTGTGGAATGGTTTAGTAATAATTCACGTCTTAAGTGGCGCGATACCTTCTAGTGAACGTTGAAAAGGGTTGCTTTCCAAGGAGCACTTATAAGTACTTAAATATTTAAGTTAGTAGAGGTCGGAAACAGAAGCCGCACTGATACATTTTCCTTGTCGCCAATTCCCCTTCCTTCTGTTTTGGGAAAAGAGAAAAGTGTCTAAACGTTGGTAGAACTCCAGAAACTACAGCAAAAGTTTGTTTGCATTCGAGCAGACGATCGCATAATAAGTACAAGAAAACCTAAGTACATAATACATTTCTAAATAGCACAAGTGTCTCAATTCATTCAGCAACGGTAGCACAAGAAGTAGAAATCTCTGACGAGGGTGTGAAGCACAGAGCGTAATGAAAACAGGGTTAAACCAGAACTAAAATGCGATATTCAGTTGCAACCTTTTCAGGTATATCATTATTAATAACTCGTATTAAATTTAAGTCAACTTTCATAAACAGTTCAATTGTTGAAGTTCAAAAGTCCATAACTCACTTCAAATAGATCATAATCACTTTGCAACTTTCAGAGGTCGCTCAATTGTTGAAGTTTAGCAGTTGAGAACTAATTCTACATAGATCATTCTTATTAGCCTATATTAAATTTATCGTCAACTTTCAGAAACAGTTCAATTGTAGAACTCCACCTGTCGATAGCTCACTTCAAATAGATCATTTTTACTCTGCATTAAATTTATCAGTGAACTTTCAGAAATGGTTCAATAGTTGCAGTTCAACAGTCTACAACTCATTTCAAATAGATTATTACTCTGCATTAAATTTATCAGTGAACTTTCAGAAATAGTTCAATAGTTGAAGTTCAATAGTCCACAATTCACTTCAAATAGATCATAATCACTTTGCAACTTTCAGAAGTAGTTCAGTAGTTGAAGTTCGATGGTCCGTAACTTACTTCAAATAGATCATCATAATCACTTTGCAACGTTCAGAATTAGTTCAATAGCTGAAGTTCAATAGTCCATAACTTACTTCAAATAGATCATAATCACTTTGTAACTTTCAGAAGTAGTTCAATAGTTGAAGTTCAAAAGTCCATAACTCACTTCAAAAAGATCATAATCGCTTTGCAACTTTCAGAAGTAATTCAGTAGTTGAAGTTCAATAGTCCGTAACTCACTTCAAATAGACCATAATCACTTTGCAACTTTCAGAAGTAGTTCAGTAGTTGAAGTTCAATAGCCCATAACTTACTTCAAATAGATCATAATCACTTTTTAACTTTCAGAAGTAGTTCAATAGTTGAAGTTCAACAGTCGACAACTCATTTCAAATAGGTTATTATTACGCTGCATTAAATCTATCAGTCAAGTTTCAGAAATAGTTCAGTAGTTGAAGTTCAACAGTCTACAACTCACTTCAAATAGATCATAATCACTTTTCAACTTTCAGAAGTAGTTCAGTAGTTGAAGTTCAACAGTCTACAACTCACTTCAAATCGATCATTATTACTCTGCATTAAATGTATCGTCAACTTTCAGAAGTAGTTCAGTTGTTGATCCTCAACAATCGACAACTTACCACAAATAGATAATTAAATGCATTAAATATACCGACAACTTTGATGATGTTTGTCCTCACACATACCCGGGGATAGAGACTCAAGGTTCATCACTGCAGCAGCCAGCAGTAGACACTGGAGAAGAAAGTGTGACACATAATCACCGTCCCAATGTGTCCAGTCATTTGTCTCTCTTTTTAATATTCGCGTAGATTATGACAAAATACACTTACGTTTATCAGTTACATGTCTTTCATCAGAATGTTAAATTCATTATTTGAAAATGTTAATAACGAGCATCAGCCATTTTACCTTTATTGCAACGATGATTATTCTCAACAAATATTAAAGACATTGGATCATTAATCTGAGGTGCAGTAATGGATGCGGATATGTTGATAAATGCAAACCATAAATGAGATGCCGTGACGAGGCTGAGCTAAACCTATTTTGTTACGCAAGTACATTAGTTTCGCCGAACTGGGTGTTGTTTGTGTGGAACACCCCAACATCCGGGCGGCCGTATTATTGCAAGGAGAGAGGCGTGAAGTATCAAGGAGTGAATAAATAAAAATGTCGACATGATGCAGCCGGAGTACCATCTGTCTGCGTGGGGCTGGGCGCGAGAATAAAATATTGCAGTAAGACAAGGAGATGGGAAACCCGTGTAATATGAAACGATAAACTTAAAATATTTGTTCCCCAGGTCCGTCAATGTTACAAACAATTCATGAGCTTGGAAAGTTCAGCAAGCTTTCTCGGGAGAAAGGGAATATACGGCGGAGAACGAATTTTTTGAGGAAACAGGCCATAATGAGTAGGCTCGTAAACATTTTACAATCCACCATTTTTTAAAAGGCAGCGTGTTGCTTTTAAACTCGCTGAACCTTGGAGTTTTACTTTTTTTTTTAAATTGTATTTATTTATTTTTAGGGTTACGTCCTCCAACCTTAAATCATACTGGGCGATGAATGAAATGGGTAAAGTGCTGTTCAAATGAGCCCAGGATCCATAGAGCATAGATTATTCGACATGCATTCTTTCATAATAAGAAAAAACCTCGGAAGAAACTAGTACAGATAACTCACCTTGACCAAGAATGGAACTCGGGACCTATTAAACATGATGCAGGCACGCTACCATCACGCTACAGAGGCGGGTTAGTTTTGTTGTGATTTTGATCCAGTTTTGCATAGCTATTCTAAAAACTGCTAATTAAATATTCAAGCAGGTATTTTCTAATTATTTATAGAAGAAATGAAGATCAAGTGTGTGGAAAGAATTCCAGAAACAATCGAATCGCGACAGTAATCAAGTAATCTTGGGAGCTTAGACTTTAATTCCTATTTTATTGAGATTTTGAATTGTTATTTCATCTGAAATGATTACGCTTCTAATAAACTTTCTTAAGAAGATTATTTTTGTCGATTTATTGGGCTTTAGAGTGTTAGCAAAACTATGCAAACAAAAAATGAGGGAAATTTCGGAAACATATAATGCAAAAAAAAAAAAAAAAAAAAAAAAAAAAAAAAAAAAAAAAAAAAAACTTTATTTAAAACCAGTCGGGTGTTTTATAGTTTTGTCTCTTCCGTAGCCTTTAGTAGTTATAAAAAATTATACACTCCGCTTCTGTAGCGTGTGTGCTTCGCGTCCAGGAGGTCCCAAGTTCTAATCTCGGTTAGGGCGTTATCTGAATAAGGTTTCTGACGGGGGTTTCCCGCATTCTGAACGAATGAATGTTGGGTAACTAAGCTGTATGGTTCCTGGATTCATTTGAACATCATTTCATTCATTATCCGACATGACAACGCTGGAGGACGTAAATAAAAAAAATGATACAAACTTTTTTCGTAGGCTATTTCCAGAATATTCAGATATATATTTCGCGCGCCTCGGTAGCGTAGATGATAGCGTGTCTGCCTTACATTCAAGAGGTCCCTAGTTCAAATCTCGGTCAGGGTCAGCTAAATGGATAAGGTTTTTCCCTGGGGTTTCCCTTATCCTTAAAGACGAATGTCTGGTAGCTCTAAGCTCCATGAACCCTGGACACATTTGAGCATCGTTTCACCCATCTCATTCACCGTCCGATATGAATTTACGTTGGAGGATGTAAAATTAAAAATAATAATAATAAAAAAAAAACATATTTCTATTGCATGTGAATATCTTAAACATAGAATTAACCATTTCTTCTACACTAGCCGTGTATAGGCTGTTTGAATGAGTACAGCCAGACTGAAAAATGCAATGCCATAGCCGGAATTTGAACCACGGGATCTCCCGCTCTCCGTGCGGTAGCTCAGATGGTTAGAGCAACTGCACGGAGAGTGGTAGGTCCATGGTTCAAATCCTGGCTATGACATTGACATTTTCAATCTGGCTCTACTCATTCAAATCATAAACATATATTTTAAGGAAACTGGCTTGAGCAATTTTTGGGACAGTAAGAATTTCGGGATGTTCTGTGCAAAGGTACTGGATTTTACTGACAAATTTGATGTCATATTTTTGGATGGCAGTTGATTTAAATTGCAAGTGCGATGTTTTTCAAACTTTTGATTTTTTAGTATACTGTTCCCAAGCGGGATCTTTTTGTGAAACGTAAGTTAAATGACGAGATTACCGCTTCCTGTCAAGTAGAAATCAGTAAAAATAAACTCGTGACATGGTTGTCTTAGCGGTGCATTTTTTGTAACGTAGATGCACTGACAATGTAAAAACAAAATCTTGATGGGCAATTTCCTGCACATACGTGTCCGTTCTGCTGTAATTTCACGGTTCATATTAAGTCTGTTACACACAGTACATAATCAGGAAGTGCAAGCCACACCCTTCATTGCATTTTAAATTGCTGCAGGCAGCTTTCCCCTTCTTCGGTCCCTCCAAGGAGGACTCCGATGGGAACGATTACTGAGTGAACATTACAATGTATCTATGCAAAACTCTGGGAAGAACGCGAACCTTCAATTGTTTTTACACTGGATAATTGCTTTATCCAAGACTTTAATATTAAGGATGGAAATTTTACTTTAACCACTATATGAATAAAATACAATCACCAGGCCTACATTTCAAGTACAATATTTATTGTGGTTTTTATATTTAGTAATTAAATGTAAATCTATAACTAGAGCTACATTTTTTATTCATTAACGACCAAATATTTTTCTATATATTTTTCTTTGTCTGGTATAGATATTTTGGAAGAACATTATTTTATTAAACAAGGTTTCTTTCTTTCTTTCTTTCTTTCTTTCTTTCTTTCTTTCTTTCTTTCTTTCTTTCTTTCTTTCTTTCTTTCTTTCTTTCTTTCTTTCTTTCTTTCTTACTTTCTTTCTTTCTTTCTTTCTTTCTTTCTTTCTTTCTTTTTAATGTAGTCTAGGTTCTTTATAATGGTCTGTTAAAGTAAATTGCTTAACAGGTTTATGAAAGCAGTTTCACTCTGGAATATTATAATTAATATAATTATGTTTATTAAACTCAATATTAAAACATCAATTTAGTTGAAACAAATATCTCATCGCATTGTAGTAGCACAGTGATAAACATTTGTACGTAGCTGGGGGTTTTAGGTGTTTTTTCCACAGGTGCACTGTGAATGCTGAAGTTTATTTTACATTTCGGTTTATAAAATATAAATTAATTCTCCAAAATAAAAAAATAAAAATTAAAAACTATTTTTGTTTACTTTTATTTGAGTAATTATCAAATGTACACGATGGGGAAAAAATATATACTTGAAAAAATAAAATATTAACGTTTTTATTTTATATGGGTACTCTTCTGGCTGTTTCTGAAAAAAAAAAAACGTCGAAAAATTAAATACAAAAAGAAAAACTATTTATCCACACGTCTGAATAATGTGTAGCAAAAATATATGCCAATTTTTAGTTTTATTGTAAGTTACTGACTAGTTTTTATGGAAAACTTTGGTTTTAATTTGCAAGATATAACAAATGAAAATCGAGAAGGCCTATGATACCAGCTATTAGCACGGTCTCGAGAAATTTAAGAGTCGTGTGATGAAATGAGAAAGCATTATAGTATGTTATTTAACTTAAAGGTTGAAAGTAGTTTTCTTTTTAATTTCACCAAATTTCGAGTATGTACCCTTTAGGGAGTAGGAGGGCGTGCAGTAATAGAGACACAACATCGCACCTAGGGGGGGGGGGGTTCAGCGTAAACCCTGTGAGGATAGGATGAAAGGGAGACCCGATACCGTCTCCAGGTGCTCTACTAGTCTCTCCCAGAACAGTTGAGTCCAGAGGTTCTACCCCCATTAGCCTTGAACCCGTAGGAACAAGACCCGGGCCTCTTTCAACCAGGGAGTTATCCGAGCTGTCCCTTAAAGGGCGCCCGGCGTCCTCCGTGGGGCTTTCCATTAGGGCAAGACCTAGTTTCCTAACAAGCCCCCCCATCTGGTCCTAGGGACACAAGACGGGACGTAAGTGGATACGCCACTTACGCGCGTCAACACTCAAGGTGAAGACTACTGATATGACCTCGGTGAGGCCGCCTGGTGATCTAGCACACCTACTAGCTAAGCAGTGGCTTCCCTCAACCCCGTCCGAAGACGTTCCCAATCTCCCACGGGTATCGGGAACACACTGCCCCCTCGAGACCATCCCAATCCAAACAACTCCCGAAGGAGGGGCTCGGCTGTTCGGCCCGAGGTTCCTCTAGTAACGTCAGAGGTACCACGAGTGCTAAGGGTCCGTAGCGCCCGCACTTCGGCAGCTGAAAGGGACGGATCCCTTCCCCTACGGGACCCTGTGAGGATACGATGAAAGGGAGACCCCATACCGTCTCCAGGTGCTCTACTAGTCTCTCCCAGAACAGAAGGGCTCCCAGAAGTCTTGCAAAACGCCAGGGAGAATTCTTTCCAGAGGGCAGATCTCACCGTTCTGCCGCAACACACCCACCGCCATGGTACTACAATCCGATAACAGTTGGAAGGAAAAAGTGAAACCAATTTAGTATTCGCCTGCTGAATCGGGGAAACTACGAAGAAAACCATGGTCCTCTCACAGGCTAAGGAATCACCATGTTCAACAGAAAGACAAAACAAATGCAAGTGACTTTGCTGTCGATGTGCTCGGAGTGATTTCCATTGATTCTCCCCATGTGCAGGACATAGAAGCGGAAGTTCTGTGTTAGCTGCATAATGCATAGTGATTTTTTTGTTTTCAAGTTGGTGGTTAGTTACTTCTCTCCGGCACTTCATTTTCTTTGAGGTTTCTGGCGAGAACAAACCAAGTGTAGAAGAGACGTTTTGGTTACAGTCAGTGGTTAAAAGGCTTTTTATTTTATTCTGCTGCCAGCTCAGCCAGAACGGAACAATCAATCATCTGACCCTCTTATTTAAAGAAAGGAGAGTTGCATTAGCTTGATGACCTCTTGAAGCAAGCGGCCTCTCGACCCGGTGTACCCTCCACGCCCCTCTTGTTATGGTACCGCCTTAAGTGGCACACACAGGGTGAACAATAAAAAAATGTGTCACTTACTCTCCCATATTACGTTGTTGTTTCTGTCCTCTTCATCACGTAAATACAGCCAACAAAACACACTTTCATAAAACATAATTTATTCGAATTGTCACAAAGATCCTGGTTTCATAGGAAATTGTCACTGTCACACATTTTTTAAAAGGGTAATATAAAAACTACTTACCCCGTTTTGATAAGTCTATTACCATTCAGAAACCCATCGGGCTATAAAACAAACTTTAATAAATTACTAAAAGATAAAAAAATTGGTTTACAAATCCTGTGTGAATACGAACACATCGGATTAAGAAGGCGGTGACTTTTTGTTATGAATGCACGAAATGTACATTTAATTGCAAGAAATATGCATAGAAGGCCATGGTGAAACAAAAGGCTGTCTAAAAAGCAATAGTTGATCCTGAGTTGTGTTTGGTTTTTTAATTCCCGATCAAATATTGCAAGATAAAGCTATAAAATGTACATTAGAAACATTTCTCCCTTTTCTAGATCTAAAGTTAATAATAAATAACAAATTAAACTTTGGTATTTATAGGAAGTCTACTCATATTGATAATTACATAAAAAATAAAAGTTTTAACCCTTTTTCACATAAATTTGCTGTTTTCAATAGTTTGATTTATAGATTAATAAATATACCCCTGAATAAAAATAAATTTAATAAAGAATATAAACATGGTATTAATACTGCTTTAATTAATCGTTTTAATAAAGGCTTTATAAATAAAAAAATTGAGAAATTCAAATATCAAAAAGCTTTTAATGATATTTCTACCCTTAAAAAATAAAAGACGATTATAATTTAAAAAAATGTACTTACCACCTTTGGGTTAATAAATATTTTAAAGAATTTGCTATAACTTTAGTTCCTCAAAATATAGTATTAAAAATTATTGCATCTCTCTAAAAAAGATAAACTTCCTAATAACAAAAAATTTGGTATTATCAGTTTAATTTTTTCGATTGTGATGAAGTTTATATTGGAAAGACAAAACGTAATTTAGAAACGAGAACGAAAGAACATTTTCGTAACATTAAGTATATACAAACTGATAAATCGGCCGTAACAGATCATTTTTGGTCATTTAACCATGAAGTAAATCCTGAGGTTAAATTATTAAAACAATTAAATGGTCTGATAGATTTAATGGTTTAGGAATATATATATATATATATATATATATATATATATATATATATATATATATAAAACCATCGCGTAATGAATTTTGAAATACCGGCAGTCGATTCTGTTTTAAAATTTGTTTTATTTTCAGATTTTGGTAGTACCAACAAGAACATATTAACATATATTGTTCGTAACGATGGTGAAAGCTTTGTTTCCGGCTGAGGAATTGTAAAAGTTTTACATGAAATCGCGATCCCGGACAATTTATAAGAAAAGCATCATCATTTTTTTATAAGATAAATGAAGTTTTAAGTTACAGATTGTTATATTTGTATATACTGGAGATATGTTTAAGATGTAACAGTGCCTGGATAACCTTTACTTTTCCTGTATTTATGTTGTGTGATGTTGGCATATTGAACAATGGTATAAAGAGGGCACTGCTAAAGTAATTTTATATTGAGAAGATTATTTTTCTTATGTTCAAGACTATTTGAATTTTCCAAAGAGAAGTTGGTAGCCTATGAGTGTGTTATATGTTTAGGATTTCTGTATTAAGTCAACATTATGTATGCAACTTTTGTGCTATTAAACAACCAAAGCACTAAACTGAAAGAATAAAGGGTTGAAATTCAAGGATACCTATGACTGAAAACATAAAATCCTAGCTTTTTAAGATTTATACCACAGATGTAACTTAGTGCAAATATGATACAGCTCAAATTTTTTCAATTTCACTTCTATAGTTTGGAAAATATGGTCATATCTATTTATTTTTGGTTACGCCACCTAAAAGTCTCTTGCGACAAAATACATTTTCATCTGATATTTTAACAACAGGTTCCCAATACACCCATTTTTTGAATTTTCCCAAGATTTCTCTGTGTTTCAATAACCTTAGGCTCTAGAAATTTTTAAAGCTATGAGTATGGCTTTTCTTTGCCCAAAATTTGAAATGTTTGTGTTTCGAAGTAAAGAAAGTGTGCATAAATGCGTCTCACAATAAAACACAGGGCAATTTCTATTCTCTATGAACGTATGTACAGTCTGGCACAGCAAAGAAAGTCTCCGGGGAATGAGACGCAGGGTACTTGGAGAAGGTTCCTACACCCTCCCTCGACATGTTTACGACACCCCAGATTAGTTTAGTTTACAGCCATTCACAAACGTTCTGACGCCTTCTACTTTTGTGAATAAATCTCGGTTTTAGTGAATAGGGCGCATGTTTCTTTAACGGTTCTACTCCTTGTGTAGCAGACGTTCTTTGTCACACACACTCGCTGTCCTTGTCCCACTGTGTAAGGGTAGCACGTTCCTGTCAGGGATTTCCTTTGCGTTGGTGCACAGTAGCAAGTTTCATTAGTCTAACACTAAAACTGCGACGCAAGGAGTATTTTAAATGACGAAAAATGCTGAAATGTTCAATAGAGTCGCGACTGCGGCGACACACACAAAAGGTCCGGCGCGGAGAGATGAGGGACAGATAGTGCCGAGCGGAGATAAAGAGCTTGCCTAAGCAGATAAATAAAGCGCGGAGATAAAAGGCATGCCAAAACAGATAATGTTAGATAATTAGAAGATTCTAGTTTGTTACAGAAATTATCAATAATTTCTCGAACAGTGAGCGGAGGTATATATAAGTTCGCGACACGCCAGTTGTAGTCGCAAACGGAGTCGTAACGAGAGTTGTAAACAGAATGTAATCAGAACTATCGTGTGCGTGCAATTTAGAAAGTGAACGCTTTTGTTTGTGGTCAACAGCCTTGGAAGATTTTATTTGTGTATGTTACGTAATTCTACTACTGTAAGGATTGGCCAGAGTGTATTTCTACGGAAATAAAGAACATTTGAAATTTCTGAAAATTGAACTTTTAATTCTACGAACTCATAAAGTCACAATAGCGAGAAAACAAGGATAAAGAATTAAAATTGGTATCTAAGACTAGCATTCACCTAACTTACAAACTAGATTAGAGCATTGCGGAAGCAATCTAAGCATTCTTTGGATTCAGGAAGGCTTACACTATTTTATAGACTAGAAAGAAGAAAAGGTGATTTTTTGAAAATGTTCACGAAATTTCAGTCCTACATATCCTCAACCTAAAATAATTACTGAAAAATCCTTCCACGTCAAATGGTATTTATAGACTATGCAGCACTTCCAAATAATCCAATGATATATCGCACATATAGTTTCTGGACGATAATTTCTGTTCTGCACTGATTTATGTCCAGATTCCCTTAAGTGAGAAACTTGAAGCTGTGCAGGCTAGATCGGATGTTGTAATGTAGCTAGTGGTAAGACGCATGCTTGTTGTGGACATGGTGTGGGCGTGTGAGCGTGGTCATTATGTCAGGGAACTGACATTGACGAGGGAGCATGCAGTAATGATGTGGTGGTCCCTATCTGCCGAAGATTATCTAGATATGTGTTGACAGCGTTACCGGAAGCGACAAGCAACTCCGTAATATACTAGTTGCGGCTTACCGATATTCAGGATTCATCCTTCTTTTGTTTAATTACATATCCTACGTCGGGGTACAACTGCCTCTTAACAATGAAGATTTAAAACAAATGAGTGTATAAATGGAAGAAGGGATAAATCAATTCAGTTGGGAGATAAAAGCTTGCTGAAAGCTCTCCACTTAAGCGATGTCTCTCCCAGGAATCAATTACTTAAATTAAAAATATGGGAATCTCTAATTTCCGGAATGCAGTAGAGCTAAGTACCACTACAGACTTATTTTAATGCCCACAGTACCCTTAAGTGCAATAATATATTTACTAAAATAAAAGAAATTACGCAATATTCTCTATACAGGGTGTTTAAGCAATGAAAAAATAAATAAATGTGAATTGATCATTTTTTTAATGATCCAACACGTTAAATTTAATATTTGATATAACATTTTTAGACATTATCACTATTGTACTGCGTAGGACATAGCCAATGAAGTATTAGTGTACAATTAAAACTGTTTCCATAGTAACCAAACCTTTTGTATGAGACAAAGGAAATTTTTTGGATCTATATAAATCTGAACCATTTCAATCGGCCATAACTTTGGGGCAAATAATGGGACACACGTGCAACTTTGGGAAAATATAATACACAATTGGGAAATTACGTTACAATATTTACATCTCAGAGAAAGTGTTGGAAGTGTCCTCCAGCAGCATCTATACATATTTGCGCCCGTTTCACCATATTCTCTGAAGTTTTACGGAGAGGATGTCGAATTGGGAGGTTATTTCCAGCAAGATGGAGCAATGTGCCATACGTCTAATGACACCATGGAACTTGTAACCAGATTCTTGGATAATCGAATGATCTCAAAAGGTCTGTGGCCTCCCAGATCCCCTGACCTATTTTTTTTCTTGTGGGGGGGGGGGGGCTATCTAAAAAGTGTGTACAAGTGTAGGTCACGGACAATTGATGTCCTGAAGGAATCCTTTCGAACCGAAATAAGTAACATTGGCGAGGATACTCTCCGTAAAACTTCAGAGAATATGGTGAGACGAGTACAAACATGTATAGATGCTGGTGGAGGACACTTCCAATATTTTCTCTGATAGGTAAATAGTGTAATGTGATCTCCCATTATTATTATTATTATTATTATTATTATTATTATTATTATTATTATTATTATTATTATTATTATTATTATTATTATTATTATTATTATTATTATTATTATTATTATTATTATTATTATTATTATTATTATTATTATTATTATTATTATTATTATTATTATTATTATTATTATTATTATTATTATTATTATTATTAATTTTTTTGTAATTTACGTCCGCCCCAACGTTAAGTTATATTGGACGGTGAATGAATTGGGTGAAATGGTGCTCAAATGAGTCCAGGGTCCATGGAGCTTAGAGTTACTCGACATTCGTCTTGAAGGATAAGGGAAAACCCCGGAAAACCCTTATCCAGGTAACTCACCCTGACCGAGATTCGAACTTGGGACCTCTTGAAATCTCCCAATTGTGTATTATATTCTTGCAAAGTTGCACGTGTCTCCTATTATTGGTTCAAAGGTTATGATCTATCGAAATAGTTTAGGTTTATATGCATCACACTGTATATGCAACTATATTTCAACCCTCCTTTATAACGTTCTGCCTCACATTTAAGAACTCCCGAGTTCGAATAAGGGTAACGTTCTTCCAGGGTTTTCCCTTATAAATGTCGGTAACTATAAGCTCTGTGAACGCTGGGCTCATTTAAACACCATTTCACCAATTTCATTGATCGTCCGATGGGACCTAAGGTTGGAGGGCGGAGTTAAATAAATGTTTGTTGATGGTCACTTATATAATAATGCTACAAATTGTGTTCGTAAAATGATCGTTTAAAAATATTAAATTTGACGTGAAAGCTCAAGCTGTTCAGGTGAAAAGAAGATTAGAAATCGACGTTTCGGGAGTGTGCATCTCTCCCAACATCAGGATATTTATCACACTTAATCGTGATACTGGATTTCAGTGCAGCTCCTCTTGGAAGCTGGCCTTAAAATGGAAATCCGTCGACCTAAGAAGCACATATCAATACAGCTTGCTAATCAAATTAAGTAGTTACGGTTCTTTGACCCTATTGATTTTCTATACTCACGCCATCTCCTGACCTGGCATTTAATTTACCGAAGTCTTTTGCTCAGTAATGCGAATTTTGATAGTGTTTTTGTTGGTTTATATTTCCAGTGTTTCATTTGTGGTTATAACATTTAATAACTCCGGAAACGTCGATTTCTAATAGTCTTTTCACCTAACTTGCTTCAACTTGAGCATATTCGTCTTCAGGAAAGCTTCAAGTCTTATTTGACGTGAAAGCGTTTTAATTAAACGAGTTAATGGTAGTTGTATTTCCATTAAACATTCTGTATACAAAGATGAAGAGATTTCGAATGTTAATTACAGTATTTTGGAATGAAAACATATATCCCCTATTGCAGATGTTTTACAAGTTCTAGATTGTCATTTGTCTGTGCAATGAAACAGGTAAATAATAATGACTGAAGTAATTACTAGCCTTCCTTGGGAACATGTGTTACTAAGACCGAAAACATCTTTCGTTGCCAAGTTGGAATCCTGTGGTTTCCTGAGGTGCATTTAATGTTGCTCTTTCTTTTGTTCGTGGAACGTTCGTTTGTTTCTCACTAGCCACATGTGGCGTACAACTGTTTCGTGCTATCAACACCGACTGACCACCCACGGCTTGATTTCTCGGCCTTTCATATCGACGTCTGGCTCTGTCGACGTTGGATGCTTTCTTATTTATCTTCTACATTCATATGACTTTCTCTACACGTTCTTCAACAAACTTCTTCAGTCAATTTAACATTAATCTCTGGCATTCCAATATAGTTTTCTGAAACAGGAAGTGATAACCTCGAAACGTTTTATTGTTTTGACACAAGTATAATGTTATCTGTGCGTGTGACGATGACATTACCACCCGCTGTCAGGCAGACTCTTTTTGTTGTAGTTGTTTTGGGCTTCTTGAAGCCAGGGAGGTCTCGGTATAAATGAGCTGGTAGATAAGTCAACGCGCCCCCTCCCCCACCTTCCCGCTCTCTTGTAGTTTGTTTACTCAGCCACTAGTGAACATTAACTAAAAGCAACGTCGTCGCTTCATAGCTAGTCATTTGTTTGTTTTTATTTTAGCTACACTTGACAGCTCACTATAAACCATTAGAATGTGGAGAACTGGAAAGAAACTTCTACAGCGTTCTTGTTTTCTTTTCTTTCTTCCTTGTATTCCTTCTCTGGTTAAAGTTAATTGGAGCTTAGATAATGTTCTTTTTTAGTCCTTTTTTATGTCTGTGTCGGAGCTGTGTGTGTGCTCTCTCTCTCTCTCTCTCTCTCATTTACGTCTTCCGCAGAGGAAATTAATGGTTAGGATTGTGGCAGACGCGTTTTGTGGCTACCAACCGCTACGTAACAGCCGGCAATCCTAGACTCCGTGCGACGGAAGGATAAAATAAAGAAGTACAGCACTTGCCTCGGGGAATTCTACAACCACCGGGCTATTTTAACTTGAGTATGGTCACTCGCTTTTTATGACGTTCATAACGGATTGCCTACCCACACTTTTTATTCTAATTTATACTACAGTGCATTCTCGTTCGATTCTCGTAGCAGATCTTACTGGCGCGTAGGTCTTTTCGTAGATTACCCTGGTCTATTAGGGAAGTGATAATTACAGCTTCCAAATTTCCGGCCTCTGCAATTTTTTATTTGTTTATTTTTTTATTAACGTTCTCCAACGTGTCATCTGACAAATTAAATTGGTGACATGATGCTAAATTTCAAATGAGTTCCCAGACATTTATCTTTCAGGATAATGGAAACCCTGGTAAAATCCTTATGCTAACTCGTGGCCTCTGAAGCCGAAACTGTAAATGCACAGAATATTGAAATAATATAACTTGGAAATCAGTCCATGTTAAAAAGGTACATCTAGTGTTGGCTTAGTTTGGTTCTAAAAGTGTCAGTACGGGATGAAAATGTTCAAGCAGGTAGTAAGGGTCAGCGGCCAGGTACTTTAGCGGGAAACCTGCTCTGCAAAACCTGATCGATTAAGAAAAGTGAAAGGGCGCTCACTTGGCGTGGTGACGCTAAGATTCGCGCTGAAACTGGTAGAGGAAGAGAGGGACACTTGCGTAGCAACTCTCGTCGAAAAAGGTTGGTCCAGTGGCTGTTGGCCGTCACTGACCGACAGTATATTACACTGCGATAAGTTAGTGAATTTACTCTGCAGTCGTAGTAACGACATATCTGCAAACCGTTATTCAAAGTTGTGTGAATAAACCGCATTTAAAGGAAAGCTCTGGGTTTTCTGTGCAAAACCCACGCATACCCAGAGTTTAAGATCTATGCGGAGCAGCTGAGGAAAATAAAACAATGAGAAGCAGCATTTCGCTCGTAATAGCGAAATCGAACGTGGAGTCATAGTATTCCACATTCTACCAAGCAGCGACGAGACGACAGGTCAACCACGTGTTTGTTTAATAGCCGCTGCACTTCTTGAACGTGAGGAAGACACGTTGCTATCAAAGCTATAGAGGTAGGCTAAAAGTCACCCATAATGAAGAGAACACCAAAAAAATTCACGACTTTTCATCAGTATCCTAAACATGTATTTGAATAAACATTGTTAGAGCTTTGATAGAGTGGACATGAAAAATTTAATGTCATGACGGCAAATTGGTCGTGGTAGCTCAATAGATAAGAGCTACTGGATGGAAACCAGTAGATCCGTGGTTCAAATCCCGGCCATGGCATTGAATTTTTCATGTCGGCTCTATCAATCCAATACCTTAGCCTGTATAGGCTAGTGTGAGGAAATGAATAATTTCTATCAATTAACTTAAATAATAGAGTTAAATAATGAAGCCTGGGACTCAAATACGATTAGTAAGTCGCCACAAACGGTGTATCTCGAATGCAAGAGCCCCTAGTGGTTTACCCGGGAAATATATGAGTCAAATGGAGAACTTAATGCCATGACGGCACGTTGGTCATGGTAGCTCAATAGGTAAGAGCTACTGGATGGAAACCAGTAGATCCGTAGTTCAAACTCTGGCCATGGCATTGTATTTTTCATGTCGACTCTATCAATCTAATACCTTAGCCTGTATAGGCTAGTGTGAAGAAATGAATAATTCCCATTAATTTACTTATACAAAAGTTAACTGATGAAGCCTGAGACTCAAGTACTTACAATAGTAAGTCGCTACAAACGCTGTATCTGGATGCAACAGCCCCTAGTGGTCTACCGGGGAAATATATGTGTCAAATACAGAATTTAATGCCATGACGGCACGTTGGCCATGGTAGCTCAATAGATAAGAGCTATGGAAACCAGTAGATCCGTGGTACAAATCCCGGCCATGTCATTGAATTTTTCATGTCGACTCTATCAATCCAATACCTTAACCTGTATAGGCTAGTGTGAAGAAATGATTAGTTTCTGTTAATTAACTTAAGAGTTAAATGATGAAGCCTGGGACTCCAGTACTTACGATAGTAAGTCGCTACAAACGCTGTATCTGAATGCAAGAGCCCCTAGTGGTCTACCGGGTAAATATATGTGTCAAATGCAGAATTTAATGCCATGACGGCAGATTGGCCATGGTAGCTCAATAGATCAGAGTGACTGGATGGAAACCAGTAGATCGGTGGTTCCACTCCCGGCCATGGTATTGAATTTTTCATGTCGACTCTATCTTAGCCTGTATAGGTTAGTGTGAAGAAAGGAATAATTTCCACCAATTAACTTAAATCGTTAGAGCTGTTTTTGAGGGGGAAAACATCGAAAAGAAAACCATCGTCAAACCATTGTCAGTATTTTTCTACTATAGCGGAATTGTTAACTACTAACACCAATAGTTTAATACGAAATAATAGAAATATTGCAGTAAAAAAGTTATGTAAGTTAGAGGCAATGTTTAATGTAAGTGGCAGGCGTTGGCTATACATTTTAAGAGTTGAGGAAACCGCAATTACTTGACTCAGAGTAGTTAAGGAATTGGGCACATCTAGAACGAGGGACGTTTTAAAATACCTGTAGTAAGTTCTGAAGTGCAAACAATTTGGATTTATCTCTAAATGAGGGAAAATTGCGTAGGAATTCATAGAGTAGCCATGAAGTGGAGGGTATTTTTGATAGTATGTTACACAAATCTTTTACTGTAATCACCGGAGAAATGAAATGACCCTCTTCAGTTTTCTCAGAAAGTCCTTTTTATGATGAATGACTGGCATAACTGATACATCTTAAGAAATAGTACAAATTCTTGCTCCACAAAAAATGTGCTTGTCGTTGAAATACTCAATTTGTCTTTTGTTTTCTTCGTTTTTGTAGAGCAGATAAACATTTTGGAAACATTTCTTCTACAGTCACCTTTCTCGCAAGTAGGATTCATTCGGTTTTGTTTTTGTTTTTAATCTCTTGCCAAGCAGTATGAACGGAATTTCAAAGTCTTCAGGTAACGAGCAGCCCTTCCCAGTCTACTATTAAGAAATATGTAATAAAATTATTTCTGCAAATGCTTACTAATATCGAGTTTTAAATAGTACTTGTACAAGAATGAATATAGAAAGTCATGTGAGTGCATGCATCCGACTTTTGTGACTTTATTAAGGGGTCATACTGGTACCAGCATGACAAAGGGTATGATATTTTCTTTCAGGAAAATAATTTGAGAGGAAATATTTGTGTTTAGTATGCCTAGAATAAAGTTAGTTGTGTGTCAAATCCTCCTGGAATTTGGTGTATTTCAAGTTTTTTTTAGGTCCTTTAACTGTTTTTAGGTCATATTGAACGATGATTGGAATGAATGAAATGATGCTCAAATGGGCTCAGGATCCATGGAGCTTAGAGTTACCCGACATTCGTCTTTTAGGATAAGGGAAACCCCGGAAAAAGCCGTATCCAGGTAACTCACCCTGACCGAGATTCGAACTCGGGATCTCTTGACATGATACCATCTACGCTACCGAGGCGGGCGAGCCAGTGTGGTACCAGAATGACCAAAAGTGTGTTGTGTTTTTTTTTTTTCTTTCAGGAAAAAGATTTTGGAAGGAAATATTTGCTTCAGTATGTCTAGAACAGGGCTAGTTGTCTTGTCATATATCCCTGCAAATTAGTGTATTTCAAGTTTATTTTGCAATAGGTAAAAATCTTTTTTGTTTTGCAATAAATATTAATGGATCAAGTAATTTATTAAAGGAAACTGTATATTGGTTTGTTGATAACGCTCATACGTAAATGTATATTTTTCCCCTTTGTAATACAGTAATATCTTTGTTATATTCTTCTAAATAGAAGAAAATCATATTTCCAATAAATATCTATTAGTACTTAAAAACATACAAAACAAACCACACTGACATCAATTTTACTGCGAAACGCTTACTTTTTTATCTAATTATTTCTAGAACGCGAAATAACAATGAAAATGTTTCGAACTCTAAAGTTGTTAATATAGGTATTTCCACATATTGAATTAAAATTACAGATTAGCTCTTATTTTCGGGATAAAGTGACATTTCCTTTTTTAGTTTACAGTTTCAGTTTGGGGAAATTTTGTATTGAGAGTTGGCATGCCTGTAAGATATAACACAAACGTTCTTCAGGTGTTTGTAAGATATAAACAGATGTTGTTCCTGCGACTCTGAATTTCAGGTTATTTCTACTTTACTTTTTAATTTAAAGCTATTTAATGTATGGTAGTGAAGTGAATATCTTGGCATGTGTAATTTAACCAAGTAATGTTGTTAAAATTGATTAGGGAGTGTTTTGTGACGTGAAGTTTTTCATTGCGATGTCTAAACAAAACAGACACAGTTAAAGAGTCATGCAAATGGCAGAAGGGGCTACACGATTCATTGCGGTGGGCTCGACGGCGTCATTATGTTTAATGCTCTCTGGAGGCTCGCCAAACAGGGGCGGAAAATAAACTCCTTATGCTATGATGACTAGTCAGCCGCTCGACATATTGCTTCACATAACTACTTTGTAATTTACAACGGGGAGGATACAGTTCTCTCGAAAAGTTTGTGAAACGGCTCCAAATAATCAAGTTAGCTGCTACACTTGGCACTCGGAGAGCGTGCAGTATCTCGGAGTTTCGCTGGGATATATGCCCATTTATATGACCCTATGAGAAGTGAGGAGCGGTGAAGAGCTTTAGTGCCTATGTTCTCTGTCGGGGTGCCCTCCGGGAGGGATGAATGAGGTGAAAGGATACTGGGGGTGTTTTACTTGAAGACAGACCACGTCAGGTATCGAATTTTAATGTAGTTTTACCTACAGTAGTTCTAAGAGTTTTGACATTTTAGGTTCTGAAAACACCAAATTCTTGAGGCGACATCTTGACTCTCCTTAGTCTTCTACAAGTTTGGGCTACAAATCACGTTTGATGATTAGTTTTCCCCTTGAATCCCTTTCTTTGGACATTTTGTTAACATAATATCTTCATGGTGAGAAGAGCCAGACTGAAAATTTCAATGCCATAGCTGGGATTTGAACTAGGGATCTCCCGCTCTCCGTGCGGTTGCTCTAACCAACTGAGCTACCATGAGCAACATGCCTACATGACACTAAACTCTCCAACTGACTCGTATGTTTCCCGGTAGACCACTAGGCGTTCTCATATGCTATGAGACACGCAATTTCTGTGACGACTTACTATGCTGTAAGTACTTAAGTCCAGGCTTCATAGTTAAACCATTAAGTTTTATTTTAGGTAATTTGACGGGAATAATCTTTTCTTCCACACTAGTCGTGTGTAGGCTAAGGCTTGAAAGAGTAGATCCGGACTCAAAAATTCAATGCCAAGCCGAGATTTGAACCACTGGATTCCATAATAACCCTTATCTTACTCAAAGTGTGGTATTTGAAACCCAGCTCCTTTAGGAGACCGCGCAAAGTGCAGTGCCCATAAGGAAAATCACAAATTTGATGCAAATGTGCAACCAATTTGTCTAAGGTGGGCGCTCTCCCTTTAGCATAAAATCTATAAATTTCTCGACGAATTAAAACGCATGTGAAATTATCTACTTTAGAGAAACGTTTCCTTTTGTTTTCACACTTGATCGGCGTCTTTGGTATTCCTTTCGTCACAATATTTCTTACTGTATTTCTGTGAATACCCAGAACTTATCAGGTTCATTGCACGACCCCTTACCAAGATTACTTGTCAGCACATATTTATATGTGTTCAAAACAAGCGCTTGAATTTGCTTACAAACAGTCCCCGTTATAACCTTGTTTTTGAGGCTTCTCCTGTAACATAACTCGGAGCAGTTATTCACACTACTGTCTTCACTTTGATTATGTTCACTTGACTGAAAGTAATCTACTACTTGATTTGCATTTATCACTGCATTTCTCTCCCACGGTCTCCACATCGTGACACACAACGAATTTCTGCACGTAATGAAACAGATCAACTGGAAGTTGCAACTTTGGCAACTGAGACTGCACGTGGAGTAAACATGCGATTGTCACTTCGAGAAAATCAGGGTTGCTATTAGTCCTCAACGACAGTGTTCCATTTCTGAAGTGTGGAGATAGATTTATGACGGTCATTAGTGGGCGGGATAGTAGTTTCCTTTGAGCGGCAAACTGCACTCCCGTTCACTAGACAGACTTTACATGTCTCATAGCATATGAGAACTCCTAGTGGTCTACCGGGAAACATGAGTCAGTTGGAGAATTTAATGCCATGTCGGCATGTAGGCCATAGTAGCTCAGTGGTTTAGAGCAACCGCACGGAAAGCGGGAGATCCGTGGTTGAAATCTCGGCTATGGCATTGGATTTTTTCAGTCTGGCTCTACTCATTGAAACCTTGGTCTACACACGGCTGGTGTGAAAGAAATGATTGTTTCCGTCAATTTACCTTAAATAACTTTCTACAGTTTATAATATTTTTCTTTTGAGATAGTGTCTGAAATGCTACAGCCTTCTCAAAAATGTCAAGCTGTGTTTTGTTTTTATGTTTTCATCAACGTCCATGTTTCAGGTCTAGTAGGCACGTCCATTATATACTAAAACTTCATTTTCACTTCTCATTGTACCAGATTGGTACAACTAACAACTAACAGATTAAAATCATTTTTCCTATTTACTGTTAATGTATTTTCTCAAGTATTTAAAGCTCATGACGTGCAATTACAATTTTAGTTCTAATCTTAGGTAAATTTACCTACTTACTCATATAGATAACTTATGTTATATAATGCTCTTTGCAACTTATCTTCGGGTTTACTTAATGACATCGTTTCATAAGTAAACTTGGGGCTATACAAATGCCTCCATTTATTTTAAACAACGATTTCTAATTAGATCATCTATATAGATTGAAAACAATGATGGAGGCAAGTCGCAATCTTGCCTTAAACCTTCTTTTGTATGTTTATGTATAAAAGTAATAGTTTAAATAGATAATTCCTATATACCTTGGGTTCATACTTTTCCGTAGTTCCCCCAATTTTACAATAAAAGTCTTTTTCATACTCGAGAAAGCTATGAGTTTCAAGGTAAAATTCCCTTTTTTTAAAATCGTATCTCCTTAACTGCAAAAATAATATTCCGTAGAGGATAATCTCCCTTAGAAACAAGTTTAGTTCTGATATTTTGCTTAATATTCTTGAATGTATGTTATATTATGTATTTAAAATACTTCTTTCCCTATAAGTTTGTTATATTTCATATGTATTTATACATGCAAAGGGTTATGGGGAATAATCTTGGCTGAATAAGAAAATTCCCATTCCTTAGCCTGGAATCAAACTTGGGGCTTGTGGATTTGGAGGTTTGATTGGATTACGGTAACGAGGGGATTCGGCACTGCGACCACTTGTTTTCTATTGTACCTATGCCCCAAAATAGGTATCTCCGGGAGGAAAGATTAGACGAAAGACGGAGGTTGGCCTTCCCAAGGAGCCACGAAAGTGCAGAGGGCAGGGTCCATGCATTTTTACTATTGTCTGCCCAGCACAAGAAGGCAAGAGACGAATGAAGGGGAGAGGGATTTGAACTGTTAATCTGCTCTGTTAGTGGATCTGTTTACTAGGAAATAAGTGCTTTTTTGTGTGTAATTTACGTTCTCCAACGTTAAGTCATATCGGACGGTGAATGAATTGGGTGAAATGATGCTCAAATGAGTCCAAGAGCCATAGAGCTTAGAGTTACCCGACATTCATCTTGAAGGATAAGGGAAAACTCTGGAAAAAACCTTATCCAGGTAACTCACCCTGACCGAGATTCGAACTCGGGACCTCTTGAACGTGAGGCAGACAAGCTACCATCTACGCTACCGAGGCGGACTAAAAGAGTGTATGAGCGTGCAAATGAATCACCCACGTTGCCAGATCTAGTGCTCGTTGCACTAAATGCAGTGATGGGTATTAATGTGTTAGTGAGTTATGTGCCAAAATTTGCGTGTTTTAAACAAATCTAGCATTCTTGTCATACACGGAAGACTAGCAAAAGTGATTGCGTTACACATTCCTCTAGCTTGCCTTCTTGTCCTGGGCAGACAGTAGTTGAAAACTTCCCGACAGGCCAGCACAACCGGCAGCTCACCCGACTGGCTTCCGGAAACGGTTCATCTGACCCGGTTTGGAAACCGGAGGCTGTCGACCGGAGAGGAAGGATCATTCACAGCATATCTTCCTGCCATGCACCGCCGAAACCCCACCGACATTTCTACCCTGAAAGAAATCACTAGAGAAGGAGATAATATGAAACGATAATGGAGGTGAAATGGAGTGACAGAAACTTCGGGGGATGTAATTAACCCACCCAGAATTTGCCTAGCAACCCTGGAAAGGCCCGGAAAATGCCTATGGGTCAGGTAGCTTGGCCACGGGAACCGAACCCAGACCTCCCGACTGCAGTCCACAGACCGCCTCAGGCATCCCTTTCGGTGGATATGGAGCATACATTCTAGCCACCGGAGCACAAGTTTGACATATCTTTGGAACTTAGTTGGGTGTTATTTTAGTCAAGAGAGAACCGTGTCATTTGTTTTGTGCCGGTTTTGCATGAACACTTCTGATTTACACGTCGAGGGCGCTGGCAACGATGACAGCCATCTTTACTGGAACCAGCGACTCCTCGAATAGGTTTTTATGATCTGAAACACTTAGAGAAGAAGGAAAATAATGGAGGAGGCGAGAAGCGCGAACACAAGTCAATCCTCTCCGGCTTTGGCGCCGATTCTCTGATATTGTGCCAAGCGGCGCGGCGTCATCGCTTACGATTTTGATGTAGCGTGGCGAATTGCCATGCATCCGGAAGTCTTTCGCTTGATCGAAACCCAACACTGTTGCCTCCGAAAATGTTGGCCCACTTTCCCAATCGGCTCTTCTGCTTGGAAATTGGGCATGAATCGTATGCAACAAGGTTCAGAGGGAGGGGGACTTTGTACCTGAATCAACGAGATATTTTGTATCCGTGCCCTTGACTTAGCGCCCCTGGGAGGAAGGGAGAAGTTTAAATGATACTAAGGACTTTCGGAATGAGGAGAGACTGCAGTTGCCTCTGGCGGCTAATACCTACATCTCCTGAAGTGCCCTTACTCGGTGAATTCCCCCGATCCTCAGAACCAGCATTTTCAGTAAGCAATGTACCTGCCAAACACGCCAACACTAGAATCTGTGAACCAGGATGAAAAGTGACTTTCGGAAGAAGTAATTATCCTTCTTAAGATTCGCCTAGCGACTAGGGAAACCACCGAAAAAAGTTTCGGTCAGCAAGGTCGACCACAAAAGTCGAAATCTTGAATATGATTCATAGAGAGGGAAATTAATTTGTGGTTTTCTTACTTTTTATCGTATTACAACCATCTTGCCCGCCTTGGTAGCTTAGATGGAAGCATGCCTCCCTCACGTTCAAGAGGTCCCGAGTTCGAATCTCGGTCAGGGTGAGTTACCTGGATACCTTTCCCCGGGGTTTTCCCTTATTCTAAAAGACGAATGTCGGGTAACTCTAAGATCCATGGATCCTGGGCCGAGCATCATTCCACCCATTCCATTCTTCGTCCGATATGACTTACCGTTGGAGGACGTAAAATAAAATGAAAAATAAAAAGAAGGGAAGTGTTATAGTTTGAAGCAAGTTGTTTTGCTGGCCGTATTTATTGTTCAGAATCCTGCAACAGTCAAGATTGGGACTGTTCTTATATAAACTACATAATTTCTATGCTTCATATTGCATTTTCAGGATACTTTGGAAGTAGGGAAAGTACAGATTCACTGTAAGTGTAAAATATGGAATTTCTTGAGCTTGCTTTGCTGTTGTTAAGGACCATGGCTTCCCTATAGCCTACTAAAGCCTGTACCACACATCCAACCAGAATCACTAAGCTATATATTTTAATTTTGAACTTCCATTAAACCTTATCCTTTTTTATGCTGTTTATCTACCAATTGAGATAGCATAGAATTTGCGAACCGGAAGGAAAAGTGGGCTAAAGTAATACTGGTTTTATTTTCCAAACTTATCCCCTACCTTCAGCCATGAATTTAATTCTACCCCATTGTGTCTGGCTCAATTCCAGCTAATGGAAGCAGCCGCGGTTTTGTGTGTAAGAGAAGGGAATCATAGAAAAGTTTTAAAATACATCCGTGTGCCTGAACAAAGGAGTAGATTCTCTCCTTTTTTTTTTAATTCAGCAACCACATTAGGAGGGAGAAAAGAACTGCTCTGACCCGTTTATCCTCAGGTCCGCGGTTATTTTTATTCGGGTGCTTTGCGGAAAGATTGGATTTTATGTGAGAGAAAAAGAGAGAGAACATATCTGTGCAGTAAAGAGGATTTAGAAAACTCCAGGGTTAGCGCCACGAGTAGGTGGTGTTTTGGGGGCAAGACTGAAAGTGGAGGTGGTTTTTATTTTATTTATGTGGGGTATATTTTTCAATCCGCCAGCTCCCCCTTGTGTCGGCGGTTTGAGGGGAGATAGAGCAGAAGGGGCTCAGCACGATAAAGAAGGGTAATTCCTGCACGAAGAGGGTAGGAAATTAAAACCTATGCAGGAAATTAGAAAAATATCAACCCCTTCTCTCGACAAGGAAGACTGCCCACACAGGATGTGCAGCTGAAGCTGACTGCATGAGTAGTTGAAATTGTCATATGATTCTTTTTTACTTTCTATAACTAATACCTAAAAGACCTTCGTGTATCTGTGTGTGTTTACATCCTCCAACTTGAAGTCATATAGGGCAATGAACAATGAATGAAATGACGCTTAAATGAGCCCAAGGACCGTAGAGCGTAGACATTCAACTTTTAGGATAAGGGAGAATCCCGAAAGAAAAACTACAGCTCACCCTGACAGATTCTAACTCGGCACCTCTTGAACGCGAGGCAATTTACATTTTAAGATGCATATTTTTATGTAACAAAATTCTGTCTATACAGTTTACCTTATACAAAAGTCATTCAGAAGAAAGAGGACCTCGCAGTATATCTCCAGAATGCTCAAGATTATTATTATTATTATTATTATTATTATTATTATTATTATTATTATTATTATTATTATTATTATTATTACATTATGCTTCAGTTTTTAACATTCTCTTAACTGGAAATTAAGTGTTCGTTCACACTAGCCGTGTGTAGACTAAAGTATGGAAAGGTCGAGTCGGACTGAAAAATTCAATGCCATAGCTGGGATTTGAACCACGGATCTTCTGCTGTCCGTCCAGCCGCTCTAACCATTGAGCTACTATGGCCAACGTCCCAACATGACATTAAATTCGCCAACTGACTCGTGTTTGACTCGTGTTTCTCTGGACGGAGACCAGAAGATCCGTGGTTCAAATCCCAGCTATGGTATTGAATTTTTCAGTTTGACTCTACCTTTCCATTAATTAGCATAATAGTGGGTAACTATAAAGCCTGGGCCTTAAAGTAGTTACACGTAAGTCGCCGTTAAGGTAGTTGGAGAATTTAACGTCATGTTGGCGCATTGGCCATAGAAGCTCAATGGTTAGAGTGGCTGGACGGAGACCAGAAGATCCGCATTGAATTTTTCAGTCTGGCTCTACCGTTTCATAGTGCATCCTTTACAGGGCTAGTGTGAAAGAACAATTAATTTCCATTAATTGTAGCTAATAGTGGTCCGAACTATAAAGCCCGGGCCTTTAGGTACTTACAGCATAGTAAGTCGCCATTAAGGTAGCTGTCTCATGTGTTTATGAGAACTCCTAGTGGTTTACCGGGGAAAACACGAGTCAGCTGGAGAATGTAATGTCATGTTGGCACGTTGGTCATAGTACCTCAATGATTAGAGCGGCTGGACTGAGACTTCAAGATCCGTGGTTCAAATCCCGGTTGTGGCATTGAATTTTTCACTCTGACTCTACCTTTCCATTCTCTTAACTGTTGAAACTTTACATTTGCACTGAATATAATACACTTAATAATTAACGTTACTTTAGTCGGACATGGGTTCAATGCCCAAGGAGGAGTTCTGGTTGGCCTGTTCACTGTCCTCACAAGAACTGGTGTCATTGTCGGTTAATCTAATGATTAGGGGTTCGATGTCATTCTGCATCTGATCTCTTATCGCTTCATATGTGTGCAGTAGTTTAACTACTGAATTACGACCTTTGAACTGTCATATCACTTATGGTTTTTATCATCTCCAAGACATGAGGACCAGGTTTGAGCTTAGCGTGTCGAAAACATGCATAATCGTGCTGCTCGAACGGTTATCATGGCTTTATCTTTGTTAATAGAAACCTCTCAGATTGATTATTCTTGTATGAGTGAGAAGGAACTGCTGCGCTGCCCGGCCCTGTGTTAAGCACTAATGAACACATCATTTCAGCTAATGAAATTCGCAGGAATCACAAATGACAGATGTTGACTCCACGTGGAGTAATCAGTGCGTTATCTGAGAGGTGTTTATTACCATGGTAACGGTTCGAGTAGCATGACAGTACCTAAAACTGTTGTCTAGGTTATGGAGGTGTTCTATGTGTAGATAAAAAATAATTTCATTATTTGCTTGACTACTTTGTCGCTGGAAGTTTTTACGTGGATTTGTAGAACGAGAACTAGCCAGCGACGACGTTTTCCATTGCATCAATGAAGAATTCAAACACGTTGTGTTAAAGGAAATTGATCATTTTTCCATACTAGTTGTGTTTAGGCTAAGATTTAAAAAAGAGTCAGAGACCGGAAGACCTGTGGTTCAAATCCAGGCTATGACATTGAATTTTTCAGTCTGAGTCTACGTATCCATACATATTGATGTACTCTCTGAAAGAAAGAAATAATCCAAATGTTTTTATTGCAATTATTCCGTTTTAAAACATGTTCGAAGTGAAAAAAAAATTGCCCAAAGTCTTTATTAACATTTATTTTTAAAAATGTGCAATTATATAAAATATTTTTACTTCATATCATGGTATTCTTCTACAAATTTGACACCGTAATGCTCGCTCCTATTTTATCTTAGTCACCTGTGAGAAGACAGACATTTGGCAACGTCTCAGTTGATTCTTCCACAAGGAAAGCATGGTCCTTTGTGCCTTCGAGATGTGAAAACCGCTCCAATAGTAGTGTCCTCAAGTTGTCCCTCCGATAATGCACTATGTATGTTGTATATGATAATAGGCTCGCGAACGTCTTGGCTTCCTAGATAAACAGTTGCGTTCGGCCTTTGTTCACTCTGGGTAAAAACGACAGGTCGTCAAGTTTGTGACAAACAGATAGCAACCTCTGTGTGTATGTGTGTGTTTATCTTGCTTTGGTTCATATTTACTGAGGAAGTTGAACTATTATCTGCATTCATGTTAGGCATAAGCAAACACACGGCCTGCACGGAATAAATGCCCACTTTTATTACTTCTACGGTGTATATATATATATACACGACCACTCGGTTTGTTTGAAAAACGCGAAAAGATAACAAACAAAAGTCCATTACCCGCGAGCTGCTTGTGTTATCTTTAGGCGTGCTTGCTTTTGAAATTACCTACAGGCACACAAAATATCCCACATATTCCTTTCAACGTTTCCAAAACTCTGTCGATAGACATGCATGCATACTTCGAACACACCCATCCTGTCTACTCCTCTACCAGAAGCGAATATGGTTTTAAATTTCAGCATCGTCCAATGATTTGAAATATTTTTTAGAAATTTTCTTCACTCCAAGCTACCTTTTACGTAAAAATATTTCAAATTGTTTTATTCTCTACAAATATTTTGATTAAATCACTACAATTTAAAAATCTTCCAAAGAATCGATCGACTTCATAGAAATTTACTTTACTCCAAACTGCTATTTTAATTTAAAATGTTACAAAACTTTTGAATTTTTCAACCCTCACACAATTTTTATTAAAATACCACATTTTAAAGACATTTTTTATGAAAATGCAAGGTACATATATCTTGGATTTTGCGGGAATGTCCTCAAAGTCATCGTCATTCCGACTGATTTATACAGAACTGATAAATCATAAGGTTACGGCTCTAATAATTTTGGTTAAAAAAGGAAATATCACAAAAAATTATTTCCGGGCTGTTTTGCCGTGGTCTGCTGGGTATTAACATCGTCCTTACGTTTGGTCCACAACTGCGGTGGACATCTGCAGTGACGCGGTCGAAGTTTCTTCGGAGAACGTTTCGCAGCGAAGCATCGAGCCTTCCCTAGTTGTCAAATATTTTAACTAATTGAATAATTTAGTATTGGTACATTTCCTTAATCACGCTCTTAATTACCCGCCTCGGTAGCGTAGACGGTAGCGTGTCTGACACGTTCAAGAGGTTCCGAGTTCCCATCTCGATAGGTTGAGCTATCTGGATAACGTTTTTCCCGGAGTGTTCCCCTATCTTGGGAGACGGATGTCTGGTAAATCTAAGCTCTATGGACCCTGGGCTCATTAGAGCATCGTTTCACCCATTCCATTATCATCCGATAGGACTTATAGTTGGAGGACGTAAATTAAAAAAAAATACTGCATAAAATTGCAGATCTCGTTGAGATAGACACTTTATATCAAATACATTTTTTTAATTAACCATTTGTAAGATATTTCTTCTTTAAATTTTCTAATACTGATATCTACTTTTTTCAAATAGAAAGTTATTTTTTTTTATATAAATTACGTCCTTTAACTTTTTTAAGTCACATCGGACGATGAATGGCATGGGTGAACTGATGCTCAAATGTGTCCAGGGTCCATGGAGATTAGAGTTACCAGACATTCCTCTTTTAGGATGAGGGAAAACCCTGAAAAAACCTTATCCAGGTAATTCACCCTGACCGAGATTTGAACTCGGGACCTCTTAAACGTGAGGCAGACACGCTACCATCTACACTACCGAGGCGGGCAATTTTTTTTTTAATCTGCTGACTATACATAGCGTGCAGCGTTAAAATCTTTGAGTATAACTTATTCCCTTGCGTCTACAAGACATTTAACAATAAGATGTTTGTCTCGACTATAAAAAGAGGAATTCCCATAGGGGAAGGGATCCCCGTCCCCTTCAGCTGTCGTGGTGCGAGCACTGCGGACCTCTAGCACTCGTGGTACCTCTGACGTTGCTAGAGGAACCTAGGGCCGAACATTCGAGCCCCTTCCTTTGAGAGTTGTTCGGATTGGGTTGGTCTCGAGGGGGCAGTGGTTCCCGATACCCGTGGGAGATCGGGTACGTCTCCGGACGAGGTTGAGGGAAACCGTATTCCCGCGTACTAGCCAGCATAGCTAGTGGAAGGTGTGTTAGATGGCCAGGTGGCCCTACCGAGGTCATATCGGTAGCCTTCCCATTTTGGTGTTGGCGCGCGTAAGGGTCGTATCCACTTCCATCCCGTCTTGTGTCCGCAGGACCAGATGGGGGGGGGGCTTGTTAGTCTCTAGGTCTTGCCCTATGAAAAGCCCCTCGGAGGCGCCGGGCGCCATTTTGGGACAGCTCGGTAACTCCATGGTTGAAGAAGGCCAGGGTCTTTGTAAAGTAGCCTCGTCCATTGAATCCCAGGCGGCGTCAAAAGCTTTCCCTTCTGACCACGCCTCCTCACATGTAAGCAATTATAAGGGTTTTCCACCCTTAAACATATGGGTGGCCCTTCTTAATACTTTCACCAAGTTAGAGCGCTGTTGCAATATTTTTCTTGTGTCCTCAGAAATTATCTTAGACTGTGCAAACGTGCTTCCTATGTGTGTTAATTAAGCTTATATTTATAGAAGTTACATAGTGTTTTACTTAGTATAGTTTTATAAATTTATTTGTGTTTAATAGTTATTTGCGTTTAGCACTTGCGTAATTTAATTAAGATGTGGAGACCGTGGGTATCGAACCTAACATGGATATGCTAACATGGATTTCCGTTCATACTTGTAATATATATATCTAAAAGTATCTAAACTTTTTCGAGTTCTAAAGCGTTTATGGCATATTTAATTATTATGCGGAATGTACGTGATTATTTATTTAAATTGTGTTTAGCAGAAGACCCACCCCCCATAAACAAATACAATGCTTAACTTTATTCAAACTTGTAAAATTAGCAGACATCCTTGTAAAAAGTTTCGAAAATTTGAAAAGAGTAATAGAGTTTCGTTACTAGTTTTTCTTTAATTCCTTGGTTGTTGTTTTTTTAAGTGTTTATTGCTTTGTTAAATCAACTGAAATTCACCACCTGTAGCTACCATAGAATAAAGGAAAATGTTTTAGGATAAAACGGCTCACGATTGCAATAAACAAAGCTCTAACTTTCAATCTTTGCTTATAAATTATTATTAACTACCAGAATATCCAAAGTGCTTCTTTAATTCGCAAGTAAATATCCCTCGCAAATTCATGCACATTGATGCAGTTTAACCCTTTTAAAATTGTAATGATGTTTTACTAAACTTTCCTTAGATATTATGCTAATAATACGCATTTAGTTCTTGTACGTAATAGAAGTACTAATACCATAACAGCGTAGGTGATATATTTCTTTTCAGTTATGTTATAAAGAGTTGTAACATTATGTATTATGATAGGAAACATTAATCATTTAAAATTTATTTGAAAAGATCAATGACGATTTCTTACAGTGAATTTTGCTTTATTTATTTATATTTTGCCTCTAAAAGTTAATTTAAACAACGGCAACACTGGATATTTTCAGCTGTAAACACGAGCCTAACATTCTTCACCTCTGACCCCGGTTGGTGTTTCCTAAGATGTTTATGACATTGTGGTTAGGGGGAAGAATAGTTTTTCGCTACAAAGAGAGCCGGTTGGGGATGGTTTAAGCGCGGCCACTATACCTACGGGTCGTAGACTAATTGGGTAGAAGCTCTGAAGTCAACAACTGAGGAATAAGCGATTATAAGAATAAGACTACCAATCCCTTGAAATATTTTTTTTTGCATTAAAATGTATATAAATCATAGCATTTTGAGATTTGTTTCTTTTGTTTCTTATTTGGGGCAAATTTCATGTTTTAGCACTTGTTTCTTCATATTGTGCCTGTATTATCTAAAAGAAGCAGGTTTCAGGTTCATTCTGTCTAGAGGAAGACAGGGTTATGTGCAGAAAAGCCACAGCAATAACAATTTCAATAGTTGACTGGTTTCCCCTCTGTACAAGAGGGGGTTGGGTTCAGTTACGCTGCTAATTTCTCAATAAGTAGCACCATCCATCAGAATCCGCTGTCAAGCACCCATACAGCACTTGATGGATGTAACGTCACAACAGCCAATTAAAACACTGCTATTACCTCCTCCTTATTTGTAGGTGATGAGGGGAATTCACATGTGCATATAAAGTAATTATGACATTCACAGCGCTTTCGAAACCTTGCTAGAATTGCAAACCGAGTGGAAGGATGCACAGGGCGAGAGAGGTCAATATAAATAAATAAAGCATAAAGTGGATCAAGGGTTGAAATAAAATCCTATAGTAGGATAGGGGTTGGCAGGGATGGTGGTGGGCTGGGGGCTTGGACATGTGAAAAATGAAGCTCTGCCCAGGCAGTATTTTTCGCGTTACAAAAGGCTACTCTCTCTCTCTCTCATCGCATCAGTCCTGCCAACATCGGTTCCCTTCTTCCCTCCACCTCCCCCTCACCCTTTTTTTCCCTGCCATACCCCACTCTTCCGCCCGACCAACTCGCTGACAAAAAAAAAAAAAAAAAAATCCTATTTTGCCCTTTTATCGTAATGGGCCCAGCCAGTGTTCTCTACAGCGTTTGAAACCGCGAAACGCGATGTGGTTTTTCGGGTCCGGAGCCCCAGCGCACGGTGGCAAACAAGCCTGGTGCAGCTCACGGTACAGTACCGACAAAAATCTTGTACAGCCGTTTTTTCGTGACGTTTTTCCCACGCGGATCCATACATTGCGTGACGCATGCAGTTCGCAGAGATTTAAATATGCATAACGCTTTTTAAAAACGTTTTTTTTAAAGCGATACCTTTACCTCAGTTCTGTGTCATTAAACTGCCCCTGCCCGCCTCGGTAGCGTAGATAGGTGCGTGTCTGCATCACGTTCAAGAGGTCCCGAGTTTGAATCTCGGTTAGGGTGAGTTACATGAATAAGGATTTTTCCGGGGTTTTCCCTTATCCCGGTAGGCGAATGTCGGGTAGCTCTAAGCTCCATGGACCCCGCACTCATTTGTGCATCATTTCACCTATTTCATCATTGTCCGATATGACTTAACGTTGGCGGACCTAAATTAAAAAAAAAAAAAAAAAAAAACAGAAAAAAAATGAACTGCCCGTGACGAATTAGAACAAAAATACAAACTCCTTACCATGAACCTAGTAAGCTGAGAAATTATTGCATTCCATACGTAATCTCTAAGCTTTTTAAAACAGTTTCAAAATTTACCATACATGCGAGAGATTTTTTCCCCCAAGAAAATCCCCCACCCAAACTAACTTTTACAAGGGAAATTTTGGAAACGTTTTATATCTCAAAAGTGTTGGTATTTTGATTAAAATATATACTTCATATACACCAGATATGAAACATACCTATCAAAAAACTGTCTGTGAAGTCTCTTTCATTTGGAAATGTTTACATAATTTTGTGTGATGGGTAAACCATAAGGGATAGGACAAAATAACCTGGTAGGAACACATTGGTTTCCTCCCATTTTTCGAAGGAAAAAAGCTTTCTATTTTTTATTGTTCACCTTCTAAAGCATTTAATTTATTTCTTTGTTGGTACAAAGGGAATACAGTTGCCCTAAGATGTTGTCACAGGTTCCAATGCGGTGACGATGTGTTAACTCTAAAGTTTTGGTTTTCTTGGCATGATTAAGAAGGAAAAGACTTGAAGAGTGAGTTAACACTTGAAATATGTCAAAAAGATTTGCTTCATAACACAAATTAGTATTTTTTTTTTCAGAGATAGTTAATATATTTTGTTTTTATTAGATTGACAAATTTTTCTGTAGTAATTTTGTCTATGAGTTCCGCAGTTATACAAAATGAAGAGTTGTCCACAAGGTATGCACAGAAAATTTAATTATTTCACTTGTAAATGAACATAGAATTTTTAAATAAAAAATAAATAATGTTTTCTCCGTTGGAGGATATTCATGAAAGGATCTGCTTTTCGAAAGGCCTCTGACCGAGGCACACCCATTTCCTATGTCACAGCTGCAAACGAGAGGTAACTAGTTAACGTGACAGTTAAGAAGTACGGCAGAAGTCATAAAGAAGTTATTAAGGATTAGAGCTGACAAACACAAAGGGATATGTGTAACTGATAATTTTGTCCTTTGGTTTGGCACATCTTGGCAATTTAGTGAAAGTCTGTCGCGCTATTATACTTGTGTTGAATATTGCACAAAGCTAATAGGCCTACTATTAACTAGCACAACACCGCGAAAAGGGGTTGGCAGGGGGGAGAACTTGCCCCCACACACAAACACGCAAACGGAAATCGATCTCGTGCAAGTGATGTACGACAGTGCAGCAAACAACTGACTGACTGACTTCCTGTCCTGTGAAACAGTTGACAGCTGCTGCCAGAAACAAAAAAAAGAACGCATCGCCGTGCTTTTATTTCGCCTAACCGCAATGCTACACACGTTATTAGGTACATATCATTTTTGAAGCAACAAGACGCATTCGCGGAATGGAAAATATAGATAATAAATGATCTCATAGCATACTTAAGCCATAAACGATTATCCATGGACAAGTAAATTACAATTCAACAGTCAGCCCACCGTTTCATTGTAATTCTGTAATCCCTTACTTATAGTAAACAAAAGAAATTATTTGTTTTATATATTTGAGGTCTCTCATTATTATTATTATTATTATTATTATTATTATTATTATTATTATTATTATTATTATTATTATTATTATTATTATTATTATTATTATTATTATTATTATTATTATTATTATTATTATTATTATTATTATTATTATTATTATTATTAATATTATTATTATTATTATTATTATTATAATATTTAAAGAGGTTTGTGTATGTAGGTAATCTTTATTATACCAAATTTTCTTCTTAAATACGAAGATATTCAGGGAACTTCTCCCAGTTCAGACTACCCTTTACATGAAAATATTTCGAAAATTTTGTATTTTTTCAGAAATGCCTCCAACAATTTTGATTAAAATACATTACGTTTAAGATATTTTCGAGGCAAACGAAATGTTCATCTTGAATTTTTTTGGAACACTTTCTGAAGTCTGCTTCATTTTCGACGAATTTTATATAACTGGCATACCGTAAGAGACAGACAAAATGTTTGTAGAGATGATTGATTTCGAGATATTCCTTGCTTTTGATTTACATTTTTAATACTTGTCCTGCACATGCAGAGACAATAGTGTTGAAGTCGTAGATAGCAATCAGATTTTAAAAAATCTGACTATCGCTAAAGCTACTGTACTTTGACAGGGAACAAAAGAATGACGCCTGGTGACCTCTAATGCTCCCAACGCACAATTGACAAGCAGTGCTAGAAAAGGCGAACGTATAGGAGGATACAGGATGTAAACCCTCTAGGACCCTCGTTGCAATATGAGAGGTTGGGAGGGGGAGTGCGAAATGAGTGTGGTATATAAAAAGCGGTGACATTGCGACAGAAAAGTTTAGTGTTAGCAAGACTCGTGTAGTGGATTGTACATGACGAGGACGGGCGGGGGGGGGGGGGGACAAATTGTAATGGGCTTGTTTGGAAACTGGAACCAAGCGGGAGGGAGGCGGTTTTGGGCTAGTAGAAATCGGAGCAGCGAGCGAAAAGAGAGGAGATAGGGGACGCCAACCTCCATATCACCATGGCAACGCGCTGGGAATGGGGGCTTCTGAATTGTTTTTATACTTTACCACCCCCCACCCTTACGGCTTTATTCCATAGTACACATGGCTCGTATTTATTTGGGATGAGCAGGTTAAAAAGCACGAAAAATAGCCATCAGAGTTCAGTTTACATTATTTTTATTTGTAACAGGGTCTTTTTGGATAAAGTCTGTTTACTTATAGTCCCGGGTCCATTACTGTCAATCAGGTTTTTCCTAGTTTTACCTGATCGATAGGCGAATGCTAACGATATTTTTCATCTAACACTATTTTCGTTCCTGCGTGTATCTCTTTAAATTCCTTATCATGTTTTTAAAACGTATTAAACTGTACTTTCAGTAATTGCCGGATCATAAAAGCACTGTGACAAAGAGTTTTAAAACATTTTTATTTATGGGACGGCTTTTAACTGCTTTGTCCCACTTCATATTGGGTGTTAAAGCCCGTTTAATTTTGTTCATACGCCTCTTTGTGAGCCCTGAGGTTCTTTTATGTGTCGTCCCGCGGGTTTGATCTCGTGAACCTCAGGAAGCGCTACACCACGGATGACAATATCTTGCAGTCATAAAAATAGGCGTTTTTAAGAATTATGTTTCTTTTGTGACTAAGAAGCTGTGAACTGCCTAAAAGAACTTGGAGAAAGCATACCTACACCAAGGATGCGACACTAAGATCTTCTAGAACATCCATCCCAGATCAGCCTTTACATGAAGCGTTTTTCGAAAATGTTATTTTCTTACGAATGTGTGTATTAAATTTCCTTGGAATTATTTTTGCGTAACTGGTACATCATAAGAGATACTTAAAATCACAATTCATGTCATATTCTTTTTAGCAGTGAATTATTGCGAAATATTCCTTATTATGCGTCTGAATTTTCCAATACTTTAACTTTTTCTCAAATGGGAAACGTTGCATTAATTTTTGGCTCTCGGCCATGCATAACGACCACTTAAAAAAAAGTTCTGTGTGCTTAAGACCACACGACAGAAGAGAAAACTTAAAAACTATTAATTATAAGTTATTCTTAAAAATTATTTAAAAAATTAATGTTGACACTCATTCTTGCTCAAAGAGGCGAAGAATGCACTTGCTGAAATTCCGTTCGATTCCCTTTACGATATTTTTTTCATTCGCGCTTTGGTCAGTTCCCTTTTTCGTTTCAATTTGTCATTGATTTGATCTTCATCCATTTTTATAACATAAAATATTGATAAATTCGTATATAATAAGGCGTTAATTAGTATAATCTCACTGTCAACTTAGCCGAGGATTATTTTCGTCCGTTAGTGTTAGGGCTGTGACATCGACATCGATGTTTACTGGCAAACATCGAATGATTTTCACATCGATGTATTGAGGTCGATATTTTTATAACATCGATATTTTCGTCCGATGTTTTGTCTTTAAATTTTTTCTTTCCAAACTAAATAATATATATATTCAAATATTTTTTCTATAAAAATCAAATTCATATATCAAATCTTTTGACCCTCGGTCGTTCTTTCAGTTTGTGGAAAAACATAACCTATAAGTTTAATTGGAAGTAAACACAAAACGTCATTTTAATACTTGATAATTTTATTAATTGCGTGTTATTACTTTTAATTTATTCATGTTTTACGTTTTTCTACTCACAGTAAAGAGAAATTGTCAATAAAAATAACCAGTTCTTAAATGAAACATCACTTTCACGAATTCCTAACACTCTTATATCCAATTAGCACACTCGTTTTATTTTTCGTTATTATGGTTTCAATTATTCAAATACCGAACTTCGGTGATATTATCTATTCCTTTTGAATATTATTATAGGTTGTTTAAAGTGGAATTTGACATGTTGTCGACTTGTTAAATGACAAAATTGAGGTTATCTGACCGGTTCGGTTACCGACACTTGACAGACGTTTGTAAGAACGGCCGTAAGACCGTATGTTTTCTGAATTTTTCATAGTAGTTCAAATATGTTAAAACATACCTGGATGCGTGTTGATACACTGTTGAGGGCGACGGAAAATCTACGGTCTATAGCGGTATGGACAGCATAAAATTGAAAAAATAACGAATGAACGTGGGGGGGGGGGGTAGTTCGAATTGAGCGGAGTCGAGCCGACTTCACCCGAATGAGCGTCACATATTCCAGGGTCACGGCTCAGTTTAATTCACTACCCACAAAAAGTGCAAAACGCACCTAAAGAAATTTTCACTTCAAAAATTCACAGCCGGACCTACAAGAAAATTAGCATTAAAAGTACGAGAGTAGAGAAAGCCATGTGATGGTAACATATTTCAAGCGTTGGATGTAAAGCAATTTGGTACGTGTTGGCCCATAACGAGGGGCCCTATCAGAACATCGATCGTGCGCCACAAGATACCACTATCCCTTTTGGATATTGGTACGTGACTGACAAGGGCAAAAAAAGGAGAGAAAAAGGTTACAAGTGCAGGCTGTGTAGGGTGGCGTCCCAATTTGTTACGCAGAGACCCCGACTTCCGGTGATGGGGGAACAGAAGCGTGAAGGCACAGCGGAAGTTGAATGATAGTGCTCGCTGATGGTACAGTCTGATTAGGTAAAACAACTGAATCCTTGGCACGCAGTGTCTAATTCTTTCAAATTCGGGTAGAGAAATATTTAATTCATTTCAGTATATTCACGAAATAAAATAAGATTATATTGAATAATAAATACAACATGTAGGCAAATGCTGTCGTGTCATCTTTTCTAGTGTAATTTTCCTGGCCGCCATTTCCTTCTCTCTCAGGGTTGAAGGACCAGGCGTCTGCGTTCGGCTTGTTGCGGCCGGGCGGTGGAGTCGTTCTGCGTGCCAGTAAATTTTTACTCACTGAGCAGGTTGTCCTTAAGAATCGGGTATATTGGGAATGGCAGAGTATTGAATCTGGGTTCTATACTGGCACCAACGCTGTTTAGTATTTACACCTCCGTTATTCCAGACATGGCTCCAACCTCAATTGCCCTGTATGCTGACGACACAATGTTATTTTACTGTCACTCCAATCTACATTCTGCTGTACAAACCTTACAGCTCTCTCTTGGTCGTTTCACTCAATGGTTTTGAACTTGGTGCATATCCCTCAGTACCCAGAAAACTGAAACCAAGAGTTTTACTTTACGCCGCTATAATCCACCTCCGCCTATACGCCTTCTGACCGATCATGTGACGTGGCTCCCTTCACCTACACCAGTCAAGTACCTTGGAGTTTTGAGTCCAGAGGTTCTACCCCCATTAGCCTTGAACCCGTATGAACAAGACCCGGGCCTCTTTCAACCAGGGAGTATCCGAGCTGTCCCAAAGGGCGCTCGGCGTCCTCCGTGGGGCTTTTCATAGGGCAAGACCTAGTTTCCTAACAAGGCCCCCCCCCCATCTGGTCCTCGGGACACAAGGCGGGATGGAAGTGGATACGCCACTTACGCGCGTCAACACTCAAGGTGAAGACTACCGATATGACCTCGGTGGGGCCGCCTGGTGATCTAGCACACCTTCTACTAGCTAAGCAGGCTAGTACCCGGAAACTTAATGGCTTCCCTCAACCCCGTCCGAAGACGTACCCAATCTCCCACGGGTATCGGGAACACACTGCCCCCCTCGAAGCCATCCCAATCCGAACAACTCCCGAAGGAGGGGCTCGGCTGTTTGGCCCGAGGTTCCTCTAGTAACGTCAGAGGTACCACGAGTGCTAAGGGTCCGCAGCGCCCGCACTTTGGCAGCTGAAAGGGATGGATCCCTTCCCCTATGGGGTACCTTGGAGTGTTACTGGACACCCGGCTGACGTGGAAGCCTCACCATTACTGTTCCTGTGCAAATCTCTGGTTCGGCCTCTTATTACTTAAGCCTGCCAGGTCTGGGGGGCTGCCAGTACTTGAGGCGTCTACAGGTTCATCCAGAGTCGATTCCTGCGAATCGCCACCAATGCTCCTTGGTTTGTCCACAACCAGCAGCTGCATCACGAGCTGGGACTTCTTCCTCTCCTCCATTTCATCCGAAAGACTGCTCGACGCTTCTTCTACAATCTTCGCCACGTGACGTATACCATCGGCGTCCGAAATCGCCGGCCAAAACTACTGAAGTGACGACTACCACAGGACCTGCTTTACAGTGCTGACCTTCTACTTCTGAATGATCTACTGTTCCACATTTGCTTTTCTATTCTTCTTTACTGCTGTATAAATACTCACTCTTGAAGTTTGTTTACCATTTTACTAGTTCAGTATCACATTTGTATTAGTTCAAAGGAGGCACAATGTTATTACTCTATACTTATTTTGTATCTGTTCTCCCAGATCTGCAAAACATGTATTATTGCTGACCGATGTAATAAATAAATATAAATAAAAGTAAAAAGGAGTATTGAATCTGGAAATTTTGGAGGCCATGTTCACGATTGCACAGGACTTCCAGATCTGGCCACTGCTTGAGTCTTCCCCTCACCCCTACCTCCACCTTCCCAGTGGTCGTGATCGAATCACAAGGTGCCCCTTGGAGGACTTTTACGCACCTACATTATAGTAAGAAGTTAAGACAAGATGGCAAGACTTGTCTGTTTAATGGTGTAGTCAACATTTTGGCTAGAGGCTCCGAGTTTGATTCCCGGCTGAAAAGTGTTCAGGAAATGGCGAAATCAGCGTATGTTTGCCAAATAAACAACTGCAGAATCGAGTATAGCTCACCAGGAGGTGTTGCAGTTGAGGCACAGGCGAAACCGTGTAAAGCAAGTCACTGAAGCACTACAAAAACAAAGTAGTGATACGAGAGAGCACTTGAGTTGCACTTGAGTAACCCAGCGCGAAATGTAGATGTAAACATTTAATTAGAAAACAAGTGAAAGTTAAGAGATGCGGGAAAAAGTATAATGATTAGGGTTTAGTTGAAATTTCGCCAAGCTGGAGCTAGTAAATTGAAGTCATGAAGGTCTGTCTGTGCAGTGGAATTAAATCAATAGATTTGATGTTAAGTGCAGGGATTGTACAAATCGAGAGTTGCTCCATAAAACCGAACAAATGTTATGCCGCCCCCCTTCACAATGTTCCCAACACAAGTACCTACACTGATGATGATGATCAAAATAAGGCTTTGTGCAGCCAGGACAGCCAACAGAACAGCACAAAAAGAGACAGAACTAGCGGCCTGAATTAAAAGCCCTCTGGAATAATCGAATCGATAAATGCAAATAACGAGCTCGTAAACGTTGCGGAGGGTGAATTGGACGCTTGGGGGTGGGGGGCCAGTTGTTGGCACTGCGGAGCTCCCTCCGAAATCCCCCCCTCCGCCCCTCGAACATATGCAGTACATTCATAATTTGTGTCAACTGGTGACTAGCGGGAGACCTTGGAGCGTTATGGAAAATTGTATAAATATACACGCCACGTCAAATTTGGTATACGTTGTACATTGTAGATAAAACTTCACTGCATATCCCAGTGGCAGGATATACAAATACTGCCAACCAAATTAATTTATTTCTGTTATTATTAATGAATTTAGCTAGAGACCGTAAAAATAATAATGAACAAAATAGATATTTACTGTGCTTCGCTGTATTGCAAACACTTCATGCTGCCTGGCAATTAAAATAAAAAAATATGTATATGCACACGTGCACTAATGTATCTCACATCAATTTTTTTTCCATTTGTCCTCATTCTAAATATTATATGTACTGATATTCGAATATTTCTGGTTTTATTTTTATACACCAGGGCCCTTCTACATTGTTAGAATGTTTCCCTTCCCCTTTCGCTCTCTAGGATTTTAGTCCCTTCTTTGTTTCCTTACAATATCTGGGATCAATAGAGTCCCTTCATTATAATCTCCGGGGTCAAATCGAGTACCTTCGTTATAATCTCTGGGATAAAATTGAGCCTTTTATAATCGAGATCAGATCAATCAAATTAACCCCTTCGCTATGATCTAATTGAGTTCCTTGATTATAATATCCTGGATCAGATTAAGTCCCTTATAATCTCCGGGAACAAATTAATCTTTTCCATAAAATTAAGTCTCTCATAATCTCGGGGAACAAATTAATCCCTTCCTTAAAGACTCTAGGACCTAATTGAATCCCTTTATCACAATTTCTGGGATCAAATTAGTCCTTTCCTTTAAAATTCAGGGATCAGATTAGGCCCTTCCTTTCAAATTCAGGGATTTAATTGAGTCCCTTCCTTACATTTTGTGGGATATAATTGAATCCCTTTATTTGAATTTCTGGGGTCAAATTAGTCCCCTCCTTACAGTTTCTGGGATTTAATTCACTCCCTTTATTACAATTTCTGGGTTCAAATTAGGCCGTTCCTTTCAAATTCTAGGATCTAATTGAGTCCCCTCCTTACATTTTCTGGGATTTAATTGAGTCCTTTATTACAATTTCTGGGTTCAAATTAGTCCCCTTCTTACGTTTTCTGAGACCTAATTTCGTCCCCTTTACAGCTCCTGGGATCAAATTAGTCCCCTCACATTTTTTGGGATCTAATTGAGTCCCTTTAATACAATATCTGGGCTCAAATTAGTCCCCTCCTTACATTTTCTGGGATCTAATTTCGTCACTTTTACAGATCATGGGATCAAATTAGTCTCCTGCTAACATTTTCTGGGATCTAATTGAGTCCCCTTATTACAATTTCTGGGTTCAAATTTGTCCCTTCCTTACAGTTTGTGGGATCTAATTGAGTCCCCATTACAGTTTCTGGGATCAAATTAGTCCCTTCCTTTTAGTTTCTGGGATCAAATTAGTCCCCTCTTTACATTTTCTGGGATCTAATTGAGTCCCTTTATTACAATTTCTGGGTTCAAATTAGTTCCCTCCTTTCAAATTCTGGGATCTAATTGAGTCCGTTCCTTACATTTTGTGGGATCTAATTGAATCCCTATATTTGAATTTCTGGGATCAAATTGGTACCCTCCTTACATTTTCTGGGATCTAATTGAGTCCCTTTATTACAATTTCTGGCTTCAAATTAGTTCCTTCCTTTCATTTTCTGGGACCTAATTGAGTCCCTTCCTTATATTTTGTGGGGTCTAATTGAATCCCTTTATTAGAATTTCTGGGATTAAACTAGTCCCTTCCTTAGAGTTTCTGGGATATAATTGAGTCATTTTATTACAGCTTTTTTTGGAATCAAATTAGGTCCTTCCTTTCAAATTCTGGAATCTAATTGAGTCCCTTGCTTACATTTTCTGGGATAATTGAATTCCTTTATTAGAATTTCTGGGGTCAAACTAGTCCCTTCCTGAAAGTTTCTGGGATCCACTTTAGTCTCTTTATTTCAATTTTTGTAATCAGATTAGTCCCTTCCTTACAGTTTCTGGGATCTACCCTTTATTACAATAAGCTTAGTACTCAAGTTCACCAGCTTTCAAGGATAGACAAGATGATGTTTAAGAGACGCTTAGTTCCTGCTTACTGAGGCGTTTCCTTAATGAAACAGTTGTTTTGCATGAGCCAAACGTCACTACCCAATTCAAGGAAAAGAAATGAAACTGCATGATACGTAGCGATGTTACATATCTGTATTCGCTTGAGAGTTGGGTGTTATCGTCTCTGCTATATGTGTGGAGTACAGCTGGAAGTACCCGAAGAAGAGTCCAGAATATTTAGGAACATATAGGCATAATAGCACAGCATTGTACCACGAAGAGCTGACGAGGGATGTCCAGCAGCTGCTTGCAAGTGGTCGCAGTTTTGGCCGTTGTGGTTCTACTTTTCAGCAGATATTTGGTGACTTGGTCTATATACAGCAGGCATTATGCCATTAAATGTTCAGGTGCGTAGTGGTTTGAGCACAGTGATGGTTCCTTTGTTAGTGTGGTGAAATGCGATCATGTTGAAGCCAAAAAACCAAAAGGAAAGAAAGAAACATAGAATTGAAGAGAAGAAAATCAACCACGGTTGCTTGTGTCTTATTTCGTACCTACGCCAGGAGTTTACTCCAAATTTGTAATTTATCAATCATTTATTTGAATTTAAACCTTTTATCCCACCGTTTTTACACGTAATGTACTGAATAAAAGAAAGTGGAACAAAATAAAATAAACTGAGAAGAGTAACCCCGAAGGAGTAAGGCTACAGTATACTAAAAGTGGTCATAGGGTAAAGGGAAGTATTTTCGTGACGCAATTTCGTGACACTTTTTCGAAGGGATGTCACAGAGAAATCAGTTGATGTTAACTCGTCTTTCACTGTTGGTAGTTGACATAGTTGTTCCTAGAGCTCAGCAGCTATCGGCAGGCGCGTTAACACCAGCTGTGACATCCCTTCGAAAAAGCATCAGGAAATTGCCTATATCACGAAAATACCCCCTTTATCCTCCCTGAGAAGAGACATCAGAAGACACGGTCCCTAACTCTACAGATTGATCCTTTCCTTTGGCTTACACGACCCCTGGAGCTCCTGGACAGGGTTTTACAGAGAGGAAATGCCATGCACGTCGAAATCTCCGAACCCTAAAACAGTCAATCAGGTTAAACGTGAGCTGAGTTGGAGAAACCGGAAATTGGATGTAATGTACCTTCACAGCATTCGCCTACCATCTGGGGAAACCCGTGAAATAAACGATGGTCAAGGAAGGTTCAGTCATGGGAATCTACCCTGAACGCTACCCTTCTCAGTAAATTTAATAGGTGGAATAGGACCGGTGAAATTTGGTGGGATTTAAGCCCAAAACGAGCAGCGTGAAGGACATCTTGTCATTAATGTGCCATACTTGACGCAATGGGCTTTGAGTACACCAATCCATTGAGGCGGAAGTGCTCATTGCTTGCGGATCTGACTGTACCACTACAAGAAGTGTTGGACACGAAGGACAAGTACCTCTCCCGACCAACGAGCGGCGCCACTGATCGATTGAGATGCGATGATGTTGAACTAGGAAGAGAGAGGGTGGCCATGTTTACCCCCAGCCTGTCAACCTTTCTACGACCCACGCGGTCGTCTTCAATCCACTTGGAAAACACGGAGAAAAAAGGGGGAAACATCTCGTTTTTCTTTTTGCCGTTAACCTATAGGAAGAACCAAAATATTCTATACGGCTCCTTCCCAACAGGGGACTCCAGTTTAATATATAGTTTGTCTAGGTTCTTAACATCGCTTCCCCACCCCATGGTCTCTCGACACTTAAAATTAGGGTAGCCTCTTCCCTGTCCGGTCCATAATTTATGACCTGGCAGTTTTGCTACATTAGTTAAATGCTCTTAGCGCAAGGTTCAGAATTCATAAATACAATGAATTATTGTAAAGTATAACATTACACATAATAATACAATTTAATAAAATGCACTTTAAATATTCCTGTACTGCTATTACAAAGAAAAATAATTATCCCTTATAAAAAGACTACACAGCCATCCAATCATCCAAACCTTAAAGCCAACCAGACTCAAATATTTATACCTCCACACAACAATTTCATTCGACTCACCTCGTAGCATCATGCTCAAATCCCATAGATAATAAAAGACTCTGCACCGTACTTCTGCTATACGGGAACACACAATCACTTCCGACCGTCTTCTTATGCATAATTTCCGTTAATTGGCGAGCACTGGGAGATCACCTGTGTAACATTCGTACACAGTCCTACGCAATAAATCACGATTGAAGTCGTCGATCTTGTCAAATGAAAACTTAGTTTTATTTAATTTCTTTTTAGTTGGAGTGCTGTAACTAGCGGTGTCAATTGATGCAATTTTTCTGACCGTTGTTATTCCTACAACAGCCGCATCGGCAGTTAATTTATTCAAATTTTTCGACGGTAGTACCTTCTCCCCCATTTTCAGTTACAGTTTTCAGAAAGTTTCTAAAATTCACTAACATATTTGCGCTCTGTTTCCTGATCTTGCTTCCTCTCGCGATAACGTCTCTTTTTGGTTGGAGTCCTAGCTGACGATTGTATTATCATCAGGTTCGTTAACTTCACAGTTTAAGTCACCATTTGTATTAGCGTCGTTAATTTCACCATTCGCATTACCTTCGTTTATTTCCTCGTACACGTTACGAGCACTCTATTTAGCCACGGCCTAAAGAGAAGCATCGTATTTAGGTTACTAGCGATGCCCCTTGGTACGTACGAAATCAACAACTGCATAAAGAACTTGGTCTCCTTTCTCTTCACCAGTACATACGCCAGATCGCCTCTCGCTTCTTCTCAAACCTGCCAGATGTTCCAGGAGCTGTGATGTACGACATCGGCGTGCGAACCCGCCAGCCCACACGCCTGAAGAGACGACTCCCACAGGATCTCCTCCTTAGTGACTCTGAATGAAAAAAAAAAAAAAACTCTGAATATTGTTCACAACGACTGTTGTTCTATCTCTTTGATTACTTGTTTTTTTTATATTATTATTAACAGTTTTTTTTCTCTTGTTTCACAGTGTTAAGTGGACAATAGGAGCCAACTTTGCTTTCCTTACATGTTATATAGTTCATAAGGATTTAGTTAGTTAACAAGGATTTGTAAAGCATGTACTGCTGATCGATCATTGAATATAAAAAAAAATATAAAAAAAAAAAGGTTACTAGCAACACAGAACTGATGTACAACTGATATATTTTGCAAAAGTGAATCCTGCCCAAGAAAATTGTACTCGCTAATGACTTTGTACCGGGGGAGTGTGTGGAGTGGAATGGGTAAGCAAAGGATCATTTCTTGGAAATAAGTTGGTTAAGAAATTGGACAAATTGTGTTCAGAATAAAATAGATACCCAAAAACATTCTCTGAAGATCATTTTCAACGCAATGAGGTTAGAACTGTGTGATATAAAATTCCTCTAGGTCCCCACTTTTATTTTTTGAGAGTATTTTATAGTTAGCATACCTCGAAAGAATTTTATATTCTAGTTTAACTGATTATTGAAATAGGGTGATTTAAATTGAGTCCTACTCCTCTTACATTCACCGCGCGGGATGGCTCAGGCGGTTTCGTTTATGGTCTGCATTCGGGATGCCCGGGTTTGATTCCCGTTGTCGACCTACCTGACCCATTGGGTTTTTCGGTGGCTTTCCTGGTCGCTTCCCTCCATTTCATCTCCATTATCATTTCATATCTCTCATGTGGTGGGCTCTTTCAGGGTAGAAGTGTCGGCGGGTGTCTCGGCGGTGCATGGTAGGATTATGTGCTCTGAGGAAAACTACGTCCTCCTCCGGTAGGTCGGTTGCCCATCTGAGCTCCTCTGCTGGGACCATTTCGGGACCGTCACCGAAGGACCTTTGGGGCTCGGATCGCCTGCTTGGTACCATTAGGACTCGGCTGCTGGGCTCGTTGTCGTCCCGCTGCGGAAGAGCGAGTTCTTTCTCCTGGCCTGTCGGGGGAGGTCTCTATACAAGTAAACTGTAGGGACCCTGCCCTCGGTACTGTCGTGGCTCCTTGGGTCGGCCGCCCTCTGTCTTCGCCTCAACCTTCCTCCCGGAGGTGTACCCACTTGAGGTCATAGGATCTATGCAAGTAAACTGTAGGGACCCTGCCCTCGGTACTGTCGTGGCTCCTTGGGTCGGCCGCCCTCTGTCTTCGCCTCAACCTTCCTCCCGGAGGTGTACCCACTTGAGGTCATAGGATCTATGCAAGTAAACTGTAGGGACACTGCCCTCTGTACTGTCGTGACTTCTTGGATCGGACGCCCTCTGTCTTCGCCTCATCGTTCTTCCCGGAGGTGTCCCCACTTGGGGCATAGCATCTATGCAAGTAAACTGTAGGGACCCTGCCCTCTGTACTGTCGTAGCTCCTTGGGTCGGCCACCCTGTGTCTCCTTCGCCTCATCCTTCCTCCCGGGGGTGCCCCCACTTGGGGCATAGGAACAATGGGCCCAGCATGGTGGCCTACGTACCGAATTCCCTGCGTCATGAATTCCCAATCCCCTCTTGCATTCACAAACGCACTATATGTTCTCGTTTTAATAATAATCTAGCAATCCGACCTCACGCCGACCTTCCGCGGGAGATACGATGAGGCATGCCCCAGCCGGAATATTAGCTGTTGTGTTCCACGACTGCTGCCTATCGCTACTCCTCACTTTGCTAATGATGATGAGCGAGGAACCACAGCTACACCCTCCACCTGTTGTAATATTGGTATAGTTTAAATGCAGTTTATGTTTTAAATTTCTAAGTATAAACATATACAATAAAATCGTTTCTTCTTTGTTACAGACGGAGATTGCCAAGAGACTGAACGCCATAATTGCACAGATCCTGCCATTTTTATCTCAGGAGGTGAGTAACGGACAAAATCACAAAAATGACTTTTGTTATTTGTGTTAAGTACATAAGCGCTCAGTGTTTAGGACGCTTAAGGCAGAGCGTCAGTAAAATATGATTTTAAAATTTGTATTTTACACTTTGGGTATATTTATATTTAAATTTTAAAGGCGTTAGACAAATAGAACATATCCATGATTCAATTTCAAAAGAGAGGAATGTCAACATTTAAATTTAAAAAAATGTTCTGCTCTTAAAGTAATTAAGATTAAGAAATGCATATACAACGATTAAAACTTTGGGGGCGAAACATAAACCAAGGGTCTAAGGAGCATTTTATATTACGATATGAAAACGTAGTTATAAGTGAAAAACGCTTTGACATAGCCTGTTACACATTTTGCATGCACTAAATGTTTTCGGTTTAGTTAAGTATACGTTGAACCTTTCTTTGCCCAAAGTAAAATAAAGTAGTCTTAGAATTGACTATGTGCCTAAAATGGCTTTTAACTTGCTCGAGTTCTTCTGGGGAAGCAAGCCAGGTGAAAAGACGACTAGAAATCGACGTTTCGGGAGTGTGCATCTCTCCCTTCATCAGGATATGTAATAAATGTTATAACCACAAATGAATCACTGGATATAACAGTGAAATATCCAATGATTCATTTGTGGTTATAACATTTAATAGCTATCTTGATGATGGGAGAGATGCACACTCCCGAAACGTCGATTTCTAGTCGTCTTTTCACCTGGCTTGCTTCCCGAGAACAACTTGAGCATATTTGTCGCCAGGAAAGCTTCAGGTCTTATTTTTGGGTTTTAACTTGTTTTAAATTATTTAAACGGAATTTATAATTTTATTTTTTTCAAGCTTTGGGGCCCCTTTCTTGTTTGTCTCACATTACCTCAAATGTTATAAGTAAATAAAGTACTTAAAACTACATTCTTCCTTAACTACAGAGTTAAAATGTTCTGAAAAAGGGAATATGCTGTGATTTGTTTTTGTTATTGCTTTAAAAATGCAAGTAAATTAAACCATTGCTTTGGAAGCTTTTTGACACAATGCCTATTGTCACCCAATTATCGGGGATGATTAGGGAAGTTTCACTTGTCGCTGGCGCGGCCTCTGGTCCCTTACTCAGCTGTCGTTGGTTGTGCTTTCCGATAATTGGGTGACAATATTATGCATTATATTATATGAATATGTCTATCTGTAAGTGTACATAAATGATTATAGTGTTTAAGCATTTTTTCAAAGTATATGCAATAGTAAGAATAACTGTGGAAGTTTAAATTTGTGCGGATTTTGTTTTATAAACATGGCAATCAAACAAAACACAACTCGCGTGTAAAACCCATTTTGTGTGTTGAAATTCGCGGATTGTGATTGATTTTACAATTTAGTAGGTGTATAGATGAGGAATTTGGTCTTAACTTTTTGTGGTTGGCATATTAGATGTAGAGGAGGCGTCTCTTAAAAGAAAAGAGCATCGGGCGAGCGCGTGTGTAAGAATTTGGAGAGAGAGCAAGGTCGAAAGCAATTCGACGGGCGAGTCGAGAGCTAGCGATTCCAACAATGACTGTGGAATATAGCAGTTGTTTCAGTGGCATATTTTTTTGGAAGTCCAGCTTCATAATTTTTGGTATAGTATGTATGTAAAGCTATTTATTTGGGTGGTTTCTTTTTGGACATTTTTGATAACGGGAGCCAGAACAGAATTTTGGGGTAAAATTTCACAAAATGAGTTATTGCCAACATAATATTCCCTGATGTTTGTAGAAGTGAATAACAATATTTATTTTCCTGTACCATAGTTTTAAAAGTCCTAAGTATACTCATTTTGGAAAGGCTACACAGTGTGCAACGCCCCCTATTTGGCATTTTGTAACTGTGTTCTCTCCTTGGTTGTAACCTTATTGAAGAGCACACCCTTATTAGGAAAGGAAGTCCTTCTTTTGTCTATTAATATTCATCTGTACATTTGATGTTAATTCTTCCATGCTTTGTGTAGTATGTTTTGAATTACTAGTGCTGTTTTCAAGATGGGAAGAAGAATTTTGATGTAAGAAATCGGCATGGGAACCAGTATAAACGGTTTAAGTAATCCCGTTTACTTAATAAAAGAGTTACTACTCCTAAAATGGAAAACATGTAGTAACACATGACAATATATTGACTTTGTCAAACCTAACCTCAAAGTTTGGCGATGAATGTGAAGTGAAAATTGGTTCTTCAAGGAAAAAAAATGGTTTCTTCATTGTGTAATGGCAGTGATGGCAATTTAACTAAAGTAAATAATGATATTAGATCAACAAGTTTTCAGTTAGTAGATATAAAAACTTTGTAAAGTGTAGATTTTCTGAAAAGAAAAAAATGTCATATCAGAGGACACCAAGGAACGAAATGGATTGTTAGCACATTATCACTGAATTGTCAAAAGTGTAATAAAAATATACATTTGAAACATCCAGAACTATTGAAAGTGGTGCAGAAGTAAATGTATGGTTTGCTTTTGTCTTGAGAAGCATTGACAATCGAATTGAGACAGCTAGGACATTGTCTACTGTTCTCAATTTACCAGTCCTCCCCCCGCCAAATTTAAATGCCATAGAGCAACTGACCATGGAGCCTAGGAAGAAGAAAAGGAGTGAAAAACGAAATAGGAAGGATGCTGATGATGAAAAAGATGCAGTATATGGATCTGGGGAAATTCTGAGACGTAGTTCCAACATAGCAAAACTTTAATGCTGTTTCTGTTTTAATTTTTTTTTTTAAACTTTGAGTGCTGTCATCTATTAGAGTATTGCAGCTAGAAGTCTGTTTTTTTTTTTTTTTTTTTTTTCAAGAATTAAAACAATGCTTGTACTGTTTTTAAAGTTACTTGTAGAAAGATATGTGAAAATTTGAATTTAAAAAACAATAAATCTTGAATATTTTTAGAAGTAAATTCAAGACTTTATTTAAAAAATCACATATCCCTTAGTAAAACACCAAAATTAGATATTATCTTTAATGAATTGGGAAAGTGTTGTAAAATTACAAGTGTAAGTTTGAAATTGATGCATTCAGTGGTTCTTGAGCTAAGTGCACCAGAAAAGTATCATTTTTACATTGGTGAGATAGACTGTTCGGGCTTTCCTTAGGGTGTGTGATTTCTTTTTACATGGCTTAGGTACGGTTGTTACAAATGAATCACATATCGGTCATCATTTGTTTCAGGCTGATCGCGCATGCGAACATTAGGGCATTTTTCGTGTCACGTGTTGGAAAGCATCCTCTTGTTGTAACTCATGGTCTACCGGTTCTGTCACAAATGAATCTCATAATAAAAACTTATACTTTCTGATAAACTTCCACAGTTATTCAAAATTGTGTAACTTAGAGAAGAGACACACGGATGATGAAAATTTGACTGTTAAAGCTATTGATGTGCAGTGTATAAAGGACACGATCTGAATATGAAGTCAGATTCTGGTAGAGTTGTAGTTGTACCGTAAGATGTGAAAGTGCAATAAGATGTTCTATGTTGCAGCATCAACAGCAAGTGGCTACGGCGGTGGAAAGAGCCAAACAGGTTACGATGACGGAGCTCAACGCCATTATTGGGGTGAGTGCCTTGATGTCACCTTGTGAGGCAAAGTTAATGTTAGACATTTGCATACTTTAGTATCAATTTTGACCAGCCTTTGAGTATTATACACGCTTTGGAAGCTCTACCATTGAACTTCAGGCACTGCGCCTGGCAAAATCAGAGATATTCTATGAATTGCAGGAGGTCTAGACTTTATACCCCTAGAATCAACAGGTTAAGTTTGTGTAGTACTATAGGTGAACTAATCTCATTAACATTGGAATGTAAAAATGGTATTTTCTGCAACGCTTAAATGCATAGCGGGTAGATGGCTCCAGAGTGAAATTTAGAGCTCGTATTTTGTTGATAGAGTAGCTGTACTTCCAGTGGTAGTGGTAGGAGTGTAGTGTTGATGCGCTGCTCTTAAGGGGGTTGGAGAAGCTCTGTGATGCCATCCAAATCATCGTCTGTTTCGCTCGTCTCGCCCCTGATTCTGTACGGCTGCGAAGTCTGGGGATCAGCGGCACCCACCACCATTCGCAGACTCCAGCGCGTTCAGAACAGGGCGCTACGAATTATCTACGATACTGGGCGGAGATTCCCGTCCCATATCCTTCATAAAGTCTGTTTAGCCAACGTGTGTGCAGTTCCCAGTCAAAGGGACCTAAAAGGACGGGACCTCCCCGCCCACTAATGACCGTCATAAATCTATCTCCACACTTCAGAAATGGAACACTGACGTTGGGGACTAATAGCAGCCCCCATTTGTTGAAAATGACAGTTGCATGTCTACTCCGCGTGGAGTCTCAGTTGCCAAATTTCCAACTTTCAGTTGTTCTGTTTCATTAGGTGCAAGACGGTGATGTTAAAATGTTGCAACATTGTAGAAAGGACCGTCAGGAGGAGGGTCCATTGTAAAACGATTATGAGGGTTTGTCAAAGAAAGCGGCCGCCGTGCACTTGCGTTGGGTAGACAGACTTTACCTACTCCGGGGTCTCATATATTGTAGACTTGTTGCGGCAGAGCCCGTACCATCTACAGTTAAGCGCAGAGGTTATACTCCCATTAGTCCTGGACCCGTAGGACCAAGGACCCGGGCCTCCTACCCGGGAGCGATGGATACTCCGGGGCCCTTTCCATATTGTAATATCTGATTTCTTAAAAAGCCCCCCCCCCGCTGGGCACAACGTCAAGACTGGATGGCAGTGGATACGCCACTTTACGCATGTCAACCCCACAGGGAAGACTACCGAAAACCTCTGTGGGGCCGCCTGGTGATCTAGCACACATACTAGCTTTGCAGGCTAGTACCCGGGACTTATGAGGTAATCCTCTACCCCCTCCGATTGGCTGTAGCCTGGCCGGAGGTACCCAATTCCCCGCGGGTGTCGGGAACATACTGCCGCCTCGAGTCCAACCCAATCCGAACAACTCCCGGTAGGGGCTCGGCAGTTCGGCCCGAGGTTCCTCTGTTAACGTCAGAGGTACCACGGGTGCTAAGGGTCCGCAGCGCCCGCACTTCGGCAGCTGAAGCGGACGGATCCCCTCCCATACGGGAAGTAGTCCGTAGTGGTCCGTACCATCTACAATAAGCTAGACTCCCATGCCAATAACCTGGTGAGCACCCTTGGTCGTTACGGCCATAGGGTTCCTCGCCGAAGACCTGGTTACCGGCTACCATAAGAAGCTTTGGGCAACCTAATATGAGCAAGGCCACTTTCCCCCGATACCTATACCCCCAAGCCCAGAAATGGGTTTGGTTTTATCTGTACCTTACCCTGCTTCCTTTCCCTCTAGCCTGTGAAGCGGTCTGTGCTTCAGATGCCTCAAAGGCAGGCGGAAGAGCGCAGTCACCACTGGGCGTGCACACCCTCCGGGGACATTTGCGACCACATATGGCTAGATATACTACTAGGCGGCTAGGTGCTGGGCAGCAAACACCCTCGCATCTTCTGCTCGTATGCTGGTATGCTGGTCGCGTAAGGAACAATAACAGTCTCACGTGAATATTTCTGTTCATGCAAGCATTGCAATACGTCATTAGCTTATGCCCCTTAACCGACTTTCGCGCATCCTGCAACCACACAGAGCTTGGCCCCTAACAGTACTTTACTCATCTGTAACCAACAACACAATGACTTTCGCGCAGACGGCTGGACGGCTCGCCTACTGGAGCAGCCGCCATTGCCAGGGACGTTATGGAAATACGGCTTCGTTACACTGTTCGCATCCTTACGAGAACGGCACACCTGAGTTTTATTTATTTTGTTAGGTCCCCCCACCCCGCCAAAAAAACAACTTAGGTCTGGAAACTTTCATTCCAAAATACCTTTTCGATATAAAATTTCATACACAATCATATTAAAAATAGGTGTTGAAACACCACTCTCTCTAGTAAGATTGACTGTCTGTCCGAGTGACTCGGTTAGGTGCCGGTTCAAAGCCGGCCCAGCTCCAGGGTTTTTAAGTGTGCTTAAAAGCGGAAGCCTCACGTCAGTAGATTTATCGGCATGTAAAAGGACTCCTGTGGTTCGAAATTCCTGGTAGGATCTCCTGGTGATCCTGGTAATTGACAGGGTCCTTAAGAAGTGAAAATGTTAATACACGAATGATTACTGCTTTAATTAATGGTTTTAATAAAGACTTCATACAAAAGAAGATTGAAAAAATCAAATATAAAATAACTGTTAATGATATTTCTACCCTTAAAAAATAAAAGGAAATTATAATTCTAAAAAATTTACTTACCATCCTTGGGTTAATAAACATTTTCAATTTTTTTTTTATTTAAAGATTGGTATAACTTTAGTTCCTCAAAATAAATATAGTATTAAAATTTACTACATATCTGTAAAAAAGATAAAATTCCTAGTAATAAAAAAGCTGGTATTTATCGATTTAATTGTTTAGATTGTGATCAGATTTACAGAAAGAAGAAAGTAATTTGGAAACCAGAACGAAAGAACATTTTCATAACATTAAGTATAAACAAATTGATAAATTGGCCGTAGCAGATCAGCTTTGGTCATTTAACCATGAAATAAATCCTGCAGTTAAATTGTTAAAACAATTAAATGGGTCGATAGATTTAATGGTTTGGTAAAAGATATTTATTTTGAACAACAAACATCGCGTAATGAATTTTGAAACACCAGCAGTTTCTGTTTTTAGGTATGCTTCGTTTTCAGGTTTTGGTAATACTTAAATAAAGAAAAAAAAAAAAAAAACATAATAACATGGTAACCGGAATCTTTGGCAACGGAGCGTGTTGATGGACTGAAGATGTAAACATTTTTTTGTGTGAAATCGATCTCATTTTCTTAGGATAAGTGAAGATTTTGTTACAAATAGTTATATTTGTGTAATGTTAATACACATTTATAGTATTGAATTAAAGTGTGATTTATTTATTTTCCATGATGTCATCAACTAATTTATTTGATTAACATCCTCCAACGTTAAGTCTTATTGGACGTTGAAGGAAATCGATTAAATGATACGCAAATAAATCCAGGGTGCAGCTTAGAGTTATCATTTATCTCTCAGGATAAGGGAAAACAACGAAAACAAAATCTTATCCATTTAACTCACCCTGAACGAAATCGAACTCAGGACCTCCTGAGTGTAAGTTGTTATTAGTTTTTGTTATTATTTTACGTCCTACAACGTTAAGTCATATCGTACGGTGCATGAAATAGGTGAAACTATGCTCAAATGTGTCCAGTGTCCATGGAGGTTAGAGCTACCCGACATCCGTATTTAGGGATAAGGGAAAACCCCGGAAAAACCTTATCCAAGTAACTCACCCTGAACGAGATCGTAAGGCAGAAACGCTTCCACCACTCTACAGAAGCGGGCTCAACCAAATTTGATACAATACATGGAAAGTATAAAAATATTTGATGCACAGGAAATGTTAATACTATTTAAATTCAATTTATACAAATCTAAATTGAGCCTTTGAACCTGGGCAGTGTTTCGTATTTATTTTGTAGGATACAGCTAAGTGGAAAGGAATTCAGCAAATTAATGAAAGCATTACTTTTTTGTATTCTTTTTTTCTTCCGCTTCTGATATACACAAGCCTCTCTGTATGCTGTAGACTTACAGAACCGTAATTTCCACATTAAACTGATGAAAATAATTGACAAAGAAACAGGCAAATCCTTGAAAATAATAACTTTCCAGGGAAGATACTTAATTGAATTATCTTACCACGAAGATGGTAGAGGAGATTATAGTGCTTTACACAGCATGAACATGACATATGAGGCACGGAGAATGAGGTTAGCTGGAAAACAGAGAAAAATGAGAGTTAGAAACACGTACAAAAAATACACGATGTTTAATATTCTAATAACCTGGCAATCATATGGAGAGAAATGAAAGAGGGATACCGCCATTTCCAATGTTGTCTATCTGTTCCATTAGGTCATGCAATGCTATAATTCATTAATGTGTAGTTTTAGGACTTATGATTGTCTTCAAACATCTATTTTACTAAGATCGATAATTTGTAACTTAAAATTTCACGTATCTTATAAGAAATGATGACCTTTTTATTATAAATTGATTAGGATCGCGATTTCGTGAATAACTCATTCACATCATCAGCTTGAACCATCAACAATCTCGTTGTTAACGTTACCGTCGCTAGATGTCACTATGTTACCAACATCTGAAAATGAAACAAATTTAAAAAGAGAATCGACTGCCGCTATTTCAAAATTCATTAAGTGATGTTTGATTTATAAAATGAATATCTTTTCCCAAACCATTAAATCTATCGGACCATTTAATTGTTTTATTTCATGGTTAAATGCCCAAAAATGATCTGCTACTGTCGATTTATTAGTTTGTTTATGCTTATCCTCAAACAAAAACAGCCATCCTAAACCATCCCGAAAAGAAAATCCTATCTGTGGTTAAACCCTATCCTGGGTGGGCACACAGCAACAATCTTCGGGCTAACACAGCCTGCCAGTAGCTGCGATGCGCAGAATGCTCTTTCGTTCTGGTTTCCAAATTACGTTTTGTCTTTCCAATATAAACTTTATCACAGTTGAAACAATTAAATTGATAGATACGATATTTTTTACTATCAGGAATTTTACCTTTTTTTTTTTTTTAGAGAAATGCAGTAATTTTTAATACTATATTTATTTAGAGGAACTAAGTTATACCAAACATTTTAAATTTTTTTTTTTTTGAAAATGTTTATTAACTCATGAATGGTAAGTAGATTTTTTAAAACGATAATCATCTTTTATTTTTAGAAATATCATTAACAATTTTCTTTTGTTTCAATTTTTTATATATAGTCTTTATTAAAACCATTAATTAAAGCCGTAATAATATGTTTATATTCTTTATTAAATTCCTCATTATTCAGGGATATATTTATTAATCTATAAATCAAACTATTAAAACAGCAAATTTATGTGAAAAAAAGGTTAAAACGTTTATTTTTACGTAATTATCTGTCGATATGAGTAGACTTCCTATAAATACCAAAGTTTAATTTATTTCTTATTTTTAGGTCTAGAAAAGGAAGAAATCCATTAATTTCAATCTCTAATGTGAATTTTATAACCTTATCTTGTAAATTTAGTAATTTTAAAGCATCATTTTTGTGTTTATCAGGGAATGCTTTAGTGACTTGCATTTCGAAAAAACTTATAAAAAAAGCATCCATGGCTGAGCAATAATGGCATTATCTGAAACGTCATTTTGTGTAGAAAAATCTAGTATTTTTATACTATATTTTGAGGAACCAAGATTGTCCTAAATTCTTTATTTTTGTAAAACAAATTGTTAGCTTACGAATGATAAATTCATTTTTAGAAAAGTGTTATCATCTGTATAATTACTTATTTTATTTTTTTAATTTTCAAAATTTATTTTATTTTAATCGAAATAATGCTCAAACGAACCCAGGGTCCATAGAATTTAGTTACCCGACACAGGATAAGGAAAGCCTTCTGTAAAAACCTTATTCAGATAACACACCCTCGCCGAGATTCGAACTAGGGGCCTACTGATGTTGACGCAGGCGCGCTACCACTACGCCACAGAGACGGGCCTTTTATCTCCTGTAGTTGGTAATGCAAATCTTTCCTGAAAAATAAATCTTTAAAAAAAGAACAACATAATTCAATAAGGTCTAGACTAGAAATTTTTTTACGGTTTGGGTACAATCATTTTCGTACCCCAGTAAAGGATTTGCTCATGCTAAGTCTATGTAAGTCGAAAGCTTACGCCGAATTTCATTAACTTCAGCTAACAAAGTCTTGATTGAAGTGAAGTAGATAAATATGAATAGAAGATTGTAAGCCCCGGAGTGCAAATTTCTGGGCAAGACCAGAACTTCCTTCCGACTCCTTGGTCATGGGAAGTAAAGCTCTGACTGACGTCACTATGTCATTACGCTGGGCAAGTGTAAATATTTGAAGAAGTTGGGTTCAGGATTTGGCAGTTGTTAGCTAATGAAGGAGTGAAATAGCGTTGGCCACGCAAGCAAGTAGGTAATGGAAACAGAGTTTGTTTAGGAAGACCTTTGTTAAAGCATACATACTTGGGAATTTCTGGCTCCTCGCTCACTACCATTGTGTACATATTCAAAATATCTTACTGGAGACTTATTAAATCTGAGTACCGTTATTTCCAAAAAATATTGTTGCACAGTGTTCCAGAAATAAGTTCTACGACCGATGTTACGGTGCAACAGTTTCGTTTTTTCTCCTTTTTCTCTCCCTCTCTCCGAGATATAATAATTAGGAAAATATTCTATTCCACCCCAAAATTATTTGACCAGATTTCCGCAGGAATATGTTTCGATGTGTCCTAACACCCTCCCCAAGAGATATTTGGGGGGAAAGATGTGTGCGTATGAGAGGAAGAGAGAGAATGTCCGAGGGAATAACTCAAAATGTAAGGTCTGGTATTTACCATATTTGGTATTTATATTCTATTTTCCAAGAGTGTCCCAAGTTCCAAAGCAAATTTTTTTCGGAAACTTTGATAATCTCAGAAATGGCTCTCCATACGTATCTTCTAACGCTTGAATTTTCTGAAAATGTGCTCTGCAGTTATGCCATTTGCATAACTAATAAACCGTAAGATATGATAATACATTTTTCAACAGTTCACCATATCCTAGATATTCCTTGTTTCTTTAATATTTAACCGATTGTTCATTTTGGAATTACGATACGCACAGAAGACGCAGAGGGAGTCTGAAAACGTGTATTTTTGTGAAATATGGCTATGGAAATTTTTGGGTAAAAGCAATACCTTCTTTATACCTGGCAGAGAAAAAATGTGATGGTTGGTGTTCATATTAACCTTTCCTACTCATTCTTCTGCAAGCCATTCTTACAAAAAATTAGCATTTTGTCTACTTTTAATAGAGATAATTTTACACACTGCAATTTTTTGTAATTCAAGAAAAATGCAGTAATCTAAAACGAGTCACATTTTTTTCGAAAGTCGAATACTTTGTGATGACTTTGAAATTCCATATTTTATTGTATGATTACGAGATATAACTTTTTTGTGTTAATTTTTACCTACTCCAAGTTTAAGTCATGTCAGACGAACAATGAAATTATGCTCAAATTGGCTCAGGTACATAGAGTTTAGAGTTACACGACATTTAACTTCCAAGATAAGTGAAAACTCCGAAAAGCCTTATCCTGACCAAGATTCTAACTCGGGACCTTACGAATGTCACTGAGACACGTCACCACCTACGCCACAGAGACGGGAAGAAAAAAGTGAATAGTGACTTACTACTCGAACAAAAATGCATAAACATTTGACAATTTTGGTTAATGCCAAAAATATATTTTACTTAAACATTATGATTTAATGATTTTGTGTAATATGGTTTTGTCTACATCATACGGTTTACCGGTTATACAAAAGTTATTTAGAATAAAGAGACTTCTGAGGCTATTCCCCCCCAAAAATTCATTTGTGTGACTAATTCGTCAGCTATTTTTTGGGGGAAAATGTTCAAAAGAGATTCCATGTAAATAGTAGTTTGTAATGAGGGATTTTTGTTTAATGTGAGGAGGTACTGCCTATCTTCGGAATGTTTCCATGATTTTTGGGTGCACATTACATGAAAATTTTCAGGCATGTTCTTAAAAAATTTATCTTAAATAATACCTATTATTATTTGAACATTTTGTATTGATAATTTGTTGTAATTTCCTAGTTTTTTTTAAGAGCACTGAAATTTCAGATACATTTTTTTATTTGAACAAGTATTATGAATCTCAGAGAAAAATTTATATGTTTTAGTTGATTAGTTTTTTAAAAAAAGTGTACTGGAACCTGAAAAAAGTGTGAAACTGAGAAAAACAGCTTTAAAGTTTATATATTGATTATTGACTTCTCAATTGAGTCAGAACATTCCTGCTGCATAGTCCTGACCCTCTGTATTCTCACTTGTTCTTTTCAAGTTGCTCTTCATTTGTCTTACCTTCTTGGGCAGTTCTTCAAACATTTTATCTGCTTTCAGGACTCGCAGCTCATCAATTTCTGTAAATGACTACTATAATGATTAGCACATGCATTGTGTAAACTGGGCCTACTAACCTCAATCTTACATGTGGTTTCATTGTCTATTGTATTTATATTTTACACATTTACTGTTCTGTTTTTATTAAAAAGAATGCCTGTAAACTTTCTCTTTGAAAATGTTTTTGGCCTACCCATATCATACATTCACCAATAATTACTGTCCTCCACAGGAGAGAAAGTCTCCGAGGTCTGTGAGGCAGGGCGGGGGGGGGGGGGGGTTGGCGAAGGTTCCCACACCCTCCCTGGACAGGATTATGCCACCACATGTCACTACAACTACAGATCATTCAAAAACATTTTGACGTCTTCTATTTTTGTGAATGAATCTTCTCGGTTTAAGTGTACAGAGTGAATAGGGCGCATGTTTTTTTTTTAACAGTTCTGCTCCTTGTGTAGCATACGTTCGCTGTCACACACATTTGCTGTCCTTGCCCCACTGTGGAAGGTTGGCACATTCCTTTCAGGGATCTTCTTTGCGCTGCTGGACAGTAGTACAAAATATTATTCAAAACAAATAACTGTTCACAAACACAGCCAAAGACAAAAGAATAACTAGCATCGTATGGATAGAGTCGACATGAAAAATTCAATGCCATGGCCGGGATTTGAACCACGGATCTCCTGGTTTCCGTCTAGTCACTCTAACCCATTGAGCTACCATAGCCAACCAGGAGATCCATGGTTAAAATCCCAGCCATGGCATTGAATTTTTCATGTCGACTCTGTCCATACAAAACCTTAGCCTATATGTGAAATGATTAATTTCCACCAATTAACTTAAAAAAATACTAGCATCATTGGAGTTACAGTGGTACCAACAGGAAGCTTGAAAAATCCCTTACAAAACAAGGCTTAGTTCAGAAATATCTGTTCAGTGTTACAGAAGTTATGATCGATTTTCTGAAAGCTTACGAAAAGGGGCGTGGCAAAAACTTAACAGCTACTAATATAATAAGCAAATTAGGTATAACATATTGCTCCAATGAACTTTTTAACTATATATTTGAAATCTAGAGGTATGAAATTATAATAAAATGTTAAAAAATGTAATTGAATTGTAACCTCCAAGTGAAGTACCTTCTCACCTTATTTTACAATCTTGGAAGATTATGAATTTAAATACCAATTTTATTATTGTTCAGATAGGCACATCCATACATACATTCTCCTCCCCCCCCAAAAAAAGTTTTTTTATGTTATTCAGGGAGGTTAAAAAGTGATCTGGGTGTGGAATTTTTGTGTTGAATACAAAGTTGAAGTACGTAGTGGAGCAAGGCGTACTAGAGAGGAACCTCACCTGGACTAGCACCACGATAACACTTGCTGTATTCCCAAGACTACGCCCCTGGTATACAGGATGTAGCTTCTCCACGCGCATACATACACTTGTATTGCGCTTTGCCTCTTCTCCCCGCCTGCTTGCTTGCTCGCTCGCTCACTGCACCTTTATTTGACCGGCAAACACAGAAGACAAGCAAACTCCTTTCCCTCCCTGCCTGTGTTTTAATGCGCGCGCCCTGGGGAAGTCAAATATTGACACAATTCGCGCCTGACTCCAAACCGCGCTAATAGCCTTCCTCGCCGCGCTGCCGCCGCCGTACACCCAGAGGAAGAGAATAAACAAACCAGACATCGCTGTTGATGCTACTGCCGTTCTTCAGGGGATCATATCATGTGTGCACAAAGTAGAAGGATCCGTCTTCTATCCCGGCTTTTAGTAATGGCTCAAACAAACCAACCCATGTATCATGTTTTACATGAGAATACTGCAAAATCTCGCCCACTATCAACACGGAGTTAAACTCCTCAAAGAAAATACTGCAGCTTTGCCTCTAAGTAGATACCTGGAATTTACTGTTGAAAACTCCCGAGGTGGTGCCTCCATGCGTATTTTAAATTGTTTGTAAACGAGTGCTTCACATCAGTTATGCTTCAGTGCACACTGACCTGTCGTGTCAAAGAACACAAAACCACAGAAGCCAAGGAAATGATTAAAATTGTAATTCGCAACATCATTTCATTACTATTCTATGGATCCATGTTGGCAGGAATTGACATCACTGACTCTTAGTGGAGGGACAAGAGAATAGCCCATATCCGTGCCATTTAGTACCTGTCACGGCTTCATTGGCAGCAGTACTAATTAATAATCTAACACCAGTATTAAGTACGAGGACTGTTCAATAACGTACCTTTAGTTACCCTCATAATTTTGACGGTCCTTCTCAAAATAGTCTCCACTGAATGCGATGCACTTGTCCCAGCGTTTCTGCCAGTCTTCGAAGACATGCTGGGAACCATTTTTTGAGAGATACTTCAAAATCGCCTCCATAGCCTTCACCACTGCTTCTGCTGATGGATAATGCCTCCCACGAAGACGTTTCTTCAAGTTAGGTAATAGAAAAAAAGTCACACGGAGCTAAATACGGACTATAGGGAGGGTGAGGTATGCACTTCTCGTCGATTTTTGCAAGATATTCAGCAACAACATTGGCAATATGCAGTCGCGCATTATCGTGGTGCAGCATCCAGCCTGCTTCGCGGAAACGTGGTCTTTTGCGCCTGATATGGACTTGCAATGTTTTCAGGACATCCCTGTAGTATTGTCCAGTTACTGCTGTGTGTGCAGGTACAACATGCTGATAAGCCATTCCGTGAATATCAAAGAATGAGATGACCATAACTTTCCCAGCAGAAGCAACCACTTTTGCTTTTGGGGGGGTTGATGATGAAGGAGATTTCCACACTGAGCTTTGCTGTTTGCTCTCAGGATCAGAATGATGTAGCCAAGTTTCATCAGCAGTGATTACGTTTGAAAGAAACTCCAGATCTTCCTCTAATATCAACTTTAACTGCATGTTACCTCCATTGCAGCGGTAGGCGATACTGAACATGTCTGAACTTGCCTGGTTCTCACCAGGAGTACCAACAATGAAACTACTATGGCGTGTTTGTTTCTCATTAAGCTAACAGAATATAATAAGATTGAATTTTAGTGTGAAAAATTATAACCGTAAAAATTATGATCATTCTTTATTGAACAGCTCTCGTACATTGAGAAGTGAGACAGAAGGTACATATCATTACTTTGCAGCAGTGTTAAATTTATCGGAAGTTTGTGTTTTGTTAAATCACATTCCTCCTGCATTTTCCATGTTTAGTACTTGGAATTCAATGAATAATTGTTTTTAGCAGTGTTACCTGCGTCTGCTAGGAAAAATAAGAACTGTTTACTCCTCAAGTGTGCTAGTAATACCGTGAGAAGACAAGGTGAAACTGTAAATACAAGATAGGGATTGCTCCTGATCTGCACATATAGAACAAAAAAGTACAATTTTTAACCGCATAAGAATTAAGAAAGTAATTCACACCAAATGTACATTGTTTTGTAGAGATGAGGTAGTTTTTTTACTATATTCTACTTCCACGTGTTAGGTTTTCTGGTGCTGATAAGAAAAGGGTGTGGCAGATCTGGTTCACGCGTGTGGAAACATTACGGCACCTAAGCGAGACTTTAAGTTGGTGTGTTGCTTGTAAATCTTACGGTAGCTTGATATTTACTTGAGAAAAAAGTTGGCTAAATTTCCGAATCCGATGGGCGTGATTAGTTTCGCGTTGTTATTGTAGGTGGCGCTTAATGCTAGTGGATGTGCAGTACAGAAAAAAGTCACTAGTAGAGGCAGTGATATGCATCTGAGCATTATTTCAGACATTTCTTTCATTCTCTGTCGGATTACTTCTGACGTTACCAAAAGTACATCGGGTCGAGCAGCGGAGCCTCTCCCGTAGGAGAGAGATGGCAGAGGCTTCCGTTAGCTGTGAGAGATAGAGGTGCTGCCGTCAGATGGGCTGAGCGGCCCCGGGTGCTAACCTGTAGAGCTAGATCACTTGCGACCCGACCGAGGTAATCGGTAGTCCTCCCAGATGGTTGACAAGCGGCGTGGTGGTGGGGGGCTTGTTAGTCTCTATGTCTTGCCATACTGGAAAGAGCCCTGGAGTGCATCATCGTGGCCCTTTTCGGGTACAACTTTGATAGCTCCCGGATACGTCAGATGACGTTTGACGTCCGAGGTAGATAGCTCTCGCCCATAACTGAATTCACTGTCGCATATCCTCTTCCCGGTGTCAAAGGACTTAATCTTAAAAATTAGGAATTCATTAATAATTTAATGTGTATATATTAATTTACCTATAAAGAAATGCAAGAGGAATAATCTCTATATGTTAAAATCAATGAATATGTATTGAAATTCTGAAGATTTGAGCTAGATAGACATAGCACTAATCTGAAGTGCTGCCAACCTTGAAGTGGGTAGTCGATATATCTTATGGAAATAGGATAAATTGTCAACCTTAAATATATTACGTAATACAGTTAATATACCTGCAATGTACGTAGTGACGAAAGCATGTGCATCTATAATTATATATTTGCATTACACAGGGCTTGTTTGACATAGTGTAGACGGCCCGCAGTGTTGTAATTTCAACTGTGTACAGCATCATCATCACACAAGGGATTCCTTCGGGAGTTGTTGCAAGAGTGAGGACTTTTCGCGTACAGTTGCCATGCGCCCCTCCTCTTGTGTAATTCATTTAGTTGCAGGGAAGATCCTTTGTTGACTCAGAATAACCAGGTTTTAGAACTACTGTATTTGTGTTTTATCAAGTTTTCATCTGTCGGACGCTCGGCTCGGCTCGGCGAAGCGCGATATTTGCACAACGCTCTAGGGAAAGATTCAGCCTGGTGAAACTGACATATTTGTTTAGTAACCCATCGCTTGCGTTCTGTTGAAAAGTGGCGCTGCCTTTGAGCGAGAGAGGTCACTGTGATCGTGACACTGGTAAGCAAAGGCCGGTGAAACACAATTCAGACTTCATCTGTTTTTATCCACGTACACGTCATGGATGTTGTTCGACTGCATTGTCGATTCTCTGTAGCAGCAAAAACTAATGCTCAGGCATTTTGTTCGCGAATGTTGTATAGTTGCTTGACGAACCAACAAACATGTGTACAGTTTTCCTTTTGTACTTCACAGGACCTGTCCTCAAGATAGTAAACTCGTCCGTTTTGAAGAATTTGTTGGGTATGTAGTCCTCACAAAATCACCTGTAGAAATAGTGGTCTTGAGTGCTTTCTGTAGTCTCGGAAATAAAAGAAATAAGTCCAATCTATCCGAAACCTTAGCCTATATACGGCTAGTGTGAAAAAATGATTAATTTCTGCCAATTAACTTAAATAATAGGAGTTTAATGATGAAGCCTGGGATTCAAGTACTTACAATACTAAGTCGCCACAAACTGTGGTCTACCGGGGCAATATATGAGTCAATTGGAGAATTTTATGTCAGGACGGCACGTTGGTCATGGTAGCTCAATGGGGAAAAGCGACTGGACGGAAACCAGAAGATCCGTGGATCAAATCCCGGCCATGGCATTGACTTTTTGAGGCTGACTGTATCTAAAACCTTAGCCTATATACGGCTAGTGTGAAAAATGATTAATTGCCATCAGTTAACTTAAATAATAAAAGTTAAATGATGAAGCCTTGGATTCAAGTACTTACCTACGATAATAAGTCGCTACAAACGGTGTATCTCGAAAACGAGAGTCCCTAGTGGTTTATTGGGAAAATATATGAGTCAATTGGAGAATTTAATGTCAGGACGGCACGTTGGCCATGGTTGCTCAATGGGTAAGAGCTGCTGGACGGAAACCAGGAGATCTGTGGATCAAATCCCGGCCATGACATTGAATTTTTTAGGTTGACTCCATCCAAAACCTTAACCTGGCTAGTGTGAAGAAATTATTAATTTCCACCCGTTAAGTTAAATAATAAGAGTTAAATGATGAAGCCTGGGATTCAAGTACTTACGATAGTAAGTCGCCACAAACGGTGTATCTCGGATACAAGAGTCCCTAGTGGTCTATCGGGGAAATATACGAGTCAATTGGAGAATATAATGTCAGGGCGGCACGTTGGCCATGGTAGCTCAATGGGGAAGAGCGACTGGACTGAAACAAGGAGATCCGTGGATCAAATCCTGGCCATGGCATTGAGTTTTTAAGGTTGACTATCCAAAACCTTAGCCTATATAGGCTAGTGTGAAGAAATTATTTATTTCGATCAGTTAATTTAAATAATAAGAGTTAAATGATGAAGCCTGGGATTCAAGTCGACACAAGCGTTTTTATCTTGGTTGATCTGGAAAATATATTAGTCAATTGTAGAATTTAATGTCAGGACGGCACATTGGCCATGGTAGCTCAATGGGTAAGAGCGGCTGGACGGAAATCAGGAGATCCGGGGATCAAATCCTGGCTATGGCATTGAATTTTTCAGTTTGACTCTATCCAAAACCTTAACCTGGCTGGTGTGAAGAAATGAGTAATTTCCATCAATTAACTTAACTAATAAGTTTTTAATTATTGACGCTTGATTCTATATTGGTCTGATGGACAGCTCGATTTTTCTCAGAGGCCTCTTTATCAGGTGGTAAATTTACGACGTTTGAACCCGTGACTTTTGGTGTCTCAGTTAAGCGCTGGTCTGTTGATCTCAACGTCGGGGGTTCAAAGCCGGCCCAGGCTAATGTGTTTTAAATTTGATCAGAAACAACAGTCCCACGAGCATATAAATGAACTGCGGGAGGAAATTCCGTCACACCGGCACCGTTATGAATCTGGCAATTAAGAGTTTTTTTTAACTTTAATTTGTTCAATTAACAATTCTTTCTCCATCGATGAGAAATTTGTCTCACGGCTTTATTTATGATTTTGTTCATCCACCATTTTTCAGCTTGTGCAGGCGAAACTGAAAACAGAAGCGCATCGCAGTACGTTCAGAAAATAATACGACGAATGCGCATTCTATATATGTGATATTTACAAGTTTCTTGGCGTTAACACAGAAAACAAGTTGGTGAAATGCAAGAAATTTAACATTAGTGTTAGCGCTGTGACAATTGTTACGTTACATTTGTTAATGTAGATTTTAACATCTGTTGGTGAAATCGGGCATTAATATAAGCTGGGACTTGTATAGTAGAGTAATGCACAATAGATCTATTAGGTCACAATGCTGAGAAGTCGCAAGGAGTGGGCTTTCATTACCCCTTTTCAATAATGATCATCATCACCATACCGGATCTTCATCTTGGTAAGGAAAACCCATGAAAAAGCCTTATACAGATAACTCACCCTGACCGAGATTCGAATTCGGGACGTCGTGAATGTGAGACAGTCACGGCACCACACGTCCCGAATTCGAATCTCGGTCAGGGTGAGTTATCTGTATAAGGCTTTTTCATGGGTTTTCCTTACCAAGATGAAGATCCGGTATGGTGATGATGATCATTATTGAAAAGGGGTAATGAAAGCCCACTCCTTGCGACTTCTCAGCATTGTGACCTAATAGATCTATTGTGCATTACTCATTAACACACACAAATGTTTTTCTTGGGTCAGAAAAGCCTGAAATGTATCATCATCGAACGGTTGCTATGTACGTGGTAAAGGGCCAATGAGAATCTCGATATTTCGCTGGCATTGTAAACACACGGGAAAGAGAATATGCGTATGTAACGTAACTCCGTGTTCTTTGCGTTTCCTACGCTCCCAGAATTTATTGTTTGTTTTTTCTGCCTCCACTCCGGCACCGTTAAACACCCTAAATACCGGTTTTGCTCACCCTTCTCTCTTATTAACGCACGCGAGCACACACACACACACACACACACACACACACACACACACACACACACACAGCATGTTCCTCCTCGTTCAGAGTTATAATGGGTGTTAATTGGCATTAAAATAAAAAACAGAGTAGGACGACTCCACTCTCTAAACACACACGCACACGCACACACATAAGCATAAAAAGCCTGCTTCTTCCTTTGTGTATGTGTATTTTGTTTACTATAGCGTATCTCGTTTCCCTCGCCATGGCCTTTTGAATAAAAACCAGGACTGTGGGATAAAGTGGCTCACGTATATAGATGGTGCTTTTTAATCCGTCGTTACACTGTTACGTTTACGGTACAGTGTCCGTTTTCTAGCTTAGCGGATCCATACGCAATGCTGAGAAAGCACAAAGTGAACACACAGAGCTTGTTGAAAGGTTTTCTGCATGTTTGATATATAGTTACTCATTTCTCTTTCATGTCCAGAACCATTTTTCTTGTTTTCGTGTATTTAAATTCATGAAGCACGTTTTTATCTATATGGTATAGTGTGATCCATATAAATCTGAACCATTTCAATAGGCCATAACTTTTGAACCAATAAGAGGACGCAGTGCAACTTTGGGAGAATATAATGCAGAAATGGGAGATTACATTACTCTATCTACATCTCAGAAATGTTGGAAGTGTCCTCCACCAGCATCTATACATGTTTGTACTCGTCTCACCATATTCTATGCAGTTTTACGTCAATGATACTTTTTTCCGTTCGAATGGATTCCTTCAGAACATCAATTGTCCGTGGCCTATTCTTGTACACTCTATTTTTAGATACGACCACAAGAAAAAATCCGGTGAGGTTAGGTCAGGGGATCTGGTTTTTTTTTTTTTATTTATCCAGATTTATGAACCCTATTTTACACAGTGGTATATTAGCGTTATAGTTAATACATAAAAATACACAATTTTAACAAAAATATTTTAAATACTAGAAGGAAGAAATTATGTTTTAATCTGATGCATATTAATTTAAACTATTTCAGACGTTTAAACACTGAGTTTATAAACATCATGAAGTACTTATACTGTTGTGACTTCATTAGCAAAGATGTGAGCGGAGCAGAAAATTCAGTTCCTAGAGAGTCTAGCTTGAATATCAATTCTTGTCTTTCTCTCCAGAAAATGGGACAACAGAAAAGGAGATGAACCACAGTTTGAAATTCTTCACCACACATGCACTCGGGGTTGGATGTTAAGTGAAAACGTGATAAGTATTCACCAAATTTGCCATGTCCACTTAAAAATTGTGTCAAAACAAAATTTGGTACAAGAGTTTCACATTTTCCTCTGTCATATACACTAGGGAAAATAATGTTTTTGTTAAACTTCCATTTGGAGTTGTTAGCCATTGTTGGTTCCATTCTTCAAGAATATGTTGATGTATTATGCTCCTTATAGTAGAAATAGCACATAAAGAGTATGTCACAGGAAGATTGGATTCTGCAGCCTTCTTAGCCAAGCAATCAGCCTCTCGTTACCTAAAATTCCACTGTGTCCTTTAAGCCAACCCATGCAAATATGTCCTGGATGATTTTGAAGCAAGGTTCTGATTTCATGTGCTAATGAATTTAAGTTGTATTTATCATTAATAGCGAGTAGAGCTGATTGTGAATCACTAAGAATACGGGCACTGTTCCCATTAACAGTACACCATTTTATAGCTTCTTTAATTGCTAAGAGCTCCAACTGGAATACAGAACATTCAGGTGACAATTTAAACATGGAATGAGTTAGTTCCGTTTGGTTTTCATAAACAACAAAAGCACATCCTACTGCAGATACATTATCTTCAAATTGGTAACGCGAACCATCTGTATATATGTAATAATCATGAAAATTACATATTTCCTTTAAACAGGTTAAAAAACTTGATGGGTGTCCTGCTGTGGTAGGATGCTCTGGGATTTGTAATTTTAAGTGAGACAGATAAGACGCACATTCACGTTCATGTCTTAAATTCATAATAGTTGGATCTGGGGGTTAACAGATTTTCTTTTTTTTTTTTAATCTAATTCGATTATCAAAGAAACTGGTTACAAGTTCCATTGTGTCAGTAGATGTATGGCATGTTGCTCCATCTTGCTGGAAATAACCTCTCAATTCGATATCATGATGCTGCTTTCATCACTTCCCTTGTAGGTTGATATGAGTACTTACGTGTGCGTGGGTTCGACACTTGGAATTGTTATTACGTAAAATTAAAACAATGTACATCTTAAAAATACTACGTACACTTTGTCAACTGTCATGTTGGAGAGGCCAATACAGTGCCTCTGTGTTCATGGCTCCTCAACTTTGTGATCACTGGACTAAGCTGATGGTTTTCTTGTGGACTGAGCTCATTGATTTTATTGCTTTCTCTAATGCTGGGTGATAACGTCTTGTGGCAAAGTTGTAACCTCTTCTTTTGTAATGTATTGACTTTAACTTTAGAAATTACTTCTTAAAATTCTCGTATCTAACAATTCTTTATAGACATCTTATGTATGTACTCACATGACTGTACGGCCTCTTGTACAAACCATTCCTATTTTCACCTCATGTTAATCGAGATATACGTTTGTACTATTTATGTTACTTATTTCTTTATAGTTACAGTGAAAATATGGGTACACCTAGGCTTAAGCGATAGTGAAATCTTGTAAGAGCTGGTCACTATGTGATGGCTTTGTATATTTAGGATATAAAATAATTGACGAAAGTATAGGTATTGGAAAATTTAAACCATTAACAAGCAATATCACTAATATGTTTATCTAAAAAAGGTGTTACATAAATTGTCACGTGTCTTATTTCTTACCATTTATGCAAATAAATAATAAAGAGGACTTCTGAGATTAATCCCAGAAAATTCAAGATATGCGTATCATTTGTGATATAAAGATCGTAAAGGTATGGATTGTTACATTTTTTTTAAGAAAGTAAAGTTTTACCAAAATGTTTCAGTGTAAATGTCGGTTTTTTATTGGGAAATTTTCTTGGAAATCTTTATGTTGCATCGTTAGAAGACTGAAGTTAAATACCAAATTTGGTTGTTAAATTATTTTGAGTAATACTGTTCATAGATAGACGCGCACACACAGCTTTTTCTGAAGGTGTTTTCTGGGGGATGTGCTGTTCAGTAAAGAATGGTCATAATTTTTTACGGTCATAATTTTTCGTACTGAAATTCAATGTTATACTCTGTTTAATGTGAAGCAAACACGCCGTAGTAGTTTCATTGTTGGTAATCCTGATTCCCGCCTGTGAGAACCAGGTAACTTCAGACATGTTCAGTATTGCCTACCGCTGCAATGGAGGTAACAAGCAGTTAAAGTTGATGTTAGAGGCAGATCCGGAGTTTCTTACAAACGTAAACACTGCTGTTGGTCATGAGAGCAAGCAGCAAACCTCAGTTTGGAAATCTCCTTCATCACCAGCCCCCCAAAAGCAAAAGCGGTTGCTTCTGCTGGGAAAGTTATGGTCATCTCATTCTTTGATATTCATGGAATGGTTTGTCAGCATGTTGTACCTGCACACACATCAGTAACTGGACAATACTACAGGGATGTCCTGAGGATATTGCAAGTCCATATCAGGCGCAAAAGACCACATTTTCGTGAAGGAGGCTGGATGCTGCACCACGATAATGCGCGGCCGCATATTGTCAATGTTGTTGCTGAATATGTTGCAAAAATCAACGCGAAGTGCATTTCTCACCCTCTGTATAGTCCGGATTTAGCCCCATGTGACTTTTTTCTATTCCATATCTTGAAGAAACGCCTTCTTGGGAGGCATTATCCCCAATCAGAAGCAGCGGTGAAGGCTGCGCAGGCGATTTTGAAGGATCTCTCAAAAGATTGTTTCCAGCATGTGTTTGAAGAATGGCAGAAACGCTGGGACAAGTGCATCGCATTCAGGGGAGACTATTTTGAGAAGGACCATCAAAATTATGAGGATGAGTAAAGGCAAGATGTCGAAAAACGATTGTGATCATTCTTTATTGAACAGCTCTCGTATAATGCCTCCAGTACATACTGTATGTTGTAGGGAAATAAAGAAATCGTCCATAATTACGGGGCAATAACAGTTTGGATCAAGAGCCACTTTGCGAGAGCGCAGCTTTACAACTTTGCTCTTTGAATGCATTGTGGTTGTATTGTGTTTCTCCTTACAGGCTCTTGCTAATGGTGATTTGATTAGTGAAATAATACGGCACATTTAGCCCCGGTGACACTGCCCTGGCAATGACAAGTTCATCGGAAACAAAGTGTGTTCCTGAGAGAAGCGGTGGGACCATTCATCTTAATTAATCGCTCTTAGTTCCTTCGGTTGAGCGATGACATTCCCTCCCACGGCGAAAAAAGGGAGGGAGAGAGAGAGAGAAGAGAGATGAGGTGCCCGAGCTGACACTGTGCAACCGCATTAATCCAAAATGGAACTAGAGCAAGACATCCGTCCCCTTTCTTCAGCCATGTTAGCAGGATGACGGGTCATACAGATCGCCTTGTGGTTGGAGTTATTCTTCTTTCTTATTTTTGTCGTAATGTTTTCATCAGCTGCTTTGAGCTGTTTGGGAAATGTTAAGTACTGGATGACATGCGAGAACAACGCCTACAGATTTTGGAATGCCCTGTTTCTAGTGTTCAGCCAAAACTGATCAAGACTAAAGAATATTTTGGCTATGACGTTTTGCGACTTTAATAGTATTTAAGATGAATTTATAATTGGTACAAGGAATTAAGAATACAGCCTCGTTTTTTCTTAGTGCTTAATTAAACGTTTTAAAGCTTCCCTTGTTTGATTTAGCAACATTTTTTGTGCCGTCCTAGTGTTCTTGTGGTCAGGAAGGGACTGTTGTCACATTTATATCTTAGATTGAGCTGCGATGCTTTGCATAAAAATACATTGAAAATAAAAAAGACCACACATAAGCTTTCTCCTAATGGTCTGGACAATTATGATGTATAGGTTTATTTTCCTTACTTGTTCAATTAATCTCCTGCCTTTAATTGCAGTAGTCATTACGAAATTTGCATAACTGGTAAACCGTAATAGTCAAGATCTTAATTTACAGAACAAAAAGAAGTAAATGACATTAAAGTACACGGTTTTTATTTGTTTAGTTAACCATTTTCGAGATGTTCACTCTTACTCAGTGTTTATGTCCTAGACATGCAATATAACCTACTCTTGTAAGATTTTGTATTTTAATGCACTTATGAGGAGATTTCTATAAACGTCAATCTCGGTTTGCATAAGGTAGATGGGAGCTTGAGCGTTTTTAAGAATGCTGTAAAAGAATGAGTAGAGAAAACATGTGATAGCATTCATCAGGCAGAAGAGTATGGCTCTATGACACGGTAGAAGGAGTTAACACCTCGTGCTGAAGATCTTTAGTATCTGTGCTGCTGAAGTTGTGGCCGTAAAGGAGGGATGAGTTGCGAGTATACTAAGCTTGGTCTGATCCAAGGAGAGATGAGAGCAAAAGGCAGGCTCCCCAACTCCCAGGTTACAGCTCGTGCAACGGGCTCGCCTAGTTCCTGTAGATTAACCCAATCTTTGGAATGTCCGGGACTCATCTCTCCCAATCCGGGGGATGAGGATTTATAGGATCTAAGGTTAGTCATATCCATGGAGAGACGAGAGCAGAAGGCAGGGTCCCCAACTCCCAGGTGACAGCTCGTACAACGGGGTCGCCTAGTTCCTGTAGGTTAACCCATCCTTTGAAATGTCCGGGACTCATCTCTCCCAATCCGGGGGATGAGGATTGACAGGATCTAAGGTTAGTCATATCCATGGAGAGACGAGAGCAGAAGGCAGGGTCCCCAACTCCCAGGTGACAGCTCGTACAACAGGCTCGCCTAGTACCTGTAGGTTTGCCCATCCTTTGGAATATCCAGGACTCACCTCTCCCAATCCGGAGGATGAGGATTTATAGGATCTAAGGTTAGTGAGATCCAAGGAGAGACGAGAGCAGAAGGCAGGGTCCCCAACTCCCAGGTGGTGACTCATGCAACGGACTTGCCTAGTACCTGTAGGTTTGCCCATCCTTTGGAATGTCCAGGACTCATCTCTCCCAATCCGGAGGATGAGGATTTATAGGATCTGAGGTTAGTCAGACGAGAGCAGAAGGCAGGGTCCCCAACTCCCAGGTGACAGCTCGTACAATGGGCTCGCGTAGTTCCTGTAGATTCACCCATCCTTTGGAATGTCCGGACTCATCTCTCCCAATCCGGAGGATGAGGATTTATAGGATTTAAGGTTAGTCAGATCCAAGGAGAGACGAGAGCAGAAGGCAGGTTTCCCAACTCCCAGGTGACAGCTGGTACAATGGGCTGGCGTAGTTGCTGTAGATTCACCCATCCTTTGGAATGTCCGGGACTCATCTCTCCCAATCCGGGTGATGAGTATTTGTAGGATCTAAGGTTAGTCAGAACCAAGGAGAGACGAGAGCAGAGGGCAGGGTCCCCAACTCCCAGGTGACAGCTGGTACAATGGGCTGGCGTAGTTGCTGTAGATTCACCCATCCTTTGGAATGTCCGGGACTCATCTCTCCCAATCCGGGTGATGAGTATTTGTAGGATCTAAGGTTAGTCAGAACCAAGGAGAGACGAGAGCAGAAGGCAGGTTTCCCAACTCCCAGGTGACAGCTGGTACAATGGGCTGGCGTAGTTGCTGTAGATTCACCCATCCTTTGGAATGTCCGGGACTCATCTCTCCCAATCCGGGTGATGAGTATTTGTAGGATCTAAGGTTAGTCAGAACCAAGGAGAGACGAGAGCAGAGGGCAGGGTCCCCAACTCCCAGGTGACAGCTGGTACAATGGGCTGGCGTAGTTGCTGTAGATTCACCCATCCTTTGGAATGTCCGGGACTCATCTCTCCCAATCCGGGTGATGAGTATTTGTAGGATCTAAGGTTAGTCAGAACCAAGGAGAGACGAGAGCAGAGGGCAGGGTCCCCAACTCCCAGGTGACAGCTGGTACAATGGGCTGGCGTAGTTGCTGTAGATTCACACATCCTTTGGAATGTCCGGGACTCATCTCTCCCAATCCGGGTGATGAGTATTTGTAGGATCTAAGGTTAGTCAAAACCAAGGAGAGACGAGAGCAGAGGGCAGGGTCCCCAACTCCCAGTTGACAGCTGGTACAATGGGCTGGCGTAGTTGCTGTAGATTCACCCATCCTTTGGAATGTCCGGGACTCATCTCTCCCAATCCGGGTGATGAGTATTTGTAGGATCTAAGGTTAGTCAGAACCAAGGAGAGACGAGAGCAGAGGGCAGGGTCCCCAACTCCCAGTTGACAGCTGGTACAATGGGCTGGCGTAGTTGCTGTAGATTCACCCATCCTTTGGAATGTCCGGGACTCATCTCTCCCAATCCGGGTGATGAGTATTTGTAGGATCTAAGGTTAGTCAGAACCAAGGAGAGACGAGAGCAGAAGGCAGGGTCCCCAACTCCCAGTCGGCGGCAACTGGCTCGCCTAGTTCCTGTAGGTTTACCCATACTTTGGTACGTCCGGGACTCATCTCTCCCAATCCGGGGAATGAGGAATTATAGGATCTCAGGTTAGTCAGATCCACGGAGAGACGGGAGCAGAAGACAGGGTCCACAACTCCCAGGTGACAGCTCGTACAACGGGCTCGTCTAGCTCCTGTGGGTTTACCCATCCATTGGAATGTTTGGTACTCGTCTCTGCCATTCCGAGCGATGAGGATTTATAGGATTTAAGGTTAGTCAGATCCAAGGAGAGACGAGAGCAGAGGGCAGGGTCCCCAACTGCCAGGTGACAGCTGGTACAATGGGTTCGCCTGGTTCCTGTGGGTTTACCCATCCTTTGGTACGTCCGGGACTCATCTCTCCCAATCTGGGGGATGAGGATTTATAGATTCTCAGGTTATTCAGATCCACGGAGAGACGGGAGCAGAAGGCAGGGTCCACAACTCCCAGGTGACAGCTGGTACAATGGGCTCGCCTAGCTCCTGTGGGTTTACACATCCCTTGGAATGTCCGGTACTCGTCTCTGCCAATCCGAGGGATGAGGATTTATAGAGATCAAACTCCGTGCCATACGGCCCATAGATCCGTGGAATAGCCAACCAGGATCAGGTAAAATGTGTGTTGGTAGAGGAAACGTAGGCTTTTTAAAACGCAACGCATGGCACTGTTGTGTGAATTTTGTATTTTGGCGTACGCGCATTAAATTAGTTTCGAGAACGGTACATGAAAAGCGATTGTAGTTTGTTTCCATTGATCGCTATTGAGCCCTTGGGCACGTAGATGGACAACTTTTGCTGGTGTTCTACCTTTGCCAAAATGCTCTCGTAATACCGCAAATTAATGATGAAGAGATGTCAAACTCGATAGCGGTAGCTTGGTGGCGCGCGTGTAGTATACTATTGATGTGACCGCCACTTGGGGTGAGGTATAATGGATTACTGAGTGGCAGGATGGCAGCCATATCGCGGTTAGTGTGAAATAAGCGTGTGTTGGTGTATGTGTGTGTACAGCTTGCTTTTAGGAGAGATGGCAGGATAATATGTTATCGACTGTGTGCACAGTGTCAGAATGGCGCCCCCTCCCTAATAAACACCCCACCACCGCAGCAACTGTTGCCCCTGCACAAGGCGAGCGAGCGAGTGCACTGCCGGCCATGTTTACCCGACTAATTACCGTGTTGGACAAACTCGCTTTGTTTCCACTACATGTTGCCCGGTTTGTTCTTGCATTAGACGAAACTTGCAAACACTGCAAATCGCTTATCACGGAGACGCGCGGAAGTCACGCGGCACGAAGGACTGTGGGAGGGGAAAACGAGAGAAACAGACATACTGTAACCTAATGCTACGAGGTCTCCAATTTTATTTAATATCGAAAACATATTTATTGTCAATGAATGTTACATTTTTGGAAAGGCGGAACTTACAGCTATTTTTCAACGTAATCATCATTGCGATCGATGCACTTTTGCATGCGCTGTGGTGGTTTTTGTATACCCTTGTCATAGCACTCTCCCGCCAATTTGCGCAGGTAGCACTCAACTTCGTTTTTCAAATCATCGTCGGTCTGGAAATGTGTTCCACCCAGGTGTGACTTCAACTCAGGAAACAGATGATAATCACTAGGTGTTAAGCCTGGACTGTAGGGGGGACGGGTGAGGATGTCCCATCCGAACTGGGCCAGGAAGCATTCGGGGGAGCCACCTCGCACACATCTTGCGATAATGCAAATGTTCAGTGAAAATCGTGTCAAAAGTAGACTTACTGACTTCAGGGATAAGTTCGCACAGCTCGCGAACTGTCACACGCCGATCTTTAAGCATTTCTTGCTCCACTTTTGCAATTGACACCAGAACGCTGTTCGTCATGGACGTCTGTAGGTCCGTCTTTGAACTCTCTGACCCACTTTCGCACGTTTCTGACGTCCATATACTGTGGCCCATTGACTTCGCATAACTGATGATGACTTTCAGTTGGGGTAGTGCCCTTCGCACTCAAAAAATGGATCACTGCACGCAACTCCCACGTGGCGGCGGAAGTGATAGGTAGCTCCATCGCAAACGGCTGCCCAGCGAAGACTAATGGTTGCAACGGGTTCCTTGGGGTGGGGATTTGAAGAGGTGATACCAAGCTAGATGCCAGTGTTGCCTGATCTCGCGTATTGGAGACCTTATTTTACGGACACGCCTCGCAAGTGTCAGAGGGGAATTTAATGCTGTAATTCTTTTAATTTGTATCGTAACTACAAAACATTTCTATATAAATGGGCTCTATGAAATTTAGCAAATGTTTGCTTCTCCTTTTCTCCTCTCCCAGATGTTTACATCAGGATCGTTCTAGTTTAAGACGGAGATGAACACCCGTGAACCAAGTAGCCTTCAAGTACCCTCAAGGGAGCTTTCTTCCCTTTGAACAATTTGACCTACACCACAATAGCCTGCCGGGGTAGGCCTGTCCAGCAACGGAAAGGTTCCTGAAAGGAATGTGCTCTCTTACATAGTGAGACAAGGACAGCGAATGTGTATGGTAGGGAACGCCTGCTACACAAGCAGTAGAACCGTTAAAAAAAACACCATCCCTCTTTACTATGTACAGTAAAACCGAGAAGATTCATTCACAAAAGTAGAAGCTGTCAGAAAGTTTTTGAAGGGTCTGTAACTGTACTGACATGGGATGTCATAAATCTATCCAGGGAAGGTTTGGGGACCTTCTGCAATTCCACTACGTCTCAGGCCTCGGAGACTTTCTCTCCTGTGGAGGACAGTAGAATCTCGGTTAGGGTGAGTTACCTGGTTAAGGTTTTTCCGGGGTTTTCCCTTATCCTGAGAGAGGAATGTCAAGTAACTCGGAGCTCCTTGGACCCCGGACTCATTGGAGCATCATTTCACCGATCGTCTGAGATGACTTAACCTTGGAGGACAAAAAAAAGCACCACACAATATGTTTCAATATCTTTTTTTTTTAATTTACGCCCTCCAACGTTAGGTTATATCTGGCGAGGAATGCAGTGTTAATCAAATGAGCCCAGGATCCATAAAGCTTAGAGTTATCCGATTCATCCTTCAGGAAAAGTTAAAACCCCTGGAAATACTTTATTCAGACAAGTCATTCTGACCTAGATTCGAACTTGGGATCTCTTTAACGTGTGGCAGACATGCTATCGCCTACACTACAGAGGTGGGCTCCAGAACTCTATGCACGAGTTCAGTTTATGAGCGATATAAAGAGAGTAGAAGTTGTGGGTAAGGGAGTGGCTGCGGCTGAAAGAAGAACAACTGAAACAAGAAATAAATAGAACGAAGGAAAAATAATAGAAAGTAAATCGCAGTAAACGAGAAACCATCATAACATTGACTTATCGCCGATAATTGTCGCGTAATTTTAAGCTCAATGTACCCTGGACTCATTTGCGCATCATTTCACACATTTCATTCAGCGTCCGATATTACTTAACGTTGGAGAACTGAAATTTAACAATAAAATTGACCAACCGACCAGGGAATACGTTTAAAATCCGGTTCCAGAATCGCAAATATTGCTCGAGACGTGAATTGTGGCTGATTATTCATTTAAAAATAAATATTAAAGAGGTAAGAAATTAAAGTACATGTAAATTATTGTATTACAGCTATAATTAATACAGGCAGAACACAAGTCGAACGGAATCGATCCTGGGACCTTCTGAATATGAGACTTCCGTGTTACCAGGGGGTCATTTCGCCCGGTAATAATGATGTAACAGAGATATAGTAGGCAAGTAACAATAAGGGTATAATAATAATGTTTCGGTTCGATGTAAGAGGAATCGCATTAGGGTCGCACTCCACAAGAAGCCAGGAAGAGTGTTTCGGATGAAGTGAGCGCCAACTGATGTTATCTGCTCCCCTTCCAAGTACTCCCCAAAGTCATCTCTCTTCCCTTCTTTCCTTGATGATGCGGAAGAAACCCGCGACAGTTGCTCAAATCCCTGGGGAGGCGGTTAGTGTAGCGAGCAAGAGAGGGGATTGACGATATTTCCCCCAGGAGATCGGGACCTGTGATGACGATGGAAAAACGGAGAAGGAAAGAAAGAGGAGGGATTGCTAATCCCCCCCCCCCCCCTGTCCCGAAAACTTCGATCCGAAAATGTTCTTCCGGACTCGGAGAGATCAAGTTCTTCCATTAATTCTTTATCTTCCTCCGCTTCTATGTCAAATACGTATCAGATTATTGCTACGCTGAAAGCTCCACATTTCAGAACTCTAAAATTGCGTGGCATACTACAACAGAGTTGTCAGATACCTGAATTTCTAGTTTTGAAATGTTTATATAAGGATTACGAAACAGAATGTAACCATGACCACATAAAATTTGGTATGTAAAACGACAAGCTGTCTGCCAGTTTATCAGGTGGCTTAATGAGAACTCGTCGTTACGTAATAGATTAGGTGCACGATGAAAATGACTGTATCTACCTATATATTTTGCCAAAACATGACAATTTTCAAACGTGACCGCCCCCCTTTACTGCTGTGTTGTAACCACTAGCTAACAAAAGGCAACCCTTATATACAGGGCGAGAGACATTGTAGCCAATCTTCTGGTTCGTTTATTTCGTGTAGATACATTGCTTAAACCCAAACCTCAAAGTAACGCCGCTCTTGACAGAGTAGTGGGGCAGATCTGTTATGTTTTCGAGAAAAAAAGAAACTGTACCTTTACTTAAGGATCGTCGTTTAATGGCGTGGTGCATCCCCAGATATAGAGGATGTTGGCAAGAGTTAGTTGCAAGGAACTATTAGTCCTAGAGATTAAGAATGTGTGGTATCTTGAAGAGCAGTTCAAAACAGTGCTGCTTTCTCTACTAAGTATTACCTCTCAGAAAGTCAAGCACCATCCATGTTTGGCGTTGCTTAACCGAGTTGATGACTTGTATAGTTTTATGACGAAGATCATGAGGATCACGTACAGCTTTGACGTAGGCCTTATCCTTGACGTACCCTTAAAGGAAGACATCCAGAGGGGTGGCCAAAAATTGGGACCATCGTGTGGAAACGTTTTGTTTCATGCCGTCTGAGCTCCATTGCATTGGGGCACCATCCTGCTGGAATATCATACTTGGTTGCCAAGATCCACTTTCTGGCTGTCCTTGACAACATACTCTAAATATCTGGAAAGGAATTAGCTTTTAAAAATATATTTATAAGAAGGGAAATCTTTTGAGACTTTTATGGACGCCGAATTTGTTAATAACTGAAGTTTGTCAAATTTCAGTTCTAATTTTAGTGTTGAAAATTGTTCATTTGTATATTAAAATGTGAAACTGAATTTACAGACAATGTGACGATGAAGCCTTCCTGATGTGTGGAAACTTGATTCATTGCTGAAGCTCAACTTCCCCTATATCATCCTCGATCCGGTGCAGAATCTCAATTGCCAACGTTCTTCAAATTAGTAGGTCATCGGGCTGCACTTTTCAAGCCTACAAACGCAGTCTTGTATGCAGCATCTTATGAACTTTTGAGCATGGGCCTCTGAGCTATACGAATTGACTTTGATGAGCTTCTAAATCATCCACTTCGCAGATGTTTGTTGTTTTGCCCCAAGAAGGCCGCCGGTTGACACTGATGCTTCCAGTTTCTAAAAGCTTACAAAACATGCCTTAATTGTCTTTCTGTTTCAAGAGTGTTTGTAGTGCCTTGGGATGGTAATCAGTCTCCAAACCATGCACTGAGCTGCCTCTTCAGGTGTCATTTTTGCCAATTAATGTCTCCAGTAAATAAAAACAGAAATGTTTACTTCAAGATGCCTCAAACCGCCCATCTAACAATTTCATTAAAATCAATATCGCAAAGACGGTTTTATGTGAACACTTTGTATTACAATAATTATTTTTCAGTAGTAAAATTATTTTAAGCATCGTTGAGGCTGTCTTTTTCTAAGAGGTTCATAACAATGTTATTTATAAAACTTAAGGTTTTCTCTAAGCTTGACATAAGTAAACTATTCTAACCAAAAACTAAACAAATGAAAAGTTGGTTACATGCAAATCTTGGTATATATGAGGGTGGTCTAAAATGTATCCGACCTAATATACAATATATTTTCTAAGATTTATTTTTATTTGTTTATTTTTCAACATAGTCTCCTTGTAACTCTACACACTTCTCCCAGCGATGCTCCCATCTCTGTAACCTGTCCAAATAGTACTCGGCGTTTTTCAACATAGTCTCCTTGTAACTCTACACACTTCTCCCAGCGATGCTCCCGTCTCTGTAACCTGTCCAAATAGTACTCGACGTTTTTCAACATAGTCTCCTTGTAACTCTACACACTTCTCCCAGCGATGCTCCCATCTCTATAACCCGTCCAAATAGTACTCGACGTTTATCAACATAGTCTCCTTGTAACTCTACACACTTCTCCCAGCGATGCTCCCATCTCTGTAACCTGTCCAAATAGTACTCGGCGTTTTTCAACATAGTCTCCTTGTAACTCTACACACTTCTCCCAGCGATGCTCCTATCTCTGTAACCCGTCCAAATAGTACTCGACGTTTCTCAACATATTCTCCTTGTAACTCTACACACTTCTCCCAGCGATGCTCCCATCTCTGTAACTCGTCCAAATAGTACTCGGCGCTTTTCAACATAGTCTCCTTGTAACTCTGCACACTTCTCCCAGCGATGCTCCCATCTCTGTAACCCGTCCAAATAGTACTCGGCGTTTTTCAACATAATCTCCTTGTAACTCTACACACTTCTCCCAGCGATGCTCCCATCTCTGTAACCCGTCCAAATAGTACTCGGCGTTTTTCAACATAGTCTCCTTGTAACTCTACACACTTCTCCCAGCGATGTTCCCATCTCTGTAACCCGTCCAAATAGTACTCGGCGTTTTTCAACATAGTCTCCTTGTAACTCTACACACTTCTCCCAGCGATGTTCCCATCTCTGTAACCCGTCCAAATAGTACTCGGCGTTTTTCAACATAATCTCCTTGTAACTCTACACACTTCTCCCAGCGATGCTCCCATCTCTGTAACCCGTCCAAATAGTACTCGGCGCTTTTCAACATAGTCTCCTTGTAACTCTACACACTTCTCCCAGCGATGTTCCCATCTCTGTAACCCGTCCAAATAGTACTCGGCGTTTTTCAACATAGTCTCCTTGTAACTCTACACACTTCTCCCAGCGATGCTCCAATCTCTGTAACCCGTACAAATAGAACTCGGCGTTTTTCTCTGAAAAATAATTTTTCACGAAGGAAATTGTCTCTTCATTTGACGAAAATCTCTGTCCTCCGACGCAATTTTCAGATGAGGGAACTAAAAGAAGTCGCTTGGGGCTAGCTCTGGTGAGTAAAGTAGTTCAAACAGTAATTCGTAAATATTCGCCATTGCAACCGCTGAGGTGTGAGACGGTGCATTGTCTTGTTGAAACAGGATTTTCTTTTTTCTTCAAATGTGGCCGCTTTTTCCGTAAGTTCTGCTTTCAGCTTGTCAAGTAATGATGCGTAGTATGCTCCTGTAATAGGGTTTCCGTTTTTAAGATAATCGATGAAAATAACTCCAAGACTATTAAAAAAAACAGTCGCCATCACATTGCCCCCCCCCCCCAAAGAAGAAAAATTTTTTTGAGCCGGTTCCCCTTTGTTTCGGGAGTATAATGGTGTATCCAAGCTTCATCTACAGTAATTAATCGGTGCCAAAACTCGGATTTATTGCGCCTAAACTGCGCCAATAGAGCGTTGGAAATGCTCATTCGAACACGCTTTTTTGTCTAACGTGAGCAAACGCGTGGACAGATTTCTCATGTCTGATTGTTGATTTAATACGTGACAAACACGTTCTTTTGACATGTTCATAGCCTCTGCTATCTCTCTCACTTTAATTCGGCGGTTGTCTAGCACCATTTGATGAACTTTGGCGATGTTTTCGTCTGTAGTTACTGTTTTTGGACGTCTTGAACGTTCACGTCTTCCAAGCTCTTACGGGCATGTTTAAATTCAGCTGCCCAAAATTTCAGTGTGGTAAATGATGGTGCAGAGTCCCCATACATAGAATGCAACTCATCTTTGATATGCGTAGACGTATTGCCTTTCAGAAACATATATTTAATGACAGTTTGATACTCTATTTTGTCCATTTTCATAAAAACACTCACAGCAACTCAAACGATTGTTACATAACAACTGAGCGTCCAAAATGGCCTAAACTTTGGTGAGTGTCCACAGATGCACAACGAAATTCATTAGCTTTTATTTAGGAGTGCTGATGAGGTCGGAAATTGTAGCTTCATTCAAGAATGTTTTGAAACGTTTTAATTTTCTCAAAAAAATTGCTGTAACGGTTTTGATTCAATTACCACTATATGTTTGAGATACATTCATGACAAGTGAAATGTATACCTTTGAATTTTCTGGCAATATGGTCTGAAATCATTTCCTTTCTGGATAAGGTTTCCATTGCTGTGTAAGAAGATGTTCTTGAATAAAAAAATGCGGGGTTTTTCAAAGCACATAGTTTGTGTCAAATACTTTTTTTGAGTCTAGTAAACTATTTATGAAATAATCTTTGTTACTGGTGTGAATGTTCCAATATTTATACTTTTCTGAAATAGGAAGGCTTTCGTTTTATTTTTGTATTTTTTCCTTCCTGGCTATACAAAGAACAATTTCCAAAGCTATCACATAGCGACCGACTCTCAAAAGATTACTAACTATATTCCAGTTCTATGTACAAGGATTTATAATACTTGAAGCCATTTCTACAAATGTCTATCTCTATTAATATGAATTAGACAAAAGATTAGTTTCCACGAAAGTGAGTAGAGAGAGCCATGTAAGTGCAACAACAACCTTTCGCAAACCGTGGTGTGCTTACCGCTGTGTAATCATCATTATCGACATGCGTTATTGGCAGAATCTGGGACTGAAAATGATGCTTCAGTGTTTAATTAATAGTTATTCATTAATAATTGGTTTGCCACTGATTTTGCAGTTTATGTTCAGGATCATTGATCAGCATTATTGCAGTTAATGAAGCTTGTTTCATAAATTGTATTGACTTCCGTAGTAGTAGCAGCAACAGCGAGAGGGAGGGGTGATAAAAACACATCAAGACTCAACCCCTGCCAGCGTGGAGAGTTAATTATAGGGCGGCATTGTGTGCTGTGCCTGGATCTAATTAGGATCTACGGCCTGTAAAATAGATTCACTCAACTCCCTGTTACATCTCAGATCGTCGTCGAGGCCGTCGGGGTGCGCATTTTTCCTAATTTGCAGCACAATTTGTTTCCCCCCATGGTCTTTATGGAATTAATTATAGCAATTTTGGCCTCTGTTGCTTTTTGTGGTGCATACGTTTGGTCCCTTCTGCCTGGCGCTTCATGACTTAGCGAAGCTAAAGGAAGGCACGTTACGAAGGTATTGTCTAGCTATGAAATCGAAACTACCCCATTTCACGTAATTGTTTAAATTTTACTCAGTGTCTACAGAAGCAACAGTATCTAAATGTAGTAGCTCGAACATTGTTAACTTAGGAATAATTAATTACACTGGGCAACAAAATATAATTTTTGGAAGTTTCGAGCACTTCATGAGGCAATTCCTACTAATTTTGGGCCGAGGAAAACAAATACGACAATGCAAACTTGTTATTAGCTCTAGTTTCTATGATATACACACGGATTGAGAGAAAAGGGTACATTTTAATTACATGCTAACAACAATGAAAGTGCATTTGATTTTTTAAACTGGTAATTACATGCTAAGAGTTCTAAATTGCTGGAAAAATACTTCGCATATAGTCGTGTCTGAAGAGAATCATGTGGTGGCCTATTGACTTCCTCGTCTTTTGGCTTGCCTCTTGTGATGGAGTTCCGCAGAGCCCTATACAAAGACCGAGAGTAATCCGCAAGCATTATTTCATTCCAAAGACTCTGATATCTTTGTTCCATAACAGAAATGCCCTGATGGAATCCCTCCCCATGTTCATCACTAACAGCTCCACAACTAGGAGGGAAAAAGTCTAGGTGGGAGTGGAGAAAATGGATCTTAAGGGACATCAAGCTCACGCGCCAGCTCTAAAAAATACCTCTGTACTGGATGAGGATTATTACCGGGGTCTTGCCTTATTCTGAAACATGAATATCTGGTAACTCTAAGCCCGATGTACCCTGGGCTCATTTGAACACCATTTCATTCATCGTCCGATATGACTTAACGTTGCAGGTTTTCCCTTATCCTGAAAGATGAATATCTTGTAACTCTAAAGTCTCTGTACCCTGTACTCATTTGTACATAATTTCATTCATCTTCCAATATAACTTGACATTGGAGGTTCTCTCTTATCCTGAAAGATGAATGTCTGATAACTCTAAGCTCTATGGACCCTGGACTCATTCGAAGATTTCATTCATCGTCCTATTTGGCTTAACTTTGGAGGTTTTTCCTTATCCTGAAACATGAATATCTGGTAACTCTAAAGTCTCTGTACCCTGTACTCATTTAAACATCATTTCATTCATCGTCCGATATGACTTAACGTTGGAGGTTTTCCCTTATCCTGAAATATGAATGTCTGGTAGCTCTAAGCTCTATGTACCCTGTACTCATTTGTACATACTTTCATTTATCTTCCAATATAACTTGACATTGGAGGTTCTCTCTTATCCTGAAAGATGAATGTCTGGTTACTCTAAGCTCTATGGACCCTGGACTCATTCGAAGATTTCATTCATCGTCCTATTTGGCTTAACTTTGGAGATTTTCCTCATCCTGAAAGATGAATATCTAGTAACTCTAAGGTCTCTGTACCCTGTACTCATTTGAACACCATTTTATTCATCGTCCGATATGACTTAACGTTGGAGGTTTTCCCTTATCCTGAAATATGAATGTCTGGTAGCTCTAAGCTCTATGTACCCTGTACTCATTTGTACATACTTTCATTTATCTTCCAATATAACTTGACATTGGAGGTTCTCTCTTATCCTGAAAGATGAATGTCTGGTAACTCTAAGCTCTATGGACCCTGGACTCATTCGAAGATTTCATTCATCGTCCTATTTGGCTTAACTTTGGAGATTTTCCTCATCCTGAAAGATGAATATCTAGTAACTCTAAGGTCTCTGTACCCTGTACTCATTTGAACACCATTTCATTTATTGTCCGTTATAACTTAAGATTGGAGGTTTTCCTTATCCTGAAATATGAATGTCTAGTAACTAAATTCTATGGACGCTGGGCTCATTTGAATATAATTTCATTCATCGTCCGATATGACTCATCTTTGGAGGTTCTGCCTTATCCTGAATTATGAATATCAGGTTACTCTAAGTTCTATGTACACTGGGCTCATTTAAATATAATTTCATTCATCGTCCGATATGACTTAACGTTGGAGGTTTTCCCTTATCCTGAAAGATGAATGTCGGATAATTCTAAGCTCCATCTATGCACGCTGAGCTTATTTTAGTATCATTTCACTTATCGTCCGATATGACTTAACGTTGGTGGACGTAAATCAAAAGGGGGGAAGATAAATCGTCAAAATTGGGGCATTGCCGGGCAATAAGCTAATAATTTTATAAATAAATACTATAGAGATGAATAAATAATTACAATAAATCTTTTCCAAACATTAAAATGAACTCATAACGTGAAAGATAACATATAATTGAGAACTCGGTGCGATAGTTATAAATTAAGCGGGACTTAAAATGAGCTAGATAGAAAAATAAGCGTTGAAAGACGGCTATATGAGTGCAACATCGGTATTTTTTCTTGTGTGAGGTACAGTACGAAATGATACATCACACACCGCTTAATATGAGTGCAGAAAAGTTTTAAAATATATATATTTTGGAAATAATTCATTCCACTTTTAGTTGGTTATAAATCGACAGCTGCATTGTTTGGAGAATCCTATCGGGTTAACAATTTTCTTCAGTTTAGGGGATCCTTATGAGGGGATAAACGGATAATCCGCTCTCACGCTATATTCGTTCTTCTAAATCATCGCCATATGAAGTGTTTTCGCAGTTGACGACATTTGCTTTAAGGAAATTGCAGAGTGCTGTACATTTTGTTCTCCCAGTAAAAGGAACATTCCAGATGAGCCAAGGGAACATAACCATCTGGTCCGGTAATCTCTCTCTCACTCTCCTCTCTCCTTCTCTCATCCCAAGTCCCGGAAAAGAAAAAGAAAAGGGAAAAAAAGTCTTCTTTGTGGCGCCCGGAGTGTTTTCCTATATACACATCATTCTCCTCCGCCTCTTTTCATGGCGAATAAAACTAAAACGAGAGAAAGACGGAATAAAGGATGCCTTTTCTTCTTCCTCTTCTTTTTGTACTTGCTGGGAAGCCCCACCCATTTTAATCTCCGCCCAAGTCTTCCGATACAAAACTGCTTGTCTTCTAAAGTTGGACCGTGCAAGGAGGGCTTAAGTTGGATTAAATAGAATTCTGGCAAGCTTTAGAGAAGAACCTGGATTTCGCTCCATTTATACAGTTAGCGGTAACGGAAAATAGCTCCAATATACTTTTGCCATCTACTTTATTAAAAGCATGTCAGAAAGTGGGCACCAGCCTCACAACTTGGGCGAAAAATTGGGAAAATTGCTTCTAGTGCCTGAGGTTCTACATAACTCAGGCCATGAGCACTTTATCTGCACTTATTTTCTTTAGAATTAGGGTTACTACGGAGAGTATTCGGCACCGAAACCTGTAGGTTATTGCAACTAAGCCTCAAGCGGGGCATCCTCTAAAGGAAGGATGAAGCGAGAGGAGCCAAAGGGCGCCCGACGTTACGACGTCTTCTTCTTCACTTCATGGCATAGGCAATCAAGTGCCTGTTCCGCCTTCGAAGTCCTCCAGCCATCGTTTCCTGGGTCTGCCCACCGATCTCCTACCTTTAGAATGATACTGTAATATTTGTTTTGTGAGTCTATTATCTGGCATTCTTTCAACATGTTCCTTCCATTTTTGTTAGAGATCTTTTAACCTATCACTCATACCAAAAATGTCCAGCTCTTCTCTTATATTTTCATTTCTTATTAAGTCCCTCTTCGTGCATCCTTTCACACTTCTCAAGAATTTCATTTCTGAAGCCTGTATTTTACTCTGTTGCTTTTTAGTTAACGTCCAAGTCTCACTTCCGCATGTCAGTATAGGTACAGCCATAACTTTGTAGAACTTTAATTTTGTTTCTTTACGTATTTTGTTTCTAAATGTTCTATTTATTGTTCCACACACTCTTTGAAATTTGCTTATTTTATTGTAGACATCATATTCCTTGTCATAACTAACACCAGTTCCCAAGTAGTTAAAATGGCTTACCTGTTCAACGCAACGATTATTTATAACTATTTTTGTTGTAATTGGCTCTTTCCCAATGAATGCTATTACCTTTAATTTTATAAAATACGTTTTCATATTATATTGCTTACAAAGTTCACTAAGTTATAGATTTTTGCACGGCAGACTCGTTATTTTGTATAATAACTAAGTCGTCAGTAAACAATAAAATATTTAAAAAGTTTTTATTTGAAATTTTAAAACCCACATTCACTAGCTGCTTCCATTTTCACGCTAGGTCGTCAATATAAATACTAAAATGTGTAGGTGATAAAGTACACCCTTGTCTGACACCCTGATTAGTAAGATTTTTTTTTTAGAAATTTTACCATTGTTCCTCACATTTATTTTTGTTTGGAAGTAGAAACATTGTATCATTTTTATTAATTGTTGTGGGTATCCTCGTTGTTCCAATATTTGCCACATTTTGCATCGGTTTACCCTGTCGAAGGCTTTTTGAAGGTCAACAAATGCCATATGCGTTTCTTTGTTAAACTCCCTATGTTTTTGAATTAGTTGTGTAACAATAAAAATGTTATCTGCACAGGATCTGCCTCTTCTAAATCCACTTTGTTCTTCCGAGAAAAGACATTCAGCTATATTCTGCAACCTTTTGTTTATTATTTTAGCAAATATTTTATAGGCCGCATCCAGTAAACATATTCCTCTGTAATTGCTACAGTCATTCCGTTTCCCTCTCTTAAAGATAGAAATGGTTTGGGCCATAAGCCAATCTTCTGGGATACATTGCTTCTTCCAGCACATATTATAGAAATGTAGCAGTCGTAGCTTTAGCAATAACCCTCCATATTTAAATAACTCTGCGTTTAATCCATCTTGGCCCGTTGCTTTCCTATTTTTGGTTTTTATGAGTCCTTCTTCTAATTTTTCAATTAAAATTAAATCTCCTTCATATGTGACGTTGCCTTCTGCGTTTTCGTTATTTATCTCCGCATTTTCATCATACCATAAAGCTTTGTAATGTTTTAACCATTTAGACTCGGGTATTATACTTAAATATGCTGTATCTCTCTGATTTTGCTTTAAATGCTTCAGCAGGCGTTACGACGTTAACGCCTCATTCGAGAGTGGAACCCAGGAAGCCAAAACGCTGATCCTGATAATGGTCAAAAAAAAAAGAACATCTGCTATTCTGTTGTCCAGGCATCTAGATGCTAAACCTGGACACAATTTACAAATTTATTTTATAACTTGATATGAATTTACAAATAGCGAATAATAATCTTTGCAGATACAGTCTTATATATTATATATATAATAATATACTATCCTCCACAAGGGAAGTTACAATATGCATTTCCGAATAGCCTGTCTTTTCTATATCGACGTCCAATTCCTGATCCTGAATCCTGCGTGTCCTTCTACCTGTCTATTCTGTGTGTGAAGATCCAAAATTGTCTTCTTCGGTTGATTCCTCTGCTAGTATCCTGTACGACTTCCTGAGCTGCATCTGTATCCGGGTCTGCTTCCTGGACTGCGTCTGTATCTTGAATGACTTCATGAACTGCGTCTGTATCCTGAACTTCTTCCTGAATTACTTCTAGCTGTGTTCTATCTGCTTCTGCTTCCCGGTTTCGTCTTATTCTACTGGATCTTCTAGCTGTGAACTCTTCTCCATTGGGTCTATGTTGACGTACTCTCCCTTCCTGATTATGACGTCTATTGATCTTGTACAACTGTGAGGACCATTTTCTCTAGGATTTTAAAATCATATTCGTTTCTAATGATATTGTATACTTGTTTCCCGGTTAATAGCTCTCTATATTGTAAAATCGCTTCATATTTGATGCATTCAAAGGTGACGCGTTCTGGTGAGTCTTGCACTTGACATTCATCACAAATGTCGTTTGGTATCTTTCCTATCTTGTTGAAATATAATTTGAAAGGGCCGTGTCCTGTTATATATAATATTCCACCCTTACTGGGTAGTATCCTTTTATGATTCAACCTTTCTTTTATGTTGGGGAATAAATGTTATGTTCGTCTACTAATTGTCATATCATTCCATTCTTGTTGCCATCGTTGTATTAGACACCGCCGTTTTGGTCCTACAGCAATATCATCTACTCTTCTTAAATCTCTCTTCTTCTACCAGAAATATGCCGCTCTCATAAGAATTAGTAGGTCTATTGGCCAGATAGCCAAAGTCACCAACGCCATTGTTCCTGTAGTAGAAGCTGCATCGGTCATCCTAAGCAAGGCTCTCCTCTGTGTGGATATAAGTACCTTTATATTTTTTGTCTAACAGAAGCTTTGTTTTTAGAGCTTGCCTTCGTTCTCTAAGCATGTATGGAAAGAAAAAAAAAATTGAGCGGGGGATAAACAATGGCAGGGAATGTAGTTTACTTTTAGCTATGCTTTTGTTATTAACGAGCTCGTGATTATGTGATCCGTGTAATTCGCTAAACAAATGCTCAGTAATTTAAATAAATAAAAGGTCATGATTGATAATTAATTGCCTGAGATAAATATTTGGCCATTGTATCGAAACCGCTATTTAACAAAGCAAACAAGAGAGATAGTGTGTTCCTCCGCGCCGCTCTGGGACTACTTTCACTGTGCGGCGCGTTGCGGAAAATTAGTCTCCAACTGGGAATTCTGAGTGGGGCCGTATTATCGCCTCCGTATCAGGTACTTTCGTGCCGCAAAATGAATTTGCGGCAACACGTAATAATTTTACACCCGGCATACAGATTGCCTCATTCCCTTCTTTTGGACGCTAGCGTAAACTGCAAAGGGACACTGCCACCTGCAGTAGTTGGCAATATGTATATCGGGAATATATGCTGTTTTAGAACCAAACAATTTTCAAAAAAAAAAAAAAAAAAAAAACTTCAGTGTCAAAATACTTTTTACATAGAACATTTTTGATAACTGTGTTTTTTTTCCAAACATAGCCTTAGAGTTTTTTTTTATTGATTAAGATTTTTTCACGGCAAATGAAACGTATTTGAATTTTCTAAGGATAGTGTGTTCTGAATAACATGCTCAACTAGTAAACCATAATAGATAGACAAAATTGTATACCTCCTTAAAAAAGGAATTGCGTAGTGTTTAATACCCGCTTTTACTACATGTGGCACCGCAGGCGATGTAATTGGTGATATATGACATAAGGATGGAGCACCGGTGGAGTGAAATGGCGGGGGAAACCGGAGATCCCGGAGAAAACCCACCCCAGCGCCCTGTCCAAAAATCTCACTTTGCGGTCGGGGATTGAACCCAGGTCGCCTTTTTTTTCTAAATATATATTTCTTGTCCTTATTTAATCGTTCTTTATTGTTTCCATTTATTTTCCTGTCTGTTTTCTGTAGTTCCACACATATACACTTTACACATAAACACCCATGTCCAAGGCGGGACTTGAACCCTCAACCCCCTTCGCAGTGGAACGCTAGAGACGTACGCTCTAACGAACAGGGCTACGAGGGCTGGCTTAAAAATGGGTGGGGGCTTTCGGCGGGACTCGAACCCGCATACTCCTCCTTTGTCCTGACCAAGTCACTCGCCGTATCCGTTGCGCTACGGAAGCCTTGGTGAGAGTCCAATAACCACCTTAAAGAACACAATTTATGTCAATTTTGTTTTAGAATGGTAGAATGAGAATGAATAATTCAGTATCATAGTCTGGTTTTGAACCACGAATCTTTCGGCTGCTCTTTCCAACTGAACTTTGAAATTTCTCGCAGTAAACCACAAATTCATATGAGAGTGCACACCCCAAAGTCAACTTACAATGCTTTAAATACTTTAAATGGGAACTTCATATTTTAAAAAATTACCATTTTAGCTAACCACTTCCGAGATATTTTTTTCTAATTTGCAGTTGGTTTAAGCTTTTCAATTACACACTTTTTCAAATGAGAAGTTATTCGTTTTTTCCCCTTCTTGTTCGTGCGGAGAGAAATGGTATTTCAAAGCCATTACATAGTGACCACACTTTAACATTTTGACTATTCTACTCTCAAAATCCCTACAAGGGATATATATGCAAGTATGTAATATGATTAACGTGAAGTACAAAAAAAACGTAAGCATTTGTAAGAATAGGCTGCAGAAAAGTGAGCAGAGAAAATCATGTGAGTGTAAAGAGTAATAACTTTTTATTACAAAATTAGCTTTGTAATATTTTTAAAATTTTGGTCAAAGAACGAAATGGTTGAAATCATGCTACAGTGAGTCCAGAGTCCATAGAGCTTAGAGGTCTTTGAGTTTAAGAGAAACCCCGGGGGCAAAGAAAACCTTATACAGAATACTCACCCTGACGAAGATTCGAACTTGGGACCTCTTGAACGGATGCAGACACCTACCATTAGTATGTAGACTATATGATGAATTGCATTTATTTGCAAGCACGACATTCTTGTTGAACAAGTTCAAAACTTTTTAGTTACCAAAAGAAGAATCTGTCACAGATCTTTCGGGTGCTGCATAAGTGAAAGGAGCAAAAACTGCTAAAATATATTTAATCTTTCTTTGTTTTCGAGAAAAGCAAGTAATGGGCGTTTTTAGTGTCTCAGAAGTCTTGACCCGCACTATACGTTTTGCTTTGTTGTTGCCAAGCACGAGGCGAATGTGTATATCAGATGATTGCAAGGTTCTGTGAACAATGCGAAGGCGTTCTCAAATTCTTAACGTGTCAATTAAGTGCATGTTTGAGAACTTCCGCCTCGGCTTTGTCTCGAGAAGCCAAGAAAGGGATGCAAAAGAAGTGGGCGGCGAGCAAGAAACTCCCTAGGCGGAGCAGCAATGAAAGGAAAATGTTCTTTCTTTTCTTTTTTGTCATTCTAATGCTACGTAATTTGCTTTAATAAAAAGAAGGGGGTCGGACGAATAAGAGTTGTAACGCATACGGAGGGCTTATAGAAGAATAGGGGACAAAGGCAGGATTTACAACAAGGCAGAGTCTGACAGAAGAATGAGGATGCTCGTAGAGAGATCTAATGAAGGATTTAGGACGAACGCCAGCTTCTTTTCTAGCAATTAACACCAGTTGCACACGTTACTTTGCATGAAGTAATCCATACTGTGCTCTATTTGGTCTTAAAGTGTGTACGGATGTCAACATAACCCTTAGCACAACTTTTAGAGCAAGGGAAACAGTGAAGCGCGTGTGGAAATAGTTCGTTACTACATTGTATATATTATCGTTTATTTGATACATTCCAGTAATGAACGGAGTGAATAAATAACCACAATTCAACTTCCAAACCATTTAAACATTTACTTCCATTTACTGTCACGTGGCACTTGGTACTTTCTCGGTTGCGTTGTTTACTGCAGTGAAGCGATGCTCTTCCACTCGTTTAGGTGTGTATACTGGAGTGCTCAGTTCCTCAGTGTAGTTTACCGACGGGTCCAAAAGCTCTATAGGTGTTGGGTGTGCGTACGTCCATGGAGCCGAACCCTTTACATTCGGTCTCCATGGCACCACATCCATCTACACCGCAGAGCTCTACGCAATCTACCGAGCCATTTTACATGTTCGCCGTCGAAAGTTGGGTAATTCCCTCATTTTGAGTGATCCCTGAACGCCCTTCAGAGCCTTCGTGAGCTGTACACTCACCATCCCCTTGTACAGCGTATCCAGGACGCCCTCCACGTCTTACACGTCTCTGGCGTAAGCGTGGTGTGTGCATGGGTTCCTGGTCACGTTGACTTGCAGGGTAATGAAAGGGTGGATTCGGCGGCTAAGGTGGCCGCCACAGCACCTGACACTACCTTCCCCTTGGTCACAGCGGAAGACTTCAGGCTTGTTGTCCGTAGGGCGACGCTCTCCTGCTGGCGCGGTGAGTGGTCGGCTCTGTGTGGCAGCAGGCTAAGGACCGTGACGGAGCTTCTGAGTCGTCACTGGGTGACCTCCTGTTGATTATCCCGGCGGGAGGAGGTGATATTGGCTCGGCTGCGTTGGTCACTGCTATTTTAGTCACAGTTTTTTTATTAAGTTGGACCCCAGAACCTGTTTGCCCGCTGTGCGGTTCATTTCTGACGTTGGCCACGTACTTTTAGATTGTTTTCGGTTAGCACGTCTCCGCAGGTCTCTCCAGCTGCCGGCCAGCATCGCGTAGACCATGGCGGACGACGAGCAAGCGGTTACCTAGGTTTTAGATTTCATTTTAAATTTACATTTTAGAATATATGACCATTTAACTTGGAATGTTAATGTTTTTATGTTTTTAAGCTGTATTTTAGTCCTTGAGGTGCCGTTGTACGGGTTTTATTTAACTGACAGTTTTAGCGTTTTAGATCGATTTTAATCCCATTGGTTTTCAAGGGCGCTGATGACCTTGTAGTTGAGCGTTCTTAAACCCAATTATCCATCCTATCCTCAGTGTAGTGTACAGAAACTTAATAGTGGAAAACTGAATTGACGTCTTAAGCAACTGGTGTATGTGCGAACACCGTTCCGTATGTGAGAACGAAACTAAAACAGGATCTGGGATTGGGGGGGGGGGGGGGCAGAGTGAAAACTGAAAGGCATTTGTCATTTAGGGCAAATGGATAATTCTGTTAAAAGTGTAATTCGCTTTTAAGTGTTAAGTTTCTTTTTAAACACCATGTCTCCTGCTATAGATAAGGTACTTGCTTCAGTAAGGTTTTATTTATGTAATTATATTGTGTAATTTTCCCTTCGCGGTTTCTTTAATTAAGAAATCAAAATTCTTTAAATTCTGCTTTTCTAACCCTGCTTCGCTGCTGTGAAAGATATGATTGCATAAGCCAGACTTAAACAGCTGACGGCAGAGAACGTCAGCTCGTGTTTGCCGGCGGATTGATACAAATCGCAATGTTTATGTTCCGCCCTACTTTAAACCTGGAGGGGCTACAGAGTTAATGGTTGGCTGCACTGAATACTCTAGCGAATCATGTACTTTCTCTCCTAGTAGTGCCGAATGTGGTGTAACCATCTTATCAACTGCGAATGTTATTTTTTATAAAGACATGTGTCAGTGTTGAAATTAAGCACAATTTTATATGATTGATGTACAAATACATGTCTCTAGATACAATGCGAACTGTGCACCTGTCGACTCTTTATGGTTATCTTAATAATTCAACATTAAAAAACCTGGGGAAAAAATCAGCCATTGCATCCTCACAACACTGATATCAAGGTATGCTATGAAAATACAATGTGGTTTGAAAAGGAAAAGGTCAATGTACACTTTGTTTTTAGAGTTGTGGTGCGATATTTTATTATTAAACCGACCGACTATATTTTACGTGAGGCTGAAATATTGTGACTATACAAATGAAATTATCTTATTATATTTCTCGTTTCTCCTTTGTTTGTCATACGAGTATGTGCACATCTCCATCGAAGCTGGGATAGTGATTTTTCGATTAACAAACGTGAAGTGGGGAGAAAACAGCTACGGTCTAACACGAGGGGTAATTTTTTTCAACATTATCATATCGAACGATGAATTAAATGATGCTCAAATGAGCTCAGGGTTCATAGAGTTTAGAATCAGCCGACATCTTTCAGGATAAGAGAAAACCCCGGAAAAAGCTCCTATCCAGATAACTCAACCTTAACGAGATTCGTGCTGCGGTCGTCTTGAACATGTGGCAAACATGGTACCATCTACGTTACAGAGGCGGGCCTCTGGTGTAAAAGCAGTATGAAAATTTTGTTTGTATAGTTGCATTAGGAATATGACTAACTGATGGAAATAATAAGTTCTTCTACACTAGCCGTGTGTAGACTAAGGTTTGAATAATGTCACCCGAACGTTGGATCACCCTATAGAACCGGCTGGAAGCAGCAGCAGGAGACGGAGGCGTTCGGACACGCCCCCTCGTTAAAGCTGGGGTGGCTGGAAAAAAAAAAAAACATTACCGTGCCGTCTCTTTCCGCTGCCCTTGATTTCTCGAACTTACGGGATATTTCATCTAATCCAGAACATTCTCGATCCCCCAGCTGACCCTATATAAGCAACACGCCGGGCAGTAAGTGAGTCAGTCAGTTAGTCGGTTATTGGCGTAAGAATGCAGTGCTAGTGTACGACGAGAAGACTGTGTGAGAGCATCGGAGGATTGTACGTAATTACGAATGCAAGTGAAATTGTAACGGACGAACTGGTGAATCGTAATTGTGATCATTACGTAATTCTGTGTAATTGGCAAGTGTTAAACTGTAAATCGGTAGAAATAAAGAACATTTTTGAGTGGTGCAATTGGACTTTTCATTTCACGAACCCACAAAGTGACAATAAGTAGAGCCAGACTGAAAAATCCAATGCCATAGCCGGGATTTGAACCACGGATCTCCCACACTCCGTGTGGTTTCTCTTACCAACTGAGCTACTATGGCCAACATGCCGACATGACATTAAATTCTCCAACTGACTCTTATGTTTTCCCGGTAGACCACTAAGGGTTCACATATGCTATGAGACACACACCTTTTTTAGCGACTTACTATGCTGTAAGTACTTAAGCCCCAGGCTTTATAGTTAAACCACTGTTATTCAGGTAAATTGATGGAAATAATCATTTCTTCCACACTAGCCGTGTGTAGCTAAGGTTTGAATGAGTAGAGCCAGACTGAGGCAACAGAGCCAGATAGAGCCAATTTTTTAGTCTGGCTCTACTCATTCAAATATGACAAACAGTTATTTTCAGGTAGCGTTATAACCGTCAAATGACACTGCGTTAGGTGTTACATGTAACGATTAAGTTATTTTTCTGACGTTTATCACGTTTGCTCTCGTAAGGTGTCAACGAATATGTAAGAGGTGGGTTTTGTGCCTAATTTTCTTTTCTTTTTGTTAATGTTATTCTGATGAAGAAAAAGCCGAAAGGTAAGATGTTCATAAGTGAATAAAAGCAGCGCAATTAACTGGGTCTTTTCAAGTTTTAAATTTCCGTCCGGCCATTAACTTTATATTCATAAAGAAACGGTTTTGCTCCATTTAGCTGTGCTTGTGGCAATAACACTTTTTTTTTCTTATATAATCTTTAACTATCTCATCCACAAGTTAATTTATAAAGATCATTTGCTTGTTTCCTCTAATTTGTATTCTTTGTGCGCCACGGAGGGTTGGGAGGGGGGAGCTGAGATATACTCCGCAGAATAATTTTTCAAATCCGCTTACATCAGCCTTCTTCTTCCTCCCCTTTTCTCGGTACGTAATCTGAAAAGGAACCAAAGTTTTTCTTGCTTCATAAAAAAATTAAAGCGTGTGGCCAGAAGAGGGTAAGCTTATGTACGCTCCGTAATACATAATATTATATACATATATTGACTTTTGTAACACGCAGAGAATTTTTTCCCCCCATGGCTTAATTTACTCACGGCGGGTGCCTCGTGCAGTGCGGGTTGCCTACCTAGCGGGGCTCGCAGGCTGAATTTTCGATCAAGGAAGAACCAGATTGGAATGTTGATTAGGATGGTAGAGTGGGAACTGGGGGATGGGAAGAGGGCGAAATGAAGGGTGAATAAAGTAAGAAAAGGGACCCAGGAAGGGGATAAAAACGCTGAACACGGCGGCGGAGCGAGTGGGTGGAATCTTTCGGAGCAAGGGTGAAACTTCTTGAGAGCGACCCAACGTCGTCTTGAGTTTTTAATATATCCTCGAAGTGAGGGCAAAAGAAACGAAAGGGAGAATTATAAGAGTTTTTCCAAGATAATTTTACTTTTTCCCTGGCTGACGAATTGTTACAGCACGCATCTGTTCTTTTACAATTTGTCGTATTCCTGCCGTAATTAACGGCGTAATATGTTTTTGAATTAATGAGGACCAGAGCTAGACTAAGTTGTAAAAAAGGTTCGTTAAAACGCTTGATAGATTAATAAGATTAGAGTCTGTTTAGTTAACGCGTGTGCACGTCGGCTGCTGCCTTTGACGAACCCTGACCCTCCTCCCAGACCTTTCTGCAAAGTTGCCACCTTTCTCGATACGTCATGGGTATTGTACGAGGTTTCGTCTAAATAAATTACCTTATGTCCATGACTGCGACACTTCCTTAGTTTTGACATTATATGTGTATATCCAGGCTACAGTTCTACTGGATTCCATCATAACCCTTATCTTATTCAAAGTGCGGTATTTGAAACCCAGCTCCTTTAGGAGGCCGTGCAATGTGCAGTGCCCGTAAGGAAAACCACAAATTTCTTGCAAATGTGCAACCAATTCGTCTGAGGTGGTGGCTCTCCCTTTTGCATAGAATCTATAAATTTCTCGACGAATTATATCGCATGTGAAATTATCTACTTTAGAGAAACGTTTCCTTTTGTTTTCAGACTTGAGTGGCGTCTGTGGTATTCCATTCGTCACAGTTTTTGTTATTGTATTTCTGTGAATACCCAGAATTTATCATCAGGTTCATTGCACGACCCCTTATCAAGATTATTATTCAGCACATATTTATATGTGTTCAAAACAAGCGCTTGAATTTTCTTAGAAACAGTTCCCATTATAACTTTGTTTTTGAGGCTTTTCCAGTAATATAACTCGGCCCAGTTATTCACACTATTACCTTCACTTTGATTATGTTCACTTGACTGAAAGTTATCTACTACTTCATTTGCATTTACCACTGCATTTCCCTCCCGCGGTCTCCACATCGTGACACACAACGATTTTCTGCACGTAATGAAATAGATCAACTGGAAGTTGGAACTTTGGCAACTGAGACTCCACGTGGAGTAGACATGCGACTGTCATTTCAAGAAAATCAGTGTTGTTATTGGTCCTCAACGACAGTGTTCCATTTCTGAAGTGTGGAGAGAGATTTATGACGGTCATTAGTGGGCGGGAGGCTGGGGTTCCTTTGACTCCGAACTGCACTTGCGTTAACTAAACAAACTTAACGTAAATTGGAGCGCACTATAGAAGAAGTATTTAAGGGGAGTTTATACAATGACAATAAAATTGTCCAAAGAATTACATTTTTGTGTTTTATTTAGTTTTTTTTTCTTTGGTTGGATATATCATTACAGTATTTATATTTTAAATAAATATTTCTGCTGTGAATTCTGAAATACTTTGCAGAAGAAATCATAACTCCACTAATGTTTGAGGGAAGTACTCCGTAAGACTACAGCCACAGAGATTTACTTTAGTAGAGGTAGGATGATGTCAGAGAGGTAAAGCCTCGTCCAGGGATTCGAGCAGCCGTGTGGTGCACGAGCACGCAAGCTGCACCTCCCTTCACTTAGTAGATTATTTCATGTTGCGTCAGCTAAATTAACCTTTCAGAGTAAATGTTAGCTGTAATACGTTAATAGAACATTGACCGACTCTCCATCCCATTAGCTTGACAAACAGGTGGCTACTGTATACAAATGAAGGGTTTCTCGTTTCATTCACGCATACACACTTGCCATGGAACATTACGCAAGCTAACAAAATGCAGCTAGAACCAAGTGAAGAGTGAGCGTTCTTCTTTTATTTGCTTCTCTGGCTAATTAGTGACCTTCACCAGTCAACAAGGTCGTTTAGGAAGCACATGCGAGTAATAGTCACGTCCCACATAATACAACATTTGAACAACCTACCGACCTGGTGAAACCACAAAAAAACATGCCTTTGAGTGACACAAAAAGAAACTAATAAACTTACTATACAATAAAAGTAAAGCATATTTTCAACCTATGCCCGATTGCACCAATAGATGTTAAAATCGACGTTTACAAATGTAACGTAACAATTGTCATAGCGCTAACACTAATGTTAAATTTCTTACATTTCACCAACCTGTTTTCTGAAAATGTTAACAAATACGTGCTACGCCAAGAAACTTGTAAATCTCACAGCTGTATAAGACTATGGATGAGTCGTATTATTTTCTGGACGTACTGCGATGCGATTTTGTTTGCAATTTCGTCTGCACACAGCTGAAAAATGGCGGATGAACAAAGTCATAAATAAAGCCGTGAGACAAATTTCTCATCGATGGAGAAAGAATTGTTAATTGAATTGGTGACAAAATGTAAGGATATCGTGGAAAATAAAGAGGACGGATGCAGTGAATGTAAAAGGGAAAGATATCACGGGGAAAATATTGGAAATGATTTTAATTCAAATGCATGTCATTACTACAAGCACCAAACAACTTGTCAGTATTACGTACATTTAAAACGAGGTGTGAAGCACAAGTGCCTTAAACGTTTCAAGACGGGAGTTGGACAATGTATTATCCACGTAATTCAGTGAATTATAAAATTGCAAAGTTATTAATACTTGAAGCTAAGCCGAGATCGTCATATTCCTTTCGATGCATGATCTAACTCAGTATTACGTAAATTTAAAACGAGGTGCGAAGGACAAGTGACTTGAACGTTTCAAGACGGGTGGTGGACAATCTATTATCCACATAATTCAGTGAATTATAAAATTGCGAAGTTATTAATACTTGAAGCCAAGGCGAGATCGTCATATTCATTTCGATGCATGTTCCACCTCAGTATTACGTAAATTTAAAACGAGGTGCGAAGAAGGACAAGTGACTTAAACGTTTCAAGGCGGGAGGTGGGCAGTGTATTATCCACATAATTCAGTGAATTATAAAATCACAAAGTTATTAATACTTGAACCAAAGGCGAGGTCGGCATATTCCTTTCGATGCATGTTCTAACTGAGCATTACGTAAATTTAAAACTAGGAGCGAAGAAGGAAAAGTGACGAGTGACTTGAACGTTTCAAGACGGGAGGGGGACAGTGTATTATCCACATAATTCAGTGAATTATAAAATAGCAAATATTTGAAGCAAAGGCGAGATGGGCATATTCCTTTCCATGCATATTCTAACCTCTCTTATACTTCCGCAGTAACTCTCATAGCAACTTGTTTCGACAGTCTATACCTCTGTAGAATATTTTCTTCTGATAGCTCCTCAAAATCATTTCTCCTCATAGGCCATATTCTATTACGAATGCCATTTAGACGGTCTTAGATATAACAAATCGACACCAACAACTGAGTTCATGCTCGCCATCTTGGTTATTTACAATTGTTAAGGAGTTAACAAAGATATTTGGCTTGTTAGTTTAACAAGAGATTTAACACGAGTGTTACGCTAACACTTGTTGGTGCAATGCAATTTTTGTTTTAACCATCGCCAAACTCGTGTTAAGTCTTAACATCTGTTGGTGCAATCGGGCATTAGAGTTTTTTTTATTATCATAGCCAGGTTAACGTGGCTTCGCGTGATTTAACAGGTGTTGCATGCATGAAAGTTTAGTAATATATTATAGTCCATTAATTGAAAGTGGTTGGCGTGCAGATTGTGTTTTACTGAACATTTCCGGAAGACTGTGTTTTCACTCTGTAAGGAATTCAGTTTCTCAGAATAACCCAATTAAAGTGTGAGGAAAGAAAATACCGTAGCGAAAACGCCATTTAGAATGAAGTTAAGAGTACGTTACCTTCTAATATGACTTTGAGGCCGAGCTTGGAGGACTGTAAAATAGTTGCATGGCTGCAGAGGTCATAGAATATTACCTCTACCTGCAAGGTACACACAGCAAAATTACGAGGGCTGTTCAATAAAGAATGATCATATTTGTTTTACGGTCGTAATTTTTCGCACTAAAATTCAATATTATTATATTCTGTTAGCTTAATGTGAAACAAAACAAGCCGTAGTAGTTTCATTGTTGCAACTGCTGGTTCCCGCCTGTGAGAACCAGGCAAGTTCAGACATGTTCAGTAGCGCCTACCGCTGCAATGGAGGTAGCATGCAGTTAAAGTTGACGTTAGAGGAAGATCCGGAGCTTCTTTCAAATGTAATCACTGCTGATTAAACTTGGCTACATCATTTTGACTCTGAGAGCAAACAGCAAAGCTCAGTGTGGAATCTCCTTCATCACCAACCCCCAAAAAAGCAAAAGTGGTTGCTTCTGCTGGGAAAGTTATGGTCAACTCATTCTTTGATATTCATTGAATGGTTTATCAGCATGTTGTACCTGCACACACATAAGTAACTGGATAATACTACAGGGATGTCCTGAAAACATTGTAAGTTCATCTCCGGCACAAAAGACCACATTTCCGTGAAGCGGGCTGGTTGCTGCACCACGATAATGCGCGGCTGCATATTGACAATGTTGTTGCTGTATATCTTGCAAAAATCAACGTGAAGTATATCCCTCAACCTCCCTATAGTCCGGATTTAGCCCCATGTGACTTTTTTATATTCTCTAACTTGAAGAAACGCCTTCGTAGGAGGCATTATCCATCATCAGAAACAGTGGTGAATGCTGCGGAGGCGATTTTGAAGGATCTGTCAAAAATGGTTTCCAGCATGTCTTTGAAGACTGTCAAAAACGCTGGGACAAATAAGTCGCATTCAGGGGAAACTATTTTGAGAAGGGCCATCAAAATTATGAGGATGAGTAGAAGTACATTGTCAAAAAATAATTTGATGATTCTTTATTGAACAGCCCTCCTATCTTAAGGATAAACAGTTTTTTATTTATGCTGCGTAATTGTTACTTCACAATTTTAATGACGCCATTAATAAGATGGAAAAGATTTCAGAACTGTAATCAGTTTGTTGCGTGAGTATGGGATGAATAGGGCGGACGGTACAGGGGTCCCTAACCTTTCCAGACCTAGCGTGCTCTTGACAGGCTTCCCCTCAAGCTTCCTTCTGTCCTTGAACAGGTAGCAGGGAAACTTTTCCACTGAGCCTGGAAGTAGGTTATGTGCGCGTGTTTAATGTTAAAAGCGATAAAATTCATTGTTAAGCACTACCGTTTACTGATAAATGACACAAAGAATTCCAAGTAGGCTAAATAAATTAAACCACTGAAAGTGGTTTAGATATTTATTGGCTGCTTGGGAGTGTGCTTTTGAGCTTGGTGAATGTTTAGAAACATCACCTAAGAATTCTCGATAGAGAATACTAGAATGTCTATAAGCTACAGTTTACCACAGCAAAGAAGGTCTCCGGCGCGCGAGACGCAGGGTTGTTGCAGAAGGTTTCTACATCCTCCCTGGACAGATTTATGACACTCATATCAGTACAGTTACAGACAATACAAAAACATTCTGATGGCTTCTACCTAAGTGAATAAATATTTCTTGTTTTAGTGTACAGAATGAATTGGGCGCATGTTTTTTAACGGTCCTTGTGTAGCATGCGTTCCTGTTACACACATTCGCTGAGCTTGTCCCATTGAGTAAGGGTGGCCCTGGATTGCACATTCCTTTCAGGGACTTACTTTGCGTTGGTGGACAGTAGATTACTCGAAAGGTGCTCTGAAGTAAATGTCTCCATACAAAAGTGGCATCAGGCAAGCCAACATATTGGAATATTACATCGCATTCTGAGATATTCATAGAGGGCTTGGTTTGGTTTTTGTTCTGGGTTAGATTTAGCCAAGGGTGCTCAACTTTGCAGCAGGTGCCTGCTTCCCACCACCAGTGACGTCTTTCATTTCCTGCACGTCCGAATGACACCGCGGTGCCGTCACTGGAAGTCAGTAACCACGGGTCATTCTAGCATAGCTAGTAGAAGCAGGTGTTTTCAGCTTCTTTCTTGCTTTCAGTTGAGCATCGCTGGTTTAGACAAACATTCTCTTTGTTGTGCAGTTCTCACTGTACAGTTAAAAAGAACCAACCACAGAACAATTGGAAAGGAGCAGTACTTCAACTATGAACTATTCTGGCTAGGTGATTTTGTTTTTTAATTATGGATATGTGTGACTGAAATATCATGAACATTTAAAACAAAAAACATTTAAAAAAAATTTAAAATTTAAAAAAAAAAATTACAATTTCCTCTTTTTAGTCTGTAAAATAATGTAAGTCATCCTGAGTCCAAAGAATGCTTAGATAACATCCACAAGCTATTTTTAAATGCTCTAATCTATTTTGAAAGTTATGTGAATGTTAGTGTTAGATATGAATTCTAATTCTTTATGCTTGTTTTCTCGATATTGAAAATTTCAGCATTTTTCATCATTTAAGATACTCGTTGTGTCGCAATTTTAGTGTTAGAATAATTAAACTTGCTACACACGTTTATAGAGACATAATCAATAGAAATTGCCCTGGGTTTTATTGTGAGATGCACTTAAGCACACTTTCTTTACTTTGAAGCACAAAAAATTCAAATTTTGGGCAAGAAAAGCCATATTCATAGATTTAAAAATTTCTGAAGTCTAAAGTTATTGAGACGAAGAGAAACCCAGGGTAAATTAAAAAAATGGATTTATTGGGAACCTTTTGTTAAAATATTAGACCAAAATTTAAGTTATTTTGTCGCAAGGGACTTTTTAGGTGACGTAACCATATTTTGACCATATTTTCCGAATTATCAAAGTGAAATTGACAGAATTTGGGCTGTACCATATTTGTACTAAGTTACATCTGTGATATAAATCTTAAAAATCTGTCAAATGTTCAGTTATGGGTATCCTTAAGTCATTGTACATGTATCAGCAAGTAATATGTTAGCTGTGTTCCTTAGAAATAGTTGTTTGAATTTCCCTACTGAACATTTAAATAATGCAGATTAGATAGATGGCACAGTTTGGGCATTTGTTTACTCAAACAAGGCCTTCGGTCAAGTTAAGTTTTTTTTTTATGTTGTAAATAGTTAAAAGTTTTATTTTATTAGGTATTGTATTTGCGACAGAAAAATTTCTATGTTACTTTTAACACGAAGCACTGGGATCGTTAGGTTAGCTGGACTCTCCAATAAAATGATATGATTTGTAAACCAAGTGTTTAATGCACATAATAAATTCACGTAGTTAAAAATCATCAATATTTGTAAATACCGCTGAGTACTGTTTCGGAGCTACTTAGTTGCATAATATTTAATAATTTGTTTATACTCAGTTTGCAGTCGTTCAATAATAAATCCAAAATTATTCTCTTAATTATGGACTCTTACTGTCGATGGTTAACTTAAATACCAAAATTGGCTTTTAATAAACTTTTCATTTTTGAGTTCACACATAGACATGTCCCCAGTGCTCTAAATGACAATCAGTTAAGTTGTGAACTGTGAAACTGTCGTTAAGCAATTGAGTAATATTTATTAGGCAAAATATCAGTTTATAATTGGTTAAAGTTATTTTAAAAGTGTGTTGGTGAAGAGTTATTGAGTATTACAGAGGAAAATTTTAGAGTGTCTTAAGGTAAATGAATGGTTTATTGATGGGTAGTGATGATCTGTTGTACTTTTTAAGGAGCACAATATAAATCCTGCTCCTGAAACACATCTTCTTGCTATTAATTTAGATATTAAATATTGTGTATTAATGCAGAATTATATGTTAATTCCAGCTGATATCTTTAACTTACTTAAATTTTGCGTGACATCGCAAAAGAAATAGTTTTTCTCAGTATTATAGTACGCCCGAAATGTCTATTTCGGAAGTTGGCATGTTTTTGAAGGTGGGTGGCTGTATCTTTTGGGTAAATGGAATTAGAAAGGAAATACAGGCAGCAAGTTATGGAGACAAACTTTGGGAATGATTGCTGGTGTGATAAGGAACAAAAGGTATTCTGAACATATGTCCCGAAATGTGTTATAAACTTCAGTAAGAAGTGATAGAAATATAGCGTCGAGGATTCCAGGGTCAGTTTGAAAGCTTTATGTGTCTCAAAAGTATAAGTGGAGGGCAAATAGGTCAGCAAGTAAGTAGGCCATGCTATTGGTCCTCGTAGCCCCAGCCATTGTCGAGACTATCCGTGTGAAAGCTGGAGTACACAGTGCTGGAGCTCCATCGTGTGTGAACAGATAACAAAGTAACTGCCAGCTTTCTTACAAATGGTACACGTTTTCTTGTTTGTGGACGTACGTTCACGAGCCTTTTCTATCAATGTCATGCCAGCATTCACCCCCTGACTGTTGTCTCCGTAATCTATTAACATCTTTGTATGCATAAATGTTCCAGCATGTTAGTTTCTAATAGTAGACTAGTAGGTTAAGGGCTAAAATAATGTAATTGGCTAAGTGTTTTGTCTCTTCGTTAGCAATTACTTGACATGACAATACCGCTGCTCTTTTCTCTGTTTACAGCAACAGCGACCTGACCTACCTCGATTATTGGTTAGTACACATACCGTAGATATCTAATCTTTCTCACGGCATGCTGGAAACTTGGTGTGTCTATTGCATGTTGTATATTTTTGGCGTCTACTGTATTACTTTGTTACATCTCTCACGTTGGTGCTGGTACTAACATTGGTGATGGTGCTACTACTCTTACTTCAAGCAATCCCAAACATATTTAGTCGTAAATATTAATAATTTGCGAATTATATTACCTTACATGAAAAGAGAGATCTCTTCACTTAATTCCACCGGCTTTAGAAGCGAACCTGATGTAAACAAACCAAATTATAAATACTGTCCTGGAAATCCCATTTTCCTTAACACTGCTACTCCCTTTGAAAATAAATGAACATCACTAAATGCATTTAGCAATAGAACATTGTGCATACCCTAATCTTTACTCATTAAATTTTTATTAATGACTTATATGTTTTTAAAAATCCATTGTGAACTAAAATTAATATTCTAACAGTGTAAAATCTTAAATAATATGCCACAAAATTGATCTCCATAGTCCAAATGAAATTGCGTTGTCATCTGCGGCAATATACACGACTAGCCACGTGCTTTTGTTTACATGAGGTTCCGTTCTAAGGATAGCGGAAGTACATGAGACGGTACGCCTATCTTGCTAATGTTAAAAAGTACAACTTAATGACTTATTTTCTCTGAAACTACATCCACGCATATTAAATTTTAAATTCAGATTAAGACACTGTTAAACTATCCCAATCGCATTTAATACGAATTATATGACCCTTTGTGTAGTTGTGTGTGGTATTTCTGTAATTTTCTTATTCAAACTTCTCAACTTCAAACTAACAAAGCTTTCGCAGACTAAACTAGAAAAAGTCTAATGTGCTGTTCTCAAACAACTTTCTCTACTCAGTCTTGTGTAAAACTGTTCCTACAGGCGCTTATTCTTCTATCTACTTCACGAAATAAGTCTTCGTAAAAATTATTTTGATTGTGTACTACCTTGTAGATGCAACAGATTTAGGAGATAACAGTAAGCGATAGTGAAAACTTTTAAGAGCTAATCGCTATGTGAAGGCTTTGAAAATGTCATTCTCTAATGATAGCCAAGAAAGAAATAAGGATTTCCCAGTTGGGGAGAGTACTAAAAAATATTTCAAAATTCAATTGGAAGTGGTTTTAACACCCCTCAAAAAGTTGAAACTCTATTCTTTGTACATTTTTTGTGCTTTAAGATTTTGTGTATTCCTTGAAGTTCAAAAGTAATTCAGAATAAAGGTAACCAGAAAATTCAAAATATAAATTTATTTTCTCCTGAATATATCTTGAACGTACGTTATATTAAATACATTTATTAGAACCCTTAAGGAAATAAAAAGTTTTGAAAAATGTTTTATCACCTTCTTGAACGGCACTAAACTTAATGTTAAATTTTGTATTTTACCACAGTTCAATTTTGAGTTATGCTGTCCTGTACAGACATTCACAGATTACTAAAAATACTTATGTTTGATTGTTCAGAAAATTTCAAAGCGTATTTTCAATAAAACCTCGATGTATAAATTACAATTTTCTCCCTACTATATAATTAATAGATGAGTTTCCGCAGTCCAGTTGATTAGAAGCACTGCTCTGAAGATAATCTGACAGCGAGGGGTGAAACGTTAGTCAATTCTTAACAAGTGCACCAGAATCAAGATAGCCCAGTACGTATATTTGAATGGTTTTACCCCTTTTGTCAACTTGGCGAAACAATTGGCGTTTTATTAATCTTCTCAAGCAATTTATTTTGTTAAAATGAACATTTTTTAGTTTTATTTTGCTGATCTTCAAAGTTTCTTCCCAGATTCTGGTTGCTTGAGTAAAAGACAAGTTTCTTTCTAAGTATAAAACTCACTGTGTTCCAAATCAATTTTTATAATCAAAAGTAATGCTGACAAAATACCATCTTACGTTTGGGAGACACAAACTAGGTTGGTTCACATCGCCATCACACAAAGAGAAAGGTGCGTGCCTCGGCACCGCGTCTGCTTCATGTTCAAGTGGTCCCGAGTTCGAATCTCGGTCAGGGTGAGTTACCTGGATAAGGTTTTTTCCAGGGTTTTCCCTTATCCTGAAGGACGAATGTCGGGTAGCTCTAAGCTCTAAGGACCCTGGGCTCATTAGAGCATCATTTCACCCATTCCATTCATCGTCCTGTATGACTTAACGTTGGAGGACGTAAAATTGGGGGAAAACAACACCAAGAGAAAGTAGTTTAAAACAAGTGCTCTTGAAACTGCGCAAAATAAACGCAGAGCTTTAATTTTATTAACAATATTCGAATTTTTTTTTCATGTCATTTTTATGGTTTAGAAAATTGAAAGCTTTTCTTCGAGTTTTAATAATTTTGATTTTAAAAGTTTCACACTACTTAGTAGAAAGGCATAAAATAAAGCGATTACCTACAAAATATCTCACTACAATTTAAAAGGATGAAATAGTTAATTCGGTATTCCAGTTTTGATTAAAGATCTATCAAAATAAATCTTTTTGGGGGTTGGTAAGTGGTAAGAGAAGATTTGATATGATTACTACGTTCCAGCATGTCAGCTGTATTACTTTGCAGTGACATTTGGTTTAGAATTCATCGCGAATAAATCTTCAAAACTTTTTCTTAAAAGACAATGTAGACACCAAATTTGGTGATGTGACCAGAATGCTTAATTTACAACGAAATTCTTAGGGATCGCTCCTTAATTATACGGATTTCGAATGAGATTAAGTTGCCTGATCGGTATATTCTCAACTGTTTGTGTCGTCCTCCCTAGTCTGTGGAGAAATTAAAAATAATTTATAATAAAAATAATTACTGTGGGTACATGCTAGCCTGTGCAAATTTGCAAATTTGTCTCTTCGCGTGTCCTTCAGGAAGGGATATTTTCTGTTGTAAAGCAAGGCCTACTGGAAAGTACTCCAGGTGCACTAAATAATTAAAAAAAACCTGATACTGCAAACAGTACTAAAATAAGCGCTCCGGTATTTCAAGTGCATTTCATTAAATCGGTAGTTTTTATGAAGTTTCTTCTCGCAAGGCTTGCAAGCAGCTATTCAGCTATATCGCCCTTTGATGGCATTATAGCGTCATTAAAATACTGGATAACTCGTTTATAAGTTCTCCACCGCGCCAGAGAATCGAGAGGTGCACTAAAATCATTACCTCTCAGATGCCATAACTATATTATTTAATTAAAAATAAGCTCCACTATTTGACAACTGCTTAGATTATAGTGACCAGTTCCGCGAGCTCATTCAATACTGTATTTACGCATTCGTAACCTTGAATACCTCTTCGTAGGTTTCCGGAAGGAATCGCGACTCTTCGATAGTTAGGAAGCACTGACAGATTTTGTCACGTGAAGTCTCTGTAGCGTGAGGAGAAAACTTTATTTTTGTTTTGTTTTATGAGGCGGTTTGAATGGGAAGAAATAGGAAATTCTTGTGAAGTTTTAAGTTATTAGAAAAGATGTGCGAGATGCATATTTTCTGCATTTTAGGCCAGCAGCTCACGCGGTGTAAGCCAGCTGTAGGCAAAATTGGAACGTCTGGGTGGAGAGGGAAAGCAGGAATATGTCTGCTTGTAGTGTGACCAGTCTTGCAATGCAAGAAGCGCTTACGTTTGATTGCATGTATAATAGAAAAGGTAATGAAAAGTAACCTTACTTATTTGAGTAATTATTTTAATGAAAATTATTATTTCAAGCTTCCATCGTTTTGAAAGTCACGCCTCGCTACTGCCTGTATTGCACAGAACTGTGTTGGAACGTTAACTGCAAAGGTTCTTACTCCAATTAATCTCGCACCCTGGCCTCCTTCAACCAGGGGGTTACCGAGCTGTCGCAGAAAGGCGCCCGACGCATCCGTGGGGCTTTCCATAGGGCAAGACCTAGACTCTAAGAAGCCCCCACCCAATCTGGTTCTGTTGACTCAAGATGGGATGGAAGTGGATACGCCACTTACGCGCGCCAACTTCAAAATTTGGAGAGCGATGAATTTTTTCGGACGTAAAAATCCTTAGCTTAGCTTCCTTCGGAAAGCAAGTAAACGTGGTGGCCCTTTTCGTAAATTACTGACAAGGAGGCCTCTGAGCAAAATTAAGTGATCCTTCGCACCATACAAGAATGGGGTCCAAGAACCATTGCAGCTAAGGAGCGTCCATAAGTTATAACTCGATTTCAATTCACAACTCATTGCACATACGGCACCGCAGGCGGTGACACTGATGATACATGAGATGAAGATGGAGCACCGGTGGAATGAGATGGAGGTACCGAAGAAAACCCGCCTCAGCGCCGTGTTGTCCAGCACCAGTCTCACTTTGCGGTCGCCTGGGATCGAACCCGAGCCGCCTTGGTGAGAGCCAAGTGGTCTAACCACTGAGCCACGGCGCGGCCCCCTACATCTAAGGTGTAGTTATCTAAGGGTATCTCATGTTAACAAGAAAGATGGAAAAAAAAATATCTAACTAAATAAAGTCATCTTGAGATACAGGTGGCGTGGAACTATTTGGTGATTTCTTGATTCCTTTTCTTGCGCGAATTATATGTCGTAATATATTTTTTAAATTTTTGTCGCCTTGTTAACATGGTGGATCATATCAGTGAGATTGGGCTTCTCGTAGCTGCAAGATTCCAGGCATTTTGTGTTCTAAAAATAAAGGAAACACCCTGAGAAGGTCTATCTATTCACACAGTCGTTACTGAGTATTTGGTCGTAAATACAATTTATCGTATGATTTGATTAACCGGTTTTTATTCTAATTCTCATGCAAAAGAGAAAGAAGAAAGATAACATATTTTGGGAATAACTACAGAGAGCTAAAATGTTAGAGTAATTTTCATTCGAGGCTTTAAATGGAAAGTGCGCGTTGGTTATTCTGCGAAAGATCTTAAAGTCAGCATAGGGATAAAGAAGGGAATAGCTGAAGGCGTTTTACACAGGCATCTGTTTCCCTCGCCCCTTGAAATACTAAAATTGTATATACCTTTTTTTTAATCCATATACTGTTTGCATCATCCCTCTCTGTGAAGGCGTCAACTTGCAGAAAGGAAGTTTTTACCAGGGCTTTCCTCATCACCAACTTTTGTGCATGTTAGAGCATTGGGAGGTGGATAATGTTTGTATCTACTGTTTGATGTCCAGTGACTGCCGTGTGTTTTTATCTGAGAATTGCAGCGTGTTGGAATCAGTGTGGTAGATGGTTTCACATGAACATTTTTGCTTTTGGTATGTTTTGTGGGGTCTTCGACCCGTGTCTGCTCTTTTTTTTTTACCCTCATTTTTTGTGTGTATGTTCGCTGCAGAGATGCCCGTATGTGTGTGTATTTGTGCGTTTCTAGTGGGCATACATTCATGTTTCCATTAAACCTTAATTTATCGCAACGGTTTCTAGCGAACTTTAAAAAAAAAAAAAAAAGCTCTGCTCCAGTAAACTTTGTTAATGCCAGTTTTGATACTAGAAATTTTCCCAACTGTGTGTATTCTAAGCAAAGTGTGCTTTATGTGTTATTGTTTACAAGTCGATATTGCTTGAATCGATGACTTTGGTCGCAGTATTGGAATGTAGTACAGAATGATAAATGTGTACAAGTGTAGTGTTTAGTGTTGTCTTATTGCTATTTGATATTACATAAACATTGAATGTGCAGTGTATCAACATAGAAGGAAAGAAATGAGTTGTAGGGAAGCACAGGTCGGCAGAGGGCGGGTACCGAGCAAGCCACAGGCGTGCAAAAGTCCCATAGGTAATCACCGACATGGGGGTCTGAAAGAAGAAATAGTGTTCTCTCACAGTACATGTTGAAAAAAAAAAAACATTAGTTCTTTCTGTACTTATGGTTACCAGGAAGCATTTGCACTTATGGGTATCTATTCATTGGTAAAATTTCTAAATATTTTAATTTTTATCTAAGTTATAACATTTTTGACATACTGCTCCGCGGTACTATTATACTCAGGTTTTTAATTTTGTGCATATGTCTTTAATATATTTTTTTTTTATAAAAGATCTAAAATAATGTGCAAAATAAGAGTCAGAGTCCAGTAAAAGGCATTGGAAATGAATACCCAAAAAGCATTATCCATGTCCTCTTGATCATTTAGGTTATTTCCATTAATTGTACCTAATAGTGGTCTGAACTATAAAGCCCGGGCCTTAAACTACTTACAGCATAGTAAGTCGCCATTAAGGTAGTTGTCTCATGTGTTTCTGAGAACTCCTAGTGGTTTACCGGGAAAAACACGAGTCATTTGTACAATTTAATGTCATGTCGGCACGTTGGCCATAGTAGCTCAATGGTTTATAGCGGCTGGACGAAGACCAGAAGAACCGTGGTTCAGATCCCGGCTATGGCATTGCATTTTTCAGTCTGGCTCTACCCTTTTCTAGTGCATCCTACACACGGCCAGTGTGAAAGAACGATTAATTTCCATTAATTGTACGTAATAGTGGTCCTAACTATAAAGCCCGGACCTTAAAGTACTTACAGCATAGTAAGTCGCCATTAAGGTAGTTGTCTCATGTGTTTATGAGAACTCCTAAGTGGTTTACAGGGAAAAACACGAGTCAGTTGGAGAATTTAATGTCATGTCGGCACGTTGGCCATAGTAGCTCAAGGGTTTAGAGCGGCTGGACGGAGACCAGAAGATCCGTGGTTCATATCCCGACTATGACATGGAATTTTTCAGTCTGGCTCTTCCCTTTCATTTAGGTTATTGTCACGTATTGAAGTCTTAAAGAGCTCTGAGAACTAAGGGTTCAAAATATTTTTTTTTTAAAGAAAAGAACTAGTTTATTATTATTTTGAGAAAGAAAATTTGACAGAAATTCTATACGTTTACCCCAAAGCTTGCAATCGCATTTGCTGTCTTGGAACCTCCAAGACTAAGGGGTGAAGTGAAGGATACAGAGGATAACAAACACAGGCGGGGTCCCTAACGCCTCCAAGTGTTCTATTTTTATGCTGTAGGACGCACCCACTCCCTCAGAGAGGTTTGTTTGAAGCAGAAAAGTTTCATAAGCTCCATAGCTAAGTGTCTAAAACCTGTACCACAGCGAAATCGTGCTGCATTTGTAGAAGCTGTGGAAAATACATTTGAAAGCAACATGGGCATTCTCGGAAAAAAAATGGCAAGTGTTTTGGAATGACAATCCCTTAGGAGAACGTCTTGTGCGGATTTTGAAACCTTGCTTAAGAATTTTGTAATAAAAGGTACGAAATTTTAGTTGCCAGATTCAAGAGTAGCCTTCAAAATCGAGTTTCGAATCGCTGCGGTAGGGCTGCAGGGCACTAATTGGATTGAACGCAATTGAGTGCTTGCTTGAGCGAAAGAGGGGAGTGAATCGTGCGAAAGTAGCGTTCCACCGCATTCTTCAGCAGATTCTGACAGCGAAATTTTTATTGTGATCTTATTCCACAAGCAGTTTACTTTGTGCGCATGTCCAATAACCCAGAAATCTGGATGGCCCCAATCGTATTTTTTTTTTATCTCTGAAACAAGGGACCAAACAAATGTCCTGAAGCAATTGGGAAGGTATATTTTGGTGTTGTTAATTTTGGTTTAGTTTGTGTTATAGTTAAACATATTTAGCAGTATAACCAAAAATCAAACGCATTTTGTTTTTGTTTCTTGTGTGTGTTGCTTATTATTTGTGTTGAGGTTTAAGTGACTGAGTTTGTGGGCTTGTACATTGCATGAGTGTTGGCTTTTACGTGTATTTAATTAACGTCATGGTAATGAAGTTATACAGCTGTGTGTTGTTCTATAATCTGTTTAAAAATGCATTCATAGTTACTGTGATGGCACATCCAGAGCGAGTGCTGAGTCTTCAACCAGCAGGCTTCACACGACTTGCATTGTCAGGTTGAATAAGAGTTAACAGAACTAAGTTACACAATTCGGTACATTTTCTTTATGCATTCTTCATACATCATTTTAAAGATAAGGAGATAAAAGGTACTGACTGAATCATTGCCTGTTAAGAATGTACTGATATGATAGAACCGACAATAGCATCTGTTATTACAGAAGGTCTTATCTAGCTGAAGACCGGTATCAGGAGAACCCAAATTCGGTTCCCATTTGGCCTTGGGCTTCGCGTAAACAAATTTGATTCGTTTCCCCATGTAGATTTTCTTGCTCTCGTTTTTCTTTCATTCCGCGTCATCTTTCAGAAGTACTTCTAGGTTTTGTGGTGGCGGAGCCGGAAAGGTGGCGCGGATGATTGGTGTAGACACTAGTGGCTGCCTATTTCGTCAGGTCGTGCATTGCTGAATTCGAACTTCGAGCCAAGATAAGCCACAAAGACGCACGAAGTCCCAGCTAACACTTGGCTCGAATATATAAATTAGCAGCTTAGTTTAAGAAATGTAAAGTCACTAAAAACCAGTGGCTAGTAGGTTAGTTAAATAGTTAGACATAGGTGGTTAGTGTAGGTTAAATACAGTGTATCTTAGGTTAAGTTTATCTGCGATGTACTACGAAAGAACTGAGCAAATAAAGTCTAAAGTAATGAGGAAATAAATAAAATCAGCGGGACTGTGCCCCGGTATAGACTCAAGATGCCAGGGTGATAGTTATGCAGATTTTTTTTCGAGGCAAGTGTTAGCAGGGACTTCGCGCGTCTTTGTGGCTTATCTACCTGCCCCCTGTAGCCTCCTGTGGCTCCTGGTAGGGGTGGCAGTTGCAATATATCTCATGTTAGTAGTGCGCGAAGTTTGCATCCTGTATCTTACCTGACGACGTAAGAGTCAGGCTGGCTTTTTAACAGCCAACAGTTTAATCACTGTTCAAGAGGTCCCAAGTTCGAATCTAGGTTAGGGTGAGTTACCTGGATAAGGCTTTTCCGGGGTTTTCCCGTATCCTGAAAGACGAATGTCGGGTAACTCTAAGCTCCATGGACCCTGGACCCATTTGAGCATCATTTCATCCATTCCATTCATCATCCGATATGACTTAAAGAGTTACAAGACTAAAAAAAATCACTAAATGAGGCGAACAAGATAAATTTTTGAAGTGTCTATCTCTAACATTAAAAATAATAGTTTTTCTTTTATTCAGTGCTCACAGGAACTCTGCAAAACCTCGTCAATCATTTTGAACGCTTCTTCATGTATTTGCACATTTATGGCTCCAGCTAAACGTCAGCGGATTGAAATATTGGGTTTTATAACGCTGTTTTGATACACAGAACGCTCGACACACCAAAACTATATCTCCAATAAACGCTGGCTCCTATCAATAAAGATAGGCAATTGATTTGTAATACATAGCACCTTTCCTAGAGGCCAAAATTGTAACTGCTACGAATTGACTGTAGCTAATTTTGTAAACAGGAAAACAGCTGAAATTAAAATCAGACGATCACATTGAATCCCTTTTTGTTACTCTTATTTTAACGTTTATTTTCGCAACCTGCATGAGGGATTTCTTCTGTGTTTACTTGCTTTTAAAAATGCTTTCTTGTTTGTTTCTTATTTCCTTTCGTCCTAATTTTGATGTAACGTCTTTTTCTATTTTGGCTAATTTATGTTTTAAAGTGTTATTTAATGCTAAATTTTATTATTATTATTATTATTATTATTATTATTATTATTATTATTATTATTATTATTATTATTATTATTATTATTATTATTATTATTATTATTATTATTATTATTATTATTATTATTATTATTGTTATTATTATTATTATTGTTATTATTATTATTATTATTATTATTATTATTATTATTATTATTATTATTATTATTATTATTATTATTATTATTATTGTTGACTTCAAAATGTTTCTAATATTTCATTTCTGTGGAAACAAATTTTATATTAGATTTTTAAATGCTAGATTGAATTTAGTAGTCCTTTAATGACGTATTTGTCAAAATTATGGATATTTCACCCCCAAAAGCGAAAAAGTAATATTATTCTTACTTCCAGGGCCTCAGAAAGATGTATTTAGTACGAATTTTCTGCCAATCCAAAGTGATAATTACACTGGGCAACAAAAAAGTAATTTTTGAATGTTTCGATCACTTCATGAGGCAATTTCTACTAATTTTGGGTTGAAAAACAAAATATGACAATGAAAAAGTTTTATTAGCTCTAGTTTCTATGATATACACAATGTGGAAGTATTACATATTAACGGAATGAGAGAAAAAGGATACATTTTATTTACATACATGCTAACAACAATGATAGTGTATTGATTTTTTAACTGGTAATTACATGCTAAGAGTTCTAAATTGCTGGAAAAATACTTCGCACATTTTCGTGTCTGAAGAGAATCATGTGGTGGCCTATTGACTTCGTCGTCTTTTAGCTTGCCTCTTGTGATGAAGTTCCGCAGAATCCCTGTACAAAGACCAACAGTAATCCGCAAGCATTTCTTCATTCCAACGGCCCTGATATCTTTGTTCCATAACAGAAATGTCCTGATGGAATCTCTCCCCATGTGCATCACTAGCAGCTCCAAAACTAGGAGGGAAAAAGTCTAGGTGGGAGTGGAGAAAAAGGATCTTAAGGGACATGTTGCATCCAAGGTTACGCACTGTCACCAAATGCTTGTAGTTGTCATCCTTTTTGTTGCCTAAAAATCCATGAACAACACCCTTTAAGGCTTCCCAAGCTTCCTTTTCTTTCCCCTGCAAAATTTGGTCAAGTGCAGGATACTTTACAAATTCTCTTTATTTGTCATCGGACACAAATGCGTTCCTTAGCTTTTGCATCACTTGATTTCCATAAATTCTCTCCGATTGTGCTTTGTTATTTGACAGGTGTGCCAACTCCCAAAAAAATTCCACCAAATTTAAAATCTTCACTCTAAAATATGAAATGTCACTTTATTTTCAAAACAAGAGCTAATCTATCATTTTTATGGTGATTTTTTTTAAGTCAGCTGATTGAAATACATGTAAATTCACTATTTTTAAGCCCAAAACATTTTCATTGTTGCCCAGGGTTATCTACTCGCACTGTTAAGGCCTGTCTTCTTTTGAATGTAAACAAACAATCTGTGATGTAATCCTGACAGCCACATATCCATGTTTTGCACCTCTACACTGATATTGTCGGTTTGTATAATCAACGAAATAACCTTGTTTTATCAAAAGTGCAGTTTTTATGTGCGTTTCAAATAGGGAGGATAACCAAACACATTATAATAGTAAATTATTTTACCAATACATACTCTTTCATCTCTCATTATTTTATTCGCTGCTCTTAATCCAATTAGGTAATGTAAAACAAGCTTTTAATTTTTTTAAACAAAACTAGGGCTCGTGATTCACAAAACACAATCCAACATGTATTATTGCGTAATATAATAATCGTAACCTTTTTAAACAATGTTTATATATTGAGCTGTATCAGAGTAAAAGCTAAAATGGAATTCATGTGGGCGTTGAAATGATAAAACAAGAGACGTGAGACGTGCTTCGCTAATTTTAGGTTTCACTAAAATAAGATATATATTGTAAAAACTATCCCAGTTATTCTTCAAATAACTAATATTTTTGCTCTATTTGAAACATCTAATTTTGCATGGAAGGATAGAGCCAGACTGAGAAATCCAATGCCATACCTAGGATTTGAACCACGGAATCTTCTGGTCTCCGTCCAGCCGCTCTAACCCTTGAGCTACTATGGCCAATGTGCCGACATGACATTAAATTCTCCAACTGACTCGTGTTTTTCCCGGTAAACCACTAGGAGTTCTCATAAACACATGAGACAACTACCTTAATGACGACTTACTATGCTGTAAGTACTTTAAGGTCCGGGCTTTATAGTTAACCACTTTCAATACTTTAGCCTACACACGACCAGTGTGAAAGAACAATTAATTTCCCTTAATTGTACCTAATAGTGGTCCGAACTATAAAGCCCGGGCCTTAAAGTACTTACAGCATAGTAAGTCGCCATTAAGGTAGTTGTCCCATGTGTTTATGAGAACTGCTAGTGGTTTACCGGGAAAAACACGAGTCAGTTGGAGAATTTAATGTCATGTCGGCACGTTGGCAATAGTAACTCAAGGGTTAGAGCAGCTGGACGGCAACCAGAAGATTCCGAGGTTCAAATCCCGGCTATTGCATTGAATTTTTCAGTCTCGATCTTTCCATACTTTAGCCACAGCGCCAGTGTGAAAGAAGAATTAATTTTCATCTAATTTTGCATTTTTAAACATTTTTGCACTAAATATTCAGATTTTATAGTAAATGGGTTAACAGAAAAGCATATGGTATAATTTTTTATATTATCCCTAGTGTAGAAAAATGTTTACGTATTTGCTCTCCAAAATTGTTTTAATTTTAAAAGTCAGTATTTATTTCTTAAAATTGTAGCAGTATTTTTAAAAAAAAGTATATGGTCATTTTTTAAATTTACTTTTGAAGGGCAGTACAAAAAGTTTGAAAGAAATTATTAAACAATAATTGTGGTAGTGAATGGGGCTGCGGATTTGAATTTTTGGGTGTAGGACTGGTGTCTTTTCAGCATCGTAAGGAAAAGAAGGAACTGCCATAGGAAGCGATCCGAAGCAAGAAAGCCAATATTCCGGCTGGGAATCACCACCCAGTAGTACATCTGCCGTGTGTAGCAGGATTTCTTGAGGTCACCAATTGTATCATCTAGATTACATTTTTCTCGAGCTTTCCTGGTCAATCATTGCAGGTTATCTCCAGCATATCGATAAATCCTTACTTCCTTAATAAATAGTTCTCGTTAACTACATAAAATTGCTCACCCCTGCACGTCCATTCATCACTATCAAAAATTTTTATCTTCCCCGCGTCCTGTTTTCCAACAAGAAGATTATTGATTTGTTGTCTTTTTTTTTTTTTCCATAGCAACCGTTCATTTCTTTTTACTGACGTCATTTATACCAACCAGTATACATATCTTGTTCAATTTTCCCTCTAGAATCTCACATCCACACACTCAACATAAACATTTTTCCCAAATTCCAAATAACACCACCAAGCTAATAAACAAAACTCATTTTCAAGGCCAAACAAAAACAACTGTTTTACGTGGTATGTGGCCGTGAGGTCGTCAGTCGGTTCCGTGGCCCTAGGTTCGTCAGGCTTAGTGGCAAATTATTATTATTATTATTATTATTATTATTATTATTATTATTATTATTATTATTATTATTATTATTATTATTATTATTATTATTATTATTATTATTATTATTATTATTATTATTATTATTATTATTATTATTATTATTATTATTATTATTATTATTATTATTATTATTATTATTATTATTATTATTATTATTATTATTATTATTATTATTACATGGGTCAATTAGTGTACTGTTTGTGCAGCACAAGAAGGCAAGCTAGAGGAATGAGTTGCTGTTCCCACGGTGTTTATGCTCGCCTTCCCAGTATGACAAGGATGCTAGATTCGTTTAAAATACGCAAGTGTTATCCCATAACTCACCTATGCCTTATACCTATCACTACAGTCTGATTTTTAAAAGAAGATACGCAAAGGTAAGAGGGGAAGGTCGTTGCGATGGTAATGTAAACAAAGGTTGCCAGATTGATTATACTTGTGAATCACATACTCTGATAGCTCGAACCCTTGTTTATGTTTCAAGTGTTGAGAGGATAAAGAAAGGGGATCTGCATTACTTTCTGTCTGCTGTTGGGACAACATTGCGGAACGTCGCGTGGAGAAACAGATGACCTGCACGTATCTTTTTTTAAAAATCAGACTGTACAGTTACTGCAACAAACATTAGATCTGGCAGCATGGGTGACTCATATGCACTCTCATACACTCATTTCCTAGTAAAGAGATCCATAACAGAGCAGAGAAACAGTTGAAACTCCTCTCACCTCCATTCGTCTCTTGTCTTCTTGTGGTGGGTAGACCGTAGTGTACTTCTCCAGGCAGAACTAAATAAGAAAATGAAAATATGTGAATGAAAACGAATACTTGCGTTGGTATGCAACATGGTAGAGAGATCGTGATGTTAACAAATAAATCCCTGTTTATGCAATATCAACAAGAAAAAGAAATACAAAAAAGACGAATACATTTCCTCTTAAGCATGTTGCAAGTAATTAGCAAACTAAACAAATTCGTATCACCATTCCGTTTACTTTATGAATTCAGTGTTTTGTGGAAGGTATAGTGTTGTAAACAATACAAGACCAGATGTATGAAGAGATAAGTAGCGTTTCGTGTACTGATATTAATTCTATGAGCAAGGTATCAATATTTACAGTGATCTGAGCCTCAAAAATTCAATGGTGATTATAAATATGTTAGGCAAACCGTTTTGGCCCTCCAAACACATTCAGCCATCAAATTGATATCAGAAAATGTGATTTTCTGCATTTAGAGCATAGAATCACTGCGTCTTCGCACCGTGTGAAATGCAAACTAGAGGCACTGAGTGCGTTCTAGGGTAAGCGCTCTCAATTTCTTGAAAGAGCCTGTTTTTGCTATCCTTTCATCGAAGTAATATTTCTGGTAGTTTGGTACAAAATTTCCCCCCTTCTAAAGGAAGTATTAAAACATGTTTGAAATAAATGTGCTTCCAAAGTGGCCATTTCATGTGCAAAAATAGCTAACAGTTTTCTTTATTTTTTTGTTACAGCAACAAATGCACGCTCAGCAATTGCCGCACGCGGCACACGCGCCTCCTATTCCTATGATGCCCCACCCGGGATTGCCGGGGCCTCCAGCAACAGCAGCGAGTCTTCTGGGACTTTCTGGCGCGCTGGGACCTGGTGCGCATCCACTCAGCATGCTGGGCACCAAACCCGACCTTCATCGGGAAGACGTCAAATCCAACAGCGGTAAATACCCTCCTTTATTGTTGCACCGCTACGTTATACAAGGCACTTGGTCTTCAAATTGTAACTAAACTGTATAGCTGAAGTTCCTTTCATGTATTGAATACGTTAAGTTGAAGTGGATTCTAATACTGACTGCCTTTCTAACAGCTCAACTTAGTAAAGCAAAATCATCATCTTCTTCTTCTTCTTCTTCTTCTTCTTCTTCTTCTTCTTCTTCTTCTTCTTCTTCTTCTTCTTCTTCTTCTTCTTCTTCTTCTTCTTCTTCTTCTTCTTCTTCTTCTTCTTCTTCTTCTTCTTCTTCTTCTTCTTCTTCTTCTTCTTCTTCTTCTTCTTCTTCTTCTTCTTCTTCTTCTTCTTCTTCTTCTTCTTCTTCTTCTTCTTCTTCTTCTTCTTCTTCTTCTTCTTCTTCTTCTTCTTCTTCTTTTCTTCTTCTTCTTCTTCTTCTTCTTCTTCTTCATCATGGCATAGGCAATCAAGTGCCTGTTCCGCCTTCGAAGTCCTCCAGCCATCGTTTCCTGGGTCTGCCCACCGATCTCCTACCTTTAGGATGATACTGTAATATTTGTTTTGTAAGTCTATTATCTGGCATTCTTTCAACATGTTCCTTCCATTTTTGTTTGAGATCTTTTAAAATATCATTCATACCAAAAATGTCCAGCTCTTCTGTTATATTTTCATTTCTTATTAAGTCCCTCTTCGTGCATCCTTTCACACTTCTCAAGAATTTCATTTCTGAAGCCTGTATTTTACTCTGTTGCTTTTTTAGTTAACGTCCAAGTCTCACTTCCGTATGTCAGTATAGGTACAGCAATAACTTTGTAGAACTTTAATTTTGTTTCTTTACGTATTTTGTTTCTAAATGTTCTATTTATTGTTCCACACACTCTTTGAAATTTGCATATTTTATTGTAGACATATTCCTTGTCATAACATCAGTTCCCAAGTAGTTAAAATGGCTTACTTGTTCAACGCAACGATTATTTATAACTATTTTTGTTGTAATTGGCTCTTTCCCAATGAATGTCATTACCTTTGATTTTATAAAATAAATTTTAATGTTATATTGCTTACAAAGTTCACTAAGTTTAAAAATAGATTTTTGCAGGGTAGACTCGCTATTTTGTATAATAACTAAGTCGTCAGCTAACAATGAAATATTTAAAAAGTTTTTATTTGAACTCTTAAAACCTACATTCTCTAGCTGCTTCCATTTGCACACTAGGTCGTCAATATAAATACTAAAAAGTGTAGGTGATAAAGTACACCCTTGTCTCACACCCTGATTAGTAAGAATTTTTTTTTTAGAAATTTTACCATTGTTCCTCACATTTATTTTTGTTTGGAAGTAGAAGCATTGTATCATTTTTATTAATTGTTGTGGGTATCCTCGTTCTTCCAATATTTGCCACATTTTGCATCGGTTTACCCTGTCGAAGGCTTTTTCAAAGTTAACAAATGCCATATGCGTTTCTTTGTTAAACTCCTTATGCTTTTCAATTGGTTGTTTAACAATAAAAATGTTATCTACACAGGATCTGCCTCTTCTAAATCCACTTTGTTCTTCCGAGAGAAGACGTACCATTACACAAAATCGTTGCTTAGGAACGGCATATGTTGACAGCAGTTCATTTACATTGAATCCCGGATGTGCGGATCTGTCCCTGGAGAATTGATTGTTTATGCAGCTGCTAGGTACAATAGTTTTATGTAGGTCAAAGTGAGCAAGGTGTATAGTGTTTATAAGTTGAAGTTGAAGAGTAGGACGAAGTGAGAAGCGTCACTCTGGTGGTTACAACGAAACGAAGAAGACGTGTTAGTTTAATATCTGATGGCCAGGTAATAGTGGAGTTATATTTCAAACGTGGTGTGATTAAATATTCTCGAAGAGGCAAGGTGACGCAACGACAGTTATAGCAAGTGAGAAAAGTGAGAAAATTCGACAAATAAGATATGTGGGAATAAACAATCAACAGGAAATTGAAGCAGGACTTTTCATTGACTGGTAGAGCTGCTGGACCCTGAGACAGTACTCCTGCTCATCGACACGCAATCCTTAACCATCCTGCCATATTACACCAAAAGGCCTCCCCAAGAGAAATCCCACGCCAGGGATGAGGGAAAACCCAGGAAAACCCCTTATCCAGACCGAGATTCGTAAAGTCTGTCTACTCAACGGAAGTGCACGGCGGCCGCTTTCTTTGAGGAACCCTCATAATCGTTTTACAACATGGACCCTCCTCCTGATGGTCCTCTCTTCAAGGTTGCAACATTTTAACATCACCGTCTTGCACCTAATGAAACAGAACAACTGGAAGTTGGAACTTTGGCAACTGAGACTCCACGCGGAGTAGACATGCAACTGTCATTTTGAGAATTCGGGATTGCTATTGGTCCCCAACGTCAGTGTTCCATTTCTGAAGTGTGGAGATAGATTTATGACGGTCATTAGTGGGCGGAAAGGTCAGGTCCTTTGAGGTCCCTTTGAGTGGGAACTGCACACACGTTAAAAAAAACAGACTTTACTCGTTACGCTACCAACTCGCTACAGAGGCTACAATATTTCGGACAAACATTTCCTTTCATGAATAGCGTGTTTTGTATTTTGAAAATGTGAGTAACAATTATACTTTTCTAATTATTCAAAATAAATTTGGAATATTTAAAATAAAATCTCCAAACTTAAAATGGAATTGGACCATTACTAGACATCTCAACCCATGTAGGATAGAAATGCCTCAACACATAAATCGCCGTTATTGAAAAACCGTCGCAGTGCGTTTTTGGTTGAAAAGCAGAGAGCGGACATGCAGGAACATGAGGGCACTGTATAAATAAAGAAGAAACGATTGGCCACAAATACACACAAGAGCGTAATGTAGTACTGTTGCAGCGGGAATTGACCGAGACGGGGCCCTTAGTGGCAGCTAGACCGAGAGGGCACTTGAGACAGAGGGGTGAGGAAACCACCTCCCCTTTCTCTTGCCTCGCCTTTCATCCCCGTCCACTTGAGTAAGCGGGAGTGGAGAGCCCTCAAGACCACTTGGCGGCTACCCTATACATCTCGCCCTCTCTCGCCGACCAGTCTATATACCTCCACCAGCTAGATTGTTGGCTTATTATTTTTTGAAGCGGTTATTTTCGAGGTCTATTGGAACCCTTATATACCATATAGCAGGAAACCCTCTTCTGTGAATGTCTGCTCGTGAAATGGATGAGTCTAGGATGAGCTCTACAAACAACTCACCACCAGCTGCTGCGTCCCTTATATTATATACTCTGCAAGGTGAAAAACAGCAGCGGATATGAACATTCGAGAACTGAAGCTACAGAGTGGAGGAATAAATGTTTTGTGGACCTCCTCAGAATGGCAATAAAGTCAGCCAGAATAGCCAAAGGATAACGTTTGTTATGTTGCAAAACGTGGCTGTGTTAAAGAAAAAGATCGACTCCTACATGTCATGTATTACAGCTGGAATGTTAAACATCTGTTGAGACCAGGGAAAGACAAACTGGACTTCCAAGTTCCGGGAGTGTGCCGCATTCCCTGTGGATGTGGGACACCGTAGGGGAGATGCGCCCAGTACCGTATACCTAAGGTTTTTTTCTTCAAAATTTAAAGAAAATGCAATGGAGAACAAGTAGCTGTTACCAATATCATGAAGCTAATAACATACAGAAACAGCATTAGTAATGAACATTCATGAACGCGAGACATGTTGACTTTTAATAACTAAAGTAAATATTAGTGATAACTGCTCTTCTCAAGTGTTTCCCAGTACCGGACAGACGTAAATAAATACATATTTCTAAATAAAGGAAAAGGAACTGCATTATAAGTCACAAGATAATTATTCTTATCATAATTTTTGTATTTTTGAGATAAAAGCAGAACACGGTAACATGATAACATATTTTTCAAAACGTTCTCTAGAAATTATCACAACAAAATAAAAATGTCTTAGAACTAATGAAACACTTTTTAAACACAGTGATCACATCTATAAAAATCAATGTTTCCTTGCCCTGTACATTCAAATGTGTCCAACGCTTGTACGATACACGCTGAACCCAAGCCTCGTCTGTGATTTCTAAACAAATGATACACTCTGTTACAACACTTCAATCGATTCTGGTTTTGGTTCCAAAATTTATTTTTCTTTTAGTCTTCTAAGTCTCTTTACTATTTCCAGTTTCTGTAGGCACAGAGGTAGAGCTAGTTTCTGGATTTATAGTTTTATTAATGTTAGTCTTGCGTCCCTTTGCTATTGGTTTGTTCTTTTGTTTTTGTGTGTTTTCCTGCAACATCAACTTATACAGAGTCGATGTTAATGTTTCAACAATATATATTGCTACTCCCAGGCTCATTGATCCTTCTATCTCATTCTTTATTGCTTGTTTCATATTTTCTTCTAACCATTTTCCTTTCTTTTGGACCTCCATGTTGACAGGAATGCATGTAAATAAAAGTTAATCTAATGTCAGTGCAAGTTCAGGGGACAAAAATATACCTTCGCGTACCAAATAATATGAGTACAAATATTTAATTAGTTCTTCACCGGACAAGGCAGCAGCAATGTCAGCAAGTTATTAACAGCACAGCTCCAGTCCACTACACGACTTCTCTAAACAATAACTTCTGATTCAACGGTCAAAGAGGAGGGAAAACTTTCCGTTGGTAGCACAGGTAGTTGTTTGTATAAATACACACTATGAGCTTCTACTATCTATTGGCATCTCCGAGATAGTGACACCGTGCGGTACTGGGCATATCTCCCCTATATAGTACAAACCGGAAGGACTATCTCTAACAGAATAAAAGAACATGAACGGAGCATTCGTTTAATGCAACCTAAGATCATTGTTTTGATAACGACCACAGAGCCAACTTTCGGGAGACGACCATGCAACAGTTACTGGCAGCGGAGAATTAAGGAGGCTTTGGTCATTTCCTCCGAAAGGAGCACGCTTAATCGTGATGCTTGATTTCAGTTCAGCTACTCTTGGAAACCGGCCTTAAAATGGAAATCCGTCGACTTAAGAATCACAGATCAATACACCTTGATCATCAAGTTAAGTAGTTACGTTTCTTTGATCCAATTAATTTTCTATACTGACGCCATCTCCTGATATGGCATTTAACTTACTGAGAACAGTCTTTTGTTCACGAATGCGTATTTTGATAGTTGTGTTTATAGTTGTGTTAAATCCAGTGTTTCATTTGTCATTATAACATTTAATAAATATCCTGATGATGGGAGAGATGCAGACTCCCGAAACGTCGATTTCTAATCGTCTTTTCAGCTGGCTTGCTGCCCGAGAAGAAATTGAGCATCTGGAATGTTTGTGAAAATATCTATGATACCATGTTAAATTGCTACCTCTGGCAGTTCTGCTGAAAAATGGATAGTGGATGCTGCAGACGGTCCAGATTATAATTTTAAGATACGACCTTGATAAACCCCGAAAATGATCGATTAGAAATTATAATATGTGAGGACGTTTAAAATTGTTTATAAAGGCCTTTAGAAAATACAATCTAAAAATTCTCAGGGATATTACAAATGCATGGGTGGAAAAATGTTGAATCAAAATTAACATTAAGTGCATAATGAATGCTCTTATGTACACCCTCGTTGATAAAATGACGAAAATGCTGCAGATTAAAAATTGTGGAAAGAGGTGATCTAAAGATAGATTATAAAATTATTTTGAGCACAAGATGGTCAATATTGACCAGATTACGAAGGCTACATTAAGTTTGCACATAGAGATGGCCTCACACCACTGGTTATTTGTATTATGTCATATGATTGACGTAGAGATGTTGTAAACCATCAGAGTGTTTTAAAAAGCTCTCCGTTTAATATCTCAGCGTGCATTTGATAAAGTTTATTTGCCAAAATTGGTTCTTCTAATGGATCTAAGAAGAGCAGGCTTTTTCCTCCAGAAATAAATGCAAAATTCAAATGAATGACGCCAGATACGGTATTCCGAGAATTTGAACCACAATTGACAACATTGGATTTGACAGTTGCTTGTTCTATTATGATCCTCAGTGTACATATGTAGATGCATTACATTTGCCTTTTAGCTTAAACAGCGGGTTGGCGGTTTCCAGTACTGATTACCTAGTCGACGACACCTTTGTCACTGCTTGATCTCTGGTTACCCAGATGAATTGTGGGCTGCAGCATCAGAGCCAATTTGATCTACCCTCCCTCGTTTTAAATTGTCCTTGAGGGTAATAGGTGTTAATGTTTTAGAAATATGTGCCTTTACATAATTTATAGGTTTAATTACAATAATTCATTCGATCGCTTCGTTCAAAATTCGGGCAAGAGGTCAAATGAACAATTTAATGATATTTTATCAGGGCTCTTGCCTTTAACATGCCAACAATATAGGTATTATTGAAGGGTAAAGTTAATACTTTTATAAAATAAATAAAAAGAAAGTAGATAAATACTTGCTTAATCAATTTCGTTTGTTAAAATCAACGCACTATGTAACAAACCAGTGTTACATAAGTTAGGCAGGATGTTGGAAGATTGGAGTCATTAGTGAATATCGTATTAAGTTATGGCGGTGTAGTGAAGAAAATTATTAGTTCAAGTAGTTCCTGAATTCAGTGATGGCCGGGAAACATTTTGAACGGTAGTCTTGACAACGCCAGAAATTAGCAGATATATTTTGATAATTACAGTTCCTAGTGATGAGATCCACAGACAATTTAATTCTTTAGTGTCAAACAGTCCACATTTCGTGTCAAAAACGCATCATTAGTTTATCCTCATACCCAACCATGCATGCTCTCATCACTTGAGCAGCTGACAGTACAGACTTTCTGATTCCTGCCGAAAGTAACGGTCTGTTAGGATGGTCCACATCTGTGGTTGTCAATTTCACCACTTCAGCGATAGCAAGTTCGGATATTTCTAGCAGAACTTGTTGAATATTATTGTTCTTTCACCACTTCGTAACGGTTTTCCGAGCTTATGTTTAGAAACACTCGTTGGTTCCGCCATAATGATACACGCTTTGTTTTTCTTTGCTGCCCCGTTTCCTAGTCACGCCGTATAAGTTTGACTAATTACAAATTAACTTAATGTGTAGTTTTATAATTGAACTATGCTTTAGCACTTAATACTTTGTGCTTTAGAAGAAATGAAGAGAGCCTTTAAGTCTTGGTAGTACTACTTTCTCGAGGGACTATTTCAGGGGAAGACAGGTAGTAGCAGAGTGACGTCAGCTTCCATAGCTCAATCCGCCAAATATGCTCCCTAATGAAAGGCAGGTTAGCGTGCGACGTCACTGCGCTGATTTCTGCGCAACAGGAAACGTATCGGGTATTAATATGTACAACTTACATCTTGGGTGTTGTAATATTAATGCTGACTACTTTAATTACACAGTTTATAAGCAATTACATTTTGGCTCTGTGCTATGAGAAAATATATAAAACTTCAACTCGTAGTTTATCTGAAGGTCAGACATGTTATAAAGTAAATAAAATAAAACAAAGTTTTTTTTTCCCTGCAAATTGGAGGAGACCCATTCAGAGCAAAATAACGTGGACATTTTCCGACAGTTTCTGTTTCGTTTTTCTTTATCTAGTTTATCAAAGTTAGGACGTAATGTCTGGGAAATTTGTAATCGAAGGCTGCATGTTAGATTGTGACCCGACTAGGTACTCCTGGTTTGGACTTAGCTAATTTCATAACAGAAAGAAAAATTGTTCGCACACATATGTCGAGCCAAACATACACAATGTCCGTGCGACAAGTGAATACAACCTCGGAAATCTGGTTTGGGGGACATTCTTGTAAAACTCAGCCAAGTCTTTCTTGTATGTATATTTGTCCTTCAATAAATCGTCACATTGTAAATTTAACAGTTCCATTAGGTACGTGGCAGCTACATTGTTGTCATCGAGTGTGCTACACCTGACTGAACTGTACACACAGCGCCATTTATATAGTCAACTTGGTACTACACGGCTCTTGCCTGACGTCACACGTACTGCAGGCCTCGCTCCCGGCTGAAATAGGTCACAACTCGTGAAGCTGTCTCTTTTTTTTTTTTTTTTTTTTTTTTACCTTAGCACTATAAATTTAATTATTGAAGTATATCGTGTAGCTTCTAACGTATATTTTATAGTTTAAAATTGTTTTTGTCCTAACTCTGAGAGAGCTAAGTTGCTTTGAGAATATGAAATGCTAGCGGAGAATCATCTTGCGCATCTAGCATGGTCTTTAGGCAGTACGGTCTGCCGACAATCGATAACAGTAAATACGATTGTGAAATATGAGCAAAAAGACACGCCCAGTTCATTACTAGCGCACCGACTTTGCTACTTATATCTCTAATTGGCTCATGTTTATTTACATTTGTAACAAGGAAGCTAGGTGTATGTGCCTGTTGCTTAGCACGTTTGAATTAGCATCATTAAGGTGGATGAGTATTTACGTGTGACAGTATTGCAGCTCTGGGAAGCAAACGTGTGGGAAGGCAGACGGAAGATGCCAACCAAGATCTCCTTGAGTGCGGTTGCCATGACAACAGGGGCTGTAAGGAGCTTCATTTCCTCCCCTCATCTTACATTCCCAAGAGGTTGCCTGCCTCTCTCTCCCCAGGAATAATCAAAGAAGGTGGAGTAGTAGTCGGGGCGGTGTGAAACATCCCAGTCCAGTTTAAAGGGGCGCCATGTGTCTGGCTGGCGCCTTTCGAATAAAAAGGCAAAGGAAATATGGGGAACATAACGCGATAAGGGGTAAGTATGTCGTAAAGTCGGGAATCCAATTACAAGCGGGTCGAGCAGAGCCGATTAGCACGTTTACCGCTAGGTCGTAACCTGCATCTCGGCCATTCTTCTGACCCTTTTGAAAGACATCGCCAAGTGCTTTAACAAGTGATGAGATATCTCTTGTCTGGTCAGATAATGAAATATCTCCTAGACAAATCATAGCGCCCTTCCTCACGTCCAGGTTCAAACCCAGTCATGATCGTACCAATCTCCCTGACTGAGTTTCTACTTTCTCATAGCACATAGGAAGTAGAGGAGGTACAACCATTCCTTCCAAAATTCTGCCAGGATGAGTTATCTGGAGAATGTTTTTTCGATATTTTCCTTTTTTTTAATTGTCGATAAACTTTATGGTACCCATAGAAAATGAAGCTAGTTACAGTGAAGTAATAAATACTACACAAATGTAAATATTTGTTAATGAATCTCCACTTATCTGAAGAAGTTGATGTTAATACTTCTTTCTTCTTTCTAAGATCGATTTCGAAGGCACATTGCATTTGTCTTCAGTTCATTACAAACTCCGTTGTTAAGGAAATCTCGGTTACCATGTTTTTTTCTTTTGTTATGTTATGTTTTCAGCATTACCAACATCTGAAAACGAAACAAACCTAAAAACAGAATCAACTGCCAGTATGTCAAAATTCATAACGCGATGTTTATTTTTTAAAATAAATATTTTTTCCACACTATTAAATCTATGGGAGCATTTAATTGCTTTAATAATTTAACTTCGGCATTTATGGTTAAATGACCAAAAATGATCTGCTACGGCCGATTTATCAATTTTTTTATATCTAATTTTACGAAAATGTTTTCTTTCTGGTTTCCAAACTACGTTTTGTCTTTCCAATATAAACCTGAAATATCTATAAGATTATATAAGGTTATAGCGATTCCTCCAAGAACTATAGGATAATATATCTGCTTTTTATATGTAAACTATACTATTTGAGATTTCTGTGGACTCATCACCACTCTCCAGTTAGAACAGCATTTTGTGATTTCAGTGCAGAAGTTATTTAGTTCCTCAGCTGATGATTCACAACTGCCTTTACTGAGGATTGCAACATCATCAGCAAAATGTGCAATGGTTAGTTTAGCGTGTTTATACACTGTATAAAGGAGTGGGCCTAGAATACTTCCTTGTGGAACACCAAAGAGTATCGGTTGTCATTTGGATTGTGCACTTTGATATCTTACTGAAAAAGGTCGGTTATTCAGATAGGATGCTATTATTCTGAAATATGTATCGCAGACATAATTCCTGATCTTCAGTAGTAAACCATTATGCCACACTTTATCAAAGGCTTTCTGTGTGTCAAGGAACAGACCTCAGCACACTTGCTTTTCTTCATATGTGTCCATAATTGTGTTAACAATTCGACGAAGTTGCTGTGGGCAGGAGTGCAATGACTTAAATCCAAATTGAGTCTATTTTTCTTTATCCTGGAAGATAATGTCCAGTAAAACTCTAAGCTTTAAGGACCCTAGTTTTATCTGAACATCATTGCATTCATCGTCCTTTATGACTTAACATCGAAGGACATTAATTACAGGAAGAAAGCATAAAACATTTAATAAAAGTTTTTTTTTTCACCATTTGGCCCTTGCATTCCACCCAAAAATATCAAAGTTGATATTTACCTTCGTCCAACAAGGAAGCGAGACAAAGATTTCTAAGAAAATCTCCCATTCCAGACTAACCTATAAGTAATTTTTTTTTTTGATTTCCCCAAAATGTAACATTTTAAAAAAGAAATTTATATTTAAGATATGTTCATGACAAAATGTGTATCTTGAAATTTCTGAGAGTGTCCTGAGAAGACCTCTTCATTCTGGATGAATTTACGTAACTGATAAATCATGACAGACGAAATTATTGTGCACAAAAATGTAGATAAAAGTTGTATTTATTTAAAATTCATCTTTTATATATTTACAGTAAACTATATCAGAGATATGGCTTGTCATATATGCATGGTTTTTCGAATACCTTTACTTTTCTCAAATGGGAAATCATTATGCCTTTCATTTCTTGGTTTTAGAAAGAGAACTGAATTTCACAGCCTCCATATTACGACCAGTTTAAAACATTTGACTGTCGTTAAAGTCTTGTCTACTCTCTTGCATCTGAAATAAAATAAACAGGATAATGTTTATCTTGAATAATGTGAAGATACAGCGATGGAAGGTCGTGATAATAGTTGAACAAGAGTGTAACAAATTATGTGAGTGTAACATTTTTGGTAAAGTTCCTGGGTGTCTGTGAACATTAAGATAAAATAGAAGAATGCAGTTTTTGAATAGTCTGTAAAGCGTTAGTAGAGAAAGTCATGTGGGTACCCATAACTAGCACCTTAAACAGTACCTTCTCTACGTACTATATATGTGGTAGGAAAAATAAAAATGGAGTGAGGTAAAGAGATAAAGATCTTGAGGAAACATGTTCATGACACCCTCAGTTCATTTTATCTGCAGGAAACACGTATGCAACAAATACACATATTATTGTAGATTTTTCACAAAATGTTGCATATCGTTTGCATCCTTTCTCAATTTTGTAGAACAGAATTTGACATTTATGCTTAATTATCTTAAGCTTAATTCTTTGTGTATTAATTTAACTATTTTTATATTGTGTATAGATTTCAGAGACTTGAATCTTTTCGTGTATCTTAACAAACCTGTTTTCTTTCTTTTTCCTCATGAATTGCTGCTGACATCGATTCTGCCTGGATGTTTTGTTGATGTGACTCCAGCAGGCCTAAACTCTGCTGAGGAAAGACATGTAAGTCGCTGATACAACTTACTTTAAAATGCATGCCAACTTCAAGATTGTAGTTACGTGAAATGGTTCAAGAAGAGACAATTGTGTTTAGTTCAGTGAATGTCAGACATTTTTTACCTCCTGAACTGTTGAAAATACAAAGTTGTTAGGTTACTCCTTCCCAAGCATGTAGAGGAGGAAGTTAGGCCACCCGTGAAACATAGGAACTGAGTGCCCTGTAAGAAACACAGCCTTATTGAGGGTTACGTAAAAATAAACTGATATCAGGGCAGACAACAGTTGAACTAGAGTCACTAGAGTCACTAGATGTATAACCAGACAAACAATTTATAAAAGATACAGAAAACATATCGGTTTTCTTTGGTATAACACATTATTATCATATGTTATGTAATTATTATGTTAAACCTGTAAATATATGATTGTAATAGGTTCTTGGGTGTAATTTGTATAAATAAAAAAAGTTCGCCTGACGCCGTGACTACTTTGTTTTTCCTAGAGCATGAGTATGGGCGCTTTTTAAACTTAATGGCTGAGTAGAAATGACCTCAGTTGTGTAGTCTTCTTCCTGTACCTTTTAGGTCATGGCCCTGAAGTATTCAGTTCCATATACACTTAAAATAATTAAAGATAAAGAATTCCAAGCCGGTGTAATAGGTTTGAACACCGAATCTTTTAAATTTTCTGCATTCTTTCAAGAAGTCCTCCAGAGTTAACTCTAAACATCATATGTATATTTTTATAGTAAACCTTATCATTTTGACATTAATATTTGTACATGTTTTAAAATTACTAATTTATAAATACGTGTATTATATGCTCGATGCAAGAAAAAATATGGAGGACGAGTAACAAGGAAAATATACAATTATATGCATTATAAAGCTTTCCATACAAGACTACGAAGAATATTGCAAAATTCTCGTACATCATGTGTATATGCATATAAATCCATTGTCTAGAACAAGGGGATCCAGCTCTACGTTTAACACCCTGTAACCAAAATGTTTCATAGGCTTGGAAATTTCAGTTAATCTGTACATAAATGTTCTTTATTATTTCTAAGTTTTTAAATTAAAATGGTAAAGAAAGAATGATCATAATTTTTTACGGTCATAATTTACGCACTAAAATTCAATTTTGTGATACTCTGTTGGCTTAATGTGAAGCAAACACGTCGTAGTAGTTTCATTGTTGGTACTCCTGGTTCCCGCCTGTGAGAACCAGGTAAGTTCAGACGTGTTGAGTATCGCCTACCGCTGCAATGGAGGTAACACGCAGCTTTGAAATTTTGCTTTCCTCTCAACAAATCTTCAGTTGAGGCCTATACAAGTTACAGGAGGCCTTTGGAGAGTCTGTTCTTCCCTACGGCAAAGCTCGAAGGTGGTCAAAATGTTAAAAGAGGGGAGGCAATCAATTTCAAAGGAAGGTGGACCCGGTGATCCAGTTACTGCTCTTACGGAAGGAAACATCAACACTGCTGCTGCCATTGTGAGAGAGGATCGCCGAACTACCTTAAGATCACTTTCTGAAATACTGAATATTTCATTGGGTGCCAACCGCACGTTGGTGACAGAAACATTACCCATGAGACGTGTTTTGCATGATAGGCTCCAAGACTGTTGATTCCCGTACAAAAGGACATTCGCATGCAGGTCTGCTTGCAATTAAAGTTGATGTTAGGAGAAGATCCGGAGTTTCTTTCAAACGTAATCACTGCTGATGAAACTTGGCTACATCATTTTGATCCTGAGAGAAAACAGCAAAGCTCAGTGTGGAATCTCCTTCATCACTAACCCCCAAAAAGCTAAAGTGGTTGCTTCTGCTGGGAAAGTTATGGTCATCTCATTCTTGGATATTCATGGAAAGGTTTATCAGCATGTTGTACCTGCACACACATCAGTAACTGGACAATACTACAGGGATGTCCTGAAAACATTGCAAGTCTATATCAGGCACAAAAGACCACATTTCCGTGAAGCAGCCTGGATGCTGCACCACGATAATGCGCGGCCGCATATTGCCAACATTGCTGCTGAATATCTTGCCAAAATCAACGTGAAGTGCATCCCTCACCCTCCCTATGGTCCGAATTTAGCCTCATGTGACATTTTTCTACATGAAGAAACGCCTTCGTGGGAGGCATTATGCATCATCAGAAGCAGTGGTGAAGGCTGCGGAGGCGATTTTGAAGGATCTCTCAAAAAATTGTTGCCAGCATGTCTTAGAAGACTGACAGAAACGCTGGGACAGGTGCATCGCATTCAGGAGAGATTATTTTGAGAAGCACCATCAAAATTAGGATGATGAGTTGAGGTACGTTGGCACAGGAAAAGAAAAAAAAAAACAGCCCTCGTAATATATGTACTGTAATTTTGTTCCATGCCAGTAATTTAAATTTATTTAAATTAAAACCTTTAAAAATTTTGAGATTTTGGAATTGGAAATCCCGAATGCTACTCTTTGTAATTATTTTGCTGGTACCTTCTATTTTGAATTATCCAGTTATATGTGATGGGAAATAATATGCATCAGTTAAGCTACATAGGGTTTCCTAAGATGGGTTCTGGGTTAAATTCTAGTTCAAGGTTACAGAGAAATTTACCATGAGGGATGGTTACAACACTACTTGTTCATTTCTTTATTTCCTGTCACGTTTCTGTCAGTGAAGTTTCACACAAACATACGTGTTGCAGTGAATATTAATGAAAAACACACTTGAAAGGAATTTAAATACTAATCGTTTAAAGAGTTGAATTAAAAGTGTAAACTGTTGCCGATATTCATCTGTTGTAACTAATAACATTTTATTAAACCTAACTAAAAGAGTTCATATTCAGATGACTTGGAAGCAATTTATTTCTCTACCTCCCCCCTCAGGGTATGCGAAGAAGAAATCTTTTTCATTTTTTTTTTCGAAACTTTTTATTTTCTTCTACATCGCCACAACTTATCATCCCATCTCTTTTCGCGTTTTTCTTCCCAACCCCTCTCCATGCAAGCTCATCTTCTGTACTGACGTCAGACTTTTCTTAAATTCTTTTAAAGCCTAGCTTATATTCCTTGTCTTTTACCCAGCCAACAAGCCAGTCATTCAGCCGGATGGAAGTTTAGGAAAAGTTCTTTTCTTAAGCACAAAAATTAAATGAGCACGCAGGTGGAGGAATGGGGAGGGGGAGAGGGTGGTAGAAAATGAAGGGATGGAGGGCGACTTCTACCAGCAGCTCAACTTTAATCAACTCTTCCGACAAAGATTTATGGAGAAATAATCCTTTCGAAATGAATGAAGGCAAAAAGAACTTGGAGAGCAGAAGAAGATTCAGCAATATAGCAGACGTAGCAACAATGGACCAATAATGGCATGTTTATTTCAGTTACAAGCCGCTGGAAGTAAACAGACTTACCACATGCATTATTGTACCTTTTTGTGTTATATTGCTTTAGAAGCTACATTATCCTTTCAGTAAAATGTTTATATTGGTTATTAAATAATTTCATTTGAAGCAAATTTAAAACACCCTCTCTATTAGCAGTGTTCTTCCAGTATGACATGTCACAGAATGCTAAACTTGAGAAATGTCAGAGAAAGTTTAATCCTCTGGTTTCAATTGGAACCCCTTTCCTCCTTGCTACTTGAACTATGATAGGTCCAAAGGCTATTTTGTTTTATTGTGCTGGATCGTTTTGAAGTGGTGTGTTGGCACAAACAGCTCTTGTTAGTATACTACCGATTATTTAACGTGGGCCCACCCCATCCTATGGATCTAGCCACACTTTACCAATGTATTTCTTGGCATGGCATTGAGAGGTGTGTTGGCACAAACAGCTCTTGTTAGTATACTACCGATTATTTAACGTGGGCCCACCCCATCCTATGGATCTAGCCACATCTTACCGACGTATTTCCTGTCGTGAACATTGAGACTATTTTAAAATCATTAAACAATGCTTAACATACATAATGCCTGCCTATATACCGTAGGTTGTAGCGTGTCTGCCTGACACTCAAGAGGTCCCGAGTTCCAATCTCGGTTGGGTGAGTTACCTGGATAATTTTTTTCTCTTATTCTGAAAGATGAATATCTAGTAACCCTAAGCTCTTTGGATCATGGGCTCATTTGAGCGTCATTTCATTCATCGTCCGATATGACTTGAAGTTGGAGGACGTTAATTAAAAGAAAAATAATAACACAATAACAACATACACTTGCTTGGTATACGCAACAATAAATACACACTCTAAATTCAATCATGGACAGCATTTCCTAACGATATTCCTACTAAAAGACATGCCAAACAACAACTCTTGGTGCATTATGAGCTATACTCTTATCTCAGGCTAGTTTAATCCTGTTGTAAATAACAAGGCGGGTGACTCAACTTGCCACGTGTTAGAACTACATGCACGCACATAAGTTTTGCAATACTGCCAGTATTATATAACCGCGCTAACTTCTAGACATTAAATAATGTTGGGTTACACATTAACTTATTAAATCTATGAGTTAGTTTATTTCTGAAAAATAATCATGAACTTTACTACGTATAGCACTTTTCGTAAAATCGTCGTATTTCTCCACGCGCTGTTTGCATTTACGTGATTTTCCCGGTGCTCTGAGAGTTGCGATTTTCCCGGTGTTCTTACAGTTCCGGATGCTTGCTGTTCCATTCTAACACTATGTACACTACTTGCGGAAACTTCAAGACTACCAGTTTCTTTCTCAATGTTTTATAGACGATTCCGGGTTTCTTTCTTTAAGCACCGCGAAACAATACACGATCTCGATTGTGTTTTATTTCTGCGGAAGCACCGGCCTGCTCCATGATGGAAAGCTTACTGATTTTAAATTGCATACACATACGTGTTCCTGGGCTTGTGAGGTACGCGAAATGTACAGGAAATACAGTGTTAAATATCAGAAGTAACTCCAAACTATAAACAATAACATCTTATTCAGCATTCAACTCGATACAGACCTCGTTGTGAGAGAGCTGTCTGGTATAGGAATGCAAAAATATTATATAATAGTGTCGTTTAGTAATTGTTAAATAAAATGCATCTTAATTTAACATAATAAATTAATAGTGTGTATAATTTCACCTGTCTTGTGTCTAATCTGTATATAGTATACAGAATACATCTATGTGGTATGTGAAGCAGAAAGATAAAATGTGGGGCTATTATATTTATAGGAATCGAAACATTTACATACTTTTCTCTCTCCGAAATTATCTCGCACAGAGCAGTGAACAGAAAACTACTTACAGTACTGTACTTAGAGGGGTTTATCGTACGTATGCAAATAAAAGAAAACGTCCATTAACTTCGCTAAACCAATCAACAGCTTAACCGTTTTGTGTCCTAATATCTCTGTCTCTGTCTCTCTTCCCACCCAGATGTTTACAGCAAGATTAAACTAGCTTGAGACAGATTATAGGCTTCCATAGAGAGCGTTTAAACTTTGCATTTTATAACGGAAATTGTTATTTTTAAGCCGTAAACTCTTGACACGTCAGAAAATAGTCATAGTTATTCAATAATTACAAGTTCGAACATAAAATTCATAAGCGTTTATTTCTTCCGGTATGAGTCGACAATTCGTTTGAAATAGCTTATTGTTAGAATCCATTAAATGTATTCGTCAATTCTGTTTCCATTGTCATCCTACGTACACATATCCTTAGAAAAGCATCTCATAGTTCATCATTGGAGCTGAAGGTAGGAGATTCTCCGAAGACCGAGATATCAGCGACGGCATTAGTCTGCAGAGCATCCTATTTTTAAATGTTAGGTCACAACAGTGAAACAAATGGTAAGGATGCACTGTTTACCATCGCGGACTGTACCTTTCGCATAAAAATCCTTTCGAAGTAAATAAATGAAGAGATCCCAGCTCGACACCTTTACTGCCGAATTTCCTTGTTATGTCCTGCGCCCTGGAGTAGTGCCTCGAATTCTAGTGGTCATTAAAACTCTCCCCTAGAGGGGAGTAAAACTGTTGTCTCCACAGTCTTCTTTTTACTGCTCTCCGAGTGGCAATTACAGCTTGCCTCGGTCGCGCCCCTTTTCAGCAGCACTTGAGATATTTGCTGTTACTCAGTCTTTAACTTGTTTAAACGTCTTATCGAAGAGAAGCATTGAAAATACATTTACAGTTCTGTACAGCGTAGTAGTTTAAGCGAATCGGAGCGATTATTTGTAAAGAAATGAAGAATAGTGCCCCTAAGTGCGTAGTTGCAGTTTTGTATAGCAATTCAGTAGCTAGGATAGTAGTATGTGTTGAAGAAAAGACAGTGTAAGTAAGTGTAGCTAAGGCAACTAGGCGTTCCAGATGTCACGAATGCCGGTTCCGAAATTTAGATAGGGAAAATAATTCTTAGAATTTAGGTGGTCAAAGAGTAAATATTGTCACATTAGCCAATGCGAAGCTGGTTTGGAGATGAAGAGTCCAGTCAGGCAACTTACCCGACATCGCGAAGAAACTGGAGTAGGGCAATCGCCTCGCCTTCTTACTTATTGGCTGACTAGACTAGAGTATTACACCTTCAAGGGCTACCGGTGGCTCACGAAGACCGGAACTGTGTTGCGCAGATACCCTTTGATGTTCTTCCAGAATGCAAGACGAGAACAGTCGGCTTCTAGAACGACCTACCGCGCCTGGCAGGATTATTTAAAGGCCGATGCAAGGCCTGGAGTTAATCAGGAGTAGTGAGACTAAATAAATAAATAAATAAATAAATAAATAAATAAATAAATAAATAAATAAATAAATAAATAAATAAATAAATAAATAAATAAAATCTGAATATTCTACCCCGGCACCTAGACAACTATACCGGGGCATATATCCAAATTTTCTCTTTATTTTTCCATAAAATCCTTACAAATGTTATAATTATACAAATCTCTCAGAATACTACTCTACAAAAATAAAATGAAATAAAATAACAGAAATAAACTTAAAAAAAGAAAAAAAAAAAAAAGAAAACAACTATAAAAATTACAAAATCCTTATTTCCTAAATCTACATCTAAATCTACTAATTCTGTAGTCCACCATGGCCTCTGCCATCACTCTCTCCCTCCGCCGCCCATGCAGTCAACTCCATTGTTAGATTATTCAATAATTCTTCCCGTCTTATCCTATTTTGTATTCTAGAACTCCTTCTTGGATCTTGTACTATTCTTCGCCTATTATCAACTCTTTCTCCTTTGAATATTTTTACCTCCCATGCTTTCTTACTTACAAAGTTAGTCAAAACTTGTAATTTATTTACCAATTGTTGATCTCGAATTATGTCATTTACGATATATCCTGCTAGCGCATGCCTCTCTTCTTGTTGGTGAATTGCATATCTTCCACATTCAAATACTACATGTTCAGGATTATCTTGTTTGTTACATAATTCACATATATCATTTTCAGTTTTATTGATTTTCTTCCAATAGGTCTTATAAGGTCCGTGTCCTGTTATATAATGTATAAATCCCTTTGTTGGTTGAATAAAATTCAATTTTAATCTCTCTTTGACGTTCTGAAAAATTTCAAACACTCTTCTACCTTCTAGAGTTTCTGTCCATTCATTTTGCCATTTATCTTTTAAACTATTTTTAATCACCCAAGATTTGTTTGTTCTGACTCCAGTTATATTATAAACTTTTTCTAAATTTCCTTTTTTCGCCCAAAATTTTGCGCCCTTCAATCTTATTAATAAATATGTGAGACTGCACATATTCCACAGGAGAGTACGTCTCCGGCGCAGGGGTAGTTGAAGAAGGTTCCCACACCCTCTCTGGATAGATTTATGACACCCCATACCAGTTCAGTTATAGACCATTCGAAAACATTATCACGCCTTCTACTTCTGCGAATGAATCTTCTCGGTTTTAATGCAGAGTGAACAGGGCGCATGATTTTTTAACGGTTCTACTCCTTGTGTGGCATGCGTTCTTTGTCACACACATTCGCTGTTCTTATCCCACTGTGTAAGAGGCTTATCCCATTGGCTCACACATTCCTTTCAGGGACTTTCTTTGTGTTGCTGGACAGTAGTAAGTATTAGTGAAAGCTATGCGGCCCCTGGGAGAGGTGTTCGCAGGCTGTGAAATAGTGTAGGAAGACGTTCACGGGTCGGTAATTGTGGCACCGTAGTAAGGAATCGGCGGGCTGTGGAATAGGCAGCGAAGCAATTTATATGTATCGGATTGTGTTCAGAATAGGCGTGTAGCTCCGTGTTAGAGCTAGACCTGTGTATAGCATAAAAGGTTCGTGGTACAGAGACTTAAGAAACATTGTAGGAACGTTGTACTTGTGCACAGTACGTGCAAGATAAGAAGAGCGCTAGATTTACGGTTTGGTGCGGGCAGAGGGGAAGAAGTGAGAGCTAACGCTCTTTTGTTTCTGCAGTGTGGTCAACCTTGAAAAACACAGTTCAGCAAAATAGCGTGTAAGATAAGCGAGGATATCACAAGTAACGTTTCATTCTCTGAAAGCATTTCTTATTTTGCCCACACCAGTTCAATTGCATTCAGATCACAGTTATATGGAGGTAGGCGAATAATAATGTGTCTCCTTTCGAGACCCATAACATTCACAAATGTTCATACAAATATAAGTCATTTTCAAGTAAATGCCGATATACATTACCACCACACTCGTAACAAGGATAAACTGGCAATTCGAGCGCACCAAACGAGCATTTATGAAGGAAACTTTAACTAAAAAGTGATAATGTTATATAATAAACTTCCAAAATCATTTAAACAAGCAGCATCATTAAAATACTTTAAGAATAAGGTTAAGAAATTTTTGCATGCACACTGTTTTATACGGTTAATGAATTTTTAGAACTATAACCATGTAAATGAGCACTGGGAGCATAGTATATTCACAAACCTGTAATATTTATATGACATTTCTTGTAGTAAATTAGTCTATGCAAATACCACATGAAACCATAGCAAATCTGCTTACTGTGTATATTGTATGTAATCAATTTGACTATGTATATGCTGTATTTATACAGTTGGACGTGTCTCATAACATGTAAATGTTGCCAAGGACGAACTAAAATTCTAACATACGATTGTTGTAAACTGGTTAGCTAATTAACCTCGAAATTGATCAAAACGAAATATGGTGGACATGATAAAGCTTAGCGTATTAGCCAATAGATGTCAGTGTATAGCGCATTTCAAATTTCAAAGTTGTCATCTACGTTTACGAAGTTAAACGAAACTTATCGAATGAGGACTTGGAAGCCGATCGCTCTTCATATCGCGTGCATATATTATGTATCGGACTTGTGTTCAGAATAGGCGTGTAGCTCCATGTTAGAGGTAGACCTGTGTATAGGTATATCAGCAAGATTATTAGTAGTACAAAGAGTTCGTGTACAGAGACTTAAAGAAACATTGTAGGAGGTTGTATTTGTGCAAAAGAGAACATCTGATTAACTATTTTGGTGAAAATAAAGAAGTTTGAAGGGAACTTTTTTCATCTTTTGTCACAATACAGTGTTTCGGATGAGAATAAGAAATTACAATTGGCAACATTAGTGCAGGAATTTTGGAAATGGAACAACGACTTTCCATTTGAGGAAGGTATTAGAATAGGACATTTCAAAGAAATAAAAAGAAAAATATCCGAAATGATTAGCTTTACAGTTAAAATTATTTGACACAAACTGCGTGCGAGACTTACGGTAGTTTCATCTTACTTTATTCTCTTGTATATTAATTTAACTTATAAATTAATGAAAAACGTTTGTGTTGAAATTGGAACAGTCAGTGCAGATTTTGTGACCACAGTTATTTTATTCCGTCACGAGTGGAAGCAGAAGCTGACTTGACCCACTTGAATACGAATTAGGAAAGCAAAAATCCCATCGCTGCCCTTTACATAAATTATTCTTTTTAGCTTCACGTCTGTCACGCACTGAAGCCAAATTAAATAACGATTCTGTGCAGGGGGTTAACATCCCGTTATATAGCGCCCGCCACCTTTATGTGAAAAGCCCAGATTTCCAATAGAAGGATAACATTGGAGGACGATTCTGGAATTTCGATGCCGATGCCATCGCTTTGGCCTGTGAATGAAGACCCTTGCTCTGTCAACTCGCCAATTCCTGTACCATTGATTTGACCCCCCCCCCCCCACGTTCTTTTTAACTTTGTGACCCTTCCTATCAAATTGGTTGTGACCGTGCTATGGATTTCATTTTGTTGGAGTGCCTCGTTCTTCTCTTCCCCTCCATTTTGCTTCTCCTACCCCGTTTTTTCACGACTGGCTGATCTTGCAACTGCCGGTGGTAGTTTAGCGACCCGTAAACAGGCGCCCTCCCCCCTTCGCTGCCGCTTGTTATTGGCTTTCGGGAACGGCGCATACAAAGCCCCCTAGAGAAGGACGGATTGTACAACAGATGGAGGACGACGTTAGAAAACAGGCTGGGTGGTATCGAGGCCCTTTCTTTTGTATGTTTATATGTAACCCAATATTCACAACTTGTTCCTTTTTTCCCTGGAGCGCCGTCATGTGGGGAATAACGTGTTCCTGATATTACAAACTACACTCCTCGACTTTTATGTTTATGGTTAAAGCTACTTTTATTGAAATCACTTTTTTATATTGGCCTTCCATTTATTTAAGTGCCTAAAATAATAACCCGTACCCAAGTTTATCGGGGTACTTTTCTAAATGAGCTTAACTAGTTTTGAAACCAGTGGAATGGTTCAGGTACGCGTCGAGAGGTCGTAAGTTCGATTTTCTTAGATGACCTTCCTGGGCCATATAGTTTTTCATGGTGTACTCTGGTCGTTAGGCATAAACTAAGAAGGACTGATGATCTCTCCCGATTTTCCTGCCACTACATTTCACAGCACATCTGATTTCTCATCACCTCTCATCCTGGTTGACAATTCCAGAGTTCCAAGTGTTGATCATTGGGGTATATCCTCTTTCTCCGAATCGGGAGAGCTCTCCTAATTCCATGTCCTTCAAGGGATGTGCACTTCCGCAAGGAGAGCCAGTTGTATGAGTCGCCACGGGGGAGTTTTAGTCTGTAATCGTTGAGGCCCTGCCCTCACCTCAGACCGAGCACCCCTGATACCCTCTCACCTCACCCCTTTTTTCGAGAGACCGCGTTTGGTGCACAGGCACAACAAATATCATTGGCGGAGGTACTTAAATCCGTCCTTCGAATCTTATAGAATAGACATTTCGTCCAAGATTTGAAAATCTTACAAAAGACGCGGCTGTTATTGCCTTTGTTGGACGGGGTGGCTTGTATGCTCAGAAAGGATGACAAATTCATCGCTTCTTGCCTGCCTATGCCGTTTGACTCTATTCTAAATAACTGATATTAGACGTATAAATATACATCAGTGCTCTGTTTCTCATTCTGAAATAAAAAGTGGATGATGCTTCCCAAAGACGGCTCACATTCCAGTTTTAACTGTCTTCAACTAAGTGAAGGAACTATAGCACGTCATATACAATTTCTATAGCAAATATTCATTATTAATTCACATTTCCAAGTTCCCAAAATTTAGAAAAGCATTTTTATAAGAGTGCGGGCTTGGTTTGTCTGTTTAAGTTTGTATGTCTGTGATTAGCGTGATTTAAAAACGTAAAGACTTTTAAATACCACATTTAAGTTAAGCATACTTCAAAATAGTAAAGAAAATCCCAGTATATCAAGCTGTTTTATACGGGTAACGTTGTTCTAAAATTTTGATATTTTCGTAAATGACTAACAGTTTTAATAAAATACCATATGTTTACTTTTTCTCACGAAAGCAATATATACCTTGAATTTTCTGAGGATATGGGAATAGCCAGTGAAGCACCCTTCATTCTGGATGACTTATCTGATAAATTACACACTCTAACTCAAATAAATATAGTGTTAACTATTTCCGAGACATTTTCTGTTATTAGTTTGAATTTTCCAGTTATTATACTTCTCTCAAATAGTATTAGTCATTCGTTAGTTGTACCTTGGCCATACAAAGGGATGAAATAACAAAATGACTGTCGCCTACTGCATTCCGTTGTTTCCTATATAACAATAACGGACTGTGCAGTTAAATCATTTCTACAAACGTTTATTGTTGATTAACAGGAAGCAGATAGAAGAAAGTCTTTAGGAGGGAGTAGAGAAAGTCATGTGACATCACATAATGCTGGGTGTATATTAGTATTTATATTCTTCCCTCAAATATTTCTATCTTTGATTTATCCCCGTTTTTGTAATCTGTTCTCTATCATTCTACTGATAGAGTTTCATTTGTTTATATTTTCTTATGGTTAACTGAAGGATCTCATCTTGTTTCATTTGTTATTTTGTCAACTAGTACACCCAAATGTGCATCTCTGCTACTTTATAGAACTTTGTGTGTAGTGTAAGGCTTATCTATTGATTTATATTCCCTATATCACCGTTTTAAATTATATTCTATCTCTCTTATAACTATTCGGTCAACTTTACATATGTAAAGTACATATTTTTGGGATTCTAAGTCTTATTTTAATACCAAACTGTATCATATTGGTCGACAATATACACTTTAAATAAAGTGGGTGATAAACCACTGCCTTGTTGAACTCTTTGGTTTATTAAGCCTTCATCCGACATTTTCTATTCTGCACTTACAAGTGTTTTAGTATTTACATATCCTCTCTATATATCTAGTATTAGATGCTTAGGAACTACCCTTATTATAATATATCCCATAAAAGGGGCATTTTTACATTTATCAAAGGCTTTCTCGTAATCAACAAATGCTACACGAGCCTACAAGCTGAACTCTGGACGTTTTTCAATAAATTGTCATACTATAAATATATTAATATATTTTACTGAAAACTGAACTTTTTTCTGAAATTATTGCATCAGTAATAAATACTTCGTAATCCGAGATTAAGAATGTTCCCATAAATTTTGTATTCTACACTTAGTGGATTTATTTCTCAGTAGTCTCCTGCAGCCTTTATGTTGCTTTTTTTGTGCTTTCTATACTACCCACATGATAGATATAAGAGAACTTGCATTTCGCCCAAAACTTAAATGTCCAAAAAGTTTAAATACACGTTTTGAGTCCCCTTGATCCCCACGCGGGACTATTCTTTATTTGAAACTGTTTTCGAAATTATTTATTTTCTAAACAATGGCTATAAGGATACCAAAACCTTAAGAAATGAAATGTATATCTTGAATTTTGCACCAATGTTTAATGGCCTGGTCATTGTGGATGACTTTTGCATAATTGGTGGACCGCAAGGGATAGAGAAAATCTTATCTCACAGAAAATGTAGATCTCATTAAAGCACACTTTATGAACAATATATTCCCAATACTTTTCTCAAATGCGAAGTCATTCATTTGTTTATCTCTTAGCCATGCAAAGAGATTGGAATTTCTTATAAAACCAGTTGTATTCTTAAAAACATTTGACTATCACTTACATTTATTGCACTCCCACATTTCATTGTACCTACAACAAAATTACCATTAACACAATTTTTATTTAGATTAACTTAAAGTAGAGATATATATTTCTCATCTTTCTTCTACATACAATTTCATTGATACATTGACATTTATAACATTTCTTTCACACAATAACAAAATGACTTAGTCACATTTAACATACCCTTTCTACCTACTTGCCTCGAGTCTCGGTCTCAATACACATAACCCACGGTTTTCCGTGTATTGATGACCCTCCTCTCCCTTGTATCCCTCGTTCTAGTTTTTCATCCCTTAATTGTTATTGATTCTTCATCAATCTTAACGATTTCTCTTTAACTTTCCCCAGATATTCACCTATATTTCTTACATTCTTTTCTCCTTTTACCAATAACATTTTTTTTTTTATTATTAATACCTCCCTCCATCCCTAAAACTGTCCCACTTTTGTTGCCAAATTTGTTCTCTCCCTATCTTTGTTTGTTTGCAATAAAGTATACTATGCCAATCTCTATCCTCTTCTCCATACATTGGGCATTTCCCTGTATCCTTTTCATATCTAATACCTTTCAAATGTTTAACTCCTGTCCTTGCCCAGGCAAATCCTTCTCGCCCTGACCTATTACACACATCTATGTACTTATCCCTCCCCCACACTGTCTTTATTTCCCTATATGTCCTCAATGATCTTTTCTCCCTTACACTGGTAAATATAACTTGGCTATCTAAATCTTCCAGCCTTAATTCTACCTCTTTCCAAAAGCCCCTATAATAATACTCCACGTTTCTCCAAATATGTCCCATACCTATTTGTTCCATCAGTTCCCTTACTTTTTGCGCCCAAGAATCTCCCCATTTGCTTCTCATCTGTAAAAGAAAACATTCCTTGATAATATTGTTTTCCTCCAAATTGGCAACTCTGTATTGATATTTAATACCCTTGAGACAATTTTAACCCTTGTTGAATCTCTTCCCAACTCTAATTGTGCTGCCCCATTGGGTGAAGCTACCGGTAAGCCCAAAATATATTTACAGAAAGATCTATTAATAAAATCCATCTCTTCCCATGCTTCATCCACTCCCAAAATGTCTGCCCCATGAAACATCTTATTTTCTACTATGGCAGTATAGACCCTTTCCAGCCATTTGACATTAATGTCAGGTAATTTCCTTAAACACGTTCTTACAATACTCATGGAAATTTTACCTTTTGCTAGAGCCAATTTTTTCTGTTTAGTCCATTTACCATCACAGCTCAATCTTATCCCCAAATAATCAAATCTCTTTACGACCTCTATTTCTCTTCCATTTATCTCCCATTACTCTCTCATCTTCACGCAATCTATAACCTTTAAGTAGAGGAATATACTAAGGAATAGTTGGTGCAGCGTTAGAGAGAAATATGAGAGTGGCACACAAGAATTTTTAAAATTTAGAAATAACTCAGCCGTGTTGCTTTCTACAGATATAGAATAGTTTTTCTAACACATGCTTAGACGTTAGAGAAGGTAGAATTATAGTGTAATGCTATGTACATATAATTACGACTTTTTCTGATTTAAATAAAGAAGTTGTCTTGCATTGCAGTATGAAAGGAAGGCAAGCCATTATTATTTGTGCTGTACACTTATGCTGGTAGCGTAAAGAAAATATTGAAAGGGTTGAAATGATGTGACTGTATTATGCGGTTGAAAGAAAGGTCTTGTTATGGAATGATGCATCACTATACGACACCTCACTCCCTCTAACGAGCACGGCTTCAAACATGTACTTGAACAAAAGCGTAAGTCTGAGAGGGAGCGCAGAGAGATGGTAACAACAACTTTGTCGCCTAACCATGCTACACCCCAAATTTCCCCCGTAATTCCATCCTCCCTGCTGCCTTTAGAAGACTCCCTCGTCTCTCCCCCTCCCTCTCCCCCATATTTTCTTACGTAGCACAAAAGGATGGATTGTATCTATTATATACACTAACTGATAAGGGAATGAATGAGCCTGGGGAGGAAGACAAGACAGGATAAATTGTGTGGTAAGAGGAATGAGCGTAATGGCAAAAGAGGGAAGCTGGAGTGCGAGATGGTAGGGTGTGTTACAACAGATACGAGGGGGATGTTAAATACGGGCTCTTTCCAAGCCTATATGTCGAGATTCCCATTGTTTAGAGTTATATGCAACGTGACATATAATAACCGCCTCGTCACGCGGCGTCGCGTCGAGCAGAATCAGACTTCATGAAACTTGACTGATGAATAACTTCCAACTTTTTACAGCCAGCGTGTTGATTTAACTAGTGGAAAATTCCACGAATAGTAAATGGACTGTAATGCAAAGTATAATAAAGAATACACAACTGAAAAGAATGAAGCATTATTTTACCTTCTTTGTTTTTTATAACGTAGCTAGTGCATTCTGTCCAAAAATTCGTTACCCGGGAATGCTTTCAGAACCCCTGAAAAAATAACTCAAAAACAAAAAATTGCTTAGGTAAAAAATTTGGTATTTTAAATCCAGTATCTTCGAAGTATACAACGTTAAGATTTTCAAGAAAATCTGTTATCTAAATAGAAATATGTGCCCACCTCTGTAACGTAGTGGTAGCATGTCTGCCGCAAGCTCAACAGATCCGAAGCTCGAAACTCGGTCGGATTTATCTGGATAAGTTTTCCCTTGTCCTGAAAGATGAATTTCGGGTAACTCTAAGCTCATCCGAGCATAATTTCATTCGAGTCAGTTGGAAAATTTAAAGTCATGTTGGCACGTTGGCCATAGTAGCTCAATGGTTTAGAGCGGCTGCACGGAGATCAGAAGATCCGTGGTTCAAATCCCGGCTATGGCATTGGATTTCATAGTGCATCCTACACACGGCCAGTGTGAAAAAAAAACGATTAATTTCCATTAATTGTACCTAATAGTGGTCCGAACTATAAAGCCCGGACCTTAAAGTACTTACAGCATAGTAAGTCGCCATTAAGGTAGTTGTCTTATGTGTTTATGAGAACTACTAGTGGTTTACCGGATCTCATGTTACAGATTTAATTGTATATATGATAGTATAGTATAACACAGCAAAGAACCTCTCCGGGGCCTGAGACGCAGTGGGTTTGGAGAAGATTCCTACACCCTCCGTCGGCAGGTTTATGACACTCCATGTCAGTACAGTTACAGACAATTCAAAAACATTCGGATGGCTTCTACTCGGTTTTAGTATAAAGAGTGAATAGGGCGCATGTTTTTTAACGGTTATGCTCCTTGTGTAGCATGCGTTCCCTGTCAGATACATTCGCCGTCCTTGTACCACCGTGTAAAGGAGCACATTCCTTTCAGGGGCATTCTTTGCTTTGCTAGACAGTAGTGCATTGTGCGTGTGCGTGTGGTACAACTCTAAAGGGAAAGGTGGTAGAAAGTTTTGGTATAGTGACTGCGCTTAAAGCATCCCCAGGCGGGTGGCTTTGTACGGAAAAACTGTTCTCACCCCTTACCACAATGTCATAAACATCTTAGGATACACTTACCGGTTGGAAGGGTGAAGAATGTTAGGCACGTGTTTACAGCTGAGAATACGCAGGGTTCCCGTTGTTTAGAAGAAGAAAAATCAAGTTGAATTCACTCTATGAAATAGTCATTGATAAATTTTAAATAATTAATGTATCCTACAATAATACATAATGCTACAACGGTTTATAACATAACTGAAGAGATATATTACCTATGCTGTTATGGTGTAGTACTTGTATTACGTACAAGAACTAAATGTATATTATTAACATAATATCCAAGGAAAGCTTAGTAAAACATCATTACAATTTTAAAAGGGTTAAATTGCATTAGTGTACAGGAATTTGCGATGGATATTTACTTGCAAATTAAAACAACACTTTGGATATTCTGGTAGTTAATAATAATTTATAAGTAAAGACTGCACGCTAGAGCTTTGTTTATTGCAATTGTGAGCCGATTTATCCCAAAACATTTTCGTATATTCTGTGACAGCTACAGGTGGTGAATCAAATTTCAGTTGATTTAACAAAGCAGTAAATACCTCAAAAGTAGAAAAACGAACTAAGGAATTAAAGAAAAACTAGTAAGGGAACTCTATTACTCTTTTCAAATGCTGGAAGATTTTTACAAAGATGTCTGCTAATTTTACAAGTTTGAATAAAGTTAAGCAGTGTAATTTTGAGGGGGGGGGGGGGTGGGGGCCTTCTGTTAAACACAATTTAAATAAATAATCACGTACATTCCGCATAATAATTAAATGTCATAAATGCTTTAGAACTCGGCAAAGTTTAGAAATACTGTTAGGTATACTATGTTACAAGTATGAATGGAAATCCATGTTAGCATATCCGTGTTAGGTTCGATACCCACGGTCTCCACATCTTAAATTACGCAAGTGCTAAACGCTAGTAACTATTAAATACTAATAAATTTATAAAACTACACTAAGTAAAACACTATGTAACTTCTATAAATATAAGAAGCTTATCAATAAACACTAGTAACACAACTTCACTATTTACTTATCTTATTTAAATCCTAGCTTTAATAAAGATTTTATAATCAGAAGAGTAGAAAAATTTAAATATTAAAAAATGTTAATGATGTTTCCACTCTTAAAAAAGTAAAAAAAAAAAAAAAAAAAAAAGATTATATTTTTAAAAAATTTACTTATCATCCATGGACAAATAAAAAATTCCAAAAATGCTTCAAAGAAGTGGATATAATAATAGCACCTCATAATAATTACAGTATAAAGAATTTGCTACAGTTTTCTAAAAAAGACAAAATTTCAGACAACAAAAAATCTGGTATTTATCAAGTTAACTCTTTAGAATGCGACAAGATCTATATTGGTAGAACCAAGCGTAATTTAGAAACCAGAGCGAAGGAACATTTTAGAAATATTAAATATAGACAGACAGAAAAATCGGCAGTGGCTGATCATTTTTGGTCATATAATCATGAAGTAAATCCAGAAGTTAAATTATTGAAACAATTGAAAGAACCGAGAGATTTAATGGTTTGGGAGAAAATATTTATTTTGAAAAATAAGGATCGCGTAATGAATTTTGATATCCTCCAATAGATGTCATCAATAAGTTTGTGTTGTCCCCGGTAGATGGCAGTTAGATAAGGAGCTATTCTTCAAACTCCGGTAGTGGTCAACTTCAGCCAGTCAGTTAGTGGGTGAGTGTTAAGCTGAGTGGTTGAGGATGAAGCAGATGTTTTACTTTGAAACCGGTCCCAGGATTTAAATAAGATAAGTAAATAGTGAAGTTGTGTTACTAGTGTTTAATTATTATTGATAACCTAGTTTACTTCACTGTCAGCAGCTTCAGTTTTTTACATAACTATAAGAAGCTTAATTAACACACATAATTAGCACGTGTGCACAGTCTAAACTAATAGAATTTCCCGAAGTTCTGAGGACACAAGAAAAACATCGCAACCGCGCTTTAACATGGTTAGTGTAGTAAGAAGGACCACCCCATATGTTTGAGGGTGGAGGACCCGTACAATTGCTTCCATGTGGGATCTTGGTCAGAAGTGAAAGCTCAGCTTTGCTGTCGCTTGGAATGCAATGAACGTGGTCACTATAATATGTTCCAAGGAAATTACAATATTTTCAAGAAAATTCCCCCACCACAAATAATGCTCTAGATGAATATTTTTGGATAGCTTTGATTTTCTCAAAATTGGCTCAAAGGTATATGTTTTTAATGGCCGAGCTTTAGTTTTAATGCATAATTTCCTATTTTATTCAGTATAGTGCCTGATATTTGTAGTTAATGCACTAACTCTTTAATTAAATGCAATGAGAGTAATGCCATAAATGTAAATGGAGCGGGACAAAGGGTTTGGCAATGAAGATTTTGAAGCGCATCGTTATTTTCCTCTGTTTAAAACGCGTGGATTAAATGAGTCTATGCGAGGGAAGGGAACAATTGAATAACGCGGCAGGCACAACGAAAGCCAATTAGAGGAAACGTGCAGCAGCTAGAATGGACATGGTTCGCTCTAATCCGTCTTGGATGAGGTGCTTTAGGGCGGTGAACCACTGAAGAAGGGATATTCGTGCTCACCTTGTCTTTCTCTGCGGTTCCCGAAAATCGATGTGTTTTGGCAGCTTACAACTCACCAAGCCCAGTCCCAGCTGTTTAGGCTTCCCAATTTCCTCGCTAGATAGCAGTGGCGTCCTCAAAGTGATGCTCACTTCAGCTAAAGTCAATTCGCAAATGCAATCTGCTCAGCTACGTGGCTTGTTTGTTCAAATGTAATTATTAAGACTGATTTGAATAAAGAAAATATTAGATAAAAACACGAATAACGTTTCTTTTCTTTCCCTACCGTAGTAAGTAGAGAAAATACAGCGTTCTACCAAGAGCTTTGAAACAAACATTTAATTGGAATTACATTTTTGAATAAATAAAACGTTGTACAGAGAGGTCCGTGCACATATGCCATTTAGTTAAATTTATTCAAAGATGGAAGACAAAGACTTTAAAAAATATGTATCATATCCCAAAGTATTATGTGTTTCTCAAATGAGATGATATTTGTCCTTGAGCGCTACTAGGAGGGCAACGAATCGGAGTCCTGCGGTGTTGTATTGCATTCCCCCTAAGTGCTGTGTGACGAGCGCCAAACTAATCCATCTCTAATAAATACTATACATTCAAATTTTGCCAAAACTGATTCATGAGGAAGGAGAGAGTAATGTATTTAACATAACAGTAAAACCCCCATATTTTTAGCTCAAATAGTTTTCCTAATACAAATAAATAGATACTATTATATTATGACAATGCATTGCAACGTAAGCACTGTAATGAATATCATTATTGGTTGACATGTATGCGTGAACGCATATTTGAAATTGCTCAGAACTGAAACGTAAACATTTGACATGACGTGTTAAAAGAAATATGTACTTTGAATAAGCCAAGGTGTTTGTTGAATTCGATGAGAAGAAGCAACACACTTCCTGCTAGTCTGGCAGAACGTGTTTGGTCACATATCTTTTTTATGAATGGTTCGTAATCTCTATTTACACTAGAGAGTTCAAAGTAGTATTGTTCAGTTACTCTTCCATGAAAAAGTGTATCAGCTGGATCAATGAGACGCGATTCACCTTCCCCCTTACTACTGCCAGAACATCCAATTGAGTTAATGTGGTCTCAAATTATGTTGCAAACAGAAATAATAATTTTAAAATGACAGACGTTGAACGACTTATTCGCGAAGAAATTGACAAGAAACACAACAAAACTGGGAAAAACTGTGTGAGACATCAGATAAACTACAAGAAGACGACTTTTGGAAAGAAATACCACGTAACGAGATTTTGGAACCTATCATCATAAATTTGCAGTACTCAGACGTTGAAGACAATGAAAATGACGAATTATCTCTTAACGTAACATTCACAGCTATACGGATGCACCGCTGGTATTTTCATTGGATTAGAAAAATAAATAATCCATAAAATATAATTATCTGTAAACTATGTACTTAAATAGTTTGTGTAATATACAAATACCAATGTTGTAATTGTGATTTCAACAACTGCATTATTATAAAACTTTGGAAAATTCAGTTTGAGTTCCCTTACGTCTAGCGCCAGAAACACTCGCAAGTGAGAGAGAGAGAGGGAAATATAAAAGGAGTGGGGATAACGAGATGGCAACGGTGAAGGCTCTTAACGCATCTGATTCGCTACAGGCGAGAACTGTTCCCTTTTGAAGCACAAAATAGAATAACTAATAAACAAAATGTGTATCCTTTATTTTTTGGAAATAATATGTGTAGTCTTGTTTATCCTGAACAATTTTTGCATATTTGATAAACCTTGAAAGATAAGACACCATCAAAGAATAGATATTGTAAACAAAGATACCATTTATGTCAAATAATTTTTGTAGCATTAAACACTCCCGAGATATTCTCAATTATTGGTTTGGATTTTACGATTTTTTAATATCCCTTACCACTGCTTGTACTTCACTGTGCGAAGTGTATTATTAAATGTGTAAATCTCGATTAGTAAGAAGTGGGTAGAAGAATAGGATTTTATAAGAGCATGAACTAATATGTGAATGTAAGAAATCAGATTTATTAGATTTTATTTTTGAGGAAATAGTAGAAGTTTAAGAGAAAATAAATTGTAAAGTTTTATAAGCAGGAAGCGGAGGCAGGGCAAAGTTGGTAATAATCAATTGCGACGTTTGGGTCATTATTAGAAAACTTAAGACGTGTCATTTCCAAATTGTATAAACAGATCAGAAAAATTCTGTGGTATTCGGTGGAGTGGAGGGCAGAAAGCAAACCAAATTATAGACGGATATCCAAATAGGAAGGTCATACGAGTAGAGCGTCACGCCTGAAAGTTAAATGAAAATTCAGTGTTATTTCACAATATGTAAGAGATAGAGTCAGCATGAAGAATTCAATGCCATGGCCAGGATTTGAACCACGGATCTTCTGGTTTCCGTCCAATCGCTCTAAACCATTCAGTTACCATAACCAACTTGCCATTTGGAGTGACTGGACGGAAACCAGGAGATCCGTGGTTCAAATCCCGGCCATGGCATTGAATTCTTCATCTTGACTCTATCGAAAACCTTAGTCTATATACGGCTAGTCTGAAGAAATTATTAATTTCCTTCAATTAACTAAAATGTAAAAGATAATTTATGAGGAAGAAATTGGAGTTTTGGTGTAAAGAGCGGGTATAACTTAAGAATTGTGAAAGGGACAGGAAAAAACCATGTGACGGTGGCAATCAATCCGGAGCATAATATTGTAAATGCCTTCTTTCATCTTCACTGCCTCCCATTCCATACGTGAAAACCTCTCATGTGAAAGCATTCCAGTTTGCGTATTTACACAGATCACATGATCAATTGCTTGATAGTAAAGTGAACATCGGATAATTGCCTTTATAGCTATCTGACCTTTCCAGTACAGGCTTCACGTTAATGCAGAAATTTAAATATCATTTGTTTTTCAATTTCCTCATAACTGTTTGATCGTGAAGCGATGCCTCTATAAGGAGAAGCACTGTTTCAAGAAACTTTCCCAGTAAATTATTGTAAAAGACATTGACAAATAATAGAATGAGAAAAACAAATACTATAGTGGTGGAGTTTTATGTAAGTACAGCGAAGTAAGGCTAATTTTTTGCAAATTTTGCAACAAAGTTCTCCAAATGTTAACCTCGCTCAAACATTCCCAGAAAGTTAGCCAATATCCGAAGATTTCTATGAAGTGTATCAAATTTTCTTCCTTATCTACTCCTACAGTTATCTTGAAAAGCCAGTTTACGAGTTCTGCTGAGAGTTCTTAATTCATGCTGTTCAACCTAAATGGCTGGAGTACTGTAGTGTTGATTGTAGTGTAGTACTTCAAAACAAATGACAAACCCATTCCTGAATAGCAGTATCTGATTCTTCTCCAACTGCAGAAGGTCAAGATGGCAGTCTTTGATGACACCTTCAACGTGGGACACTGATGTAGCACCAAATTTTTGTGTACCTATAGCTTCAATTTGAACATCATGCAGCGTTAGGGATAACATACTAGTCCCTGGTTTCCGGTACCATACGTTCAAATCCGGCCAAGGGCGATAAACGTTTTTTGAGCGTAAAAAATCTTTAGCATACTTTCTTACGGAAAGGAAAGAAAGCCGGTGATTCCGAGTAAATTTAGGTCCCGTAAAACAACCTCAACGCTCCAACTGGGGGATGCCGAGATGCTGACTACATCTCCTCCCCGTATTGGTTGGATGATCGCCCACCTCTGCCGTACGTAAGTGGGCGTGAGACCCACAGTCGGGTTGGTAGGCCTCGGTCCTCTTAGGGCTGTTTCACCAGGGTTTATTTTAGTCAGGATTTGAACCACGGATATCCAGGTCTCTGGCTTGGGTATGGCGTTGAATTTTTTAGTCTGGCTCTACCTATCCAAACCTTGCTTTGGCTAGTGTGGAAAAACAATTTCCTTCAATTAACCAAATAGTTGTATATGAAGCCTGGGACTTAGGTACTTTCAGCATAAGTTGCTAGAGAAAAGTATGTGGTGAGTTCTCCTAGTGGTTCACCGGATATTACTAGTCAGTTGGAGAATTTAATGTCATACTGGAATGTTGGCCGTAGTAGCTCAATGGTTAAGAGCAACCGGACGGAGACCGGGAGATCCATGGTTCAAATCCTGTGTTTGGCATTGAATTTTCAATCTGACTCTACCTTTTGAAAGAAAAATAAATTTATTACATTTATTTCTTTGTGCTACAACAGAACAATGCTCCAATTACAGTAGCTACATACATAATTTACAAGCATGGCTTGAAAATAAATATAAAAGTAAGAAAAAGGACAATACAAAATGTAATACAAAAAACTAAGACTAAACATATTTTAATTTAAGTGCAATAGAGTAACAAGAATACAATATATAGTCGAAGACAAGACATTGGTAACTGTGCTATCATTAAACAAAAAACATAAATAACACAATTTAAAATCACATGCCGTTATTTTCTGTATATAATGGTTCCTTAAATTGCGTGTAGGAGAAACTATGATCCAGTTCTGTTTTAGAAAAACGTTCATTGTACTTGGCACATAACCTTAAAATAGGGGAAGTTTAATGCGATGACGTTTTTGTTGTTCTAAACTGGAGCAATTGACGGTTTCTGAAATTTGCAATGCTGGTATTAAAATTGATTTGACTGATTCTTCGCTACTAACCAGGTCATTCACAAGTTTATAAAGGAATAATTGTTCAGCGAGTATTCTATGGACAGAGAGTGACATTATTTTGAATTCCTTTAGCAGTTACATATATGGAATATACTGATTATAAGTAAATACGCCGTGAGTTTCGTTTATATATATATCAGGAACATTTTTTAATAGTGAAATGAAGTTTATTTTCCAAGCTCCATTTTAAACATTATCCAGATCTTGTAACTGCATTATATCATAAACATTGTAAATTTTTCTATATAATTTGAGATCAGCATACAAAAGACATTTGGAGTTAGTGACACAGTTTGGTAGATCGTTTATGAAGAGCATGGTCCCAAATTTGATCCTTGAGGAACGCCGGAATTAACAGTAAAAGTATAGGATTCTGATTCCTAAAATTGGGTAAATGTTTATAATTTTGGAGTAACGATAACTTCCTAGAAGCTGTTCCTGATATTTTCGCAAGGGATGAACCATCAGAGGCGCCCAAAGCTTTTATGTGGTGCAGAATTGTTTATCCTTCTGAAGTCTCTTGAGGAAGGATGCTCAAGTTGTATGAGATGTTAATAATGGGAATTGCAGAGACTGATGTCATGTACAACACGCCACTGGACCAAAGCAGCAAACCACCCCCTAGTTTCGTCTTTAATTACCTTCCCTCTCGCTTGTTTTCCGTAATCTCTTGCTTCTTTGTTGTCTGTATGTTGCCCAGATTTGTAGTAGTACAGTTGCCTTGCTACAGTTGAGCTATCTCTCTCACTCCCCCAATAATCAACAAGTGGTGTGAAAGACGACAAGTAGACCTGACTCCATCCCTCTCCAACTCGTGTAATTACACTAATTAGTTCAATTAACAGCCACGCTAGCTCGCTTCACCCTGCTGCCAGCCGCGGCAGGCAGGGTGGGAGGAAGGGAGGGGATCTCTCTTTCGAGTGGCTTCACCACCACACCACTCGCACACGAGAATTGTGTTAATCAAATCGCTTGCTTTATGAGTACAGTTCCAACTGCCATTTTCCTTAAGTGTCACGATAACGGTACCGTTCATCTTAACATTGTCGTGGACTTCCCAAGATTACAAACTCGGCTTGGTTCGTTTTTGTGTGTGTAATTTATGTCCTCCAACGTTGTCATATCGGACAATGAATGAAATAGCTGAAATAATACTCAGATCAGCCCAGGGTCAATAGAGCTTAGAGATACCCGACATTCGCCTTTCAGGAAAGGGAAACCCCGGAAAAACCTTATCCAGATAACTCGCCCTATCCAAGATTCGAACTCGGGAGTGAACATGGGGCAGACATTGCAGAGGTGGGCGTCATCGTTCGTGATTTGTGGTGGTGTATTTTCTGATTTCCAACAATTCACATCCTATTCCTTTCTCTTCTGATTTATTAATTTAGGCAATTTTGCTACTGTCCACCAACTAAAGTCCTTGCGAGGAGTGCTATCCAGTGCCAGCCTTACACAGTGGGATAAGGATAGCGAATGTGTGTGACAGAACGCATATTAAAGTCTGTATAGTAAACTCGTGTGTAGTTCGGCCGCCTCCAGACCCTCCTCCCAGTCCTTTCTGCAAGGTTGCCACCTTTCTGGATACGTCATGGGTACTGTACGAGGTTTCGTCTAAATAAATTATCTTATGTCCATTACTGCAAAACTTCCTTAGTTTTGACACACACACACACACACACACACACACACACACACACACACACACACACACACACACACACACACACACACACACACACACACACACAGATATATATATCGCCAAGCTACTATTCTGTTGGATTCCGTAATAACCCTTAACTTATTCAAAGTGCGGTATTTGAAACCCAGCTCCTTTAGGAGACCGCGCAAAGTGCAGAGCCCATAGGGAAAATCACAAATTTCTTGCAAATGTGCAACCAATTCGTCTACGGCCGGCGCTCTCCCTTTTGCATTTCTCGGCAAATTAAATTGCATGTTAGAGAAACGTTTCCTTTTGTTTTCACACTTGATCGGCGCCTTTGGTATTCCTTTCGTCACAATATTTCTTACTGTATTTCTGTGAATACCCAAACTTATCATCAGATTCATTGCACGACCCCTTTCCAAGATTATTTGTCAGCACATATTTATATCTGTTCAAAACAAGCGCTTGAATTTGCTTAGAAATAGTTCCCGTTAAATCTTTGTGTTTTGAGGCTTTTCCAGTAATATAACTTGGCCCAGTTATTCACACTATTGTCATCACTTTCATTATTTTCACTCTACTGAAAGTTATTTACTACTTCATTTGCATTGTGCCACTGCATTTCCCTCCCACGGTCTCCACAACGTGACACACAACGAATCTCTGCACGTAATGAAACAGATCAACTGGAAGTTGGAGCTTTAGTAACTGAGACTCCACGTGGAGTTAACATGCGACTGTCAGTTCGAGAAAATCAGGGTTGCTATTGGTCCTCAACGACAGTGTTCCATTTCTGAAGTGTGGAGATAGATTTATGACTGTCATTAGTGGATGGGAGGGTAGTTTCCTTTGAGGGGCTAACTGCACTCCCGTTCACTAGACAGACTCTACACAAGGAGTAGAACCGTTAAAAAACATTCGCTCTGTTCACTCTGTAAACTAAAACCGAGAAAAAGGAGAAGAAGTCGGAAGGTTTTTGAATGGTCTGTAACTGTACTGACATGAGATGTCATAAACCTGTCCAGGGAGGGTGTGGGAACCTTCGCCAACCTCCCCCCCTCCGTCTCAGACATCAGAGACTTTCTCTACTGTGGAGGATAGTACATACTTCATTTCCTGTACTGTCTACCCACCACAAGAAGGCAAACGGGGCTCTGAAGAGGGGGAGGAGCTTCAGTTGCTTATCTGCCCTGACAGTGAATCTGCTTATTACGAAATGGGTATGAGTAACTGCAATGATAAGTATTATGTATGGGAGAGTTATGTGATAACACAATATATTTTAGGGCCGCGCCGTGGCTCAGTGGTTAGACCGCTTGGCTCTCACCAAGGCGGCCCGGGTTCGATCCCAGGTGACCGCAAAGTGAGATTGGCGGTGGACAACATGGCGCTGGGGCGGGTTTTCTCCGGGATCTCCGGTTTCCCCCGCCATCTCATTCCACCGGTGCTCTATCTTCATCTCATGTATCATCAGTGTCATCGCCTGCGGTGCCGTATGTGGTAAAAGCGGGCGTTAAACGCTACACATTTCATTTCACAATATATTTTACATGAGACTAGCATCCTTATCATATCTGGAAGGCGAGCATAAACGTCATGCGAACAGCAGAAATGATAATACATTCCTCTACCTTGCCTTCATGTGTTGAGTGGACAGTACGTAAGATTGACACCGCACTGCCATCTCTGGAACTCAGTAACTACACATAAGTAGGGTCAGTCTGTGGCAATGGGTGGAAGGAGGTGATGTTACCTCTATTTGAGCAACGTTGGTTCAGCATGTGGTAATCGGGGAGCGCTGCTGTCGCACAGACAGATGCTCTGTTTTTAAGGACTTGAAATGGCCCAACACTCTATAGTCTTGACAAAGACTATCCAAGGGTAGACCGAGCGGTATGGTTCAGGCGATTTCGTCTGTGGCCCGCATTCAGGAGGCCGGGGTTCGATTCCCGTGGCTGAGCTACCTGACCTATGGGTTTTTTAGGGTGTTTTCCCGGGTCGCTAGACGAATGCTGGGTAGGTTAATTACATTCCCCGAATTTCCTGTCCCTCAATTTCATCTCCATGATCATTTCATGTCATCTCTCATCTGGTGGTCTCTTTCAGGGTAGAAGTGTTGGCGGGAGTCTCGGCGGTGCATGGCAGGACGATATGCTCTGAGGAAAAGTACTTCCTCCTTCGGTAGGTCGGTTGTCGTTCTCTGCTCCTCTGCTGGGACCATTTCGTGACCGCCAGCAAGGGACCTTTGGAGCTCGGATCGTCTGGCTGGGACCATTAGGGCTCGGCTGCGGGGCTCGCCGTTTCGCTGTAGGGGAGCAAGTTCGTTGTCCTGGTCTGTCGGGGGAAGTCTCTATCCAATTAAACTGTCGGGATCCTGCCCTCTTTACTGTCCCGGGCCTCCTTCGACCAGGGGCTTATCGAGCTGTCCCGAAAGGGCGCCCGGCGCCTACGTGGGGCTTTACATGGGGCAAGACCTAGACACTAACATGGGACCCCCCCATCTGGTCGTGTGGAATCAAGACGGGATGGAAGTGGATACGCCATTTACGCGTGCCAACTCCAAAATGGGAAGGCTAGCAATATGACCTCGGTGGTGCCGCCTGGTGATCTAGCTCACCTTCTACTAGCTATGCTGGCTAGTACGCGGGAATATTAATGACTTCCCTCAACCCCGTCCGGAGACGTACCCGATCTCCCACGGGTATCGGGAACCACTGCCCCCTCGAGTCCAGCCCAATCCGAACAACTCTCTGTCAGGGAGGGGCTCGACTGTTCGGCCCGAGGTTCCTCTAGTAACGTCAGAGGTACCACGAGTGCAAAGGGTCCGCAGCGCCCGCACAACGACAGCTGAAGGGGACGGAACCCCTCCCCTATGGGGGCTCCTTAAGATGGCTGCGCTCTGGCTCCTTCGCCTCATCCTTCCTCCCGGGGGTGCCCCAGTTGGCGGTATAGGAACAATGTGCGCAGCATGGTGGCCTACGTATCGAATCCCCTCAACAATGAGCTCACAATCCTAAAGAATACCCAAGTGTAGGCATTTCAGTATAGGCCATCTGGGAAGGAGAGATGTGGGTAGACCTGAGAGGGGTTGAAATTGAAACCCTGAGCAGGTCCTGATGGCATAATCGTTGAAAGTCTGAAGAAGAAGAAGAAGAAGAAGAAGAAACAGTTTATGTTACAGAAAGCAATGAGAGCAGTAGGGTGGAAGATGTTGCCAAACTTCCAGTTCGTTTTGACTGTAGGATCCACCCCGTACAACACAAACAATGGCTTGTTGAAAGTTTCCGTTTTAACCCTCTTACAAAGAAGTGGCGTGTCGTTTACACCTTTTCTAAATGTCGGGGGGAAGATGAAAGCACTAAACGCGGAGCTGTTACGTGGACACATATCGCTGCAGTTGCGTAAAAAATAGCTGTGTTTTTATTGCTGCTATTAACCGAGCTCTCCAGCAAATTAAGAGAAGTTAATAAGGTTTGCAGTGGGTGTTTAGGCGGTGTCTGTGTAGGTATCAGGCACTCAGTCACTCCTCCCTCGCCTCCGAGGAGAAATCTCGCACTAATCCCCTCGCTACGTACTTGAGAGCAGAGAGAGCTCGAGGAGAGATATCTTGATGTCAGACTAACGACTGGAAACCTGGCTATGAGTCATTAAAAACGTTGATGAAATTAGGGAAGTAGCAGGCTCATGAAGCGAGAAACTGTTGAGGCATTTCGAGTGGATGTGCTGCAGACATTCCCAGCAGAAAGTTAACAAGTCGCATTTCGTTTCTCTTCTGCTTACAGTTCTATAAAACTCATAGTATTACATAGTAAAGCGTTGAGGCGTATTGAACTTCTTCGACGAGCGCTACATTTGCTTGTTACCTTGTTTACTATAAGAGCTAAATAGACGTACAGTAAGTGACGAAGCGCAAAGAGACCATGCTCAATATCTTCTCGGGAAGCAAGCCAGGTGAAAAGACGATTAGAAATCGATGTTTCGGGAATGTACATCTCTCCCACCATCAGCATATTGTGACTTTGTGGGTTCGTAAAATTAAAGAGAGTTCAATTACACCACTCCAAATGTTCTTTATTTCCACCTTATTCCAATTACAGTTTTAATGTAAACAATTACAATTTAATTTACACCATTCAACCTTGCCAGTTCGTCTTTACACGTCCGCTCAACTCAACTACACGTCCGCCCGGCTCACGGTCACTCACTCAACTCGGCTACACGTCCGCACGCCGCGACGTACTCCACTCAACTAACCGTCGCCTCGCTTGTATCGATCGCCCCGAAACCTCTCGATTCTTCCATTATGGAGGGGGAAATCATTCTGGAGCCTTCATGCACCTTCGCGCGGTAGGAGGAGGTGCCACCCCTTGCGTCCCCCCCCCCCCCCGCCGCCGCATTATCGATCGGCAACGCGAGTTCGCCGTCTGCGTGACAATATTTATAAAATGTTAAAACCACAAATGTCTTACTGGATAGAACACAAATATAAACAAAGACACCATTACTAAACAAAGGACTGTTTTCAGTAAATTAAACGCCAAGTCAGTAGATGGCGTGAGTATAGAAAATTAATTGGCTCAAGAAACGTAACTACTTACTTGATTATCTATCTGTATTGATCTTTGCTTCTTAAGTCGGCGGATTTCCATTTTAAGGCTGGTTTCCAATAGGGGCTGAACTAAAATCCAGCATCACGATTAAACGTGCTCCTTTCGGAGGAAATGACCAAAGGCTCCTTAATTCTCCACTCCCAGTACCTGTTGCATATTGCCAAATAGGTGGTTTAAAATGTTTAAAGAGGGGAGACAATCAATTTCAAAGGAAGGTGGACCCGGTGCTCCAGTTACATCAACACTGCTGCTACCATTGTGAGAGAGCATCGACGAATTACCTTTAAGATCACTTTCTGAAATACTGAATATTTCACTGGGTGCCACCCACACGTTGGTGACAGAAACATTACACATGAGACGTGTTTGTGCGCGATGGTTCCAAGACTGTTGATTCCCTAACAAAAGGACATTCGCATGCAGGTCTGCATGCAGTTAAAGTTGATGTTAGAGGAAGATCAGGAGTTTCTTTCAAACGTAACCACTGGTGATGAAACTTGGCTACATCATTTTGATCCTGAGAGCAAACAGCAAAGCTCAGTGTGGAAATCTCCTTCATCACCAACCCCCCAAAAAGCAAAAGTGGTTGCTTCTGCTGCGAAAGTTATGGTCATCTCATTCTTTGATATTCATGGAATGGTTTATCAGCATGTACATGCACACACATTAGTAACTGGACAATACTACAGGGATGTCCTGAAAAGATTTCAAGTCCATATCAGGCGCAGAAGACCATATTTCCGTAAAGCAGGCTTGATGCTGCACCACGATAATGCGTGGCCGCATATTGCCAATGTTGTTGCTCAATATCTTGCAAAAATCAGCTTGAAGTGCATCCGTCAGCCTTCCTATAGTCCGGATTGTGCTCCATGTGACTTTTTCTATTACCTAACTTGAAGAAACGCCTTCGTGGGAGGCATAATCCATCATCAGAAGCAGTGGTGAAGGCTGCGGAAGTGGTTTTGAAGGATTTCTCAAAAATGGTTTATGCATGTCTTTGAAGACTGAGACAAGTGCATCGCATTCAGGGGAGACTATTTTGATTAGGGCCATCAATATTATGAAGATGAGTAAAGGTACACAGGAAGTAGATAGAGAAATAAGCGTTCGTAAGAATTTGAGTACAGATGGTCATGAGGGTGCAACATATCTCGGCCCCAGTCCGGTTAAACAATAAACAAGGTAGAATAAATGATATAGTTGTAAATTTAAAAGAACCACAGCTGAGAATGACATGCAGTAATCACTTTAAAACGCACGTTTCGAGGGTGTGACTTCCGTGATCTTAACTTCCTTCGAGACGCCTTCTGCTTTTTCTTTTTTATGTCTCATTAAAAAACTGAGAATGCCATAAACGAAAATGGTTAAACCGGGAAATATGAGTTTCTTTTGCTTCATTCCCGCAGTGTGCACGCTATTTCATTTGCCTGCCACCTAGATTGAACGAGATATTGCGGCGGCCTCACATTATATTTTATTCCTCATAAACCTCTGGGAATAACAAGTTTAACAGAATTAAATAGAGCGGGAGCCTTCCGTGAGCTTCCCAAATGATCCTGTCAGACACAGCAATTGTTCTTATTAAATTTACCTGCCGCTGCAGACAAATTACATTCGTTTTTTACTTTTATAATTAAACCAGGTCTATTATACAAAACTTATTACATGAACTGTCCCTTAAGAATTATTGTTAAACCATGGAACATTTCTCTAATTTTGTTTTCGTTCAACTGTTTCTCTTCATTTTATTCAGTCATTTCTTTCTTTTATATGAAACAGCAATTAAAAGTCAGATGTTGGATTCACATGACTGCGCCGCCGCGGTAGCGTAGATGATAGCGTGTGGTGTGGGAATCTCTTGGGGAGGCCTTTTGGTGTGGTATGGCAGGATGGTTGTTAAGGATTACGTGTCGGTGAGCAGGAGTACTCTCTCAGGGTCCAGCAGTTATCACTAGACAATGAAAGGCCCTGCTTCAATTTCCTATGGATTGTTTATTCCATTTTTAATTGTTTATTAAATTTTCTTGTTAATGAGGATGGAATTTTGTATAGATTGTATTTATTTCTTTATAAATACAAGAGGAGTATGGGAATACAGTAGACATAAGTGATAGTCATGTTTTAACAGCTTTCTTCAAGTGCCTTTTCTCTGTATTGTTGTAGTTTCAGTCACTCTTAAGTGTATTGTTTAGATACCAACTGCTTAATTCCACCCACCCCTCGGAAACGTTCCTATGCATTTTACCATTTTTCCCCACTCAGTCCTTGGTCTACAAAACAAGATGAAAGTCTCATTTTTTTTCGTATACAGACTAGACTGCTCTGTGGATCACACAATATCCGGGATCGATCGATATATTCAATTCCCCTGCGCGCAATTACCCCCCTCCTCTGTGGAGAAGGCTGAAACATGCACTCTTTTTAACACCAGAGGCCGTTCCTTCTGCACCCTTCTATTCCCCGGGTGAATTTTATAATTTATTTAAGTACGCGTCTCCCTTTGGATTTTCGTTCTTTTTTTCCTTTCTTTTTTGGAGGAAAATAAAACGCAGGCGAGCTCCAGGTGCAGCGAGTACAGTCTAGCACAGAACACTGTGGCGTTATAGCACGTTTTAGAAGTTACTGTATTACGTATTTTGAAACATTTCAGTTTGGAGTCGATCAAGGAAATCCAGCCGTTGTAAGGCTTTTATAATGATAGAAAATGTATGGAAAATTTCACAGTAATATCTGAAGCCTTTATTTTGTAATAGACTAAAACGACAGTCAGATTTTTGAAAAACAAATTACTGTATAATGGCTTTGAAATTCGACACTCTTTGCCTGAGCAAGGTGAAAAAAGAAAGTGCTCAAGTTATACCTACATGGAGTTTTATATGTACTCCGTATTGGCGAAACCTTTTGTTAAAATGCAATTTTGAGTCCGTGGGCTCAGATATGTAGATATTTATGGTAAAATCTGATCGAAACTTCGCATAGCGTTTGGCATCGCTTGACAGCAACGTCACAGTGAGCAGTAATTTATTTATGAAATGAAAAAATTGGAGAGAAAATTTGGGCAGGAAGCATTGTGTCACCTCCACGTCATATGTCAGGAGGGTGGCCAATCTTGACAAAATTCAAACCGTGGACCTGCCGTTCACTTCGTGCATTAACTAGATACGTTTCTGCAGCAGATTGAACAGCCACCTTGTCTTAAATTTACATATGATGCTCAACACTGTATAAGTATTTGGATGCAATAAACAGTTCTTGTCAAGAATGTTTTCCTATCTTTCAGTTGCCTTAATAAATTGAAATCTGCTCTTTGTTATAATCCGTGTACAACAATTATAAATTATTAATGAAAAAAAAATTATGGTAAAGTAAAATATTAAATAACTAATACCGGAATTTTTGTAGGTAATATTAATAATTTTATAAAGAAATTATAGAATAGGTAAATAAATTATTGATCCGCGGTGCAGCAGCCTTGTAAGGACCTTGAGGTACCAGTTGAGGAGATACTTGAAGGAAAAATACCGACAGCATTCTCGACCGCCCTAAGCACCTTCCACCCTTCAGTACTGCATCCCATTCTTGACGTCCGCTGTGAGCAAAAGTAGGGGCGGAATTTAGTTTTTGGTTATAGATAAATAATTTTAATAATTTCCGCGTTTTAAGATCAATGTATAACCTAAGGAACGAAGAGTTACATTTGACAAAGAATTGAGATGATTAGTTAATTTCTGTGTTAAGAGTAAACATTTATTAAGCCAGTGTGGATAAGGAAATTAGGGTTCTGGTGAATTGAGTCCTCGTGAAATCTAGTAGCCCAAGGTGTACCTGGCAATCAGCTGTGTTCACTGTAGTGAATTCAAGAAGGCCGAAATGGATACATCAAATGTACAGAAAGTTATGACAAATTAAAACCTAATAATGGCATCCTGTCATCAACAAAATCAGATGTTTTAAACAGCTGAAGGTGGTAAAAAGAAGAAAATTACAGTAAACCCTGCTTAAACAAACTGCACTATTCGATCCGGCTTAACCGAAACAAGAGCAAATAGGATGTAAAACGAAGTAAATAAAGAAAGAAGATAAAAATACGAAATGCTGAAATTTTCTGGGTGTTTTTAGCATCGTATTTTTCTCCCCTTTCTTTATTTACCTTCTTTATCGTAAATTACAACAGAGGTAATTGATATTCCACTCAGTTAATCCTCACCCTCTATCCCCCCTATTTCGTAATGAAATCTTAACGAGAAATATTCAGTTATGACACCATGAATAACATAACACTTCTCCCCTGGTCTATTTTGTGGCGCTTTAATTCCGTGAACATATCGCAACTGATCTGTGGAGATACCTTGTGGCTTGGTGTGTGACGGACTGTTTACCTTCTACGTCTCATCCCTGTACCACATCGTCTTGCTTCCTCGCTTGTCCATACAAGCCGTACTGCTACAGTCTGATTTTTAAAAGAAGATACCTGAAGGTCATCAAGCAATGGCCGCGAATGGTAAGAGGGGAAGGTCGTTGCTATGGTAACGTTAACAAAGGTTGCCAGATTGGTTACACTGGTGAATCACATACTTTGATAGCTCGAACCCTTGTTTGTGTTTCAAGTGTTGAGAGGATAAAGAAAGGGGATCTGCATTACTTCCTGTCTGCTGTTGGGCAACATTGCGGAACCTCACGTGGAGAAACAGATGACCTTCACGTATCTTCTTTTAAAATCATACTGTAGGCAACAACTGTACCTCTGTACACGTGCTGGGCAGATAGCAGATGTCTGCATGTGTGTTAGTGCCAGGCAATTCTATTTCTGTTTTTTCACGTACCAGGTGGATGTATTAGGGTGTCAGCTTACACTATCTGTGTATAGATGGCAGCAATTTCACTATTATAATCTGCTTTCATGTTTACACATAAGGGCTGTAGTATTAAATATCCTATCCTATATAACCTTGGCAACTGAGAGAACAGGAAAATAAGATTAGTCACCTGAGAGTATTGAACAAGTCTGTCAACAAGTGAAGGTGATATGCTTGCTTGCGTTGAACATCCCCAGGGCCTTCATTCCTATACAAAGACACCTCCGTCTCAATCAAGAGTGGTGTTGACGTTACGTATGTCCTTTAATACGGACAAAAATAACGTTCACTACCCACATTCCAATTTCGAGGTTTGAGGATCGAATGGTCAAACTCCATCCATTACATGTTGGACAGAGGTCTAACACATCAGGGACCTCTCGGAGCGGGTACAGGGAGCTGTTGCCTCGCTGTATCCAAAGCTGGGTTCTAGTTCGATGCCTGCCATGGCCGCAGACAGCTAGCTGATACGGCTTCAACGTGCTCAGAATAGAGGACTTCGGACCACGTATTCCGTTGGCTGCTCCCACGAAGCGTCATCTCTTGCATACGTGAAGGATTAAATTAGGCGATTGGTCAAACAATTTTGCGCTACATTACAACAATCAAGCACTGCGATATGGTGTCTTGGCGATTATGACCTCACTAGACGCTTTTTATGTAATTATTACAATCCAACCTACAAAACCCTGCGGAAACTTCCCATCTGTGGTTAGAGTCCGTTTGAGTTAAGTTGACAGAAACAGATAGCAATAGTGGAGGGATGGCCTGAGCTACTTCCCATTCACTACATTGGAAAAGGAATGTTTCTTCCGGTCAAAACCTGCGTTTGTCTATTTTCCCCCCACTGCATCCACAAATGTGCAGATTTCTGGAGTAAATCCCCTTCCATCTTCGGCCTCAAGGTTTGTCACAACACTGCGTGAGACCAAGAGGGTGAGTACTGCTTTCTCTTTCTAGAAATCCGTGACATCTTATCTCACACACTCTAAAGCCATATTGGGTGGGCGCACAGCAAAAACCTTCGGGCTGTGTACAACCTGCCAGTACCACGCACAGACCGTAGATGTGCACTAAACTGTGCACTGGTATATTGCTTCTAACTGCTCTCATTTGCCTTCTAGCTTGTATTGCCAATTTTCTGATGGAAAACTGAACAAAATGAGTTAGGAAAGAAGAAAATGCTGTGTTGTAATTTTTAATTTTAGTGTTTCGTGTGGCTCATTAACCTTAAAGTTCTGTCGGTTCATTTGATTTTGAAAGCTAATGTTATTGTTTGGTGCAAGAAGGAACATGAGCCTCTGATGACAAGCCGCCGCTGGGATACTTCTTTTCCGACACGGTATATTTCTCTTCCTTGCCAAGCTCCTCATTCCTGTAAACTCTGCCCTCTCCCCCTTTTATTTAAATATTCAAAAGCCTTGAAGGAGCTTCCCTTTTTAATGGTGAACTGAAGCCTCCCCCTCGCTTTTTCTCCCTCTTTGCGCTGTGGAATAAGCTCGCGAAGGGTGGAGTGTGAGTATCCCACCCTCAACCCACCGCTTCCCGTGTCTTAACGAAGGTGAAATATTCTCTTGGACTTTTTTGGGCCCTGCACAAAAGAAGTCTTGGCAAAGTGTATACTCCTCTCTCCTCTCTTCCTTTTATCCATTCTCCATGGCGTGTGTAGGTTCAAGTCGTCTTTTTTAACGTGTTTTTACGAGAGGGCAAGAAGGTGTACTTAAATCTGCGTTACAAATTGAAAAGACGAGACTTGTTTGACCCTGTAGAGAGAACACATCCCTTGACGTCACGATAACCCTCTTGAAGACACTCTTCACTTCAGCCCAGATGTTGACCTAGAATAGGTAGGTACCAGGGTAGTTGTTGGCTCATATGCACATGAGAATAACCTTCTGTTCCAATAGTTGACAGCTTGCTCCACACAGTGAGTTCAAAAAGTAGCAAAGACTAGCGCTCAGATCTGCAAGTCATAACACAGAATTATCTATATTAAATTATTAAGTTACCTTCGAGACACTGTGCCACATCTGCACCTGGCACGGAATGAGCTAGAAACTGACTGCTAACCCTCAACGCGAGTGCAGTAGCTTCACAAACGAAACGCACCCTACCATCAACTAATGACCGTCATAAATCTATTTCCACACTTCGGAAATGGAACACTGTCGTTGAAGACCAATAGCAACTCTGATTTTCTCGAAGTGACAGTCGCATGTCTACTCCACGTGGAGTCTCAGTTGCCAAAGTTCCAACTTCCAGTTGATCTGTTTCATTACGTGCAGAAATACGTTGTGTGTCAAAATGTGGAGGGAAATGTAGTGGTAAATGCAAATGAAGTAGTAGATAACTTTCAGTCAAGTGAAAATAATCAAAGTGAAGACAATTGTGTGAATAACTGTGCCGAGTTATATTACTGGAAAAGCCTCAAAAACAAAGTTATAACGGGAACTGTTTCCAAGGAAATTCAAGCGCTTGTTTTGAACACATATAAATATGTGCTGAAAAATAATCTTGGTAAGGGGGGTCATGCAATGAACCTGTAATAATTCTGGGTATTCACAGAAATGCTGTAAGAAAAATTATGACGAAAGGAATACCAAAGACGCCGATCAAGTGTGAAAATAAAGGAAACGTTTCTCTAAAGTGGATAATTTCAGAGGCGATATAATTCCCAGAGAAATTTATAATTTCTATGCAAAAGGGAGAGCGCCCACCTTAGATGAATTGGTTGCACATTTGCAAGAAATTTGTGATTTTCCTTATGGGCACTGCACTTTGAGTGGTTTCCTAAAAGAGCTGGGTTTCAAATACCGTACTTTAAAAGATTATTTTGATGATACCTCGTACGATACCCATGACGTATCGAGAAATGTGGCAACCTTGCAGAAAGTACTGGGAGAAGGAGGACCGGTGTTGTAAAACGATTATAAGGGTTCTTCAAAGGAGGTGGCCGTATGTGGGATTTGTAATGTACAAACGGATGACTGGGATGAGTTTTCAGTTTCCTCCCTCATTCATTCCATCATCTCCACAATCACCTTTCACACATGTCCCTGATTTCTATTAATCTCCTTACTTGGTACTGATGACCCTCCTGGCTACTGTCTCTCGACTCCTCGACAGGTACTTCACCTCAAGTGCTCACATGTAAGGAAGAACAAGATTGCTAACCTGGTGCTCAATTACAAATATAGGTACTCAACGGATTGTTAGCTTATATTCCAAAACACCTGCGGTTTAGTTGGTCAGCGTAGACCCACTGATACTAAGTTCAAACCCTGCCCAAACTGAGGTTTTGAATATCTATGCTTAAAGGCAAGAGGCAGTTTTACTGGCGTGCAAAAGAACTCCCGTGGGATAAATTCTTACATACCAGCAGCGGTGACCTAGGGAAAGCAATTCAAAGGCAGTTCTCAAGAATTCAACATGGTCAACATTACACTAAACTGAAATACTGACAACCTTACAATGGGATTTAGTAGTGTCAAACTCCTGAGTAAAACTTACTTTGTATATTTTGTATTAAACCAAACCCTCACAGTACTGTTTACTAACACGGAATTCTGTTGCGTAATCCAATACATTCTTATTTAAGCAACAAAACAATACCACATACATGCATACGTGGAACACAGTGGCTCCATAAACACACATGGTAATAAAACTGAAAATAAAAATGAATTTTAGATTTAAATCGTAGTTTGACCTCTCTAACCTCATGATATTCATAGACATATGCATTGAATTTGGACTAGAGTGGTTAAAGGGTAGACAACGGTTTGGATACACTGTCACCTTCATACAGATAGATCTATTGTGGGTAACATCACACAGGAGGAAGGGATGAAGTGAAGGAACCATAGGAGAACGCCAGAAATGGCAAACAAGCGACCCGACGACCTGGCAGCCTTCTGCATCCATGGGAAATATTCTTCACGCTGCGAGATGAAACGTAATACTAACAATAAAGTGTCTATTTTCTCGTGTAATACATAGTTGGTGCATTTTGATGCGTCTATTACCTACAAATAATAGAAAGAAAATGATATCCATTTTGTTATAGAAATAGTTAATTTAATGCAAGGATTTTTAAAATCAGTGAAACATACACATAATTAGCGATTAAAACAGAAATGTTTTGTAGCTACCAGTCAAAATCTAGAAATAACAGTTGACATAAAGTATGGAACAATAGTTTTGTTATACAAATTGTTTTCAAAAATATCTAAATAAAATGTTAATACATTTTAACTGCAAAAACTGCAAGCAACACTTATCCATCAGGTTTTGTCTATTTTTTGCATCTCAAATTCTCCCGCCTCTCAAAAACTAGGGCTGTGTTCAAATTCAATTTGGCCATTTTGTAAATGGGTGTATATCTCTTAATATGTTTAATCATTCTTCTTGGTTAAATATGTATAAATATTTATTATATTTAAATGGAGGATCAGAAGTGCATTGCCAGCTACATCATTTTAAACTATTGTTGACTTTATATTATTTTGTGAACGGTTTTCGTACATACGTAGCCATGCATTCTTGTATGTAACTTGCGTAAATCTAATCTGTTTACATAGGACATAAGAACGTGTATCTTGGATGTCATCTCGCTGTCGATAGCTGTTTTTGAGGACGGAGGTGTAATTCTTTCCCCACTTTATGATTGAAAAGGTAAAATTCTTGCTGTGGCACCCAATATGTTGAAACATGTGGCCTGGTTTCGTTACCTCATATTTCTGTTAAAGGAAAAGCGATTCTTGACAAGCAATTCAAAGATATGTTCGAAGACCTGTTTCTTCAGAACAATTTCTGATCGTAATGTAAAGGAAATATTTCCCGGATAACAATCTCAATCATGTTCGCCTTCTTTGCACCGTCTTCTTTCTGCTTTTATTCCATTCTTCCTTCTTTTTTCCCCCGCCCCCTTTTAAAAGTGAAATGGCTTTCGCGAATGACACACATGATGGAAGCTTAATTTAGATCAGTTCTCTTCCTCTTGCCAACCCCTCGTTGTCGACGTCTTCAAGTCTTCCGTGCCCCAACCCCTCTCGAGACGACGCTGGCGTCTTTTGCAACCCTCTCCCTCAGCTTCCGACTGGATCAATACGAAAACCAACCGAAGCAAAGCACATGGTTGGCTGCCAAGCTTGGCGCCCTATGCTTGCAACTTGATGTACCAGCAAAAATCAATCTCTCGCTATTAGGGATGCCAAAAATATAACGTAACTGTTACTCAAGTAACTGATACAAAGTAACGAATGTAGTCATCCAATAAGTTACCTAAGCACTAATACAAAGTAACTGGTTACCCAATTATAGTCATCAAAGTAACGTATACACAGTAACTAATCAACCAATAAGAGCAACGAATGCAAAGCAACAAGTTGTCCAATAAGAGGCTCAAGTTGTTTTCAGGAAGCAAGCCAGGTGAAAAGACGACTATGAATCGAAGTTTCGGGAGTTTTTTGTAATTTACTTCCTCCAACGTTAAGTCATATAGGGCGATGAATGAAATTGGTGAAATGATGCTCAAGTGAGTCCGGGGTCCATGGAGCTTAGACTTACCTGACATTCGTCTTTCAAGATAAGGGAAAACCACGGTAAAACTTTATTCAGATAACTCACCCTGACCGAGATTCGAAGTCAGGATCTCTTGAACGTGAGGTAGACACGCTACCATCTACGCTACCGAGGCGGGTGTTTCGGGAGTGTGCATCTCTCCCATCATCAGGATATTAATTAAATGTTATAACCACAAATGAAATACTGGATATAAAACAAATATAAACAAAGACAAAACACTATCAAAATTCGCATTACTGAACAAAAGACTGTTTTCAGTAAATTAAATGTCAGGTCAGGAGATGCTGCGAGTGTAGAAAATTAATTGGGTCAAAGAAACGTGACAACTTAACTGGATTATGAAGCTGTATAGATCTATGCTTCTTAAGTCGACGGATTTTTATTTTAAGGCCAGTTTCCAAGAGGAACCTAAATGAACTCCAGCATCACTATTAAGCAAAATGCAACAGTTACTGGGAGACGGAGAATTAAGGAGACATTGGCCATTTCCATGATTTCAGTTCAGCTTCTCTTGGAAACCGGCCTTAAAATGGAAATCCGTCGACTTATGAAGCACAGATCACTACAGCTTGATAATCAAGTTAAGTAGTTACATTTATTTGACGCAATTAATTTTCTATACTCACGCCATCTTCTGACTTGGGATTTAATTTACTGAAAACAGTCTTTTGTTCAGTAATGCGAATTTTGATAGTATTTTGTCTTTGCTTATATGTGTTATATCCAGTGATTCATTTGTGGTTATAAGATTTAATAAATATCCTAATGATGGGAGCGATGCACACTCCCGAAACGTCGATTTCTAATCGTCTTTTCAGCTGGCTTGCTTCCCGACAACAACTTGAGAATAAAATAACTGATTAGTGTATAACGGTTACTGAAGTATCAAATACACTAGTGCCCACCTCGGTAGCGTAGATGGTAGCATGTCTGCCTCACGTTCAAGAGGTCCCGAGTTCGAATCTCGGTCAGGGTGAGTTACCTGAATAAGGTTTTTCCGGGTTTTCCCTTACCCTGAAAGACGAATGTCGGGTAGCTCTAAGCTCCTTGGACCCTGGACACATTTGAGCATCATTTCACTCATTTCATTCACCGTCCGATATGGCTTAACGTTGGAGGACGTAAAATTTAAAAAAAAAAAAAAAAAAAAAGAAGAGACACCGCTGCTGAATCAGGGTGGCACCATTCACTGCGTGTGGATTAGTTGGCTTAATCAGGTTAGTGCTCACGCTTCATGTGTTTCTAGGCTCCATAACGTATGACGGTCCGGGCAAATGGCGCAAATGCTTGAGGGCTGCTTGGTCGACGCCTTCTCTAGGCAGCTCCAGCAATGGTACAGGTCTTCCCGTTTGGAATTTTTACAGTCTTCTGCGCGTCTCTGTGACCTAAGTGCATGCGACTTGTAGTGTCCTGTGGTCCCCGTAGGGAAGGGGATCCGTCCCCTTCAGCTGCCCTGGTGCAGGCTCTACGGATCCTTAGTTACTAGAGGAACCTCGGGCCGAACATTCGAGCCCCTCCCTGAATGGGGGTTGCTCGTATTGGTTTGGATTCGAAGGGGCATTGGGAGATCGGATACCTCCGGCCAGGCCTTGGCCGCCTGGAGGGGTAGAGGGATTCCTAAGAAGTCCCGGGTACCAGCCTGCAGAGCTAGTAGAAGGTGTAATAGATCACCAGGCGGCCCTACCGAGGTTTTCGGTAGTCTTCCCTGCGGGGTTGATGCGCGTAAGTGGCGTATCCACTTCCACTCGTCTTGAATTGGGGGGGGGGGGCTTTTTAGAGTCAAGGTATTGCCACAAGGAAAGAGTCCAGGAGCTTTCCATCGCTCCCTGGCTGATAGAGTCAGGACTTTCGGGTAGACGTCGTTCTACAAGTGTCCTGTGGTTCATTCAACTTTTTCCTTTCAGGGAAATTTTTCCTATTCCTTTCATTGTACATTCTGTATAGGTTATGATTCAATTTTTTGTTCCTTTTCCTCAGCTGCAATGAATGACGAATATAAAGAATTCTAAGCATACTAAGTCCGTCTTATTTTGAGCAATCAGAAGCAAGTGGGGTTGTAATATTTCATAGGGTAAGGGCGCACCCTTCGCTCCCACAAACATTTACTAAACAAACAGGGTTACACAGATTCAATGACAGGACAAAAAAAACACCACAAAGTTACCACACCTGCTTTTGCTGTCAGCGAACGATCCTTTGTTCACCGTGCAGAGAGATAAACCGATTTTATTTTATGTGCGTTATTTCAAAGCGATTGTCTGTTGCACTTGATTGGCTTAGAATGAAATGTTCATGTTACTTTCTAACAGCAAACTGAATTAATGTAGAGGCAATTTGAGTTCAAAACCATAGAAAGCAAAGTGCTCTCTATAGAAATAAATTATTTTATTTCACTATAAAATTAGATACCGAGATTTCTGTAAATACATGTTTTAAAGGCCCTATATAAAAGATTTAAAATTTATCTGATGCATTAAATTCGCATAGCATTCTCTTCCAGTTTTTGAACAGTTTATTTCTCTATTATCTTTCATAAGATAAACGATATGGACGATTAGGAGAAAAATAATGAATCAGGACCTCCCGTTTGAGAAGAGGAAAATTTAAAAAATAACAAGGAATATATCTCAAGTTGTTCTCGGGAAGCAAGGCAGATGAAAAGACGATTAGAAATTGAGTTTTCGGGAGTGTGCATCTCTCCCATCATCAGGATATTTATTAAATGTTATAACCACAAATGAATCACTTGGATATAACACAAATATAAACAAAGAGGGGTGAGAACAGTTTTTCCGTACAAAGCGGGCCGCCTGGGGATCCTTTAAGTGCGGTCGCTATAGATAAGAGCATTCATTATGCACTTCATTTCAATTTTGGTTCAAAATCCTTCCAGCCAGTGAATTTGCAATATCCCTGAGATTTCTTAGATTGTATTTTCCAAAGATCCATTTAAAGAACTTTAAACGGCCTCATGTATTATACTTTGTAATTGATCATTTTTGGGGTTTATCAAGCTCGCATCTTACAATTATAATCTGGACCGTCTGCAGCATCCACAATCCAATTTGCAGCAACACTGCCAGAGGTACTACTTTAAAATCGTCTGACAGATATTTTCACAAACATTCCAGATGCTCAATTTCTACTCGAGTAGCAAGCCAGGTGAAAAGACGATCAGAAATCGACGTTTCGGGAGTGTGCATCTCTCCCATCATCAGGATATTTATTAAATGTTATAACCACAAATGAATCACTGGATATAAAACAAATATGAACAAAGACAAAACACTATCAAAATTCGCATTACTGAACAAAAGACTGTTTTTAGTAAATTAAATACCGGGTCAGGAGATGGCGTGAGTGTAGAAATTTGTGTCAAAGAAACGTAAGTACTTAACTTGATTATCAAGCTGTATTGATCTGTGCTTCTTAAGCCGACGGATTTCCATTTTTAAAGCCGGCTTCCAAGAGGAGCTGAAATGAAATCGAGCATCCTCTTGGAGGAAATGGCCAAACCCTCCTTAACTCTCCCCTCCCAGAAACTGTTGCATTTTGCCAATACGGTCTTATCCCGAAAATTGGCTCTCTGGTCGTTGTCAGAACAATTATCTCGGTAAAGGTTAATTCCACACAAAAGGACACTTTAATAGATCTGCAGTTTTGGTCTAGGTACTAGTTTTTCTAGCGTTTTACCAGTTATTGGCATCAGAGTTTAGAGTAGAATGTGAACTTCCTCCACTTACAAAAGGATTGTCAATTAATATTCACTTATGGTGCTTTAAGTTAGCTACCAAACGTGACCAAATGACGCAACATTTTTAAATTACATGTCATAAAGAAAAAATATTTTTTTCTTTAGCTGCAGAATCTGAATTACATTTTTTTGTAAGAAAGAGAAGTATAATTTAATGCCACGCCTAAACTCAGTGGCATGTTTGTTTGTCTGCAGTTTCTCTTAAATTTGTTGGTCTAGGGAACTGAAATATTGCTGAATGTCACAACATTGAAATTAAAGTCAGGGACACGGAGAGGCCCCCTGGAGCATGGTCTAGGTTTGTCGAGCCAGCTGCTACCGCCTTTAGGGCGTTAAGGAATTGTTTCTAGCTACCACAAGCATGTTCCTTCCTACAGATGTATATGACCAAAGTTCGCTGCACCACGATCAGAGGGCTCACTTTTCTCTATACATCACATTACAATAAAAATTGTTCTTAATTCATACATCTGTTTTATTAAAGGTCATAGTTCGTTCTCAGGAGGGGGAACAACTAATAATAACTTTCTATTGGTTTATTCAAACCAATAATAAATAATAGTTATTTCTCAAAAATATTGTTTGATAGATGGAGTCAACATGAAAAATTTAATGCCATGGCTGGGATTTGAACCACGGATCTCCTGGTTTCCGTCCAGTCTTTCTAACCCGTTGAGCTAACATGGCCAACGTGCCGTCCTGACATTAAAATTCTCCATTTGACTCGTATATTTCCCCGGTAGACCTCTAGGGGCTCTCGCGTTCGAGATACACCTTTTGTGGCGACTTACTACCGTAAGTACTTGAATCCCAGGGTTCATCATTTAACTCTTATTATTTTAGTTAATTGATGGAAATTAATCACTTCTTCACACTAGCCGTATATAGGCTAAGGTGTTTGATAGAGTCAACATGAAAAATTCAAATGTCTGGACGGAAACCAGCAGATCCGTGGTTCAAATCCCAGCAATGTCATTGAATTTTTCATATTGACTCTATCAAGCCTATATACGGCTAGTGTGAAAAAATGATTAATTTCCATCAATTAACTAAAATATTGTTTGATATTTGTTTTAACCAGATCTACATTTTTGGTAGTTTCTTACGGTTTTCCCGTTCAAGTGGTCCCGAATTTCGAATCTCGGTATTAGGATGAGTTATGTAGATAAGCTTTTTCCAGGGTTTTCCCTTACCTTGAAAGATGATTGTCGGGAAAGTCTTAAGTTCTATGGACCCTGGTCTCATTTGAGCATCATTCGTCCAGGCTTTTGAGGCTATTCCCAAAGTATTCAAGTTAAAGGTTTCATTTATCATGAAAATATATTTAAAATATTGTATTTTAATCAAAACTTTTAATGCTTTTTTTATGATGGGGGAATAAAACTTGTCGAAGAATTTCCAGTCTTAACAGTAGTTTGGGATATAAAGTTAAATACCAAATTGCTTCTGACTATTTTGATTTAAATAGTGCATGTTTAACATGACAATATATGGAGGAAGCTCGTGCAGTATCGGCCGGGTTAAGTTTCTTGACTTTACTCTGTAACTTTGGTGGTTAATCGGAATCTTACTATATTATTCTCTTGCCTCAAGACAAGAGATTTTTCCCCCTTTCTCGTAAATGTTGACGTTATGAGGCGCTTGGGTTTCCTCTGAGCGAGGGAGCCAAAAGCATCCGATCCGAGAGATCAAATCAGTGTTGAGGGGTCGGCATAACGCCTGAGATGAAAGAATTATGGAACAATTAGTAAATGATGGTGGGGGAAACCGGAGGACCCGGAGGAAACCCACCCTAGCGTCATGTTGTCCACCACAAATCCCACATATAATGATTTTAATTTTTAATTTATAGTACTTTATTACATCGAAATAGTAGAATACAAAAGCATGGGAACTTATTGTCAGTATTTCTGCTCAGTTCACAAATGTTTAGCTCACTGGTTTTCAGAGATCGCTAATATAGCGCTGCTATAGGCCTCAGAATATCTTCCGTGTGCTTAGACCTACACTAACCACCATCAAGCACTTGGAGCACACAAACAACTGAAGACTATAGCGCACGTGGATGCACAAGCTTGCTACTGCTTACAGGAAACTTCTGCCACATGGAGGCGAAAAGGGAAATCACACTGCATGCCGGCCGATACCGCACGACTCTCCCCTATATCTTGAATTCTCCAGATTTGTCTGTTATATAGCTAAGTTGTATACATTTGTATAACTCGAAAACGTTAAGAGTTAAAGAGAAATTTACTAAAAAAATCATGTGTATTTCTGTAAAATTCACCAGGGGCGGCTTCTGAGGTAGTGCCGCTGTGCCATGGATCCATCTGTATGAAAACGAAAGAAAAAGTGTATAGGAATAGCACATAAAAGATTGTTTCTGAGTATATGCTTCCTCGTGTGAATAGACGCGTTAAACGCATGCGCTCTGTCCTGATTGTTTTCCGTGGCTTGGCGCCGATTCCAGAACGGCACCATCTACGCTCATAAGCGCCTGTGTTAAGGGCTAGGATGTCTGCTTATACACGACTTCTTATGGGAGAAGGTAGTGCCGAGATTTCTCTGGCGCATAACTTACTTTTTATCCGCTAGAGTGCAGTAAAGCACGGGACTTAAGATAACCGTCCCTCTGTCGCAAAATCGTACACGAACGCTTATCATATCCTACATGAACTCTATTATCAATCTGTTACTGTACTCGTTACACCTGTGCGTACGGAGAGAGTACGGATGTAATAAATATCTATTTCCGTTTCCCTGTACGTTCTTTTTGATACAGTATGGATTATTGATAAGTCGCTCGAAATTGGTACACATATTTATATTTTAACGACTCTTTTTTATTTATTCATTCACTCCTTTATTATGTATTTATTTATTCATTTATTATTTATTCATTTATGTATTGATGTAGCTATTCATTCGTTTGTTTATGTATTTATTTAATTTAAGTATTTATTTAGTCATTCATTCATTCATTCGTTTATTCATTTACTTATGACACCGGCCGCCCCTAAAATTCACAATTTATTTAAAACATCTGGCATTTTTGTTTAGATATGTTCGAATTACTAGCCCTTTTTAATGCTGTTGATATTCAGTTGTCATGAAAAGAGCTTGGAATGTTTAGATCAGTAACATTTGACAATCGACTTTGTTTTCTTTTTGTATCGTCCTTGTAGTTAAAACGAACTGTGTAATGGTACCATAGGCATTTAACAGGAAAACAAATTGAGGAATGATTAGTATAAACTAGCTTTGGTGCAATCTCCAGCGAGTTTCCGACGCAGCGTCAATATTTGTTGGAAATATTTTGCCGATATATACATATAAAATGGTTTCTTCCTTGGTTCGGTGCATTTTGAAATTGGTGTAGAAGGACCAGCCCAGGCTCTTTAGCCTGCTTTTTTGTGCCGTGAAGTACGTTAGAGATGGCAATTGTGACGCTAGGCACTGCAGCAGGCAAGCTTTCTCGCTCAAGTGTTCTCAAGTATATGGTGTATATGCCAGGCAACTGCAGAGTACGTATTGAAATATTAATATGGAAAAAAGAAGACTGAAACGTGTGAGTTACGAGATGAGACGGAGAAATGAAGAAGTAGAGAAGAAAAGAACTAGGGATGGAAGAGGGAGAGAGAGAGAAGAAAAAAGAAAGCTTGATGCTTGCTTCTGCATGTGCGATCGATCGTTTTTGCTAACGACAAAGATGGAGTATAGTCGGGGTCAAAAGTTTATAGTCATAAATGGGACACCGTTGTGGAGTTGTGTAATAATAATAATAATAATAATAATAATAATAATAATAATAATAATAATAATAATAATAATAATAATAATAATAATAATAATAATAATAATAATAATAATAATAAATGTTTCTCTCTATGACGTTATGGCATTTCTACATGTAGATCCATCCTAGATTGGGAGGGGTGTGGTGAGAGAAGAATGATCGACACAGGAGAGGACATGATCCCTAAAAACTATAGATTTCACCCATTTCAGCCTCGTCCGATATGACACGTTGGAGGATTTTAATTTAAGAAAAAATCCCGCACACGTGGACACATGCAGGTTATGTGGATCTAAATAGAAACCTCAAGGCTGTAAATATCTTCTTCTTCTTCTTCTTCTTCTTCTTCTTCTTCTTCTTCTTCTTCTTCTTCTTCTTCTTCTTCTTCTTCTTCTTCTTCTACCTCACGGCTTTGGATTGTTTAACCCGTTCCGGCTCCAAATTGGTCTGCCCATCTTTTCTTCGGTCTTCCCTGGTTTCTTCTTCCTCTAGGTTTATAGCTTAAGGCTATTTTTGGTATTCTGTTAGGTATTATTCATCCTCTGAACATATTCTTTCCAATGATTTCTATTTCTTTCAATAGTATGGTTTTATTTCTTCTACTTTTAATTCTGTCCTAATATCCTGACTACGTTTTTTTTTTATCAATTTTGGTATATCCAGCTATTGCTCTTATGAATTTCGTTTCGGATGACTGTATTCTCGTACTATTTCTTTTTGTTAGTGTCCATGTTTCTGATCTATAGATCAGAGTTGGCATTGCCATTGTTTTGTATAGTTTTATTATAGAGTCCTTTCTTGCTTTATTTTTTAATGTTCTTTTTATTGTCTATGTTATATAGTTAAATTTATTTATTTTCTCTATTATATCAGCTTTCCCTTCGTACGAGATATTACATCCTAAATACTTAAAGTGTGATTTCTGCTCAATTATTATGTTATCTAACACTAATTTTGATCTTACTGGATTAATTCCTTTAAATGCCATGGTTTTGGATTTATTTGCTGATATTTTCATTCCATATTCTTTAGCAATTTTATCTAGACTATACAGCATTTTCTGCAGGTCATCTGTAAATATCGCAAAGAAAAATACATATTTATTGCCAACATATGGGCCCGAAGTTAAGCATAGGTATAAAAATCTATCTCCACGCTTCAGAAATGGCACAATGTCGTTGAGGACCAATAAAAAGCCTGATTTTCTGGAAATGACAGTCGCATGTTTACTCCACCTGGAGTCTCAGTTGCCAAAGTTCCAACTTCCAGTTGATCTGTTTCACTACGTGCAGAAATTCGTTGTGTGTCACGATGTGGAGACCGTGGGAGGGAAATAGTAGATAACTTTCAATCAAGTGAAAATAATCAAAGTTAAGACAATAGTGTGAATGAATTGGAAAAACGGGAACTCTTTCTAAGCAAATTCAATCGCTTGTTTTGAACACATATAAATGTGTGCTGAAAAATAATCTTGGTAAGGGGTCAGGCAATGGAACAGCAAAAATTCTGGGTATTCACAGAAATACAGTAAGAAAATTGTTACAAAAGGAATACCAAAGACGCCGGTCAAGTGTGAAAACAAAAGGAAACGTTTCTCTAAAGTAGATAATTTCACATGCGATTTAATTCGTCGAGAAATTTATAGATTCTATGCAAGAGGGAGAGCGCCCACCTTAGATGAATTGGTTGCACATTTGCAAGAAATTTGTGATTTTCCTTATGGGCACTGCACTTTGCACGGTCTCCTAAAGGAGCTGGGTTTCGAATACCGCACTTTGAATAATGTAAGGGTTATTATGGAATCCAGTAGACTTGTAGCTTGGCGAAACTAAGGAAGTTTCGCAGTAATGGACATGAGATAATTTATTTAGACGTAATCCCGTACGATACCCATGACGTATCGAGGAAGGTGGCAACCTAGCACAAAGGACTGGGAGAAGGAGGGCCGGGGTTGTAAAACGATTATAAGGATTCGTCAAAGCGGCCGAACTGCACACGCGTTAACTAAACAGATATACCTATAGTACTCGTACGACCTTAGACAAAATTTGGTAATAACATTGTGAAAGGTAATGTTGCTAGAGAAATGAAACATCAACGCCCAAACTCACATCATATGCAGAAAATCTCACAGTGCATTTTTCTTACCTGTTAAAAAATACACCAGTCGCTTCAGACGTCAGTTTGTTTGCATATCTCACAACCAGGATGTTGCTTTTTTAATACAATAATTCTTTTTATTCACTTTTTATAGGCGTGTCCCTTTTATGTTGCTTTCACACGCATGGCCAAGATGAACAGAACATTGCTTCGTTGTCATAAACAGTGTAATCGGGGAAGTACCGGATATCATGTGGCAGTAGTAAGTAAGTAGTTGGAACTAAAACGTTTAACCTCATATTGAAATGCTTTGGAAGTTATGTTACTATTCTTGAGATGTGCTGCGGCATAATGTTGACATACGGAGCCATTCTAAAGGCGTATCGAGTGTCTATAGATACAAATACACATGCAGTGGATATATTAGTAACATTTAACATAGCTAATTACTGTTGTAACCACTTATTTTGTATTCGTTACTGCTAAGTATTTACAGCCGGTCACAATTATTTCAGAAGCTGTTACATTAAGGTAACAGTTACGTTATTTTCCGCCCATTTACATAGATACCCGATGTGTGCTAATGAGTTTGAATGGACGGTGGCATATAACAAGACTCCCTTTATACACATTTGTGGGACATGACCCTTCATGTCGTGTAACATGGACAACACTGTCGCCTCTTGACGGCCTGTTGAAGGATTACATACCGGTATAAAATCTGGATGTGAGGATCTGCTGGTTGGGAAGGGGCGGGGAGAAAGGCGTCGAGAGAACTTAAAGGATATGAAAAAGAGACAGCTCTTGATTCCTCCACATCCTGGGAAATGCGAGAAAAAAAGCAGACAATAAGAAGGAAATGGAAGATGAAATAGCGAAGAAAGAAGTGTGAGTCGAAAAGAAGGAACTCCTCCACATAGTGCAGTGTAAACGTATTGTCAAGGTGTTTTGAAAAGAAAATGTTAACACTTGGTGCCTTTTCATGGACTGTAATTGAATCATTTATTTTAGAAGGCCTGTTTATCACGTGGAAACAAAACACAATCGAGTAATACCTCCTCTTTGTATTAGCTATAAAACTGATACACTAACTCTGATACACTTCTTTCTCGTAGGTACAATGAGATTACGGAAATGTCAAATCTTTTAAGGGTTGTTTGTTATGCGATAACTTTTAATTTCCATTCTCTATTTATAACCTGGATGAAAGCAACCAATAACATCCCATATGAGATAAGTTTGAAAATACAAACAAGGAACTAATCAGAAATGGCTAACTCCAGGAAAAACTGTACTTGATATAAATTTTGTACTTTGACCAGATCTACATTTTATGTGTTGTAAGATTTTATATATTTCTTACGTTTATCACTTACCTACAGAAGGCATTTAGAGTGAGCAGGACTTAAGAGATTATTCACAGAAAATTTAATATACACTGCAGGTCAAAAGTTTTAGGACACTAAGCTCTTGTGAAGGAAATAAAGGAACAATATATAACAAGCAGTAGAATTGATGAAAATAATTTATTTTATGCGATGTATATGATTCTACAATATGGAACATACATTTATCTTGCAATAAAAACTGGACTGAATAATTTTTACCACAAAATGTCTTTTTGTACTAAACATTGTTTTTCATCATCAAATCTAACCTAGAGCAGTCACTTTTTTTTTTGTCTTCATAATTCTGGGCATTCTCTTACCAAGTTTTCCACACACACTCTTCCTCATATTAATTCAGGATATCTGAAGGATTTACCATAACGTTTTTATAGAAGTAGGATTCTCTTTTCGAACTTCTCTGTCAAGTTCCTCCTAAAGAAGTCCAATTGGGTTCAAGTCTGTTGACTGAGGTGCGCATTCCATCACCTTTAACTCTCCTTCCTCCTGTTTCTTCTCAGGTAGTTCTTACACAACTTGGATGTGTGTTTTGTATCATTGTCGTGCTGCATTATGAATCCTGGACCAATTAGACGCATTCCTGATGGAACAGCAAATCTGCTCAGGTAGCCATGTTTATCCAAGTTTCCTTCAGTTTTGTAGAGCTGGCCCTCTCCACTAAATGAAACACATCCACAGACCATTTAAGAGCCCTCACCATGTTTCACTGTTGGTGTTGTGCAGTCAGAATGCACCTTTTCAGCAGGAGAATGGCAAATATACACATGGCGCCGTTGCCCCAAAACCTCGGATTTGGATTGATCTGTCCAAAGAACACGCTTCCAGTCTTCAGCTGTCCAACTTTTCCCTTATCCTGGAAGATGAATGTCTGGCAACTCTAAGCTCTGTGGACCCTGCGTTCATTTGAGCATCATTTCATTCATGTCAGATGTGACTTAACGTTGGAGCTTTTCTCTTATACCGAAAGATGAATGTCTGATAACTCTAAAGCTCTATGGACGCTGGGTTCATTTGAACGGTTTTCCCATATCTTGAAAGATGAATGTCTGATAACTCTAAGCTCTATGGACCCTGGGTTCATTTGAGCAACATTTCATTCATCGTCAGTGATGACTTAACGTTGGAGGTTTTCCCTTATCCTAAAGAAGAAAGTCTGGTAACTCTAAGTTCTATGGACCCTGGACTGATTTGAACATCATTTGTTTCATAGTTCGATATGACTTAACGTTGGAAGTTTTCCCTTATCCTAAAAGATCAGTTGGTAACCCTAAGCTCTATGGATTCCGTTCATATTCATCTTCATTTCATTCATCGTCTGATATGACTTAATGTTGGAGGTTTTTCCTTATCCTGAAAGATGAATGTCTGATAACTCTAAGCTCTATGTACCCTGGGTTCATTTGAACAACATTTCATTCATAGTCCGATATGACTTAACGTCGGAGGTTTTCCCTTATTCTGAAAGATGAATGTGGGGTAACTCTAAGCTCTATGTACCCTGGGTTCATTTGAACATTTTATTCATCCTCCGAAATGACTTGACGTTGGAGGTTTTCCCTTATCCTGAAAGATGAATGTCTCTTAACTCTAAGCTCTATGCACCCTGGGTTCATTTGAACATCATTTTATTCATCCTCCGAAATGACTTGACGTTGGAGATTTTCCCTTACCCTGAAAGATTAATGTCTGGTAACTCTAAGCTCTATGTACCCTGGATTCATTTGAACATTTTATTCATAATCCGTAATGACTTAACGTTGGATGTTTTCCCTTATCCTGAAAGATGAATGTCTGGTAACTCTAAGCGCTATGTACCCTGGATTCATTTGAACATTTTATTCATCGTGCGAAATGACTTAACGTTGGAGGTTTTCCCTTACCCTGAAAGATGAATGTCTGGTAACTGTAAGCTCTATAGATCCTGTACTCATTTGAGCATACATCGTCTGATATGACTTAACGTTATAGGACGTAGAGGTTTTTTTAAGGGGGGGGGGGAATGTGAAGTATCGAATAGAAGTAAATAAGAGACGTTGCCAAGTTGTGGGCTTTATGGTTTTTCGCTTCTAAGCCATATTCAGAAAATGACGCAATATGCATTTCCTATGACGTCGTAAAGAGTGGAAGGGAAAAGTGGATAAAAATGGAAAGCAAACGAGACTAGACGAAGTGTGACATACCTCTGAAGAAGCGGCGGCGTTCCAGCCCATTTCATTACAAATGAAACGGCGGGCCCTCATGAGTCTTTACAGGGGCCGCTAGCGGATAAATGGCAGTCGTTTGCAGTCCCCCTCCCTCCTCCAAAACGTGTCGGTTAGAATGATGGAGATTTTATGACTTGCTTTTTGGGAGCGCGCCTGCCTCGCGTTGAAATTAAAGGCAGTGTGTTGCATTGAGGAAGGGAGTTTTTATTTTCCAAGGGTGTACTACCGTCGGGCAGGACACAAAATGGAAACAATTCCCAACGGCGATGTTAGAGTGCTCCTCGCACATTGTCCCATACAGTCCGGGAGTAATTGAAAGTGGCCGGGTGTTGCAGACCACAGCCGTGTGGTGGCTACATTCACACCGTTAAACGCTATTTCTACCTTACGTCGCTCTGGCAAATGTAAACAGTGCCACGTACCAAAATACACCTTTTCTTCTCATTACCTTGACCTGTCTTTTTTTATTTATATACGCAGCCAAAACATCGAGTCGCAAACAAACTACATATACCTACCCGTATTATATTAATTTTTCTATTCATGATTATATACCTCTTAGTTATATACGCATGGGTCATTTACAAATTAGTGGCATTACTGCCTGCATTTGGCGCTGTCAGCGGTAAATTGTGTTAACTTATAATAACAGTGAAAATAAGAGCATCTAATGTTGGTAGCTGTGAGTTTGAAGATCATAATTTTATTGAATAAGACATATTTAATTTAAATTGTACTATATGCACGCAATAAGAAGAACGATCGGGTTCAAGGTCCTCATTCGGCAAGTTTCGTTTAACTCCGTAAACATAGATGACAACTTTGAAATTTGGAAAGCTCTATACACTGACATCTAGTGGCTAATACGCTAAGCTTTATCATGTCCGCCATATTTCGTTTTGATCAATTTCGAGGTTAATTAGCTAACCAGTGTACAACAATCGCATGTTAGAATTAGAATTTTAGTTCGTCCTTGGCAACATATACATGTTATGAGACACGTCAAAATGTATAAATACAGTATATACATAGTCAAATTGATTACATACAATATACACAGTAAGCACGTCTTCTATGGTTTCATGTGGTATTTGCATAGACTTATGTGCCTTGACGATGTTCCTTGCGTCGCAGTTTTGGTGTTAGACTAACGAAACTTGCACACACGTTCATAGAGATACAATGAATAGAAAGTGCTCTTGGTTTTATTGTGAGAAGCAGTTTAAGTACACTTCCTTTACTTCAAAACACAGACATTTCAAATCTCGGGCAAAAAAGACATTCATAGACAGTCACGACCTCGCACCAGCCTGTCTGACGACATGATCCAGCAAGTGGAGAACACTGTTTTGGAGGGCATTTTTAGATCTTCATGCAGGGTTGTATGCACAGATCCCACGGAAGTGCCAATTTTGGAGGGATATCTGCAATTGTCTTGGTTTGTTGTCACAGGATATTCTGCCTTCATTGAACTGTCGCACCCAGGAACGTACATTAGACACATCCATGGTACCATCACCGCATGCCTCACTAAACTGACGATGTTTGCAACTGTCTTGGTTTGTTGTCACACGATGTTCTGTCTTCATTGAACTGTCGCGCCTAGGAACGTACATTAGACACATCCATGATACCATCACCACATGCCTCACTCAACTAGCGATGTCTGCAACTGTCTTGGTTTGCTGTCACACGATGTTCTGCCTTCATTGAACTGTCGCACCTAGGAACCTACATTAGATATATCCATGGTAGCATCAGCACATGCCGCACTAAACTGACGATGTTTGCAACTGTCTTGGTTTGTTGTCACACGATGTTCTGTCTTCATTGAACTGTCGCACCCTGGAACGTACAGTAGACACATCCATGGTACCATAACTACATGTCTTTCTAAACTGGCGATGTCTACAACTGTCTTGGTTTGTTGTCACACGACGTTCTACCTTCATTGATCTGTCACACCCAGGAACGTACATTAGACACATCCATGGTACCATCACTACTTGCCTCACTAAACTGGCGATGTCTGCAATTGTCTTGGTTTGTTGTCACACGATGTTCCGTCTTCATTGAACTGTCGCATCCAGGAATGTACATTAGACACATCCATGGTACCATCACCACATGCCTCACTCAACTGGCGATGTCTGCAACTGTCTTGGTTTGTTTTCACAATATGTTCTGTCTTCATTGAATTGTCACACCCAGGAACGTACATTAAACAGATCCATGGTAGCATCACCACATGCCTCACTAAACTGACGATGTCTGCAACTGTCTTGGTTTGTTGTCACACGATGTTCTGCCTTCATTGAACTGTCACACCCAGGAACGTACATTAGACACATCCATGGTACCATCACCACATGCCTCACTCAACTGGCGATGTCTACAACTGTCTTGGTTTGTTGCCACACGATATTCTGTCTTCATTGAACCGTCGCACCCAGGAACGTACGTTAGACCCATCCATGGTACCATCACTACATGCCTCACTAAACTGGCGATGTCTGCAATTGTCTTGGTTTGTTGTCACACGATGTTCCGTCTTCATTGAACTGTCGCACCCAGGAACGTACATTAAACAGATCCATGGTAGCATCGGCACATGCCTCACTAATCTGACGATGTCTGCAATTGTCTTGGTTTGTTGTCACACGATATTCTGTCTTCATTGAACTGTCGCACCCAGGAACGTACGTTAGACACATCCATGGTACCATCACCACATGCCTCACTCTACTGTCGATGTCTGCAACGGTCTTGGTTTGTTGTCAGACGATGTTCTGTCTTCATTGAACTGTCGCACCCAGGAACGTACATTAGACATATCCATGGTAGCATCAGCACATGCCGCACTAAACTGACGATGTCAGCAACTGTCTTGGTTTGTTGTCACACGATATTCTGTCTTCATTGAACCGTCGCACCCAGGAACGTACGTTAGACACATCCATGGAACCATCACCACATGCCTCACTCAACTGGCGATGTCTACAACTGTCTTGGTTTGTTGTCACACGATGTTCTGTCTTCATTGAACTGTCGCATCCAGGAGCGTACATTAAACACATCCATGGTACCATCACCGCATGCCTCACTAAACTGACGATGTTTGCAACTGTCTTGGTTTGTTGTCACACGATGTTCTGTCTTCATTGAACTGTCGCGCCTAGGAACGTACATTAGACACATCCATGATACCATCACCACATGCCTCACTCAACTAGCGATGTCTGCAACTGTCTTGGTTTGCTGTCACACGATGTTCTGCCTTCATTGAACTGTCGCACCTAGGAACCTACATTAGATATATCCATGGTACCATCACCACATGCCTCACTAAACTGGCGATGTCTGCAACTGTCTTGGTTTGTTGCCACACGATATTCTGTCTTCATTGAACCGTCACACCCAGGAACGTACGTTAGACACATCCATGGTACCATCACCACATGGCTCACTAAACTGGCGATGTCTGCAATTGTCTTGGTTTGTTGCCACACGATATTCTGTCTTCATTGAACTGTCACACCCAGGAACGTACATTAGACACATGCATGGTACCATCACCACATGCCTCACTAAACTGGCGATGTCTGCAACTGTCTTGGTTTGTTGTCACACGACGTTCTGCCTTCATAGAACTGTCGTACCCAGGAAGGTACATTAGACACATCCATGGTACCATCACCACATGCCTCACTAAACTGACGATGTCTGCAACTGTCTTGGTTTGTTGTCACACGACGTTCTGCCTTCATTGAACTGTTGCACCCTGGAACGTACATTAGACACATCCATGGTACCATCACCACATGCCTCACTAAACTGGCGATGTCTGCAATTGTCTTGGTTTGTTGCCACACGATATTCTGTCTTCATTGAACTGTCACACCCAGGAACGTACATTAGACACATGCATGGTACCATCACCACATGCCTCACTAAACTGGCGATGTCTACAACTGTCTTGGTTTGTTGTCACACGATGTTCTGTTTTCATTGAACTGTCGCATCCAGGAACGTACGTTAGACACATCCATGGTACCATCACCACATGCCTCACTAAACTGGCGATGTCTGCAACTGTCTTGGTTTGTTGCCACACGATATTCTGTCTTCATTGAACCGTCACACCCAGGAACGTACGTTAGACACATCCATGGTACCATCACCACATGGCTCACTAAACTGGCGATGTCTGCAATGGTCTTGGTTTGTTGCCACACGATATTCTGTCTTCATTGAACTGTCACACCCAGGAACGTACATTAGACACATGCATGGTACCATCACCACATGCCTCACTAAACTGGCGATGTCTACAACTGTCTTGGTTTGTTGTCACACGATGTTCTGTTTTCATTGAACTGTCACACCCAGGAACGTACGTTAGACACATCCATGGTACCATCACCACATGCCTCACTAAACTGGCGATGTCTGCAACTGTCTTGGTTTGTTGCCACACGATATTCTGTCTTCATTGAACCGTCACACCCAGGAACGTACGTTAGACACATCCATGGTACCATCACCACATGGCTCACTAAACTGGCGATGTCTGCAATTGTCTTGGTTTGTTGCCACACGATATTCTGTCTTCATTGAACTGTCACACCCAGGAACGTACATTAGACACATGCATGGTACCATCACCACATGCCTCACTAAACTGGCGATGTCTGCAACTGTCTTGGTTTGTTGTCACACGACGTTCTGCCTTCATAGAACTGTCGTACCCAGGAAGGTACATTAGACACATCCATGGTACCATCACCACATGCCTCACTAAACTGACGATGTCTGCAACTGTCTTGGTTTGTTGTCACACGACGTTCTGCCTTCATTGAACTGTTGCACCCTGGAACGTACATTAGACACATCCATGGTACCATCACCACATGCCTCACTAAACTGGCGATGTCTGCAACTGTCTTGGTTTGTTGTCACACGACGTTCTGCCTTCATAGAACTGTCGTACCCAGGAACGTACATTAGACACATCCATGTTACCATCACCACATGCCTCACTAAACTGGCGATGTCTACAACTGTCTTGGTTTGTTGTCACACGACGTTCTGCCTTCATTGAACTGTCACACCCAGGAACGTACATTAGACACATCCATGGTACCATCACCACATGCCTCACTAAACTGGCGATGTCTGCAACTGTCTTGGATTGTTGTCACACGCATTCTGCCTTCATTGATAATAATAATAGGATTTACAAACACCAAAAATCTGAATTCGCGGACGCACAAAATAGCAAACAAACTTCACCAGCGCAAGCACCAAAAGCAAGTGTAGCCACGTGCTCCACACAATATTAAACTGGCAACACGGTGTTAGATTCGGAAGCCACGCCTAGCAGCGATAATGCTCATTGGCGCTAGCAGACAGTTTTAACTTCTTGACCACGACGCCGGATGTAGACTCCCAGTACTACCAACAAGCAGTTAGTGTGTGTGAAAGGTGTGAAAGAAATATTCCAATAGAGTGGCGCTGTAATCAATATATTGGAAGATAATGAAATTGCAAGTTAGATTTCATGAATAATTTTGTGGATATGTTTTCAGTTGCTCATTACTGTATGTTGGTGGTATTAACCTTCCTCCTCCGCCTCCTGCAACCACAGAACGTCAGAGCCGGAGATCCAGCGGCCGTACTGTAGAGTCCTATACACTGTACAGTGCTGCCACCTCTTTCATGCATTCACAAAGAGTCCATGTGTATTTAGGGGGGGAAAAACAGAAGTTCCTATCTGGTCCCAGTCCTGCAAAGAAATGTAGGTGTTGTAACTTGTACGCACGTCGTAGTACCCTACAATTGATCTTTATGCAGATATTTGCTGGCCTGCCTCTCAAGAGCTCAGGATTGTCCAGCACTGCCCTTCCCTGTCTTGGGCTGAACCCATTTAGCAAAAGTAGGCGGTACTTCTTCATGGGCGACCACCCCTACTTCCTGTCAAATCTGTGTAGTTTCCCCCTTCATTTTTCCCATTGCTGAGTCTCCCTAAATTCCCGTTACTTGGCCGTCAAGTTATACTTTTCGGGGCCATTGAATGGGGAAGCCCCTCTGTAATCAATTTACAAGGCCGCGAAAACACTCTCACACCCCTCCTTTCTCTTTCCCCGGAAACTTGTACTCTATTGTTAAGAATAAACGAGGGTCCGCTCCGCTCCCGCATGATGCATAATAGATACTACCCCCTAGTGAGCCACTCACAGCAGGGGGTAGCTAATACTACCGTCCTTCCTTCACTTAGTTATGTCCCTTGTTACACACAACAGAAAGTGAATATTAAATTGAGTTTCTGTATCTAAACTCCCCTCTGTCCTCACGAGGGGAAACTACCCGGATTTCGTGGCTCATTTTTCACCCTTATATTATTGATGGTTTTGTTATTTATCTTTTGAGTGCACAAGGCATTTCTAGCACCAATGCTATAAAATCTTTATTACATCCAAGAAGTGAAAGTGTTCGACTTAACTCCGGTATTATAATTGACTGGAGGTTTGGTTAGGCGCTGTTTTATAACCCTCTGGTTAAGTTAAACCGCAATTCAGTGGTGAGAACATCGCTATAATTGTTAATCTTATGCTTCTAACTGCACAAATAAATTATTTTGGCACACCTGCCAGATTAGGGGGGTGGGATCTGAAATAATGGCCATTGACGATGAAAATTGGGTGAGACGTAATAGACACAACGAGAAAAATAACGTTTGCACTTTGCAGCAACAAATCTTCTAGCAATTGCTTAACATTTTGTTTGATGTGCACTTGTCTGACTATTCATTACATTTATTGTTTATGAAGACTCTTTAATTAGGCGGAAGTGGTACTAACTCTTAGGCCTAGACCAGGGGAAGACAGGTAACGTCTGTTTAGTTTGACGCCTGTGCAGTTCGGAGTCAAAGGATCCTGACCCGACCGCCCACTAGTGACCGTCATAAATCTATCTCCACACTTCAGAAATGGAACACTCTCTTTGAGGACCAATAGCAACCCAGATTTTCTGGAAATGACAGTCGCATGTTTACTCCACGTGGAGTCTCAGTTGCCGAAGTTCCAACTTCCAGTTGATCTGTTTCATTACGTGCAGCAATTCGTTGTGTGTCACGATGTGGAGACCGTAGGAGGGAAATGCAGTGGTAAATGCAAATCAAGTAGTAGATAACTTTCAGTCACGTGAAAATAAGTGAAGACAGTGTGAGTAACTGGGTCGAGTTATATTACTGTAAAAGCCTCAAAAAAAAAAGTTATAAGGGGAACTGTTTCTAAGGAAATTCAAGCGCTTGTTTTGAACACATATAAATATGTGCTGACAAATAATCTTGGTAAGGGATCATTTACTGAACCTGATGATAAATTCTGGGTATTCACGGAAATTCACTAAGAAATATTGTGACGAAAGGAATACTAAAGTGCCGATCAAGTGTGAAAACAAAAGGAAACGTTTCTCTAAATTAGATAATTTCACATGCAATTTAATTCGTCGAGAAATTTAAAGATTCTATGCAAAAGGGACAGCGCCCACCTTAGACGAATTGGTTGCACATTTGCAAGAAATTTGTGATTTTCCTTATGGGCTCTGCACTTTGCGCGGTCTCCTAAAGGAGCTGGGTTTCAAATACCGCACTTTGAATAAGATAAGGGTTATTATGGAATCCAGTAGAGCAGTAGCTTGGCGATATATATATATATATATATATATATATATATATATATATATATATATATATATATATATATATATATGTGTGTGTGTGTGTGTGTGTGTGTGTGGTGTGTGTGTGTGTGTGTGTGTGTGTGTGTGTGTGTGTGTGTGTGTGTGTGTGTGTGTGTGTCAAAACTAAGGAAGTTTCACAGTAATGGACATAAGATAATTTATTTAGACGAAACCTCGTACGATACCCATGACGTATCGAGAAAGGTGGCAACCTTGCAGTAAGGTCTGGGAGAAGGGCCTGTCTTGTAAAACGATTATAAGGGTTCCTCAAAGGCAGAGGCCGACGTGCACACGCGTTAACTAAACATACTTTAAGCGGTGTGAAGTCAGCTCTGCCAGCTCTCCCGCAAAATATGCTCCCGAACGAAAGGCAGGTTAGCGTGTGACGTCACCGCGCTGATTACTGCTGTCGAAGTAGAAGGAATAGTTTAGTGTGTGCGTGTAGGAAAGACAGGAAACGTATCGGGTATTAATATGTACAATTCACATCTTGATTGTTGTAATATTAATGCTGACTGCTTTAATTACACAATTGGTCACAGTTTATAAACAATTACATTTTGACTCTGTGCTATGAGAAAATATATAAAGCTTAAAACTCGAGTTTATTTGAAGGACAGGCATGTTATAAAGTAAATAAAATAAAACATAAAGTAATTTTCTCTATTAATTAGAGAAGACCCATTTAGAACAAAATTACGTTGACATTTTCCAACACTTTCTGTTTCATTTTTCTTTAACTAGTTTATCAATGTCAGGACGTAATGTCTGGGAAATTTGTAATCGAAGGCTGCATGTTAGATTACAATCCGACTAGGTACTCGTGGTTTGGACTTAGCTAATCATAACAGAAAAAAAAAGTTGTTCGCACACATATGTCGAGCCAAACATACACAATGTCCGTGCTGCAAGTGAACACAACGTCGGAAATCTGGTTTTTGGGACATTCTTGTAAAAATCAGCCAAGTCTTTCTTGTGTGTATATTTGTCCTTCAATAAATGGTCACATTGTAAATTTAACAGTTCCATTAGCTACGTGGCAGCTACATTGTTGTCATCGAGTGTGCTGCACCTGACAGAACCCTCAGATTCTGTACTCAGAGCGTCATTTATATAGGCAACTTGGTACTACACGGATCTTGCCTGACTCACGCAGGACAGGCCTCGCTCCCGACTGAAATGTCACAACTTTCGAAGCTGTCTTCATCTGGCCTAGACCGTATAATGTTTTTAGAACCTTGTGCTGTGTGTGGTACTGCATTAATTGTACTGCGTAGGTTTTAAATTTAATGTTAACGCCTAATTTTCAGGCATGTAATTTTATTTTAATAAAAGTCCGGTAATTAAACAGGTTATTTTTTTTTAATTTACGTCCTCCAACGTTAAATCATATCGGATGGTGAATGAATTGGGAGATATGATGCTCATGAGTCCAGGGTCCATGGAGCTTACAGTTACCGGACATTTTCCTCGAAGGATAAGGGAAAACCCCGGAAAAACCTTATCTAGGTAACTCACCCTGACCGAGATTCGAACTCGGGACCTCTTGAACATGAGGCAGACACGCTACCATCTACGCTACCGAGGGGGGCGATTAAACAGGTTATTAAATATATATCTACCTTCTGGTTGCATTTTGATGTGGTTTCAAAGAATGCATTAGTAAAGTCCGTTTACTTAACGCATGTGCAGTTCCGAGTCAAAGGAACCGGACCCTCCCGCTCACTAATGACCGTCATAAATCTATCTCCACACTTCAGAAATGGAACACTAGCGTTGGGGACCAATAGCAACCCCAATTTTCTGAAAATGACAGTTGCATGTCTACTCCGCGTGGAGTCTCAGTTGCCAAAGTTCCAACTTCCAGTTGTTCTGTTTCATTTGGTGCAAGACGGTGATGTTAAAATATTGCAACCTTGTAGAGAGGACCGTCAGGAGGAGGGTCCATGTTGTAAAACGATTATGAGGGTTCCTCAAAGAAAGCGGCCGCCGTGCATTTGCGTTGAGTAGACAGACTTTACTAAGTCATCTTGTCGCTGTGCTGGCGCTGCTTCGCTTTGTTTAGGAAGCATCAGAGAGGTTTGTTTTTGAGTCCGGTGGATGCATCATAGCTTGGCGAACAGTAGGTGGAGGCAAATACGCCCCCTCTTCCTGATAAGATTGGATATTAATGTTTATTATGGAAGCATATTTAAGATAGTCCAATATTTTCAGTATCTGAATAAGTTCATTATCAGATTAACTTTGTGAATAGTAGGTGGAGGTAAATCCGCCCTCTCATAAGATTGAATATTATTGTCCATTATGAAAGCATATTCAAGATAGTCGATTGTCACTCAGAAATTCTTGAAATATTTCCACGATACGTAGACGTTAAGCTGGGAGAGCTACGTTACAACATAGCATTAAACTGGAGTTAAAGGGCAGAGAGTATTGTGCCAATAAACTTTTCTTTGATTCGTTCATAGGTCGAAGTTCTGATTCTTGACTTTAACACACGATATGATTCCCAACCTACAACACCACCCTGCTCCAGCTGAAAAATAAAATGTAGCGTAAAGGAAGGTATTTTCGTGACATAGGCTATTTCGTGATAGTTTTTTGAAGGGATGTCAGAGTTGGTGTTAGCAGTTGACATATTTGTTCCTAGAGCTCAGGAGCTATCGTCAGCGCACACCAACTGGTTTCTCTGTGACATCCCTATAACCTGAAATTTAGGGACATGAAATTCCGGATATTATAATTATCCTAGCACCTGGGGTAACTCTCCAAAAAGCCCAGGGTCCTTGTAAGCCTTAAGGAGCTGTATCCACAAAGTATGTTTTATGCGGCTACAAAAATAAGTCATATGGAATGCAGATAAAGTGCACGTCACTAAACATTTGAACGGGTAGGTTCCCTTCATATTTCAACACAATTGCCTCAGCAACTATCGAGAGCGATAAACTTCTCAATAAAGGAAGCTAACCGTGCAGAACAAGATTTGACAGACTCGAACCAAAGCAAGATGCTTTCGGGAAGGGGCTGGCTCTTTCACCCTAGTGATCAAGTTGGCAAATCTCATCAATAATGCAACGACGTTACACGAATAGTGGAGGGGTTGATTTAAGTGGGAGAGGCCATAAAGACTGGGAAACAGGATTACGACCCTTGTAGCGCGATGGGGGAAGTCGGATCCTCCTTTACCTTGCGATGAAGTAATATAGCTTAGTGCAACACCCTGCGGCGCGAGCAGGCTTTCTAATCTCATCAAAAATAATCCATGTTTTCAATGACCTATTTCTTTTTTTGGTTGTGAATATATTATATTATGAGAACTGAGATAATAAATATAAGCGCAATAAAAATAAATCAAGTTTTGCATTCATATGACTTTCTGAACCATATATATAGTCAGAGCCCGCCTCGGTAGCGTAGATAGTAACGTGTCTGCCTTGCATTCAAGAGGTCCAGAGTTCGAATCTCGGTTATGGTGTGTTACCTAGATAGGGTTTTCTCGGGGCTTTCCTTATCCTAAAAGACGAATGTCGGGTAACTCTAAGCTCTATGGACCCTGGACACCTTTGAGCATCATTTCACCCATGTCATTCACTTGTCCCATATGACAACGTTGGAGGACGTAAATTGCAACAAAAGGGGGGGGGGTGTATTTTGATGGAAAAAAATTAAATTTGTTTGTGAACGACGTAACTCTAAAATAAAAAGTCGGTTAAATACCAAACCAGATATTTCATTTCATAATCTTCCAGGTTGGACACGAAACTTTTCAAGAAAACCCCCACACAAGGATAAATTTTTAGCAAATTTAGAATTTCAGAAAAAATGATTGTCATGATTTTGATTAAATATTCAAAATATCTTCAATACAATGAAATGTATATGTAGAAATTTTTGGAAATGTCCTCTTAAGTCCTCTTCATTCTGGACGACTTTTGCACTTAAATCGTAAGAAATTGACAGTCTTCCTACACCAAAAATGTAAGCACATGTCACAGGAAGTTGACAGCATAAGTAGGAAGTAAATAATAAAAAAAAACCACTATCGTTGATAAAAGTTACTTTAAATCCAAAATAAGATCCGAAGCTTTCTTGGCGACCAATATGCTCATGGTCTCGGGAAGCAAGCCAGGTGAAAAGACGATTAGAAATGGACGTTTCGGGAGTGTGCATCTCTCCCATCATTAGGACATTTATTAAATGTTATAACCACAAATGAATCACTGGATACACTACTTAATTTCATTATCCAGCTCTAGTGATATGTGCTTCTTAAGTCGACGGATTTCTATTTTAAGGCCGGTTTCCAAGAGGAGGTGAACTGAAATCCAGCATCATGATTAAGCGTGCTCCTCTTGGAGGAAATGGCCAGAGCCTCTTTAATTCTCCGCTCCCAGTAACTGTCGCATTTTGCCAAGATGGTCGTTTCCCAAAAATTGGCTCTATGGTCGTTATCAAAACAATGCTCCGCCAGCCCAGACTTCTCAGGTTGCATTAAACGAATGCTCCGTTCATGTTCGATTATTCTAGTAGCGATGGTCCTTCCGGTTTGTTCGTCTTTTCGCCTTAGTTGCTGCCCGATATGAAATTGAGCATAACCTTAAATGCCTTTGTAGCTTATGGCATTTTATAACATGTATTATAACGAGGTGATATAGATATAGGGTGAACAGAAGCGGAGGGACTCCACTCTTGAGTCTATAAACCCTGGGAGGTAGGAGATGGGAGTATCTACCTAGATGGTGTGTCGAAATATGTTGCGTAAAACATAGCGGGGTTAAGCCCAGAGGTTCCACTCCATTAGTCCTGAACCCGTAGGAACAAGACCCGGGCCTCTTGCTACCAGGGAGTTATCCGAGCTGTCCCAAAGGGCGCTCGGCGTCCTCCGTGGGTCTTTCCATAGGGCAAGACCTGGATATCTAACAAGCCCCTCCATCTGGTCCTGTGGACTCAAGACGGGATGGAAGTGGATACGCCAATTAAGCGCGCCAACACCAAAGGTGAAGACTACCGATAACCTCGGTGGGGCCGCCTGGTGATCTAGCACACCTTCTACTAGCTTTGCAGGCTAGTACCCGGAGAATCAATGGCTTCCCTCAACCCCGTCCGGAGACGTATCCGATTCCCACGGGTATCGGGAACCACTGCCCCCTCGAGACCATCCCAATCCGAACAACTCCCGAAGGAGGTGAACATAGGGGGGTCCTTAACGTGTGCTGGAAATTCATCTGGTGCCAGATTTCTTTAGCGTTTCGCTAGGGCCCCTCTGCGGGAACAGGCTATCATAGCGCCGCTCCACGCCAGGGCCCAAACTCAACCATGCATAGCGCTATACCTTCTTTTTATATATATAGTGCATATAAACACCCATCGCCAAGGCGGGACTCGAACCCGCGATGCCCGCCTCGGTAGTGCAGATGGTAGCGTGTCTGTCTGCCTCGCGTTCAAGAGATCCCGAGTTCGAATCTCGGTTAGGGTGAGTTACCTGGATAAGGTTTTCTCCGGGGGTTTTCATTATTCTGATAGACAAATGTCAGGTAACTCTAAGCTCCGTGGACCCCGGACTCATTTGAGCATCATTTAATTCATCGTCCGATATCACTTACCGTTGGAGGACGTAAACTACAAAACAAGAGAGAGAGAGAGAGAGAGAGAGAGAGAGAGAGAGAGAGAGAGAGAGAGAGAGAGAGAGAGAGAGAGAGAGAGAGAGAGAGAGAGAGAGGTAGTGTGGCGACAACGGCTATGATGCGTCTCTCCTTGTCTGCACTTCCTACTTGGAAATATCTTATTGACATATGAAAAAAGAAAACCGCGAAAAAAGCGGATGTTCGTATCCTGGTTGGGCCTCGGCACTAGGAGTCCTCCCTCCGATCTGGAGGATGAAGATTTACAAAATCCCTGCCATGCAACGCTGAGACTCGCAGACCTAAAACAGTCAACCAGGACGAAGAATGAATGAGGGAAACAGAGGGACAGCAATTTTTTAACAATTCAGGGAAACCTCTGAAAAAAAGGCCATGATTCAGGAAGGTTGGTCACGGGAATCGAACCTACAGCCTTCCGATGCAGACTGAGTCATCCTGCATACTTAGTTACCAAACTGGGTTGTTTATTATTTTTCGGTCCCGGCTGTGTTCTCGGAAGAAAATAAACCTGTAACAGCCACTCGTTCCACTTATTTAATGTTCTCTCTGGCAGGAAAGATAAAAGGGAAAAAATAGTAGTGGAAGGAGACGATAAGCTTGGAAGTTTCTTTCATAATGCGAAGTAATATCAAGACGATAAACGAGATCGCAGGATTTTATTTTTACAGTGGTGCCGCCACTGGGGCGCGCCGTCATAAACATAAATGCACATCGCTCGTCACAAACATTATCGGGGCATTTCACCACCTAACAAGTGCGTCCTGTTTCGTTATGACCGTCATTATCGTAAGGAGGTCGTATCTAATCTGCCCATAAACTAGCGAGCTCGAGTTTAGTTCCCGGAGAGAGTAACAGTTTTATGTTGAATCGTTACCAAAACTCGCCTTTCTATCGTGTTTCTAAAATTGCCACCACCAAATACTACTCCACGAAAAGAATATCGTTAACTGTTATCAGTAGGCCTAGGAATTTTAGGTCTTTAAGAAACAATTTTAGGCACCTGAAGTTATAAAAACTGACGTGATGTACTCGGATGACCTTCTTTACGCTTATTCTTCTAACTACTTCAGGTTAAGATAAGCATTTGTAGAAATATTTCTTTTTAGGTGCATTTGTAATGCAGTAGGTGTCAAGCGATAGTCAAATGTTTTAAAGCTGATTTCTCTTTAATGACTGTGTGCATGACATAGGTATCTAAAAAAGGGAATGACGAGTTTCTGCTTGAAAATTCAAGTAGTAAATAATTACACTAGGCAACAATGAAAACGTTTCGGACTTAAAAATAGTAAATTTACATGTATTTCCATCTGCTGAATTAAAAAAATCAGCATAAAAATGATAGATTAGCTCTTGTTTTGAAGATAAAGTGACATTTCATTTTTTGGAGTGAAGATTTTAAATGTGGGGGAATTTTTATTTGGGAGCTGGCACACCTGTCAAATAACAAAACACAATCAGAGAGAAATTTTGTAAATTAAATGATGCAAAAGTTAAGGAAGGCATTTTTGTCGGACCACAAAGGATCCTGCATTTGACCAAATTTTGGAGGGGAAAGAAAAGGAAGCTTGGGAAGCCTTCAAGGGTGTTGTTCATGGAGTTTTAGGCAACAAAAAAGATGACAACTACAAACATTTGGTGACAGTGCGTAACCTTGGATGCAACATGTCTCATAAGATCCATTTTCTCCACTCCCACCTAGACTTTTTCCCTCCTAGTTGTGGAGCTGTTACTGATGAACATGGGGAGAGATTTCATCAGGACATTTCGGTTATGGAACAAAGATACTTCAAAATCGCCTCCGCAGCCTTCACCACTGCTTCTGATGATGGATAATGCCTCCCACGAAGGCGTTTCTTCAAGTTAGGGAATAGAAAAAAGTCACATGGGGCTAAATCCGGACTATAGGGAGGGTGAGGGATGTACTTCACGTTGATTTTTGCAAGATATTCAGTAACAACAGTGGCAATATGCGGCCGCGCATTATCGTGGTGCAGCATCCAGCCTGCTTCACGGAAATAGAATCTTTTGCGCCTGATATGGACTTGCAATGTTTTCAGGACATCCCTGTAGTATTGTCCAGTTACTGATGTGTGTGCAGGTACAACATGCTGATAAACCATTCCATGAATATCAAAGAATGAGATCACCATAACTTTCCCAGCAGAAGCAGCCACTTTTGCTTTTCTGGGGGTTGGTGATGAAGGAGATTGCCACACTGAGCTTTGCTGTTTGCTCTCAGGATCAAAATGATGTAGCCAAGTTTCATCAGCAGTGATTACGTTTGAAAGAGACTCCGGATCTTCCTCTTACATCAACTTTTAACTGCATGTTAGCTCCCTTGCAGCGGTAGGCGATACTGAACATGTCTGAACTTGCCTGGTTCTCACAGGCGGGAACCAGGAGTAGCAACAGTGAAACTACTACGACGTGTTTGTTCGACAATAAACTAACATGATATAATAAAATTAAATTTTAGTGCGAAAAACTGTGACCGTAAGAAAATTATGATCATTCTTTATTAGTAATTAGCGCAACCACATTCAGAGCGTCATAATTTGCTTACTGTTCCGGAAACACCACTTCGCCGTAGAGGCACTATGATTACAAGATACACTCACCAGTCAACTATGACGTCATTCTTGCTCAATCGCAGGACGGGAAATAGTGAATAAAAATGAACACCCTGTAGTATTATGTTTAGGAATGTTTCAAAGACTGCACAAAGTAATACATAATGCTCTCAAATGCAAATATGGAATATAAATCACACTACAGAAATCAATTTTTAAAATTGTATAGAGGAGAAAAGATTACCTAACTTTGCATTTGATATTTAATACGACAGCAGTACGTAGGGCTCTTTAATATAATGATTTCTACTTGCATTGCATTTCATAAAAAGGTACGTATCCCTAGCAGATATATTTTTTGCTTTTTATTTTGAATTTGAAGCGTATGAACTATGCATGTTAATAAAATGATAGAAACGGTAACAGTAGATTCCAGAACCTACGGCTAAATACACAAATAATAAATTGTTAAGCTTCACGTATTTACCTAATGGTACAGAGTGCGTTATCTTCAGCGAATAATGAAACAAAAAATATGTAAGTTAAGCATCGCATGGTATGGTGCTAACATTGGAGTTTTAATATAATGAAGCACATTGCTACGGAAAGAATAATAATAATGACAACTGCGCTCATTTACTTTATGGAATATATTAATTTAAATATGTTTAAAAATGTAGTAACTAATAGGCGCCTGAAGTCAGAGAGTGTGCTGCGTATACATATATAATGAATAGCGTTTTCAGAGGTATTTATATTCTCTTATACATTACATTTTTAAATTAATGAAAACAGAGAAGCTGCAGCACGTTTTATCTGAATGGTTACTAATTAACGGCGTTGAAACTGCTAAATCTCTCTGAGCACAACCAGCCCACTTTCCCATTTACATACTACTGATTTTATCATCCGATCTGCTTCAAGTTTATTAACTGTGAAAGGTCGAGTGTTCAAGGAGGTGACTTCTGTAAACCAGTTCTGTAACCGTGTTCACAAAGTGAAGCTACATCACGATACCATTTAGTAAATAAATAAAAAAGGTATCTTGTGTGTGCACTCATCATTTTCTCCACTCACGTATGTTTTATGACGTTTTATATATTCCCTGGAGGGAATACAGTAGGCTATGTCACTGCTCTGAAATTATGTTCTCTTTGTAAAACTAGGAGAAAAACAATCGAATGACTTCTCATTTGAGAAAAGTGATAGAACTGAAAAATTCAAACTAATAACACGAATATCTCCGAAATCGTTAGTTCAAAAGAAATGGGAGGGTGTAGCAAGACATAAATTCTGTGTTCTAATGACATTTAACTAAGATTTTATCTGCTTTTACGATTTACCAATTTGCAAAATTGATTCAGAATAAAAGTGATTTACAGATAATTTAAAGTGTGCTTTTTATTTACTATGAAAATACTTGTATATATCGGACTGTGAATGAAATGATGTTCAAATGAGCCCAGGGTCCACAGAGCTTAGAGTTATTAGACATTCATCTTTCAGGATAAGGGAAAACCAACGTTGTCTTATCGGACGATGAGTGAAATGATACTCAAATGAGTGCATGGTACATAGAGCTTAGAGTCACCAGACTATCATCTTTCGGGAAAAGGGAAAACCTCCTACGTTGTCATAACGGACGATGGATGAAATGATACTCAAATGAGTACAGGATACATAGAGCTTAGAGTTGCCAGATATTCATCTTTCAGGATAACGGAAAACCAACGTTAAGTCATATCGGACGATGAATGAAATGATATTCAAATGAGTACAGAATACATAGAGCTTAGAGTTACCTGATATTCATCTTTCAGGATAACGGAAAACCAACGTTAAGTCATATCGGACGATGAATGAAATGATATTCAAATGAGTACAGGATACATAGAGCTTAGAGTTGCCAGATATTCATCTTTCAGGATAACGGAAAACCAACGTTAAGTCATATCGGACGATGAATGAAATGATATTCAAATGAGTACAGGATACATAGAGCTTAGAGTTGCCAGATATTCATCTTTCAGGATAACGGAAAACCAACGTTAAGTCATATCGGACGATGAATGAAATGATATTCAAATGAGTACAGAATACATAGAGCTTAGAGTTACCTGATATTCATCTTTCAGGATAACGGAAAACCAACGTTAAGTCATATCGGACGATGAATGAAATGATATTCAAATGAGTACAGGATACATAGAGCTTAGAGTTACCAAATTATCTTCTTTCAGGATAAGGGAAAACCTCCAACGTTGTCATAATGGACGATGAATGAAATGATACTCAAATGAGTACAGGATACATAGAGCTTAGAGTTACCTGATATTCATCTTTCAGGATAAGGGAAAACCAACGTTAAGTCATATCGGACGATGAATGAAATGATACTCAAATGAGTACAGGATACACGGAGCTTAGAGTTACCTGATATTCATCTTTCAGGATAAGGGAAAACCAACGTTAAGTCATATCGGACGATGAATGAAATGATACTCAAATGAGTAAGGATACACGGAGCTTAGAGTTACCTAATATTCATCTTTCAGGATAAGGGAAAACCAACGTTAAGTCATATCGGACGATGAATGAAATGATAATCAAATGAGCCCAGGGTCCACAGAGCTTAGAGTTATTAGACATTCATCTTTCAGGATAAGGGAAAACCAACGTTGTCATATCGGACGATGAGTGAAATGATACTCAAATGAGTACATAGTACATAGAGCTTAGAGTTACCAAACTATCTTCTTTCAGGATAAGGGAAAACCTCCAACGTCATAATGGATAATGAATGAAATGATGTTCAAATGAGTCCAGCATACATAGAACCTATAGTTGCCAGACATTCATCTTTCAGCACAGGGGAAACCTTATCCAAATAACTTATCTGGCCGAGATTCGAACTCGGGACCTCGTGAACAAGAGGCAGACACGCTACCACCTGCGCAACAGAGGCGGGTTCTTAAACATTGCGTAAATTAATCTAAATCTTTAGATATTTTTTTATTTAGAGTATGACAGTTTTGGAAACATATTTTTCATGCAGGTAGTTTGAAAAATCGCATGTTGCAATCTTGAAGAATTTGGAACGTAATTTCTGTTTTAACCAACATTAGGTTTCTGATTAAGACATACACGTAAAGAAACCTTTTTTTAATTTTATTTTATTTAAGTGAAATCGTAGTATTTGTAAGTACGCAGTAAAAAAAAAAAAAAGTAAATATTCTGTGTTACATCCATATGACTTTCCCTATTCTTCCAGAGAGTCTCCTTCCAAAACCTAGGTACTACTTATTATTTGGGATATATATGTATTACAAGCATACCTCTATAAAATTACAGCAAAATAAGCGGAGATCTCAAATAGACATGTGCATTAAATGATGTATATATTAAAATTCCACGAAAATCACAATTTTAGCCCCCTTTAGTGTTTTTCAGAAGTAAACATACAGACGAATTCCTGATACTATAAATATGCGCTTCTGCACGTGTTAAGTCTTGTTCCTCAACACCTTCGACGTAGACCTCGTCATTTGTTTACCCTAGGCGATGATACAGCAGCAGAAAATACCACTTCACTCGGAACGTGGCCTGATGTAAGGGGAAGGAAAACGGAATGTTTGGTTATGGAAAACCCTCGTACATGCGAAGGGGCGTGTTACGAGCGTCCGTCCCCGGCTTAGTCTGGAGGTGGCAGGAAATAAAGAGACAGCCTTCTGGGGAAGCGAATTACGGTTGTTGTGGGGGCGGGCGGTTACACGAGATCCTGTTCCTGCCATCTGTGTTCCGGCGTGAGAACTAAATTCTCCCCGTGCCTCTTCTCTTGCTGGTGTCCGCCTTTACTTCAGTGACGGTTCCATTCTCTTTGAGGATATGCATGTATACTAACACCTTGCAATGAATGTGTATAAAAAAAAATAAAAAAAAGTATCATATTATATATCCAAGAGTTCTTTCAGCATAAACATTTTGTATAACTGGTAAACCTTAAGAAACAGGCAAAATCTCACCACAATGTGGATTAAACAAGAAGTCATTTGTTTTTTATATCCCGACTAGGCAAGGAGAACGAAATTTCAAAGGCGCCTTCACATTGGATGGAACATTAAAAAGCAATAGAATCAGCAAGTTTATTTCTTCTTTATTTCAGAGAAAATACTTATACGGAAACTTTTAATTCTTTATCTCATTAATTTTATTTATTTATTGTGGGGCATAACTCACTAGTTAGTAACAAATGAGAATCATGAGAAACAAATGACATCTGCCTTGCACACAACTAGAGCTGTTAGCACTGTTATGAATGATTGCCGATAGGAAGGATTAGTAAGTAAAAATAATAGTTTTAATATTGTTTATTAATTCACATTTTAACCTTTATTATAATAGACTGTAATAGACCGAGAGAACTGTGGTATATTTGGTGCTTAGGTTTCTTTTGTTTATATTAAATATGATTTCCAAATTACGAAACCTAATTTTATTATATGTAACTGGTAATATAGCTCAATTTAAATGCCGAACTACGCCATTCAACTGTATATCCAGGATATCGTTAGAAACAGAAGCTAAATGATATATTTCCCCCATTATAGTGATTTCTAATTACTTTTCTTGACATTCTATTCGTTCAGTTGACATCGTATGTCAACTGTTGAGTGTAAAACAAGTAATCATTGACTAGGTAGAGGTCACTGTGTTCTACGTGTTCGTTTATTTGTTTTGGTGCCTATATTTGTATCGTTTTTACATTACAATTTCTCATTGAATACAATAAGATGCAATATTTAACGCTGGGAGGTGATTTATTCAACTTAAGTTGTTTCAAACCAAGTTTTCATTTACTGACTGACTTCTTGAAACTGGTGATTTGCAGTGTAAGGTTGGCAATAGTTTAGTCAGCTGCTTTGAATTCTCGGGGAGTGGCGTTAAATGGTTTCCCCTATCCGCCACTGCAGACGTTCGCGTCTTGAATGTCAATATAGGCAGCTTGGTCCCCACGTTTGGCCCTCGCCCTCTTTTTTCCTTTCAGGGACTTCGCTTTCCATTCACCCTGGTCATTCCCTTTTTCATATGAGTTTTAGGGCTGAAACGTTATCGACACCGCAAAAAAAGGGGGCAATTGGTCGGCGCCGATTACCCTTGTCAAAAGGTTGGGGAGCTGAGGATGTGTCACTTGGATGGGGAACTAACATAAACATGGCCTGAATGTAACGGTCATCTTAAGTCAGGCGGTTCTGGGTTGTTTCCCGACTGAGAGGAGGTTGGTATGATTGCAGAGGGTGGAAAAAGTAAATAATACCGGTGCATAACCATTAATTTCTATCCAATAATCTGAAATAAAGATTGATGTTTTACCATCTCATAACTTGTAAGTTTAGAACCCAAGACATCAGGTTTCGGATACAAACTACGTTTTTTCATGGCTTTCCCAAGTCGGTAGATAAATTATAGATAAATCGGTAGATATATGGGGCTGTTTCATTTGTTTTCCATCGTTTACCTAGCATTCTCTCTCTCTCTCTCTCTCTCTCTCTCTCTCTCTCTCTCTCTCTCTCTCTCTCTCTCTCTCTCTCTCTCTCTCTCTCTCTCTCTCTCTCTCTCTCAGATGTGCCTTTAGGTTTCGTAGTGTATGGCGGTGCAGAATAGATGGTGTGAATGGTATCTCAAAGGAAAAAAATATTCTCTATATACACTAGAGGCCTGCATAGTATTAGTGGGAGTATCCTTGAGCTTCGAACTATTAGAGTTCCACACGTCTCTGTGGCCAATCTGCTTGAGGCCTGTAGTTCCTGTGGTTCCTTCACTTCATCCCTCCCTCCTAGAAGTCACAGAACATGAGATATTCTTCTACGTTGTATACCTATACTCATGGTGTAGATGTACGAGGTCATTGGAAGGTTGCATTTTAGAAAGGGTCACATCAACATCGACACGTCTAATAACTCAATTTTCTTTATGGGCATATTCCAAACTTTCTTTTCTAAATATTAAGAGAGAGCATCAGAAATACTAAAATGTTCAGATCTGCTAAGTTCTTCACCAATTAATGCAACTGAATTGTTATAATTTTATTTTGATATTTATGAAATGTATTCAGAAAGACATCATGTAAATTTTCTTTACTGTAATCCAGTTCCTTCATCTTTTTTCTGCCTATATACATTACTAAGTATATATTTTCACAGTGCCTTTCTTTTATTTTTGCAGAGAAACTCAATCTCACCAGCGGAAAGGGAGAAGTATCGACCAAGAAGCCCACCCGAGCCTGAACATAAGAAATTAAAAAAGGAGGAGAAGGATCTTCATGTAAGTAGTGAAAAATCATCGCTTCATTTTATAATTTTCTTTTTCATTCTGTTTGAAAAAACCTCCTTATTCAAAACTGAACCGTTGGCTGGTTCGTATGGAATCACTTCGGTCCCTTAGGTAAAACTAATCCATGTGGACTTGTAGCACCATCTTTTTTTTTATATATATATTTACGTCCTCCAACGTTAAATCATATTGGACAATGAATGAAGTGGGTGAAATGATGCTCAAATGTCCATAGAGCTTAGAGTTACCCAACATTTGTCTTTTAGGATAAGGAAAAACCCATGATACAATATCCAGGTAACTCACCCTGACCAAGATTGCAACTTGGGACCTCTTGGACGTGAGGCAGACACGCTACCATCTACGCTACCAAGGCATGCAACAGGTTTTGGATTAGAGAATTAAGTGCGTAGCTGTGAACTTATATTGTGTACAGTGCAAAAATTACAAATTTTCTCTGAAACTGTATAAATCCTTTCTACATTTAACTTGTGTTCTAAAACAAAAACAAATGACACTAGAAATAATCAATTTTAGAATATCCTACCAATGATTGGTTTACATGTTTACACTGACAGTTCCAACTTACCACATAATGGTGTTACTGGCGCTAGTGCAATATGTCCACTCTTCTCTTTCTACGAGAGATTAAGTTTAAATTCTACAAATTTTGATGGAGAATGTCAGCAGTTCTTCCCCTGGCCATAAGCCTTTGGTTTTCCTAAGCAGTTTGTTGTCATTTCTTCGTGACCTTCGCTTCTTTTACCCTAATCCACTTTTCTCTTAACTTATATAAGAATTCTCCTATACATCTATTTTTCTTTTCAGCCATCCCCGTTATCAGCGTAACGCCACTACCTCTTTGCTTATACTGTCCCAATTCTTATCCCATATTTTTCTCCTGCAATTTAACTCCTTACATTCTATCAGGTAATGAGCAGTGCTCTCTTCATCTCCACAAAATTCACATATCCCTACCTCATTACTTCTCAACCCTTTTAGATATATTATTCCAACTCTCATCCATGCTATGCCTTCTCTTCCAGTTTTGTCACCTTGATCTATATATTTTTCCCTACCCCATACTGTCTTTAATTGCTTATAGAGTTTCAAAGATTTCTTTTCTTCTATACTTTCCCAAATCTCCTGCCTATCTATGTCTTGTACTCTGATTCTCACTTCCTTCCAAAAACCGTTATGATTTGTCTCCTCTGCTCTCCATAAATCTCCCATGCCTATCTTCGATATCATTCTTTCCAATGCCAACCACCAACTATTTATGTTCTTAATGCTTTTCTGTTACTTCATGCACAGATTCAATAATTCCCCTTTCTGCCCTTTAATACACTTATACCACATTTTTTAAACTAAATACTTAGCTATATGATATACATGGCAGAGAAATCGTGTTATCAAACTTTTGGATGGTATACAGTATTTCTCGTGCTTAATATGTGTAGTAGAGAAAGCAAAAGTTTAAAAAAGAGAACTGCAGATTCTTTTGATGCTTACAGAAGCATTGTCTTGAACGTGGAAGGAGGGAGAATTTGGCACAAATCCTAGTTTGGGTATTGTTAGGCTTCCATTCTTGGACAAATGAAGTTTTTTAGAACAGTGTGACCCTTTGTAAGCAACAAAAAGGTTTATACATTCCCCTCTCCTTGCACTAAATGAGTCTTGGAGTGCTTCAAAAGATACGTGTACATTTGCAGGCTGTGGCTTAAGGGGTTTGTTTTTCATTTGCACATTCTCTGCTCGTTGCTGGGATCCAATTTCTTTCTCAGCTTTGTGAAATTAATTCTCTCAGTACTAACAACACACACTCAGCTTGTTTAATTAAAATGGCTTGCTACTAATTTGCTATCTGTCCTTGTGGGATGGGTAGGTATTTTATGCCTGTAGTTATCCTGATTACACCACTTTGCTAATGGACTTGTTAAGGCAAGCAAAACACTGCATAAGAACAAAATAACAAAAAATTTGATTGACTCTTTGGTGATTGAATTGCTCATTTGTTTTGAACATACTCTAGGCTTTTTGTTCTTCTAGAAAATGCAATTAAAACTGATGCTGTATACATAGCTTCATGAGGTCACTTGCCAAAGTAATTGAGAACTGTCGCAGCACAATATGAAAGCAACGGTTTTCTGATTAAATCCTTCACCTATGTTGTGTTTCTGCTTGAAAAAGTGTATTAGCGTTATATCTCCTGCTTTATAAAAATGCATGCAATTTCACAAATTAACTTTAATAAAATTTAAAGGCTATGCATTTTCAAATTTTGGTAAAAAATATGAAGACATTTTTTGTGTACTTTATCGTACTTAACCTTTATTTTTATTCTGCTTTTTTTTAATTTTGTATTAACAATTTTAAAGCCAAAAATGACTATTTAATTTGTCTCTTTTTTTTTTTTTTTTTTAATTTACGTTCTTAGTAAGGACGATAGTCATAAGTCATATTGGACGATGAATGGAATGGGTGAAATGATGCTCAAATGGGCCCAGGGTACATTTGTCTTTTAGGACATGCTACCATCTACGCTATCGAGGCGGGCAATTTGTCTTCAGGAATTATTGATCTTTAAACTCCATTTTTCTGAAAGTTTCCTTTTCAATTTTTTTCAGTATTCAAAATACTCCTTTAAGTGCAGTGTATTACTTTATATATTAGTTTAAAATTTTCAAGATACATTCATTTAGTATGGATTGGAAAAGTTTTGGCATCAGTTAAAAACATTTAATAGTTGGATGCATTGCACTCACATGACTTTCATGACTTGCTCGTTTAAAAAGTATACTTTGAAATCCCTTGGCTACTTCATGTTAATCTAATTGTTAATTTTCTTTTAGATGTGAGGGGTAAATACGGGAGTGCAGTAAACTTTAAGTGATAGCCATATTTTTTAATAGCCAAGAGCTTTGACATTTTGTTTTCTTTGCAATGCATGTTATGTATAAAACATTCCCATTTCAGAAAAGTATACATTTTGGATAAGTCAAAGAAATAGCAAGGAACTCTTTGATAATTATAATAATTCAAATAAATTGATGGAGCCTGGGACTTAATTACTTACAGTATAGTAAGTCGCCACAAAAGGGGCATGTCTTATAGCATATGTGAACCCCTAGTGCTCTATTGGGAAACATATGAGTCAGTTGGAGAATTTAATGTCATGTTGGCCATAGTAGCTCAGTTGGTAGAGCAAAACCGCATGGAGAACGGGAGATCTGTGTTTCAAATCCCGGCTATGGCATTGAATTTTTCAGTTTGGCTCTACTCATTCAAATTCAAATAAATGTTTAAACAATATATTAAAAATTATGTAATATACAGTTAATTGTAATAAAATATTAATAACATTAATTATAATAAACAAAATAACAACACCTTTGAGAATTCTGGTGCTCAAATAATAAAAAAAATCACATTTATTCCTAAAGGTACGACCCTAGAAGTTTAATGTGACACATAAGTGTTTTTAAAACTACCTTTTTGTTGCTTTTTTAGAAGATCCAGTGATGCATCCATCCTTAATTGTTTGTAATTAATATACCCTAAGCAAAACCATTACATTTTAGTCAGTTATTCAATATAATGTAAATTATTGCTACATTGAGCATGTCTTGTGTTCATGGTAATAATAAATGAGGACATTTCTGTTACAGGCAAGCGATGGTGAGAAGAGTGATCAGGATCTTGTGGTTGACGATGCCAGCGAAGTAAGTACTTGTTATGAGTGATGCGTAGTGCTGTAATATTAAAGTGAAATTTAAAAGTGTGATTTTGACACTGTATTATTTAAGTATTTTGTGATATAAATAATGATGTGTAATTAAATAAATATTAGCAAACTTTGTGTTTGAAGTAGAGCAGCTATTAGAATTTTCATTCTCAATAAAATACTTCTTCATATTGGAAAAAGTATCATAAAAATGAGTGCTCTCCTGTGATATAAACAATGAATATTCTTTCAGAAGAGTTATTCCTCCACCCCTTTCATTCAAACAATGTTCTGTTTAGTTTGACTCGTATCTATTGTGTAGCAATAACCCCATACCAGAAGTTAGATGACCAATGTTTACTCTTGTTTATTTTTTGATAATTACAGCTAGGAGTAGTAGTGCATTTGCACTTTTTGAAGGTAAAAATGCTGTAACTAAAAACTGTTATTTAATTTCAGGATCCTGTTTCACCTCCAAATGGAACAGCATCACCTCGAGAAAATGGTTTAGATAAACTTGCACCTAAGAAGGAACATGTTGGTCCTCACAGGTAAGCACAGACCTCTGTTACAACATTTCTAATAAATTACAATAGAGCATACTTGTGAATAGTGATTGCTTTTTATATTTAGACGTTGCTTGACTTCTACTTTAGAAATCATTCCTGATTCGCTAGAAAGGGATTATACAAGAAAAATCATAAGCAAGGTCCACTCTGTGAAACAAGTTATGAACTGTAGCATCCTTTTATAATTTTATGTTTATTTTAAAATGTCCCTTTTCTTGCTTAATTTTTTTGTAAGAAGCAGGTAATTAATATATGAAATATTCCTTATTGCAGTGGTCAAATTACATTCAGCAGAGAAAATGTAATGCTGTTATGGTTATATGTTTGATCTTAGTAGAACACAAAGTAGCTATAGATGAAATTTAAATACATACATACTTGATAGATAGAGTCAACATGAAAAATTCAATGCCACGGCCGGGATTTGAACCACTGATCTCCTGGTTTCCATCCAGTCGCTCTCATCCATTGAGGTACCATGGCCAACTTGCCGTCATAACATTAAATTCTGCGTTTGACTTGTATATTTCACCGGTAAACCATTAGGGGCTCTCGCATTTGAGATATACCATTGATGGAGACTTACTATCGTAAGTACTTGAGTCCCAGGCTTCATCATTTAACTCTTATTATTTTAGTTAATTGATGGAAATTAATCATTTCTTCACACTAGCCATATATAGGCCAAGGTTTTTGATAAAGTCAACATGAAAAATTCAATGCCATGTCCTGGATCCAGGAGAACCGTGGTTCAAATCCCGGCTGTGGCATTGAATTTTTAAATGTTGACCCTATCAAAGACCTTAGCCTATATACAGCTAGTGTGAAGAAATGATTAATTTCCATCAATTAACTAGAATAATAAAAGTTAAATGATGAAGCCTGGGACTCAAGTACTTACGATAATAAGTCGCCATAAACGGTGTATCTTGAATGCGAGAGCCTCTAGTGGTCTACCGGGGAAATATACGAGTCAAATGGAGAATTTAATGTCATGACGGCAAGTTGGCCATGGTAGTTCATTGGGTTAGAGCGATTGGATGGGAACCAGGAGATCTATGGTTCAAATCCTGGCCGTAGCATTGAATTTTTCATGTTGACTCTATCAAAAACCTTAGCCTATACATGGCTAGTATGAAGAAATGATTAATTTCCATCAATTAACTAACATACATACTTATTTTAGCCCATGTGTCTACTTCTTATTTCTTTATAGTCAAATATCAACTGCATATCATTTGGTTTTGCTTGTGTAATTAAATTAAATATACAATGACATTCATAATGATCAAAATTCCACTCCATAATCAAGCTAAATACAGTAGATGCAACAAAGTTAACTGTACACAAGCAAGAGTGAGCTCTTAATGCAGACATTTGGTATACGGGCCTGCAGCATATTGTATGGTGATGTTTTATGGGAAAATGTATCATTTTCAATGTAACATGAAAATCTCTATGTTAGGTAACATTTACTTCTGTAACAAATTGCTATAAAACATGGACTTAATTTTAAATATAGCAATTGCAAGACCCACTAAGAGCATCCAAAAATTTATAACTTCATCTTTATTTTAAGTAATAATGAAATGAATAGGCTTTATATTAGATGACTCTATTTTTAAACAATGTAATTTATAGAGTATAGTGTTGTTGAAATATCAGAAAGATTTCTTAAATATTTTGGGAATGTTATTTTTATTGCAGTTAAACGAAAATGAAATCACTAACACATGTTCTTTAATTTTATTTATTTCAAAGGTACGATGGTTCAACATATTCAGTTGAATAATTCATGAATTTGTGTTTACAGTCCTCGTAGTGGTACTTCTTCAAATGCAAGCACACCATCAACAAAGAAACTAGATGGAGAGAAACCCACGACGCCTATTTCCAAATCTGTGACACCTACGAGTGGTGGCAGTGGAAGCAGCACAGCTGCTGGAGCTAGTGGGCTCAAGCCTGTGGTGAGTTCAAAATGCTTCACTTCTCTCATTTTTACTTTATTAAACATTATCAATGTAATGTAAATAAATCTGAAGTTACCACAAGAAACAATTTAGTAAAACACAAAATTCTAAATAAGAGAAAAATATAATAATAAAGAGAATATTAACTCTTATTGCATGAATTATTTGCTACATATGTGACAGTTTCTCTAATTCTTAAATAGCTTGTTATATCCCTGCCATGGCCATGTTAAAGGAAGCAATTTCGGTAGCCATGATCATTATGGAGAGACAAACTGGAATGCCATCCATTCAAAGCCAATCATTACTAGTTTAAATTCCAGTGACTACAATTAAATTACCTGTGGTAAAGGATGGGGAGGACTCATGTAAAATAACTGGCGTTGTGGCATTCATGATAAAGAGACTGCTTTTGACTGCAGTTGTTTGGATTTTGCTTTTGAGTCTGAAAACAAAAACACTACAATGTAAAATAACACAAAATATTTTTTTCTATGTTATTCTTAAATTTTCATATAGAGAAATAACAGAAACAATGTTAAAATATCCTAAAGCTTTGGGTTAATGTACTTACTGCCAGTGTGTAATTCTGTGCAGTAAAGGGCTAAACACAAAATAATGGCCGTGTTAGTCAGTTTTTGTTTAAAGACTACTAATTATTTATATGCATGAATAAATAAGCAAAATGCATAATGTGCATCCATTTCTTGCCATGCATATCACCATGTATCTTGTTATAAATGATTTTACAATAGATATTATATAATTTGGAAAGAATTTGAGTGGAATACTGACCTTTATTTATTACTCGACACAAGTCATGGAGATCAATTGTTTGTACTCTCAGCCTATCTCTGATAGATTGAAAATGGAAACATTTGATCCCCAAATTACATTCCTGTTTTTAAGTGTAAGTAGTATATAAAGGCTACTAATCAACTGACATTTTCCTAGATTAGTAAATTGCACCATTATCTATAATCTCCTAAAAAGGGAGTTTCCAATTAAATGTATTATATTTTTAATGAGTGAAAAATGTGTACATTGTACAAGGATATATTGAAGAAAAAAAAGCCTCTATTGCTACTGATTTGGAAAATGTAGAAGCTGTGTACAAAAGTGTTAAACCACTAAGAAGTTCAAAGTATAAACTTGGAAGAAGTTTAGGGACAGTGAAGCACAAATTGGTACAAAAGTGAATCGAGAAGATATTGACACATTGCTTCACTCACACTGTTTATTCACAGGACATGTTTCAAGAGCGTTTGCTCCTATCGTCAGCTGTCGAGTATCAGCTGATGATAGGAGCAAACGCTCTTGAAACATGTCCTGTGAATAAACAGTGTGAGTGAAGCAATGTGTCAATATCTTCTCGATTCACTTTTCCACTAAGAAGTTTTTTTAACGGAACTGCACAGGAGTCCTTTGTTGCTATATTGGTGTCTCCTTTGGTTTGAAAGATGATAGCTAGTAATAAGTATGTGAAAGTAAATTGTTGTTTCTTTTATAGGTTAAAGGACCAACTTTGGGTCAATATCCACATTACCTTGGAGCTGCAGCCCCACACGATTTACAAGCAGCGGCGGCAGCAGCAGCGGGGGCATACGGTGCATTGCACAATAATCTGCCACCAGCGTTAAACTCTTACCCTCGACCTCCTCTTGTCAACTACGATCCTCACTCTCAGATGAGGGCTCCTCTTGGACCAGGGCTCGGTGCAATCCCAGGAGGAAAACCGTAAGTGTTTGTGCAAAGACTAAAATAAACAAGAACAACAATATTGAATGTATCATCATTTTCTCAGTATTTGTTAAGTTGTGGAATAACATAATGAAGCACTTAATATGTTACATTAAGTTCTAAAAAGTACTGCAAATCTGCTGTACCATAAGATAGGAAGCCAACACCTGGTCCTGCCTTAGCAGCATCTGGTTGTATACATTGCTCTGCAACATAACTCTTGGAACAAGTGAAAAGAAGTTTTTACTGCATTGCATATATTATTGCTTTTTTGATACTTCAAATAATATTTTAGTTGTATTTATTGTTAGATGGTAATTAGTATTTCCCTGAATTGCATTGTTTACTTGTATTCTGGAAACTACCCTCTCACTAATGTATGTGCATTCATGCAGGTATTATGGCAGAGTATTCAGATCTAAGTAGTGTGTTAACACACAAATTTTTGACAAATTTCAGAGAACACCACTTCCAATTAATTCCAGTTAATAAATATGCCTTAGAAATGTACTTGGGTTTAACAGCATCCTTTCAAATAAACCATATAGAATTTATCAAAAAGAATGCAATAATTGCAATCAAATCTATATAGGGAAAACAAGAGCAACTTGGAAACAAGCTCAAGAAACATTCTAGATATACAAAACAATAAACACTTTAAAAAATTAGCAGTTGTCACCCATTTTTAGACAAAAAAATTACAGCATAATTCTGGAACTAAGACTATTAAAGTGCATAACAAGAAAGGAAGAATTTCAACATTATCATCTACAAACTAAGAAATATAATCGTCAGTTTTTATATTACACACAGTATCCATTGTACAAGTTCCTAGAACTACCACAAAAACATTGACTCAGTTTTCACATTTAACATAACCATCAAAGTATAAAAATTGAAAGAAGCGTAGAGACAGTGAAGCACAAGTTAAAATAAAAGTAAATCAAGAAGATATTGACACATTGCTTCACTTACATTGTTTTTCACAGGACAGGTTTCAAGAGCCATTGCTCCCATCTTCAGCTGAGTCTGGACTCAAAATGTTGAGTCATTTTTCACAGACATCCACTATCCACTTTTATTATAACCGTCAAAGTTTGCTGCGAACTGCTTGGCCACCAAGAATTGATTGGAAATATGTTTACCACATTATTTCAGCTGAATTGTTTTAACTCAAGTCAATCACCCATTGCACAACGCTTGAACATTCTGTATTCCGATAATTCAAGAAGTTACACACAGAAAGCAGCTTGTCTATACATGACCAGATGTCTGGTAAATGCAGGATGAACATTCCTTTGATGTGCCGAGGGAAAACCGATCAGCACTGAATTGGAACATATGTGTCTCCGCATATTGCCAGTGCTTGCAGACTTGGATTACACTGTAGAATTCTGTGAGAAGAACAGATCTGTTTGCAACAGTTTCCATTTTGCCTGCATGTACTTAAACATTGTTTAAAAGTGCTCAAATACTTGAATCATTTTAGGTAAAAGTTTCACTTGCTTCAAAATTGGTGTATATGGAAACTAATAGGAACTATACAAACCTTTAATCATTCCTTATTCATATGTTTTAAATGGTCAGTGAAACCAAAGAATGTAAGTTTGACTTAGTTACAATATTATGATTGGTATAACTTTTCAACAATTTTGATCACATTGAAGTTTTGTTAATCGGTTATACAATCAAACTTATACAGAACATTTTGGTCACAGATTTACTAGGTGTTCTGATAGAGTTGTAAGCATTACAGATTGTCCAAAATTATTATGGATTTCCGCTCAGTATAATGGCACTATGGACAAAGAGACAGTGTGGTTTATGTCCAGCAAGGAAGGTACAGAGGGTCCCTTACTGGAAGGACCAAGATTTAGATTTTACAGAGAAATGTGTCTAGGTTAGGTATATCAGTAAATCACTTTTTATTTAAAAATTAATAGTTGATATTTCTTTTTTTTTAGGGCATACTCATTCCATGTTAGTGCAGACGGGCAGATGCAACCGGTACCATTCCCACCAGATGCTCTTATTGGACCAGGCATCCCAAGGCATGCTCGACAGATTAACACACTGAGTCACGGGGAAGTGGTGTGTGCTGTTACAATAAGCAATCCCACAAAGTATGTCTACACAGGTGGTAAAGGCTGTGTCAAAGTATGGGACATCAGTCAACCTGGATCAAAAAGCCCCGTTTCTCAATTAGACTGTCTGGTGAGTAATACCTATAAGGTATACAGATGTAATTTTTGGATGTGCACGAGTGACATCATGCAAATCAGTGGTAGGGGTAAGATCTCTGCTTTCACCAGCAGATTGCTGATAAAACTAGTGGGTTAGATAGCAGATGATTAACGTGATACCCCTTTTTCTTCCAAATAAACAAGTGAACTCAACCATAAACTACTGTGCAGCATTACGTCATATGCCACGTCTAAAACATACATCTGTACTTAGACATAGATAGAGATTTTTGATGATCATAGACTATTGTAAAAATTGTACCAAAATTATATCTTTTCTCTTAGAGTATAAGTTGTTATGCAAACAAAATGGAAGGAAATATATTTTGTAATTCTCTCTCTGCAATAACACGAGCCCCACAGCTAGGAACTATGGTGTTGGGTGCTGATTTCAGCTCCTATGACCTCACCAAGAGATGAGACACATTATTGTGAAATTGCAACTGCGCATGCTCTCTTTGGCTCTCCTACTTGCCAGCCAGCTATGAGTGCTACAGTTCACATAGCCACTTTCAATCGAGCTTTGATATTATGCTGTAGTGGTATGCAGAGATTTTTTAAAGTTTGCATAATATGTTGTCCAAGCAACATGACGAATTTTAGTTAATTGATGGAAATTAATCATTTCTCCACACTAGCCGTATATAGGCTAAGATATTTGATGGATAGAGTCAACATGAAAAATTCACTGCCATAGCCGGGATTTGAACCACGGATCTTCTGGTTTCCGTCCAGCCGCACTACCATTGTGCTACTATGGCCAACGTGCCGACATGACATTAAATTCTCCATTTGACTCGTATATTTCCCCGGTAGACCACTAGGGGCTCTCGCATCCGAGATACACCGTTCGTGGCGACTTACTATTGTAAGCACTTAAGTCCCAGGCTTCATCATTTAACTCTTATTATTTTAGTTAATTGATGGAAATTAATCATTTCTCCACACTAGCCGTATATAGGCTAAGATATTTGATGGATAGAGTCAACATGAAAAATTCACTGCCATAGCCGGGATTTGAACCACGGATCTTCTGGTTTCCGTCCAGCCGCACTACCATTGTGCTACTATGGCCAACGTGCCGACATGACATTAAATTCTCCATTTGACTCGTATATTTCCCCGGTAGACCACTAGGGGCTCTCGCATCCGAGATACACCGTTCGTGGCGACTTACTATTGTAAGCACTTAAGTCCCAGGCTTCATCATTTAACTCTTATTATTTTAGTTAATTGATGGAAATTAATCATTTCTCCACACTAGCCGTATATAGGCTAAGATATTTGATGGATAGAGTCAACATGAAAAATTCACTGCCATAGCCGGGATTTGAACCACGGATCTTCTGGTTTCCGTCCAGCCGCACTACCATTGTGCTACTATGGCCAACGTGCCGACATGACATTAAATTCTCCATTTGACTCGTATATTTCCCCGGTAGACCACTAGGGGCTCTCGCATCCGAGATACACCGTTCGTGGCGACTTACTATTGTAAGCACTTAAGTCCCAGGCTTCATCATTTAACTCTTATTATTTTAGTTAATTGATGGAAATTAATCATTTCTCCACACTAGCCGTATATAGGCTAAGATATTTGATGGATAGAGTCAACATGAAAAATTCACTGCCATAGCCGGGATTTGAACCACGGATCTTCTGGTTTCCGTCCAGCCGCACTACCATTGTGCTACTATGGCCAACGTGCCGACATGACATTAAATTCTCCATTTGACTCGTATATTTCCCCGGTAGACCACTAGGGGCTCTCGCATCCGAGATACACCGTTCGTGGCGACTTACTATTGTAAGCACTTAAGTCCCAGGCTTCATCATTTAACTCTTATTATTTTAGTTAATTGATGGAAATTAATCATTTCTCCACACTAGCCGTATATAGGCTAAGATATTTGATGGATAGAGTCAACATGAAAAATTCACTGCCATAGCCGGGATTTGAACCACGGATCTTCTGGTTTCCGTCCAGCCGCACTACCATTGTGCTACTATGGCCAACGTGCCGACATGACATTAAATTCTCCATTTGACTCGTATATTTCCCCGGTAGACCACTAGGGGCTCTCGCATCCGAGATACACCGTTCGTGGCGACTTACTAGTCAAATGGAGAATTTAATGTCATGTCGGCACGTTGGCCATAGTAGCACAATGGTAGTGCGGCTGGACGGAAACCAGAAGATCCGTGGTTCAAATCCCGGCTATGGCAGTGAATTTTTCATGTTGACTCTATCCATCAAATATCTTAGCCTATATACGGCTAGTGTGGAGAAATGATTAATTTCCATCAATTAACTAAAATAATAAGAGTTAAATGATGAAGCCTGGGACTTAAGTGCTTACAATAGTAAGTCGCCACGAACGGTGTATCTCGGATGCGAGAGCCCCTAGTGGTCTACCGGGGAAATATACGAGTCAAATGGAGAATTTAATGTCATGTCGGCACGTTGGCCATAGTAGCACAATGGTAGTGCGGCTGGACGGAAACCAGAAGATCCGTGGTTCAAATCCCGGCTATGGCAGTGAATTTTTCATGTTGACTCTATCCATCAAATATCTTAGCCTATATACGGCTAGTGTGGAGAAATGATTAATTTCCATCAATTAACTAAAATAATAAGAGTTAAATGATGAAGCCTGGGACTTAAGTGCTTACAATAGTAAGTCGCCACGAACGGTGTATCTCGGATGCGAGAGCCCCTAGTGGTCTACCGGGGAAATATACGAGTCAAATGGAGAATTTAATGTCATGTCGGCACGTTGGCCATAGTAGCACAATGGTAGTGCGGCTGGACGGAAACCAGAAGATCCGTGGTTCAAATCCCGGCTATGGCAGTGAATTTTTCATGTTGACTCTATCCATCAAATATCTTAGCCTATATACGGCTAGTGTGGAGAAATGATTAATTTCCATCAATTAACTAAAATAATAAGAGTTAAATGATGAAGCCTGGGACTTAAGTGCTTACAATAGTAAGTCGCCACGAACGGTGTATCTCGGATGCGAGAGCCCCTAGTGGTCTACCGGGGAAATATACGAGTCAAATGGAGAATTTAATGTCATGTCGGCACGTTGGCCATAGTAGCACAATGGTAGTGCGGCTGGACGGAAACCAGAAGATCCGTGGTTCAAATCCCGGCTATGGCAGTGAATTTTTCATGTTGACTCTATCCATCAAACATGACGAATTTTGTAGAAGGGAGTCATATTTGGAACATACTGACTTTGCTTACTCTGTTATTATATAGAGCATATTTTAAATTGCTTTGTGTGCATATTCCAAGTACCTAAAGGTATATATGAATCAACAAAAGAAAATGGGGAAACAGACAAAGTTTGTGGTCAGAGATAGAAAAAACTGTGGAGAAATAGGAATGGAGGACTTAATGGAGACTAGAAAATAGGAATATAGAAACTTTTTTGAAAATAGTCAGAACTAGAATGGAGGATATAGAAAGACAAGAAATATGGGGAGGGTTAGAAAACCGAAAATCATTAAAATTTTATAGGTTAATTAAGAGAGAATGGGGAGAAAAGTAGACCACTGTAACAGACAGGAGAGGGGAGGAATGGCTTGGATTAGAACAGGATCAATGTTCTTATGGAGACTAAGAAGTAGCAGAATAGAAATATGTGAATTATGTGGAGAAACCGAAAGTACAACTCATATTCTGACAGAGTGCAAAGAACTAGCAGCATGTAGACAGGAAGTATGAGAGAAGAAATGGGAAAAGATGCAAGCTAGCTAATAGCCATAACAATGATTACAGGTAAAAATATAAGTAGAAATATAAATATGGGGAAGCTGTGTTTTCCAAAAGAGAAACGAATGAGAAAATTTGGCTGGTTACCAACATGCCCTGCATGGCAACCTTGGCCTTCGGGGTAACTTTGCCCCACCACATGATATATGGACCCATTTCTCAGGTGGAGGCACCCAGAGGGTGGGTCCATTACCTCCAATGATGGAGTGATAGTGAAGATGACGGTGAGGCGAGAGGAACTACAGCTTATACCGTGGACTCCGAACCAAGTTGGGCATAGGGACACTTCACATGTGCTAGAGAGAGGTGAAGGCGTGGATAAGGTCGACTTAAAATTGCCAACCCCAGAGCCGGGAATCAAACTCAGGATTCTTAGCACATAAGCCGCAAACGAAACCACTGTGCTACCACGGCACCCTGGATGAGAAAAGTAAGGAGTGAAAAAAACTATGCTGGGACTACAAGGAGAAACAGATAGCAAACTAGATTAGAGTATGGAAGGGTGACTATGCTACTCAGCAATGCTAGAAAGCCTGGCAGGCTGAGCTAGCAGGTTTAAGAAGGAAAACGGCATCAAAATTTATACAACTAGATTAAGGAATGTGTATGTAATGTAGATAAAATATTGTAAATAGCAAATTGTATAAATAATTCTGTTCTATATTCCAAGTGCAGGTATTCTGGACTGTGGTAGATACAAATAAAATAAATATAAAGTCCTAATTGTTTAAACTGTCCTCATTGTAGGGAGAAAATTGTCATCCACCAGTTATGATTTTCAAACTTGTGCATTCAGGCATGTCATCTGTATAATAACAGAGTAAATGAAGTGTGACAGTCAGTAGGTATATTGGAATGCAAAAGAACTGTGGTATGAAAATTCTGGCATACCAGTGGCTCTGTATCATCCTGGCAACTGACAGTATCGTTAACGAACAACATATCTTTTAATATTCTTAAACACTAGTTGCACTAGTAAAGAAAAGTTTTGGAGATGCCTTTTGTACTCTTCTATTTAACAAATATTGCTTACATATTTGTAAGGATGAATGCATAAGGCTATGGAAACTATAGCAATAGTTTACTAAATGTGGGTTTATTAGTGTGTTTGCATCCTTTTTTTTAAAATTACTCTTATATAATAAAACTGTATAATGTGTTCTTTTGTTTACAGCAAAGAGATAATTACATTAGATCAGTTAAACTTCTACCTGACGGAAGGACATTGATAGTTGGTGGGGAAGCCAGCAATCTGAGCATTTGGGATCTGGCCTCTCCAACACCTCGCATTAAGGCTGAGCTCACCTCCAGTGCCCCTGCATGCTATGCTCTTGCCATCAGTCCAGACTCAAAGGTGAGAAAATTATCTAATGGTTTGACAAGAATGTATGTGATTTTAAGGATTTGTGCATCACTATGGACTCAAGTTGCTAAATCTAAAGTCATGACACTTTTTCACTGAGTATCCTTTTTATTATTTTATCTTAAAAAATGCTCTAAAATTACGCTCTTTACAGCATAATTCAAAATCCAAAGTTGATCTGTCATGTACCTAATATTTACCTGGTTATATAAGATCACATAACATATCTTTTGAACGAAGAGGATTTAATAGTCTGTAATCAGAAGATTCAAGGAATGTACTTTATGTGTTATGCAAATATATCAGTACATTTGATTTTAATGAAAATCATTACATTTTACAAATAATAAAAAATTTCAGAACAGTTCCATGTTAATGAATAGTTTGGGATTGGAATTTTATGTATCAAAACCTTTATGTCACTTATTTGTAAGATACTGAATTTAAATAGTAAGATTAGTCATAAAAACTATTTGTAGTCGGTTTATTGACACTCGTCACTTACTTTTTTTAATTTATTGAGGGACTAGTTTCAAAGGCCAATGCCTCCATTTTCATCTTCTCTCCAGCTAACATCTGTTGTCATTTGCTCTCCTCTCTCTGGTGATGGAACTATGAACTTCTTTGGTAGATAATGATTATCTGGGCTTGTAGGCCGTAGTCTAGTGGAAAATCTTCTTCCAGACGTTTTGTTCGAAACTGTGTCGAACATCCTCAGTGGCGTGGCAACACTCTTGTATTTTCGGCTGCGACTAATATGGAGCTTCTTGATTACACGGTATCATCAGTCGCAGCCGAAAGTACAATGCAAGTGTTACGGCCACGCCACTGAGAATGTTCAACACAGTTTCGAAGAAGATTTTCCACGAGACCACGGCCTACAAACCTGGATAATCATTATCTACCAAATGAGTCCAGCCGTGAAAGCCTACGCACTGCTATGAACTTCTTTGTCAAATTATCTACTGGTGGGATTTCAAAGTAGATAATTTGACAAAAAAGTTCATAGTTCCACCACCAGAGAGAGGAGAGCAGGCGGCAACAGATGTTAGTTGGAGAGAGGTTGAAAATGGAGGCAATGGCCTTTGAAACTAGTCCCTCAATAATATAAGGAAAAGGTAAGTGATGAGTGTCAATAAACCGACTACAAATAGTTTTTATGATTAATTTAGACATCACTGTTACTAAATTCCTCCAAACACACATAACTAAGATTAGTGTTTATTCAACTTATTGTGTCCAAGTTAGGCTGTTCACACACACATGCATGCACATAATATGTATGCATTACAGACCTTTTTCTATAATGCTTTGCTTTCTTTATTCAGGGGGCTCAAAATATGTATTTTGGATTTAATCTTGAATATCAAATTTTTTAGTAGAGTGCAATCAAAACCTTCTCCATCTACTGTGTGTAATATAAAAGTAAAAATCTGATTATTGCTGTATTCTATGTAATCTTCTTATATCCACATGAATGAGTAAAGACATAATGAAGAAAGGAGTAGACAGAAGAATTAACCTTAGGAAAAATTGTTTGCAGAAGAGTAGAAATGATTGAGTGAATACAACTTAGCATCCCCCTTCCCCCCATTATTGAACAGTACAAAAATCTACAGTTTGGCTGGCCATTCTCCGGCTCTAATATTTCTCGAGAGGGGGAAGCGGGCTGTTTGCCAGTTCTTTAGCGGGAATGTCAAGCAGAGGAACATGCTTATTTTAAATATTTCACGAACCATTAGGCATATTATTATAATAGTAGTAATAATAGGACTTACATACACTAAAAATTGGAAGTCACACATACTCAACATAGCAAAGAAACTTCACCAGCAGAAATACCAAAAGCAACTGAAGCCACGTGGTCCAAACAAAATTAAACTGGCAACACAGTGTTAAATTCGGAAGCCATGCCTAGCAGCGACAATGCTGATTGGTGATTGCAGACAGTTTTAACTTCCTGACCATGACACCAGATGTACAGACTCCCAGTACTACCAATAGAAGTAGTTAGTACGTGTAAAAGAAATATTTGAACAGTAGTGTTGTAATGAATATCTTGCATGATAATGAAACTGCAAGTTGGATTTCAGTGTTTTAAAGCTAATATAGTCCTATATCTTCATTCTAAAGATAGTTTTGAGGATATGTTTTCAATTGCTCATTACTGTATGTTGGTATTATTTACCTTCCTCCTACCCCTCCACCTCCTGCAGCTGCAAAACGTCAGACCCAGAGATCCAACGGCTGTACTGTACTTAAAGCCATTTATTCCCTAGAAACAGAGGTATAAAAGTATGTAATTAACTTCTCCTGAATATATTGAGATTATTTGTTAAAGTAATTTACAAAAACCATTGATGATGCTTTATTGATGAGAGATTATTTGTTTTCAGGTTTGCTTCAGTTGCTGTTCGGATGGCAATATTGCAGTGTGGGATCTGCACAACCAAACGTTAGTGAGACAATTCCAGGGTCACACAGATGGTGCGTCATGTATTGACATCTCTGCCGACGGCACTAAGTTATGGACAGGAGGACTGGATAACACAGTGAGATCGTGGGACCTGCGTGAAGGACGCCAGCTTCAACAGCATGACTTCTCATCACAAATATTCTCATTGGGTTACTGTCCCACAGGAGAATGGCTTGCTGTTGGGATGGAAAACTCCAACGTTGAAGTTTTACATGCTGCCAAACCCGACAAGTACCAGCTTCACTTACATGAATCCTGTGTTCTTTCACTACGCTTTGCTGCTTGTGGCAAGTGGTTTGTTTCTACCGGCAAGGACAACCTCCTTAATGCCTGGAGGACACCCTATGGTGCTTCAATATTCCAGGTGTGCATTCTTTTATTTAATTTCAAGAAAACGTTTCAAGAAAAATTTCAAGAAAAAATTTCAAAAATGTTTACACGTTTTATTGTTTTAAGTGGAGCATTGGCTTATTTTCCTGTTGCCATTGTCATCCTGCAGACTTGTCAAGTTTTATGGTTTTTCTACTCATAAAATCAAATTCTAAGATAGCAAGGAAAATAAATGAATGTATTTCTTTGAGCAAGTAGGATAAAAGTTGGAAAGAGGATGTAAAAGAGGAAAAATTTAAGGCCAAAGCACTGAGATTAATCTTCTCTGTAACCTCATTCACTTCCCTGCAAGATAGATGTGTTTGATAATACTGGTAACCATTGGGGGAATATAGGTTTTCTGGCCCAGAGTCAGTATAACTGGAAGTCGTTTGTATATGTTATTTTATAATCTGGAGATAAATGTTCCATGATATGCTGTTCAATCAAAAGGGAGGTTCTTGGTATCTGGATCAACAGGGAGCTCTCAATATAAACATAGCAGTACAGACGTCAAAACGTCAGGACGGTGCAACCTTCTCTGAGGAGACTTGACTGCACAATTGAAAATGCCACCCCAGCTGTGGATTAAGCACTTGGAACATCTGTCCCCAGCAGACTTTGCCATTACAGGCTGAAAATAACTTTCAGTTACACATGAACAATCCTAATTTTGATAAATGAGAATAAATCAAACTTAGCTTATACAAATGCACTATTAAAGTCTGTTTAGTTAATGCGAGTGCAGTACGGCTGCCTATTTTGACGAACCCTTATAATCACCTTACTACACAGACCCTCCTTCTGCCAGTCCTTTCTGCAAGGTTGCCACCTTTCTCGATACGTCATGGGTATCGTACAAGGTTTCATCTAAATAAATTATCTTATATCCATTACTGCGAAACTTCCATAGTTTCGCCAAGCTACAATTCTACTGGATTCCATAATAACCCTTATCTTATATAAAATAAATAATTTGGAAACACACATTACTAAAGCCTTTCCACATATTTTCAAATGTTGGCATAGATATGTCGACGATGTGTTTGCGATAGTCCCTAGAAGACTAACCGAGGATGCTATAAAGTTGCTAAACCTACAAGAAAAATCCATAGTTTTCACCATTGAAGTAGAGCAGGATGAATGGCTACCTTTTCTAGATTTGAAAATCATTAGAACACCCACAGGATTACAATTTGGAATATACCGAAAAGCAACACATGTTGACAATTACATTAAATGCAACCCATTCAACCCAGTACAACATCAATATGCAGTATTCCATAGTTTAGTTCACAGATTAATCAACATTCCGCTAACAAAAGCAGAATATGAACAGGAGTACGCTCACATACACCAGGTTGCCGAACTGAACAATTATAACACAAATTTCATCAAAAAACTGATCTATAGACACAAAAGAAACAAATACTTAAAGGACATTACTACGTTAAAAAAACTAGAAAACCCAAACACCAGATATGGAAAATTTACATTTCATCCAAAATACTTCAAAAAATTTGAAAAGATATTTAAGAGCTTCAACATAAAATTAGCCCCTCAAAACAAACACAACATCCGCAACTTACTAAACCACCCTCTAAAAAATAGCACACCGAAAACTCAATTATCAGGCATTTACCAAATGAGTTGCCAGGATTGTGACAAGATATACATTGGTAAGACCAAAAGGAATCTGGGAACAAGAATGAAAGAACACTTCAGAAATATTAAATTCAAACAAATGGACAAGTCGGCCGTATCACATCACTTTTGGTCTGAGAATCACAACATAAAACAAGAAATAGAACTGATCAAACAGGCAAAGAAACCTCTGGAACTACAGATTTGGGAAAACATATTTATTACGAAAAAACAGGACCTCTTGATGAATTTTGAAATTCCCGCCGTAGATGACGTCATCAAACTTACTAGGACGTTAGATGGCAGCACAACACCAAGCCAGATGCAGACACCGGATGCATCATCAGTCTACCACAGAGCTGACGATAGGGGAGAAGTCCCCAGAAACTAGTCTTCATAAAAAACTTGTAAGTGGAGAAAGTATATACAAGGTTGACTCACTTGCCTAATTTTAGTAACCCTTATCTTATTCAAAGTGGGGTATTTGAAACCCAGCTCCTTTAGGAGACCGCGCAAAGTGCAGTGCCCATAAGGAAAATCACAAATTTCTTGCAAATGTGCAACCAATTCATCTAAGGTGGGCGCTCTGCCTTTTGCATAGAATCTATAAATTTCTTGGCAAATGAAATCGCATATGAAATTATAGAAATGTTAGAGAAATTTTTCCTTTTGTTTTCACACTTGATCGGCGTTTTTGGTATTCCTTTCGTCACAGTTGTTCTTACTGTATTTCTGTGAGCCCGCCTTGGTAGCGTGGTGGTAGCATGTCTGTGACAGACCATTCAAAAACATTCTGACGGCTTCTACTTTTGTGAAGAAATCTTTTCGGTTTTAGTGTACAAAGTGAATAGGGTGCATGTTTTTTTTAAACAGTTCTACACCTTGTGTAGCATGCGTTCTCTGTCACACACATTTGCTGTCCTTGTCCCACTGTGTAAGGATGGTACTAGATGGCACATTCCTCTCAGGGACTCGCTTTGCATTGGTGGACAATATAGTGTGCAGATTTAAAATTTAATTGTATCGTTAGTGATCCCTAGAATCAGCAGTAAGTAAATGGGATTATGAATTGTTAAGTCAGCTCTCTCATCTATTATGTGTCTCAAATGGGAAGAGTTCTCGCCTGTAGCAAATCAGATGTGTTAGAGCCTTCAGTGTTGCCACCTGGTTATCCCCACTGTTTTAATACTTCCCTCTCTAACTGACTCACATTTTTACTGATAAACCATAAGACATTCTTACTGTCATCAATTAGTGATGTAGTTTCATTTTCACCTCTTGTACTTAAGAGTCCAAGTCCATGGTTCAATTCCCTCTCTGGGGTGGCAGTTTTAAGTAAGCCTTCAGTTCAGACTAACTCAAGTGAAGTATCCCCAAGGCTCAGTGTTGTTCAGAGTCCATGTAAAAACTGTAGGTAACATTTTCCATTATCGCCTCCTCTTCTGCTTACTGTAAGTAAATAGTTGAGAAAGTAAAAATATGAATTACAAGTGAGTTGAAACATCTTACTGGCATGTTGGCATGATGGTTCAGCTGGTTATATGTAACAATGCCATTGCTGCCATGATAGTTCAGCTGGTTATATGTAGCAATGGATAGAAGGCCAAAGATCTGTAGTTAAAATTCTCAACTGTGGCACAGAAAGTATAAACTTGAAAGAAGCGTAGGGACAGTGAAGCACAAATTAGTACAAAAATGAATCGAGAATATATTGACACATTGCTTCACTCACACTGTTTATTCACAGGACATGTTTCAAGAGCTCTTGCTCCTATCCTCAGCTGATACTCGACTAGTGCAAGTTGTTGTGGTTTCTTCTTTCTCCGTATTGTCAATAGATGGCGTGATGTACTTGTCAAAGATGTCCGGTGGTGGACATCCCAAAAATTCAATCACTACCAAAGAAAAACCAGGAATCTATGAGATCAAATGTGAAACTTGCCCTAAAATTTATATAGGAAAAACAAAAAGAAATATTAACATCAGAACTAAAGAACATATGAGAAACATTAAAAATGGTGAAACAGAAAAATCAGCAGTGGCTTTTCATTTTTTGAATACTAGACATGACATCAATTTGGAAACATCTCTAATAAAATACGTTAATCACCCCATAGACCTTTCCGTATGGGAAAAAATCTTCATTAACAAAAATCGTCATAGAGTCATGAATTTTGAAACTCCACCACCGGACATCTTTGACAAGTACATCACGCCATCTATTGACAATACGGAGAAAGAAGAAACCACTACAACTTGCACTAGTCGAGTATCAGCTGAGGATAGGAGCAAGAGCTCTTGAAACATGTCCTGTGAATAAACAGTGTGAGTGAAGCAATGTGTCAATATATTCTCGATTCACTTTTGTACTATGGCACAGAACTTTTCAGATTGGGGCGTTGGGGTAGCGCAGTGGTTTCGTTTGCAACTCCCGTGCTAAGGGTCCCGAGTTTGATTCCCGGCTCTGGGGTTGGCGATTTGCCTCACCGTCAACTTCACTATCACCCTATCATTGGAGGTAATGTACACCGTCCTCTGGGTGCCTCCACCTGAGAAATGGGTCTGGTCATCATGTGGTGGGGCAAGGTTACCCCGAAAGCCAAAGTTGCCATGTGGGGAGTGTTGGTAACCAACCAACTTTTCAGACTGATTCTATCTTTCCAACTTTATCCTACATATGGCATGTGTGAAAGAATAATTATATTGCATTTATATAAGTTTAAAAAAAATATAATACTGCTAAAATACCAGCAGCATATCTTAGACATAAAACTAATTTTCCCCAAAATTAAAACCACTTGTATTATAAGTATTTTGTTTTCACATAAGTTAACTCACAGTTCTCTAAACAGTTCTTGTCTTTCTTTTTTCAGTCAAAGGAGTCATCTTCTGTGCTGAGCTGTGACATTTCAGCAGATGATAAATACATAGTGACTGGTTCTGGTGACAAAAAAGCGACAGTATATGAGGTGATATACTGACCTCCTTCTGGGCTGTGTCGCACATCTTAGTAAGTGCAATAGCCAAGATGCTAAACCGAACATTCAACAGAATTCATATGCAGGAATTATGAGGTGGTGTATCAGAAGAGAACTTGAAGCTTAGTGCTACCAAGGAGCGCTTTGCCCAATGGGACACCTCTTGTGAAACTGTGGAAAGCGTTAGCCAGTTACCACTTCAAGCTGACGATCTGATATTACACTGTTGGATAGCCTTCTTAATACACTTGACCGACGGTCATAAAGTTAGAAAAGACTAATATAACATCTCGGGCAAGTCTTAAGGATTTGCGATCATGTGCGTGTGCATACAGGGTGCATGGAAATACGCTGCGAGTATGTATGTTTATGAGTGCATGGACTTCTGTATATGTGTGCCTGGCATGCGTGCGTGTGTGTGTCATTGTATGACTGGAATGTATCACGGTTTCTGTGATGAACTCAAGAATGAGCTGAAACCGACATTGCTTGTTCATAAAATGTATCACTGCAGGCGTTTTGAATGAAATTGTCAGTGAAATGTTGGAACAATCCTTCGCTACAGACATTGTCACAGATTTATATTAAAAAAAATATTGTCAGGGAAAAAATATATTGCTGAAAGGAAATATACATATATGGTGAACAAATACAGCTGAAATTTCTTTTAAAAAAAGACAAAGAAAGAAAATAAGTGAAAACATAATAACTAGGGGCCTACTGTATAGAGATATAATATTGGCGCCATTGCCTTTTGTTTTGTAATTGTTTGTTGAAACACAGAATTTTATTGATGTCGTAAAAACCTTTATCAAAATGTTTTATCCAAAATCTTTTGTCCCTTGAAGAAGAAAATATGTGTGCACATAAATGATTATGTTATTTTGTTCACTTTGAGGACTAACAAAATATAGGATTTTTCAATTATGTGCTAGGATTTTGCTGTATCTCTCCCTTCCAAAGACTCACTTTCAAAAAATTGTGTGAAAGTTTAAGAAGAAAATATACTCCCTGTATTTTTTTCCAATTGTTAAAAAAACATTGCTATGTTAGAAACCTTAGAATTCAGCTATCCACAATGTCTGTATTCTAGAGGAACATTGTGTCTCCCAAAGAAATGTTGATAGCATTCTGAAATTCCATTCTGTACCTTTTTCAAAACATACAAACTTTGATTGCTGACTTAGCATTTGGCATTCTGTAAGCACTCTTATAATTCCATTCCACTTAGAAGCAACTTAAATAGCACAATGTTGTTGGTTTTGAGGAGAACATTTTCCTTTAGAATGGGGCTTAAAATATTGTAATGTCCTAAGAATCCTCTCTTTTGAAGCTTATTTGTCTTAGAACAAATTCTGTTAGTAGTGGTTTCTTGGTATATTGAGAGCTCCCCAGAAATGAACAAGGATTTAAGAGATTATTTAGTAAATGAGCAGTCTGTGATAAAACTAAGCTGACCTTGGAAATGTAGACTTTTTACACTAAACAGAACATGTTTACTTCATGTCAATGTGAGATATTCAGAAGTTGTCATAATGATGTCATGGTCACTGAACTTTTGTACCATAATAAATGCTAATTGAATTTCAGACTTGTGTGTGACATATAATTTTTTTTTTCCTGTGATAAACAGAAAAAGTATATTTCAAAACAGTTGGATGGGCTCTTCTTTCTAATATGTGACGCTGTGATTTTTTTCTAAGTCCTTCACAGTTTTGATGATTTTATTTACAACCATGATTTTTAATATAATTTCTTTACTTTTTAGTGCAATTTCGTGTTGGAGGGCATTCTTTTAACGTTATTAATTGTTTATTTACTTGCTGCGTAATGTAGCCATATTGAAGAATTCAGTGCAGCCAAACTATCCTTGTTTCTCCACTGCACTCAACGCTGCCAACAGTCTTACTTGTTCCTAAATTACACTACCAGACTGACACAAAGTAGTACCTAAATTGCATCTAATTGTAGTCCTCGCCATTGTGACTCTATGTTGTTTGTGTGCACTGTGTCGACCAAGTGCACTGAGTGATTCACTCCGAGGTGTGCAGCAAACCCTCCAGCCATCAACCCATAGTATCCCTGCCAAGCATCAGTGTAAATGGTGCTGGTGAACTCTACGTGCTCTGCAATTAGACTGTAGAGCGTATTTGCATCCCTTCTGTTGTTGGGGCATATCGTCATCCGCACCTCATTCGTTCCCACGTCGATCCTCAGGATCCAGTTGCCCTCTACAACGCGCCCACGATAAAACTTGCACCATCGTATTTTGCATTCGTCAATTTTAACGATGGGGCCGGGACTGCCAGTTTTCCCCCTTGCAGTATACTTGGTGTCATTTGACATGCACACTTTGTGCAGTATCCAAACCAGTCCAATACAGTCCGTGAGCTCATACATATTTTTCCTACGGAGCACTCCATTATCGTCGTGTCGTAGGATTGTTGATGTGCAAAGCAGTGCATGAGTAAGAAAATTTGACCAGGCGATAAGTAAGCCTGCTCAAACTATGTTCCTTTGCACACGGACCTTGTCACCTATGTATGGGGCATTTATGTAGAGATTGGCTACAAGTTTTATGTATCTTTCTTTCTCATGTTGGCTGCAACACGATAACCGGCTGGCCATCTGCTTGCGCATGCATATACGTGCTCCTTTGGACTTAGAAAATATTCTCAGTTTGCACAAAAGAAAGTTTCTCCATTGGATGATGTAAAATATTGTGAAATTGTTTTCTTCATCTGCAGAAGATTTTCTATTTCATATTTTCCGTAAAAAGAAACTGTTATAATTTAAAATGTAAAAAAATCTATAGAAAGAGTTTTGGCACCCAAAACATTGTTTTATGTGAAATCAAATTAAATGAAATTAGTAAAACTTTCTACCAAAAGTGTTGCTTATAGAATTAAAAACAAAAAGAAAACTAAAAACTTCCTATTTTTTAATGGAGAATCCGCATAGTTTTGATAAATAATGATTTTATACTTACGAATATAAAAAATCATTCAGGTTGCAAGAAAATAGTTGTAGCGAGAGGAAAAGAATGTCAAACAAAGGTGTGAACTGTTGAGATCAGGGTTTAAAAGTAAGAAACACTTGCTAAGCCAGAACGGAATGGTGCAGGAACATATTTAAGCAGTATATTAATAACAGAGAAAAAACAGAGCTTGGCTGCCCATTTATATATATGTTCATTGAACATTTTGCCTGCCAACACGAGTACATCACCACCGCCACCACCAAATGGGCGTGTTACCACAATGTTGTTTAGATGAAACTAGGTTCCATGTTCTCTCCAGATTATTGTGCAACGAGAATCATTGTTCAAACTGAATCTGGACTAATCTGTAAACATCATGTTCCTCAGTTCATTCAAGTTCCAACGTTCAGTTGCTGACTCCACTGTAAACGGGACCGTATGTGTATTCGAGTGAGTGGGACATACACTGCTGGACGTTTGACATAGAGGCTAACTACCCTGAGTCCCTGGTATACAGTTTTCCTCAAAACTCGAAGGCCTGAGGCAGATGCAAGCTCAGAAAACAGTTGCTTGTCGGCATCCTCATAACGTGCTGTTATGGTCAAATGTTGGTCCTGTTGTGACCTGTAGGCAATCACAACTCACACCTCCTGTTTCTTGCAACCATCGCCAAAGCCTGGAAATGACACTTTGAGGTGCATTCAGGGCCTGAAGTGCTGTGATCTGTGTCTGACCTGCCTGTAGATGTTGGATGAATCTGACCTCAAAACAGGGTTCAGCTAATGTCTTTATGGCATGTTGGTGCTGTCTTGTAAACACTTCTTGAAAACAACTACTCTCTGTTCTCAATGGCAGATCATTAACGAATGAGCCTCACACTGGTATTGGTTTGTTGCTTTGGTTTTGCTGACCTTTGACGTGTGAAGCAGCTTACCCATCAGAGAGCACCAGTAAGGGGAGGCACACTGTGATAATGTTCAATGATGTTCGCTTATCATTTTCCCCTCTCAGTTCTCCGTTTTCCGAGTTATCGTAACTTTTGGATACTAGTGTATTTTGTTGAATTGTCTTAATAGACACAAATGGTAATTTTGAGTTTCCCTTGACAGGCCTCTACATTAATAGCACAGAGGACACAGTAAATGTTAATATATTTCCTTGAATCTAAAATAAAAAAACCTGCTATCTTTAATCTTTTGAGCTGTTAAAGAATTATAATTCTGTACTTACTAAGTACTGTCAGACATTATTGCAACTATTTGGTAACTGTAATTCCTAAATAAATCAGAAATTAGAAGCAGAAAATCTACAAGAATAGTTCAAATGTGAATTTTTAGGCATTTACAATACATGCATTCATAAAATTTTAAAAATAAACATGAACTTTAAAATACAAGCAATACAAATGCTAAATATGAATGTCTGGTAATATAAGCACCGTAGATGTACTTGCGTCACTAGTTCAATTCAGTTTGGTTCAATTATTTCATCAATTGTAATATGTTTTGGGATTTGTCAAAATAGCAGATAATTATGCAACGTCCAAATGATAAATCTACAACATTAAAATTAAAATGGTGTTTGTTATTAATAATGACAGCAATGCACAAGATGTACAAGAGTGACATTTAGCCTTTTCCAAATACCTGTAAGACAAATAACAGCAGAACAATATCTTCAGCAGGTTTAACATTCAAATTTTTATGCACCTATTCTCTGTTGTACAAACATTACACAATTATGACATATTGTCGAGAGTGCATTGTTGATACGAGGCGGTGCGGGCAACGAGTTCAAAGAGACGGGCAATGCAGTGCGGAGATAAAAGCTCGCCAAAATGGTGGGGGGAAGGAGACGGATTTCTAGAGAGTTTGTCTTTCTTATAGCACTATCTTGATTGTTTGAGAACATTCCGGATAGTGAGTAATTTATAAAAAGGGAGCCGCCGCCTGCCACAGTCAGTCAGTTGGTAATTGGACACGTGCGCGTGAATAGCTGCGTGAGCTGTGTTTGTGGTCAATGACCTTGCAAGTTATATTGTGTATGGACGTAATTCTGGACTGTAAAGGGTGACAAAGTGTGTTTCTACAGAAATAAAGAGCAATTTTTAGTGATTGTAACCTGAACTTTTAATTTCACAAGCCCACAAACTCACAATATGGACACTAAAGTCTTATGCATTGATCAGTGAGCATGATGTCAGAAACTAACAGTTGAAGCTCAAAGTTGTGAAATGATATAACAATTATCAAGGTTTATTTACATAAAATTCATATAACATGGTTATCAATTTTATTGCAGACTGCTCCTATGAGAACCTTTTTTACTTTATAAAAACATCATGTTATTGTATTCAAACCACTGAAAAGAAAAATCTGTCATACCTCAGACTTTACAGAACAGAGAAACAACTAGTACATTAGAAGTTATGTTTATAAACAGTCGCACACATAGCCCTGGTGACATTTTACACAGGTTTTAATTTTTCTTCAGGTGGCACAGATGCTTACTGTGATACGTGTAAATACAAGCAACATTGTTAGAGGAGGCAGGAGCCTGTGATGTTTGATTTAATTTCTTTGCATGCACATTGTGAGAAACAAGAAACCACATTCTACCTCACAAATTTAATGAAAATGGAAATGTTTCATAAATTTTCTTTGACTTGAGCTTTCAAAAGTGATAATAGAAGAGTGTGAAAATAAATATATATATACAGATATACATGAGAGCAATTTGTTATGCAAGAAGATGCAACACAGCTTAAATAGATAGTTTATTTTCAGACTACAATAATATTCTTTTTTATAATGCACCCTTTACTTTTTTCTAAGGATTTGACAACAATATGTTTGGAGTCCTGATCTTATTGTTTAGAGTTGCTGGAAGATATGCAGTGTGTGTGTAAGTGTGTAGAAAACTATCCTAAACAGTTGCAGGCTTGAAAATAAAACATTTACGAGGTCAGTTCCTACAAAAACATGCTCCTGGTTTTGTCTTTGTGTAATATATTAGAATTTTCCAACATGGAACAAATTTTCTATTAACTCCCTTGGAAGTTTCAGCTCTCAAAGAATAAATGGAGAGGAATAGTGAACTTCAATTTAATGTACACAACATTCTTGAATCAGAATTCCTAATCGTTTTGTATTTTAAAAGAGTTAACTGTGTTAGGGCAGCATATTTTTGTTGCAATGTGTAATAAGGCATTTTCTTTGTGAGTGATAAAATACCTATTACTTCACACTAATTGTCTTTATCATTTTTACCATAACCCACTTCCACCTTTACGGTGGAATTCAAATTACTTTAGTATTCTGACAGTTAGAGGGGAAGTTATGCGAGGGAGAGTTGCTATGCAATGGCAGTGACCACACCTCTTGAATGCCTGCGTGCTTAACTTCTCTAAGTTCGAAAAAAAATGTTACTATGTTGTCACATAGACGCATATGTCAGGTAAAGCATTGCTTGTTTTTGTTCTTCACTGTGTGTAACCTAAGCGTACTTGTTTGGCTATAGTTTAACTTATAGAAAAGCCAGTTTCTTTGTTAGGTATTTAGTCAGTTCATTAGTGTATTAATATTTCATAGGTCATTGGTGCTTTAGTGTTATTATAATGCCCGATTTCACCAACAGATGTTAAGACTTAACACGAGTTTAGCAATAGTTAAAACAAAAATTGCATTTCACCAACAAATGTTAGTGTAATACTCGTGTTAAATCTCTTGTTAAACTAACACGCCAAATTTCTGATGTTAAGTCCTTAATAATTGTAAATAGTCAAGATGGCGAGCATAAACTCAGCTGTTGATGTCAATTTGCGATATTTAAGACCGTCTAAATGGCATTTGCAATAGAGTACGGCCTATGAGGAGAAATGATTTTGAGGAGCTATCCGAAGAAATTTTTTTATGGACGTATAGACTGTCGAAACAATTTGCTATGAAGGTTACTGCGGAAGTACAAGAGAGGTTAGAACATGCAATGAAAGGAATATGGTGATCTCGCCTTTGCTTCAAGTATTAATAACCTTGCGACTTTATAATTCACTGAATTATGTGGATAATACATTATCCACCTTCCGTCTTGAGACGTTCAAGTAACTTGCCCTTCTTCGCTCCTCGTTTTACATTTATGTAATACTGAGTTAGAACATGCATCAAAAGAAATATGCCGATCTCGCCTTTGCATCAAGTATTAATAACTTTGCGATTTTATAATTCACTGAATAATGTGGATAGCACACTGTCCACATTCCATCTTGAAACGTTCAAGTCACTCGTCACTTGTACTTCTTCGCACCTCATTTTAAATTTTCGTAATACGGTTCATGTTTTTAGTAATGACACATGCATTTGAATTAAGTTTGTTTCCAATTTTTTTCCACGTGACATCTTTCTCTTTTACATTCACTGCATCCGTCCTATTTACCACGATATCGTTATACTTCGTCATCAATTCAATTAACAATCCTTTCTCCATTTATGAGAAATTTGTTTCACGGCTTTTGTTTATCCGCCATTTTTTAGCTGTGTGCAGACGAAAATGAAAACAAAAGCGCATTGCAGTCATCCACAGCCTTCTATAGCTGTAATATTTACAAGTTTCTTGGCGTTAGCACGTGTTTGTTAACATTTTCAGAAAATAGGTCGGTGAAAAAAAGAAATTGTTAATGCTTTTACAATTGTTATGTTACATTTGTTAACGTCGATTTTAACATCTGTTGGTGAAATCGGGCATTAGTGTTATTGGCATAAGCATACAATGTCTCAAACTACCAGCATCACTCAAAAACGAAGTAGGCCAAGAACTCACTCCCCCAAGAAAAACTATTCGAAAGTAGCATGGGGATCTGCACTATGTGGACAAGCAAGGGAACTGGTGTATGCACTGCGTGAATATTTTGAAAAAGAGAGGGAACATGGGGGCCCTCTCTTAGACGTTAATAAAGTTTTCGAAAGAACTATTACTGCTATCTTTCTTAAGGCAAATGTACAGCGGAACATTCTAAGCTTTCAGAAATGTAACTTGTGTATTAAGCCTACATTAGATGTACTTTAAGTTAAAAAGCACGTTCTGAATTTTCAGTTTTGAAAAGTCTTTCAGCTTTGTACTTGCTAATATAATATGGCATACAGAGAATATAGACGTTTTAAAAACTTCTATTATTCAATGTTCAGAAAAATGTTTAAGCAAACTATTGCATATAATGCAAAGCCGTACATTAGCTTTTTCTTGCTTGTTCTTAATCCTGGCTCTCTAAGAAACATTCTAAGACAGATGCATTACGAAAAACAAATTTAAACAGTGCTGACAATTTTCAGCATATCTCAGTTTCATCTGTACATTGCCTTACCAGAGTATCATTCAGAACTGTTTGCATTTGTTAGAAATATAAATATCAGCAAATTAAATTAGGTAATTTTAGCGCTTTCTTCTTCTAAACATCGTGTGCGCCAAAGTGTTCATAAGCGGCAACATCGCTTTCCCCATCAGCATGTGCTTTCATGAAAGCACGTGCTTGACGGCAACTGTCAGAATCCTAAAGTAATTTTAATTCCACCGTAAGTATACCTGATAATGTATTTTAAGAACTGGGATTTATGTGAATAAACTTTTAAGAGTATAATAAGCTTTGCAAGTCTATTAGAATTTTCTATGTTGGCATAACACTTTCCTGGCAATATCCACCTTTTCTGTTGGGCCATTCTATGTGCTAATAAGTATTCATTTAAACATAATGTTCTTCATTTAAAACCTAATGTAAAATTAAGTCGAATTCATTTGAGCCACTAAGTTATCACTCTTAACAGAAGAATAATTATATCAACATATAATAAAAAATTATACAAGATAATATACAGGGTGTATATAAATAAATATCGGTGTTTTAACTCTTTATAATATGTATTACATTAAACTTACAGTTATAGATAATGTCAAATGAAAAAGCAACTCAAAACAGTTTTGTTTGTTGGCACCAGTGCGCATGTGCATGCAGTGTTTCTGCCGCAATCCGCTAGACAGCAGTAGTAGCAAACATGGCAACTAGTAAACAGAAAGCGTTTTGTGTTTTGCAGTTTGCAAAGACCGAATCTGTAGTTACTGTGCAACGTGCGTTCTGCATTAAGTTCGGTTGTGATCCTCCTAGTGATAATAACATTCATAGATGGTATCATCAGTTTGAAGATACCGGCTTCCTTTGTAAAGGGAAGAGCATGGGACGACCAAGAGTAAGTGAAGAGACTGTTGAGCAAGTGAAAGAGTTGTTCACTCGTAGCCCAAAAAAATCAGTCTGGAAGGCTAGTCGTGAATTACAAGTTCCTGTGTCGACTGTTTTGAAAGTTGTAAGAAAATGCTTACGGCTACGTCCTTACCGTTTACAGTTATTACAGGCCCTAAGGCCGATAGACCATGGAATACGTGCCAGCTTCGCAAATTACATGTTTCATGATGATGACGATTTTATGGATCGTGTTGTCTTCAGTGATGAATCGATCTTTCACCTTAGTGGACATGTTAACAGTCATAATGTGAGCATCTGGGGCTCAGAAAAAAAACTCACGAGATGGTACAAATGCAACGGGATTCTCCTAAAGTGAATGTTTTTTGTGTCATATCCCGGCGAAAAGTTAATGGGCCTTTCTTTTTTGATGAACCTACTGTAACTGGCACTTCTTACCTTGGTACTCTAGAGCAATGGCTCTTCCCTCAGTTGGAAGAAAATGAGCCAGAGAACATCATTATCCAGCAAGATGGTGCGCCACCTCACTGGCATAACGAAGTAAGCAATTGGTTGAACGTCACTGTACCTGAGCACTGGATAGGCTGTAAGGGCCCCAATGACAGGGCTGGCTATGCATGGCCTCCATGTTCTCCTGACCTAATGCCATGCGACTTTTACCTTTGGGGCTTCATCAATGATCGTGTGTACTTGCCTCCACTACCAGCTGACCTCTCTGAATTAAGAAGCAGCTGTTGCTACAATTACTGAATACACACTTATCAACGTTTGGGAAGAACTCGGCTATAGACTTGATGTGTGCCGTGTGACAAAGGGTAGTCACATTGATCATTTATAAGGTTTTGGTAAAACTGTTTGAGTTGCTTTTTCATTTGACATATCATTTATATACACCCTGTATTACAAACAAAAGGAAAATTATTGGAAAATTAATGTAATAGCAAAACTAGAATCAATACTCTACCAAGAAAATTCTCTACTGTAACTTTTAGACTTCTAACGGGCCATGACTGTCTCAATAAACATTTATTCAAGATTGGTATAGTGAGATCTCCTCTATGATATACCCACCTTGGTAGTGTGGTGGTAGCATGTCTGCCTCATGTTCAAGAGGGCCCGAGTTCGAATCTCGGTCAGGGTGAGTTACCTGGATAAGCTTTTTCTGGGGTTTTCCCTTATCCTGAAAGACAAATGTTGGGTAACTCTAAGCTGTATGAACCCTGGGCTCATTTGAGCATATTATCACTCGTTTCATTCAAGGTATGATATGACAACATTGGAAGACGTAAATTACTCCACTCCACTCCACTGCCCAAACTTTAATCAACATACCAACATAACATCAAAATATTGGAGTGCAAGAGAGCAAATGGCTTCATTCCCAACTGCTTAACATTAGATACCAACCATTTAAAAACTAACAGCACACAGTGTTTCACGTCTCTTGCAACATTTCTGGATTCCCCACTACCAGTTGCCATTGTGCGGCCTAGCGGTGTGTACTCCATTCAGCAGTATTGTACTGGCCACCAACACTTGACTCTAGAGCAATGCATTGTTGTGTGTAAAAGTTGTTATAAATGGGAATCACCGAGCTGTGATTGCACGTAGTATATTCTAATGCTCCAGATTTACAATTCATTAGATTGTGAAGAAATTCAAAACCACTGGTTCTGTGAACTGAGGAAAAGTTAGATGACATAGGGCAGGTTTTGAACGTTCACCAACGAAATCTATCCATAATTAACACAACAGGGTTTTCTGCACATAGAGCCACATAATTATTAAAACTATAACGTATAAGTGTATAAGTGCCCTTGCTTTAAAAGAAGGTGACTGGGCATCATGAATGCATTATTTTTTAATGGTTTATTTCATAAGTGAATGTTTAATTGATCCACACTTTCTATTCTTTTCCGATGAGGTGTGGTTCTACCTCAGTGGTTGGGTCAACACTCATAACAGTCAGTCCTGGGCCTCTAAAAATCCACATGACGTTCAAGAAATCTCTCACAATGATCGGAAAGTTGGAGTGTGGGTGTTTTTAGTGCTAAATGCATAATCAATCCAGTATGAGCAGATTGTAAATGCAGAGAGGTACCGAAATGATATTTTGACCCCATTTTACCATGGACTGACGAAGAAGAGAAATCGTATAGGTAGTTTCAACAAAATCCTGCTACTGCCCATACAGTAGAGAAGTCGAATAAAATTAGGGAAGTGTTTGAAGATTGATTAGTGCTGATGTATGCCCCCGATCTAACATTGTATGATTTTTACTTGTGCGGTAACGTGAAAGACAAATCCTCATACATTTAAAGAACTAAAAACTATAATTGAAATGAAATCAGAATCATATAATGCTTTTTAGCTGAGGATGGACATTTTCAGCCCCTTCTATAAGGTAAGAGTATACATAAAGTCAACATGAAAAATTCAATGCCACGGCTGGGATTTGAACCATGAATCTCCTGGTTCCCGTCCAGTCGCTCCTACCCATTGAGCTACCATGGGTAAGAGCGACCAACTTGCTGGCATGACATTATATTCTCCATTTGACTTGTATATTTCCCTGGTAAACCACTAGGGCTCTCATATCCGAGATACACCGTTTGTGGCAGTTTACTATCGCAAGTACTTGAATCCCAGGCTTCATCATTTAATTGATGGATATTAATCATTTCTTCATACTAGCCGTATATAGGCTAAGGTTTTTCATAGAGTCAACATGAAAAATTCAATGCCACGGCCAGGATTTGAACCATGGATCTCCTGGTTTCCGTCCAGTTGCTCTTACCCATTGATCTACCATGGTCAACTTGCCATCATGACATTAAATTCTCCACTTGACTCATATATTTCTCCGGCTAGTGTGAAGAAAGGATTAATTTCCATCAATTAACTAAAATAATAAGAGTATACATGCTTTACGTGTGGAGTTTATATGGAGCAAAGCCGGCTGTGGCACAATCAATTATGCACAGGACAAAATGCTGTGTGCCCATTAATTTTAAATGAGGAACCCTGTAGTGTCATACATGTTACATATTTGGTTATTCCACAAATTCTCCTTGCCATGCACCAGTTGTCGAATACATGCAACATTTTTGATAAAGCTCTGTGTAATAGCGATTGATTTATATTATCATATCTCAGATGATCAACTGAGTTTCTTGAAAATTCAGACTTGAATACTCAGTGACATGGTAGGACCAACACCTGGATCTTTGACACAGGATCTACACTTTTCTGAGTTATTTGTTACTTTGTTGTTTGCATTTTTGCGCATAATATCTTTTAACTAGAGAGATCAAATCTGACAGTGCGCGCCTCTGTAGCGTAGACAGTAGCATGTCTGCCTCACATTCAAGAGGTCCCAAGTTTGAATCTCGGTCAGGGTGAGTTATCTGGTTAGGGTTTTCCCTTATCCTGATAGATGAATGTTGGGTAACTCTAAGCTCTATGGACTGGACCCTGGGCTCATTTGAGCATCATTTCACCCATTTCATTCATTGTCTGATATGACTTAACGTTGGAGGATGTAAACTAAAAAAAAAAAAAAAAAAAAAAAAGTGAATGAAATGTTTGAAATTATGCTTATATAGGCCCAGTATTGCTAGAGCCTAAAATTACTTGACATTCATTAATCTTTTCAGAATAAATGAAAAAATTTAGATGATTCACCGTACACAAGAGTCTAATAATTAAAACAAATTAATTTCTGATTGAAAACTGCTTTATTGTTCAAAATATTCTCATTTATGATCAATACACTTTTGCATCTGTTTGAACCATTTGTTGAAGCATTTATTCCAGTCGTCTTGAGACACCTTCAAAACATGGTTTTTGAAGGCATAAATGGCTTCTTCTGTCAAAGAAAATCATCCATGCAATTTTATCTTGATGTTCGGGAACAAAAAAAAGAAGTCATTGTGTGCCAAATCAGGACTGTATGGTGGATGATCCATCAATTTGATTTTTTGAGCCTTCAGATATTCTGTTGTTAGATGAGATGTGTGTGCATGTCACTGTCTTGATGAAGACTTCACCAGAGACTTCAAGCAAACAAATGGTTGTGTACCAATCAGCATTGACCATTTTATGTTCCTCTAACAGGTTTAAGACAGGGATGCAAATTGAGTCCTATATTATTCAATTTATTTATAGATGACATAATAGAGAGGGTTAGGGAAAGCAATGCCCATTGCCCAATAATAATGAACAAAGAGATTCCTGGTTTATTATATGTGGATGATTTAACGGTAGGAGCAATTTCTGTAATAGGTCTACAAAAATCAATTGAGGCAATTCATAGGTTTTGTGCTGAATGGGGTAAGAATAAACAGCAAAAAATAAAAAAATAATGGTATTTAAAAGTGGATCGATATTCAGGAAAGGAGAGGAGTGGTTTATAGGAGACCAAAAGGTAGAAGTGGTAAACGAGTATGACTATTTAGGTGTAAGGATGTGTAACAGTTAGGGATGGGTCGCACAAGCCAGAAAAGTGATAGCTAATGGCAGGGTGGCAATGTCAGGGGTAAGAATATGTAAATATAAACTGGAGATGTCAGATGGTTAGAAAGAATGTATGAAGTGGTCGTTGAAGCCAGAACAATATATGCAGTGGAGGTATGGGGCACATCAGAGATAGGTAAACAAGATGTATGGATTGTTTGGCAAAGAACTACTAGGACTGCCAAAATCGGTACCAAGAGAAGTGGCATCACTAGAGTTGGGCAATACAAAAAGGAGGGGAATAATAATAGAGAGAATATTGAAATTCTGGTATAAGTGTATTAAAGGGCAGAAAGGGAAATTATTGAATCTGTGCATGAAGCAACAGAAAAGCATTAAAAATACAAATAGTTGGTGGTCAGAATTGGAAAGAATGGTATTGAAGATAGGCATGAGAGATCTATGGAGAGCAGGGGAGGCTAATTATAGCGGTTTTTGGAAGGAAGTGAGAACCAGAGTACAACACATAGGCAAGAGATATGGGAAAGTATAGAAGAAAAGAAATCTTTGAAATTTTATAAGCAATTAAAGACAGAATGGAGTAGAGAAATATATATATATATATATATATATATATATATATATATATATATATATATCAATGTGGCAAAACTGGAAGAGAAGGCATAGCATGGATAAGAGTAGGAATAATATATCTAAAAGTGTTGAGAATTAATGAGGTAGGGATATGTGAATTTTGTGGAGATGAAGAGAGTACTGTTCATTACCGAATAGAGTGTAAGGAGTTAACAAATTACAGGAGAAAACCATGGGATAAGAAATGGGACAGTGTGAGTAAGGAGATATTGGCAGTACACATGCTAACGGGGATGGGAGAACAGAAAAATAGATGTATAGGAAATTTCTTATATAGGATAAGAGGAAAGTGGATTAGGATAAAAGAAGTAGAGGCCAAGAAGAAATGACACCAAGCTTCTCAGGAAAATCAAAGGCTTATAACCAGGGGACCTGATTCAGCGAGTAAATCTTAGAGTCAGCAATCTTATCTATTTGTACAGGATTATAATACAACTAGTTCTAAGTTAAATTTTACTGTAGTGAAACTGTAATAAAACCTGTACAAATAAATAAATACATCAATATTAAATATCATATATTCCTCTAAAGGCACTGTTGCCAAATGGCCAGATTTGCTGAAAAAGCAGGCGACGTTTGCTTCGAAGTGCTTTGAGTGCAAACAACTTTTGTTGGATTTGCTTCATCTTGAAACAATCCATACACATGTCTGCTGTTTACGTTCTGGCTCATACGCATAGAGGCTATGCCGTGGCTCAGTGGTTAGACCGCTTGGCTCTCACCAAGGCGTCCCGAGTTCGATCCCAGGTGACCGCAAAGTGAGATTTGTGGTGGACAACAAGGCATTGGGGCGGGTTTTCTCCGGGACCTCCGGTTTCCCCCGCCATCTCATTCCAACGGTGCTCCATATTCATCTCATGTATAATCAGTGTCATCGCCTGCGGTGCCGTATGTAGTAAAAGCAGGCGTTAAACACTACACATTTCATTTCATTTTTCATTTCATACGCATAGATCCATGATTCGTTACCCCTTACAATCTTACAAACTTCTTTTGAGGCACCACCATTTTATTTCTTGAGCATTTTTGTATATCAATCGACACGAGCATATTTTTGAGATTGCGTCAAATTATGTGGGATCCAACGAGAGAAAACCTTTATCATGGCTAAATAATCAAGCAAAATTTAATATATGCTGGTGGAACTAATGCCTAGGGTTGTCTCAATCTCACAATATGTCGTATGATGTAAACTTTTGCACACACCAGTGCTTTCCGGCACAACAGCTGATTTTCGACGACCTTCACAAACTTCATCATTGAGCAAATGGTGCCCACAGTTAAATTTGTTATACAACGTTTCACAGTGGCAAAGAATGGAGCCTCATTGCCAAATGTGGAAGTAAGTTGATAATGCATGTCGAACGTCATAATAAATCATTCCACGAACATTTCACGTTTTTGTTGAGACACAATTTTCAAGTTTCTGTAAACATTAAACATTAATGTGAACAATGATGCACTATTGACAGAATGTCTGAAGAAGATGATGGTTCAATAATGTCAAAATTTGCATTGGAAACGTCAGATGACATCTACAATATTCAGGGTTGACAACGCTCAAAATACAAATAGTGCCCTTCATACTAACTTGGGAGATTCTGAATGTGAAATGACATGCTAAACACACACACCAACATATCTTTCCCTTATTTTAATGTTTATTTATATATGCTCTATAAGTGCTAGAGCTATATTCTGTATTGAGAGTCAAAAAGCACTATATTTCCACAGAAGCTTCTTTATCCGGCTTGAGAGCTTCTATCTGGAGTAAATGTATGATACAGAAGCACTGGCTTTACTTCTCCATTAAAGAAGATATTAAATGACTTTTATGCCTGAAAAAGTCCATTGCCCTGCAACAGGGTTGAAGCTGTGAAATCAGGAACCAGGGTCTAGCATATTCACTCAGGACCGACATATGGCCCGACCTGCCTACACACCTACACCTGCCTACCTTCCTAACAACAGAAACTGCCTGACTGCCTACCTGCCTACCTACCAACAAAACGACCCACCTACCTACCTGCCGACTTACAAACCTATGAACAACCGACATACCTACCTACCTATCTACCTACATACAAACCACCCAAACTACCTAAAACCTACAAACTGATCCAACAACTACCTACCTCATAAATATTAAAAGCAGAATCATTATTAACAGTGAATTATTCTTCATATTTGAGTTTGATTTATGAGTCACTATGTTTACACTCAAACTTCACTTGTTGTTGTATAATTGAAACGTTTTCAAGATCATTCGATCTCATCCTCAGCTGTTTGGAGACTAAATGAACCTTCCTCTTCTTCCGCT